>CM070823.1:24221316-24871316 GCA_036326025.1 Chrosomus eos | reverse complement strand
GGCCATCTTTTGATGTGGGAGGCTGGAGCTCTCAGCCCTTTCAAGGCAGCGGGGTGTAAGCGGCCCCTGCCATGACCCCGACCGCATTAAGTTCAAGACCGCCCTGAGAGCGCTAGTAAAAACACATTTCTGAGACTGCAAGTGAGGGTCAGCTGCCTCCTCGCTGTGAGGCTGTAAAAATCCATTCTGAATGGCTGCATATCAAACTATGCAGAACTGACACAGACAGACACTGACTGTATACATGAACCACATAGCCTGCCTGAATCTCTCTTCTTGATAAACGACTGGTAGGTAGGAGTAGACTGCTAGGGAAATATCACAGTCTCTTAAACTTCAGGAACTGAGAAGGTAAGACATATTTGTGAATCAGTCCATAAATCAGATGTTTCACAATATACGTGTGCGTCGAAAATGATTTTGACATTATGTATTTCAATGCACTCAGAGGTGGACAGTAACAGTACATTTACTTGAGTACTAGACTACACTTTTTGAGTATCTGTACTTGAGTATTATTTTTCTTGAGTAAACTTTTTACTTTAACTTCACTACATTTGAAAGACAAATATCGTACTTTTTACTCCACTACATTTCTGTCAAGGTCCTTGAGTAGAAGGTAGTAATGTCAGTCAGGGGATGATTTTGGTTGCAGGGTTTGCATTTTGGTTGGAAATGTAAGTCGGGTTAACGTCAGAACTCGACTGATGTTGGTTTCTGATGTCAACTCACCACTATAACGTCTGTCCAACGTTGGAGATCAATGTCAGTCAGATGTTGGATTCTGACATTCAACGTTGGGTTTGATCTTTAATGCGAATGTTGTCATTGTTTTGGAGGACACTAGCTGATGGATAACAGTAAGGCTAAAATATTCATACTAAAAAGCCAAAAAACTTTAAAAAGGGCACTATTTTAGGGAACAGCCATTTGGGTGTCCGAAACCATTGTGGACGTTATTGAGTGCACTCATTCAATCCCACTACTGGAACTGTGTTCTAGAAATAAATTTGATATTGATATGATGGTAGGCAGGCATAGAGGCATAACTGTAAGTATTACATACAACAATGCAACAATAATAAAACAATACATTGACATTTACTTTTTATACTTAAGTACTTTTAAAACCAGTACTTCTGTACCTTTACTTAAGCATAAATCGGTCTATATACAACTTTTATTTGTAACAGAGTAATATTTGTCCAGTACATTCACTCAAGAAAAGGAAGTTGTGTTCCTTTGTCCACCTCAACAAAATATCCAACCAAGTGATGCTAGATCTTTTCTCAGACTCAGAACGTCTTTCCTGAGACATTTTGACCAAAAACTTGGTATCAAATTGATTTTTAGTGGCAGGCAGTATTAAGATATCTTTTCAGCTCTAGAAAGCACCGGTTGAGTTCATCACATTCACTATGAACATGTTACACTGAGCAGAAAGTGTCCATCCATATATCGTCGATCAGTATACTTCTATTGAATTATTTGAAATCTAAAAACTTTTCTTGTCTGTAAAAGATTTGCTTTGAGAGTTTGATTGTTATCTTTCTTTGATAACAACCCTTGATTTGATAGCCTACTTTGACATCTAATGCATTCATACATATTAAATACTTGAAAATTCTGTCATCATTGCTCACCCTCACGTCGTTCCAAACCTGTATAACTTTTTATTTTCTGTGGAACAAGACAATTTTTTCATAAATACTACTTGGGGCCCAGGACCGGCGAGTGCACTTGTGCCGCACCTCTATTTGCAACGTATACCAGCAACAACACACAAAGACCAATAAGCCGTGGGCCTACATATAACGCACAAATAGTGCGCAACGCGAGTGTGCCCAAAATGTCAACAATATTAAAGTTTATGCAGGAGGCAATGTCTGCTGGCATTTTTCTTTAAGCAGTAATGACAGCACTTTTTCAAATAATGACATCAGCTCCTCAAATTACCGTTGCACATCTCTTCACACCACTTTCTTATGTGCGTAAAACACACACAAATGAAATGTCCGCAAGCACATTATATCATCAGCAGGTTCAGCATCTTAAACAACGACTAAAGAGCAAATAAAGCTTAACTTACCTTTCAGAAGCGCGCAAATAACCTACTCCCTGATTCCTGAATCAATATATTTTAACAACGAACATGATCGATCCGTTCATTGCGTATGTCACGTGACAAATGAACGAAAGACTCGGAAGGTAAAGTAATTATTTATGTTCCCTGTAAATTATTTGTGACTGCATTATACTGATTTCTTAATTCAGAATATGATCAACATTGCGTAGGTGGATATGATCGGGGAATTTGGCTGTTAAAAGTATAAAATTAAAGCCACTTAAATTAACGAAATGACTCGAATAAAGATTTGTTCATTTTGATGAACGAGATCGTACAAGAGAGTCAGTAAAATTATCCGAACTTCCCACTCAGTCATGACTCGTGAGAGCAGGGGGCGTGGCGGGGCGGCGGCAGCTCAGCAAATCATGTTTATTCCCAGTTGGCACACATTTTGGCGCCCTTACAAAAGTGCCGCTCTAGGCAATTGCCTAGTTCGCCTATATGGACGCACCGGCCCTGTTGGGGCCAATATACACTCACCTAAAGGATTATTAGGAACACCTGTTCAATTTCTCATTAATGCAATCCTCTAATCAACCAATCACATGGCAGTTGCTTCAATGCATTTAGAGGTGTGGTCCTGGTCAAGACAATCTCCTGAACTCCAAACTGAATGTCAGAATGGGAAAGAAAGGTGATTTAAGCAATTTTGAGCGTGGCATGGTTGTTGGTGCCAGACGGGCCGGTCTGAGTATTTCACAATCTGCTCAGTTACTGGGATTTTCACGCACAACCATTTCTAGGGTTTACAAAGAATGGTGTGAAAAGGGAAAAACATCCAGTATGCGGCAGTCCTGTGGGCGAAAATGCCTTCTTGATGCTAGAGGTCAGAGGAGAATGGGCCGACTGATTCAAGCTGATAGAAGAGCAACTTTGACTGAAATAACCACTCGTTACAACCGAGGTATGCAGCAAAGCATTTGTGAAGCCACAACACGCACAACCTTGAGGCGGATGGGCTACAACAGCAGAAGACCCCACCGGGTACCACTCATCTCCACTACAAATAGGAAAAAGAGGCTACAATTTGCAAGAGCTCAAAATTGGACAGTTGAAGACTGGAAAAATGTTGCCTGGTCTGATTAGGCTCGATTTTGTTGAGACATTCAGATGGTAGAGTCAGAATTTGGCGTAAAAAGAATGAGAACATGGATCCATCATGCGTTGTTACCACTGTGCAGGCTGGTGGTGGTGGTGTAAAGGTGTGGGGGATGTTTTCTTGGCACACTTTAGGCCACCTAGTGCCAATTGGGCATCGTATAAATATGCCACGGCCAACCTGAGCATTGTTTCTGACCATGTCCATCCCTTTATGGCCACCATGTACCCATCCTCTGATGGCTACTTCCAGCACCATGTCACAAAGCTCGAATCATTTCAAATTGGTTTCTTGAACATGACAATGAGTTCACTGTACTAAAATGGCCCCCACAGTCACCAGATCTCAACCCAATAGAGCATCTTTGGGATGTGGTGGAACGGGAGCTTCGTGCCCTGGATGTGCATCCCACAAATCTCCATCAACTGCAAGATGCTATCCTATCAATATGGGCCAACATTTCTAAAGAATGCTTTCAGTACCTTGTTGAATCAATGCCACGTAGAATTAAGGCAGTTCTGAAGGCGAAAGGGAATCAAACACAGTATGGGTGTTCCTTAAAATCCTTTAGGTAAGTGTATGTGCACAAAAATGTGAACAAAATTAATTCACGAGCATCGAGTTACAAGGCAGCTGTGACTTAATAAAGCAAGA
This sequence comes from Chrosomus eos, assembly GCA_036326025.1. Taxonomy (NCBI): domain Eukaryota; kingdom Metazoa; phylum Chordata; class Actinopteri; order Cypriniformes; family Leuciscidae; genus Chrosomus; species Chrosomus eos. Next base: position 24,867,435 of record CM070823.1, on the reverse strand, counting down.
AAGTTTGATCAAACGCTGATTTAGTCTGATTCATCATTAAGCTCATAGAATGAAAATGTACATGCAGCTTGTAAATTTCAAAAGTGAGAGCAATAGTTTTTAATGTGTGATTATTATATTTATAATATATGAAGAAGATGACAAAAGCAAAGAAAAAGATGCAGTTTGTGTTTCCACTGCCATTCAGTCATGAGGACTGGCTATATGCATGTGTATATAGTAAGCAGACACCATGTGCATCAAGAACATGCTGAGTGTCACGGTGTGGGTTTTGTGTTTCATGTCTTGTTCCTGTCTGTTTTGTGTTCCCCCCATTATTGTGCATTTGGTTTAGTCCCGTAGTTTTCCCGCTCCTCGTTTGTGTTCATGTTTTCCACCTGTGTTCTTAGTTAATTTGCCCAGCTGTGTCTTGTTTCACTCACCTGGTCCTCTGTATTTAAGCCCTGTGTTATGTCTGAAAACGTTCAGTATTGTTTTCCTGTTGGACTCTGTTTTGTGATGCACTGCGAGTGACAGGTTACGGTGCCTTTAAGGCTTACGGCAGTGATTTACGGCAATGGTCAAGAAATGTAATGTTTGCGTCAGTTCAGTAAAACGCAACATGAACGGAGCTACACGGTGTGGTTATTGAGTCTTTCACAAACACAACAATTGGCGAACGAGGATGTCTGAACTCGTCTTACCACCACCGCCACCTTTCCTACCTGTTCCCGGTGATCCAGCTGTTCCTTGGGATCGCTGGCTGACGTCGTTCGAGGATTATCTGCTAGCTTTGGGACACTCGGACCTAGCGGAGGCGAGGAAGTGCGCGCTCCTGCGCCATTGTCTCGGGCAGGAGGGACAGCGAATCTTCGCCACGCTCACCTTATCGGATGATAAGTACGTCACAGCCACGACCGCCTTGAAGGCCCACTTCAGCTCTGGAAGAAGCCGGCGGATGCACCGTTTTGAGTTTCGTCAGAGAACGCAAAAGCCGGGTGAGACCGTTGTCCACTATGTATCAGCATTACGTGAGTTGGCTAGACTTTGTGATTTTGGGGCTTTGGAGGATGGACTTATAGTTGACCAGTTAATAGAAAAAACTTCATGTAACCAACTGAGGGAGAGACTTTTACTAGAGCCTGACTCCACAACACTAGCGGATGCTTTAGTAATTGGAAAGCAGTTGGAAACGGCCCTTATGGAGGCGCGCAAGTTCGGCCGCGCTGCGCACGAGCCTGTGACATCATCACCACCGTTAGTTCAGCACACAGAGACTGCAGAGGCGGCTGATTGGGTGAGTGACCGTTTGGATGTGCAGAGAGTGGACAGGGGGCCCAGGGAGAGTGGGCACAAGAGCTGTAGCAACTGTGGCTCCTCTAAACATGCAACCAGAGATCAGTCATGCCCTGCCCAGGGAAAACGTTGTCGTAACTGCAACAAATTGAACCATTTTGCACGCTGCTGTCGCTCTTCCCCTGCTTGCCATGATACTGCGGCTGTCCCCATAAACACTGTACAGACCTCACAGCCTTCGTTCAAGCTCTGCACATGCCGTGTGGGCACAGCTCTCATTCCACTCCTCGTGGACACAGGGGCGAAAGTGTCAATCCTGAACAAATGCACCTATGATCGCTTTTTCAGTCGCGTGCCTCTGGAAGCAGCGACTAAACCCCTGTTAGGCTACGGCCATTCTCCCATCTCCACTCTGGGTGTGGCCCGCCTGCCCGTCAGGTATGATCAACAATGTGCGCCTGACACCATGTTCTGCATCACCCGGAAGGGAGCTAACATTATGGGCCTAGACTTGTTCCTTGCCCTGGGTTTTAGTGTGAGTGATGCTAGGGGCCTGCATGTCCTACAAGTTGCCACCTCCTGGCCTGACCGCTACCCACAACTGTTCAACGGGCTGGGCCGCATGACTGGTTTTGTACACCAGCCCACTGTAAACCCATCAGTCCGCCCTGTTATCCAGCCCCTAATCCGCATTCCCCTGGCCCTCCGTGACGCGGTGGAGGCCGAACTGCATCGCCTGGTGGAGGCGGACGTCATAAAGCCGGTCGACGCCTCGCCGTGGGTGTCTAACCTGGTGATAGCCAAGAAAAGGGGGGGGCGGACTGCGGCTCTGTGTCGACCTCACAGATGTCAACAAAGCCATCATCCCGGATAAGTATCCCCTACCTACGGCTGAGGAGCTTACTAGCCATTTCCACGGCTCCACTGTTTTCAGTAAGATGGACTTACGACACGGCTACCTCCAGGTCCCTCTGGCACCGGCCAGCATGGATCTCACGGCGTTTGTCACGCACGTGGGGGTTTTCAAGTTTAAACGTATGGCATTTGGTCTTTCATCAGCCCCGAGCTGTTTTCAGAAGATAATGTCACTCATACTGGCTGGTATCCAGGGTGTCTCCATCTACCTGGATGACGTGGTGGTGCATGCGCCCTCCACCGCATTGCATGACGATCGCCTGGAGCAGGTCTTTCAGCGTTTCGAACAGCATGGGGTCACACTGAACTCTGAGAAATGCATGTTCGGGGTTGAGGAGGTCGAGTTCCTGGGCTTCAGGCTTTCGAAGGAGGGCATCGCCCCAATAATGTCCCACACTGAGGCCATTCTGTCCCTGCCAGACCCGCATTCACCATCCCAACTGTCTTCCTTCCTGGGGATGGCCGCTTACTACCTCAGATTCATGCCACACTACTCTGACTCAACGGCCCCCCTCCGCCAGCTTCTCAGGAAGGATGTTCCATGGGACTGGACCCCGGCCTGCCACGAAGCCGTGTGCATCATCAAACGGCAGCTCACGTCCCCACCCACACTATCCCATTTTAGCCTGACCGCGCCCACTATGGTCACCTGCGACGCTTCCGGGGTGGGGCTAGGCGCTGTGCTCTCACAGATTCAAGAGGGGGTGGAACGCCCGGTGGCTTTCGCCTCACGGGCACTTACTCCAGCAGAACAGAAGTATTCGGTGGGGGAGAGGGAAGCCCTGGCCTGCCTGTGGGCGTGCGAACGCTGGCATGTTTACCTATACGGGAGGACCTTTCACCATCCGCACAGACCACCAAGCGCTGACGGCACTGCTGGCAACTAAAGGCTCGGGGCATAGGCCCATGAGACTGCTGCGGTGGGCTGACAGGCTGAACCAGTATAACTTCAGTCTGGAGTTTATGCCTGGGCGGGCCAACGCGGTGGCCGACCTCCTGTCTAGAGCTGTGTCTGTAACGAAGGAGACGGGCGAGTTGACACCAGACACAGAGAGCGACGAAGACTGGGTCCACATCCTGCACGGCCCCCTCAGTTCAGTAGTCACTCTGGCGGAGCTGCAGCAAGCCTCAGCTACAGATGAGGCCCTCACAACTCTCCGTAACTACGTCCAGGACGGCTGGCCGGCCAAAGTGGATGACAGGTTGCTTCCCTATTACCGCTTCCGCAATGAGCTCTCCTGCTGGGGGGCAGTGTGTCTGGCCCGTGGCCACCGTCCGGTCGTTCCGGAGATTCTCAGGTCCAGAGTACTAAACATGGCGCATGAGGGGCACCTGGGGGTAGTCAAGGTGAAGCAGCGCTGCCGTGACACAGTGTGGTGGCCCCACATAGACTCTGATGTTGAGGATCTGGTACGTAACTGCGCCTGCTGCCTCCTGAGTGGGAAAACTGGTCAGCCTGCCACAGCCCCTCTCACCCCGACCCCTTGGCCGTCTTCACCCTGGGAACATATTCAGGTCGACCTCTGTGGAGAACTTCACGGGGCACCTGTTCACGCTCGCTACCTGCTGGTTGTGCATGATCTTCATTCAAAATGGCCAGAGGTTTTCCAGCTGAGCTCCATCACTGCACACTCCATCATCGACCGCCTGGACAACCTGTTTGGACGCTGGGTCCTTCCCAGTGTTGTCACAACGGATAACGGGCCCCAATTTGCGTCAGCAAAGTTCACTGAGTTTCTAACGATACGGTCCATCAAGCACATCAGGACGGCAGTGTATCACCCAGAGAGTAATGGGGGGGTGGAAAGACTGAATAAAACTCTTAAGAATGGAATCCGAGCTTGTCTGGAGGAAGGGAAAACCTTTAGCAACGCACTCGACCAAACTCTCCTGACCATCCGGGCATCCAAACATTCCACCACTGGAGTGTCACCTGCATTGCTCATGATTGGGCGCGAACTAAAGCAACCACTGGACTGTTTGAGAGCTGAGCCAGCTCCTACACGTGGAAGCCCAGGGCTCCAGAAAGCCAGAGCTCTGGTGAAAGGTTCGCAGGCTCGGATGAAAGCGAGGTTTGATGTCACGCACAGGGTGCAAAACCCCTCACTTTCTGCAGGGGTTTGGGTCAGGGTCAAACACCTCCACCGCCGAAATAAGCTGCAGTCTTACTGGTCAGAGCCCCTGCGGGTGACTAAGCAGTTGGGTCCTGCCACTTACAGACTGGAGAATGGGACTCGTTGGCACTCAAACCGCCTGCACAGAGTCGCAGCCCCCACAGCACCTGGATCACCTCCGTCCCCAGCAGTGGCTCTAGGTTGGCAGCCCAGGCCAAGAGCTAACCGGTTGGGGAGTAATCCACCAGCACCGCCCGACGCAGCTTCACGGCCAGCACGCCCTAAGAGAATGAGGGTCCCGCCCGTCTGGCATGGGGACTATGTGACAGGGTGATTGTGACACTGGGGAATGGGGGCTGAATGTTATGTTTCAGTTTCCAGGGGGGGGAGAAAATGTTATGTCTGAAAACGTTCAGTATTGTTTTCCTGTTGGACTCTGTTTTGTGATGCACTGCGAGTGACAGGTTACGGTGCCTTTAAGGCTTACGGCAGTGATTTACGGCAATGGTCAAGAAATGTAATGTTTGCGTCAGTTCAGTAAAACGCAACATGAACGGAGCTACACGGTGTGGTTATTGAGTCTTTCACAAACACAACACCCTGTGTTTTAGTTCAGTCCTTGTGAGTTCTTAATGTTGTAATGGTTGCTGTTTTGGTGTTCCAGGGGGCTGTTCCATAAACCAAGATTAGAGTATAAGCCAGGCTTATTTCGGTTAGTCAGGCTTATTTTTGGTAGATTCGGTTTCATAAATCAAACTTAAAAAAGTTCAAACTTAGTTACCCTGGCAACTTATGCTGGGAAACTAGCCTGGTCCAGGGCAGGCTAACTGTCAGGCTAAGCCTCAGTTGTTACACAGATCCTCAACACTGACCGACAAGAACACAATGATATTACCACTGACACTCTCTAATACCATTATTGGACTTTATTAACACTATTAGTCCAAAAATAAATACACAGTATACAGAAAATCAACTTATATAAGGCTACAATATAGACACATATATAAGGCGTTTTAAAGTTGTCCGTTTAGGACATGTCATTTTTGTAATAAAGACATTTAATTAAGGAGTGCCTCGGTTATCAGAGAATTATATATCTACACTGTCACTCTACAGTATATTTTTATATATATGTACTGTATTTATAGATATAGATAGATTAAAAACAATAGGCCTATACATACTACATTTTTTGTTTTTTTACTGGCTGAATGTTTTGTGCCCAAGATTTAATTAGATTGTTTTAAAGATTTATGAATACATTTCTCTCTGGTTTTATTTGGCAGTTTGTCTGGTTTTTGTTTAAGTACATGTTTATGATTATTAGAAGAACATTAGAACACAATCTAAAAAAAATCTTTTTAAAGCAGAAGTTAAAATCACAAAATCAAAAAATAAATAATTACAAAAGCACAGTATAAATTTTAACTGGTAAGATTAATCTGAGCTTAGTAATTGACAGTATATTAGCCTACATTTGATTTACCCCAAATACACTTGTAGGTTTAAAATTCTAAATAAGGGACATATAATGTCCAGCTAACAAATATTTTAGCATGCATATATATATATATATATATATATATATATATATAATATATATAATATATATATATATTAGGGGTGGAGCCGAACCCGAATACGGTATTCGGAAAGGCACAAATAACGTGTTTTTTACGAATACTTATTTCGAACAAATACTTAAAAAAATATTTGTATTCGGGAACAAGAAAAACTTTATATCAAAAAGATGCGTCTTCTCACGAGACCGCATGCCCGGATGAGCGAGTTAAAGGCCTCATTATGCTTCTGCGTCAACTCCACGGCGTAGCTTCGTCGTCACTCCTACGGCGTCGTTGCCGTTTTATGGTTCTGCGTTAGGTTGCGTTGCATCGCTGTGCATCTGACCAATCACAGCCCTTGCGGTCTGCGTCGCCTCGACGCGTAGTTACATTTTTTTGGAGGTGCACGTCAAGCTACGGCGTAGGGGTTGGAGAGGGGTTCGCGGTGACGCAAAGGGGTCTGCGAGGGTACGCCGTCGTTTCGACACAGAAGCATAAAACAGGCTTAAGGCCTCATTATGCTTCTGCGTCAACTCCACGGCGTAGCTACGTCGTCACTCCTACGGCGTCGTGGCCGTTTTATGGTTCTGCGTCAGGTTGCGTTGCATCACGGTGCATCTGACCAATCACAGCCCTTGCGGTCTGCGTCGCCTCGACGCGTAGTTACAATTTTTTGGAGGTGCACGTCGACCTACGGCGTAGGGATAGGAGAGTGGTTCGCGGCGACGCATAGGGCTCTGCGGGTGTACGCCGTCGATTCGACGCAGAAGCATAAAACAGGCTTTAAGGCCTCATTATGCTTCTGCGTCAACTCCACGGCGTAGCTTCGTCGTCACTCCTACGGCGTCGTTGCCGTTTTATGGTTCTGCGTCAGGTTGCGTTGCATCGCGGTGCATCTGACCAATCACAGCCCTTGCGGTCTGCGTCGCCTCGACGCGTAGTTACAATTTTTTGGAGGTGCACGTCAGGCTACGGCGTAGGGGTTGGAGAGGGGTTCGCAGTGACGCAGAGGGGTCTGCGAGGGTACGCCGTCGTTTCGACGCAGAAGCATAAAACAGGCTTTAGAGTGAGTGAGTAGGAAGAGGTGACTGACAGCTGCACACAGTAACAGAGAGGGCTCGGCTGCAGCGAAAAAACACTTAACTGCTTCACTATTTTTGTTGAATTGATTTGTGTACCTTTACTGGGTTCCGGAGGCAGTTTATAACGGGAAGCGGAGTTTGATCGGGAGAGTATTCCATTACGCTGCATTATTGACGTCTGCAGTCGGATGCTCTCATGTTCGCTCTGTGTACGTAGCTCTGTTAGCTCGGTAATTTAGACAATGAACAGGCAGTTGACAGAGTAACGTTAACGTTCGGTTTAAAAAGGTTAAAAAAATGCTTGTGTAGGTGTGTCGAATTGTATGCACTTGTGGGAGTTATATGGCACGCAGACATCCCAAGACTCCCGGAAGTTCAGGGAATCTCCCGCATATTGATAGCGGCTCCCTGATGTCCGCAAATTAGTTCAAATCTCACGTAAATCTAGAGAGCGCATGCGACATGATGCGAGACAGAACTGCTTCAAACCGTGTAGCGCGCGCATGTGCGGGTCATGAAAGCTAGTCACCCCCCCCCCCCCCACACACACACACACACATTTTACCCGAATACAAATACGAATACAAATACTTTTCCCCCCTCAACAAATACAAATACAGATACAAATACCGGCTACTTTCCACATCCCTAATATATATATATATATATATATATATATATATATATACACTCAAAAAAATGATGTGTTGGCTTTACTTAACTTTGTTTTGTAAACATGCACCACCGGTTCCACATAACTATGTTTCGTTAAACAAACATAATATGTCCATGTAACTTCAACATCATGGAATTTGGTCCTCATGATTGCGGCGATCCGGCGTCTTCTCGCCAGCTCCTTGACCTGCTTCCCCTGTTGTTTTTTCCAAGAAAGAAAGGTGAAAAAACATACTCCGTTGCTCAGTTTCCTCCCTGAACGATCGTGTGACCTGCTATGGCAGTTGAACTGAACAACCATATCGTTGTTTATTAAAATCTCGACTAAAAATCCAAACACAGCCTCCAACACATGAATTTAAATACAGCGGTATTGGGCGCGATCCTGTAAATATGGCGGCGGACCCATAATGCAACACGGCGTGACGTCATCTCCACATTCCCTATAAAACAGCACAAAATATACGCTGTTTGATGGTGGATCGATTTGATCCATGATCGACCTATAGGGCTGCTTCAGAAACGCGTGCACACCCAATTATCTAGACTAGATAAACCTGGATCAAATTAGGGTGTACTCACACTAGGCACGGTTGCCATGAACCGGGCCCGAGCATATGGCGCTTTTCCACTGCATGGTACGGTACGGTTCGGTTCGGTACGGCACGCTTTGGCGCTTTTCCACTGCATGGTACGGTACGGTTCGGTTAGGTACGGCTCACTTGTGGTGCTTTTCCACTGCATGGTACGGTACGGTACGGGGCGCTTCGGCGCGCTTAAATGGTACCTGATCTGTTGAGGTTCCAAGCGTACCGTACCGGTACTAAAATGTGACGTGAAACACTGCAGATCACTGATTGGTCAGACAGACAGACAGAATCGTCACTACCAGCGTCATTGGATTTGCGAGTAGACAACAGCCAACACGGTAGCACCTGTGTTTTACTTACTTGAAAAAACAGAAGAGATCAACACTTTAAAAAGGAAATGGCTGAATCGTGGTCGAGGTGCAGACAATCCTCTCGTTGGTTGCCTAGGAGCGGGTCCAGCGAGAGCTGGATGGGGCAAAACAGAATGAAAAAGTGTTCCAAGTAGCAGCTAGCTCAGCTCTTAGCCGCACACGGCTATCACCGGACCTACAAACATTGTAACGATCAGTCCCACCCACTTTGAATGGGTACTAACTGCAGTGGAAAAGCAACCGAGCTAGCGAACCGAACCGTACCGTACCGAGTCGTACCACGCAGTGGAAAAGCGAAGCCGAACCGTACCGTTCCGCGCCGAATCGAACCGTACCGAACCGAGCGTACCATGCAGTGGAAAAGCGCCAATAGACATCATGATTTCTATGGGCCCGAGTATTGTCCCCCCTCCCCACTCCCCCTCTGGCCTGCACTCACGTTTCAGCATTCGTGCCGGAGCACGCTTACGTCGTAATGGTGCGACGGTTTCGGGATAAACAAGAAGAGCGGCGCTCTCTGAACACAATGGAGTCACGCGTCCTGTTCCGTGCTCCAGCACGGTTAGCGCTCACACTGCATGCGAACCGCGCCCGAGTCCAACTGAACCGTGCTCTGGCCCACCTCTTCCAAGCGGGCCAGGGCCGGCTAATCGAGCCGCGCCCGGGCACGGTTCGGAGCACTCACACTACTCAAACGAACCGCACTTTGGTGGTCAAACGCACTCGGGCACGGTTCAAACTGGCTAGTGTGAGTACACCGTTAGTGAGATTGCGTGAGCTTCAATTACCTTTTATGGAACCACTTTAGCCCCAACTTATTTGTTAGGCTCATTCAAGTCCGGTTTTGGAGTTTAATCCCCGCTTTCTAAGCTTCATTTATGGAACAGCCCCCTGGTCTGAGTGTCTTTTTGTTTGTTTTATTATTAAATGTGCTTGCAATTGACCGTTCGCAGGCCCCTCCCCCAAAACGGCCATTGTCCAATCACACATCATAGCAACCGTTACTATGTGAGCAGCTCCGTCAAACATTGACTCCAAGCAAGCTGGTGAAGCGGTGCGCCCACAGCGTTTGTAAATCGGACACTAGATACCCCGAGAGATTGTCTGGAGGAGTTGTGTTCTTTTCGTTCCCAAAGCCGAAAACACAACGTGAACGGTGCCTACGATGGATAAAACAGTGTGGACGGCCCCACTCCCAGTTACATGTGTCGAATATGGTTCACTCGCGAACAGCGTGCATGAGACTGACACACTGAGATTAGTCAAAGAAACATGGAGAGAGCAGATCAAGAGGATCCACAAAGGAAGTACGTTTTCTAAAGGGTTGTTGTTAACGTGATATTTTCGGGGGGAAATGAGCAGCAGTCAACTAGCAGTGCAGGACCTGTAGACTACAGTTTAGAAGAGTGCACGCTCGCAACGGGGAACGCATGAAGCTTACTTGACAACATCAGTTCATATAACGTAATCAATATCGTAATGAATAGAAATAACCTTAAATGTATGGTTATCTGCATCTTTCCGTCTCTTATGTATAGTTACTTTTTAAACACGAAAATCGGATTCAGCATGACACGCAAGCGGTTGCCGTGGTAATGAACAAGCCGCTCGTTAAAGCGAATGTATAATCCTGTATCTGAGGCAAAATTACTAAATATGCAGCGCGAATTATATATTTCTAACTCCAAACAATTAGCGACTGAACCAGCGTATTAAATCTTCTTCAAGGCTGTAATTTACTGGTTGCATTTGAGGTACAGGTCATGGGGTTTCTTAGCCTGGTTCTACCAGACTCGTAGGAGGGCGGAGCCAGGCTAGGGGTTTCTCAGATTTCGCTTGAGACCGGTATATTAGCCTCAATAGTAGTCATGTCTCCTTCATTGCGTATTTTTATATTTTGAATATATCCCTCCACTGCATACTGTAACCCATTTTGCCTCGATCTGGAGGAAATCGCGGAGGTAATTGCTCGAAAAAAGGTCACTGACACGCACGGGTATACCTCTTCCATTCATGGCAATCTGTGGCGCTGGTCGTGTTTGACCATTTGTTTGACGGGCGTAGCAACAATAACTAGGGGGCGTGGCTTTTGCGAACGGTCAATTGGATTTACTTCTCGCTTCATTCTTCCCGCAACGTTACACTGAGCTTGTGGAAGAATAAAGGATACCAGCCACTACTATGACCACAAGTCTCATATGTCTGCAGTCCACTTCAGAGAGATCAATGACAAGAAGAAGAATGGTCTTTGGGGAAAATGCAGCCAAAATTGAGTGCCACGTGACCTGAACTATAATAGCTATGCAGCACTGGCTCTCAGGAGCAAGATGGGTATAGGAAATTAAAGTTGTAATAATAATAATAGTAGTAATAATACCTCCCATAATACATTCAGTTATTATTATTACTATAATTATTACAACTTTTAATTTCCAAGCAAAATCCAACGTCTGTCAGAGGTCGGATGTTTTGACGTCAACCCAACTTTCTTTTCCTATACCAAAATCCAATCCAATCTAATCCAACCATTGATTTGATCAAATATAGGCCTAGTAAACAGTAGTGCTGTGAACTATTACACTCTAAAAGAGGCCTATCTGTTTTCTATTGTAAATTTAAAGTATAATTTGAGCAGCTCATTTCCCCTAATTTTACATTTAGATTACCCATGCTATGCCATCATCTAACACAAGTTAATTTTTAAGACGCACATTTTTACATTTAACACTGTTAAATGTAATTTTTTTCGAAATATCAAAATTAATATCCATTTTCATGCTGTACATTCTTACGATGCCTTGATTCACTTTTTTTTAAATTACTGATGTTTTAGTTTTTGACAAAATATAAATACATAGGCTATTATTGGTCATAAATAATAACATGAAAATAATTTTCTCATATTGGCCAGATTTTTATTGGTTCACCCTTAATTGACAAAATAGTGGGTGGGACTCATCACCTTACTGTTCAAAACATTTGTAAACATGTTCTGCTTTTAAGTTAATAATTTGTTATTTGTATTGTGATGTTTTTACACCATGGCAAATTCTTGAGCACTAGCGCCACCCGCTGGGGATGTGTTGTTGCTACTCCACTATACCGGAGAACTTCTAAAAAAATACAAATAAACTGTTGCTCGACACAAAGAGTGAGACACCAGGATTTGCATACATTTTTTTTTTATTTTCCAAACAAAGAACGCTGTATACATTTTTTTCCCCAAATAACAACATTAACTCAAATGTATGCCAAGGATGTCAAACTAAAAGTACTTCATGCTCTAAAAAGTTTTTCCATGTCTTGGATGAAGTGTCTATGACATGCAACTATCAAAAACTGGGTCCAAATGTGCAACTGCCAACTTATGTCAATATACATTTTCCAGGTAGTTATTCTATAAAGTGATGTAGTATGTACAATCCCCGAAACATCTGACGACCAACACAGTAGTAGAGACTAGTGACATGACAGCGTCGTGTGAACTAAGCCATCACATTGTACTGGTACACAGTGGCAAGATGCAGTCATGTTAGTGAACAAATGTTGCTGCTACAGGAGTGGTGTGTCAGAAAATGCACTTAAAATCTCTTACATGTTCTCTTGAACGTCATTGGTCAAGTCTGATATTAAAGAACAGCGCCATTGGCTATGAAAGCCACCTTCCGACAGAGTCTTTCATGAAGCACTCAGTATGATTTCCTCATGGTGTTACCGTTGCAATATCCATTTTGACTTAAATTTTGGCGTGTTGAAGGCAACGTCTGATTCCTCTTGACTCAAAAAGGACTCAACATGAAACAATGAAATGGTTGTGTCAACTGAAAGAGTGAGAAAAAACAAACAAATCCACACTGGTTTGACTTCCATGGCCCTCCCACCCATTCCCAATGATCAACCCTGGTCTCGTTCTCATACAAAAAGACAATAAAAAACAAATCAAAGCAGCCACAGTTATTGAGGAGCCAGGGCTCCAGAGACTATTTTACTCCAGATGAGGAGGAACAGCAAGAAAAAAAAAGAAAGAAACAGGGAGAGAGAAGAGAGGATGAACCATCAGTCTGTCCCGGGTCAGCTCGGACCCTCGTGTCTCACAGGATTTATTTGTGCTCCTTTGTTGGGGCGAAGTACAACTCCATGGGCTTGTTGACTTTCCAGTACTTTTCGCTCACCAGCTCCAGGGAGAAGGAGCCGTTCAGGACCTGCGAGAGGAATAGAGACACTTTCATGCTCATGAAATGTACGTATGACACATGTTTATAAAAATAGGAGTCCAATGGTATTCATAGTTTCCACGTGATGTCACACTCGTATAAGAATGACCAAACTACACAGACAAGCAGATGCACCAAGAATATGAACGTAACATTAAATGCATAATGCATTAAAGATGCGGTCATGGTAAGCGTTTTCCCTTAGAAAACCATAATAAAGACAATGCTTGTGCAATTTTGTGCATTGTGTTCATATTCTGGGCTCAACTGCTTGCCTGTATTTAGTGTGCATCATTCAATTAGATACTGAATTTGATCTTTTAACATCAGTGTCTTAATACATTAAGCCACAATAAGCATTGTTCCCTCTTCTTTTTGAGGGTTTTAGAACGTCCCGCCTTTTTTAGTGATTGAAATATTGGGTTGGGTGCTGTATGGATCACAAGTGGACCCCCCCCGCCAAATTGAAATGCCCCTAAATACTCACGGCTTCAAACAAAGAGAAAATTTACAGGGCTGTGCTACAGTTCTATGGATTTGCCCTCCAGGTCTCCATGTCAGTCACATGACTGAAAACTATTAATTAACTGCATAAAATTTTTAATTGGTGTAACATCTAAGCAGCAGTATCAGATGTTAAATGTTTATCCTATCATAATATTTGCCAAAATAATCCTATTTTGATTGCTTGACCATATTGTGCAGTCCTTTAGTATTAGAAGCGGCATCAAACTCACTGTGAACTGGTTGTTTGCTGTAGGGATGTAGATGGTGTACTGTTTTTCACTGGCTGCCTCTACGTTGATGGGGCTTCCTTCTTGGTTCTTGCGCATTTCCTCCAGAGCCAATCTGACAGCCAAGTATTTTGAGAGGTGGTCCACTGTGGCATTCCCCGAAGTCTTAATATACCTGGTAACAAATTCCACATTCAAACTCAGACTAAATTAAATTAACAACAGAAACTTGCTTAAAACACAGCTGAACCAACAATAAATTTGGTTAAGAAAAACTAATTAACTGCATATATGTTGGTGATGAACAGAGATGGCCAACCTTGTCTGCGCGGCGTCTTCTTTCTCCATCAGTGTCGGATGAGGGCGGAACACCAGCTCAATCTCGCTGGCCCCGTCCAGAGCCAGGTCTCCTCCTCCGTTCTCTGTGGCATTGTCCATGTCCAGTCCCGAGTCGTCAGAGGTTTTGGTTCGTTTGATGCTGGGCCCGGCCTCTTGGTTACTGTGCACTGATGCATTGCTGCAGTGTGAACTGTCCCCATTATCCTCTGCCCCGCTGCCATTTTCGATCTGGTGCTTCTTCCCCCGCTGCAGTCTATAGTGCAGTGTATAGTGGTGGAAGTGGGAACACAGTAACAAAAGCAGATGAATAAAAAAAAAAAAACAACAACAAAAAAGCAGCATGATCAAATAAAGCTGTCTTAAGGCCTGTTCACACCAAGGTTGTGACGGTGGCAGTTGGTTGGGGGGTGTTTTTATATATATCATCAAAGAAAAATAACACTAAAGCCTGTAAAGTAGGGGTGTCGAAATTAATAGTTTCTATGATGCATCGCGATGCAGATGAGGACGATTCAGTATCGGTTCAGTAATAGACCATAACCGATTATAATGTACTGACGCTTTTCTGACGTCATTTATCGCGTATGTGCTTTGTCGCGGTAGCATACACTGCCAGAGGGAGGCGAGACGTGAATGCGAATAATTAAAAATGCTCCAACTACTTTAAAAGCCTACATCTGGGCACATTTCGGCTTTTATGAACAACCTGGTAAGCATGACCTGGAAAAGACACGCGCTGTGTGCACTCATGTCAAGCACAAATACACTGATGAATGAGCGCTGCTTTTAAATGAACATTTCGTTAAAACAAAATTGATTTGACAGAATTTCATTTTTTTAATGGCATGCATAAACAGGTTTTACTCCCTTGAAACTTAAACTGGAATGTCACTGTTTCTGTCACACATTTGGATGCACATTTGGAAAATTGACGATGCAGTGCATCGTAATGTATCGCTATATTGAATTTAACTGAATCGATAACATGATAATCGTAATCGAACCGAACCGTGAGACCAGTGTAGGTTCACACCCCTACTGTAAAGCATTGAAATAACGATCAGTAAATAAATAATATGATAAAGGTAAAAATAAAAAAAATAAAAACATTCGTTTAATATTTGCACACAGACACATGATTAACCTAAGCCTACTGCTCTGCGTTTTGACAGGGATCAGGGATGTGAGACACGAGCAGAAAGACCATCTCTTTTTTATATATATTATATATATATATATATATATATATATATATATATATATATATATATATATATATATATATATATATATATATAAAGAGATGGTCTTTCTGCATATATATATCTTCATGTTTTCTACTTCTTGTAAAAGGTCTGAAGAGCGAATTTTATCTTTCACAAGGGCAAGACATTTAGGCTGTGTTTGATTTTGTGCTGCCAGAGCGAAACTAAATCACCCACGTGTGAAAAGCGATTTACAAATAAACTTGACGCGCCTTGCCATGTCTAATAACAAGCACAAACTGAGTTAAAAAGAATTTGACGTGGAAGTAAAAAGGTAGGCTATGTTTCCTACAGCGTTTTTCTACTTTACCACAGTAAAGAATGCAAATATAATAGGCCTACTTTAAAGCGAATCAAAGGAAGAAACGTTTATAATCACCTATGAAAAGTCGTGAGTGAAGATTTGGTGTGGGGGGTGGGGGGGGGGGGGGGGAGAGATTCCATGTCCAGTGGAATAACTAATGGAATATTGTTAAATTCGCTGATAATCGGGTGACCAGATCGCAAAACAGAATACTAAGCCGACAAATCTTATATGTATGGGCACACGCACAACTCTCTCAATCTCATTCATCAGGAATCCAAACGTTTGGCTGTGATGTAAACAAAGCTTTGTGCTTCACTCCTGTCATAATATTCATGTAAAACAGCATTCACATACAAAAAAATGATGTGTTTTAGCGGACCACCGCCTGTGCTACTCAGCCACCGCGTGGTGCGGTTGTCAAGTTTACCGGCACAGCCCTACACCAAGGACGGTAACATAATGATAAGGAGGATAAAGATATAGTTATATTATTATAGTTCTAATCCGTATCACAATTATAACAATAGCGGCACAGATAAATGTTACCGTTGAAATCACTTTAAGAACTATTTTGATCCGGCTATACAATAAAATCATTGATAGCAAATCAGAACTCATTCGACTTTAAAGAGCTCGAGCATCTAAAGCGGCAGTGGACAAAAATCAGCACGAGATTTGAATAAATAGAACGTTATATTGATATCATTGAGTCCGTTAACTGAAAAACATCATATTTAATATCCAGTCAAGTTTCAATAGACTTAACAGTAAATAGGATGTATTGTAGCACTAGAAACAGCAAGCTAAACCTTTGTCAATAATTGAATTCACGAAAATAAATATGTTATTACAATAAATTCCACATGGATGTATATCAGCCATCTAACCTGTTCATGGCCTGGATTTTTAAGCCCTCTTCAATACTGTGGCTGAGCGCCAGCTGGTTGTTGTGCTTGCTGATGCGGGCCAACACTCTTTCCTGGTGGGCTTCATACTCGTCTCTGCTGGGGTAGATCTTACTGATCAGGGCGTCAAAGTTGGGGTCTGGACGGAGGGAGCGCTTAGACACCAGCTTCTTCCTGCATGTTGGACACTCCTTATTCCTGTGAACCAGAGAAGAAATGGCAATTAATTAAAGATTACGAGGGCACATGAATTGAAACATATATAAAATGATGTGCACAGATAAATCATTTATTAGAAATACTGCAATTTTATGTAAATTTATATGAATTTTGAATTCATTGTGACTTTAATGTTTTTGATTAAAGGTTCTCAGTGTACTTGTTATTTTTTTTTAACAATGATATGCATTAACACTACAACAATCCATTAAAGAAAATTGTCAATTTTGTGTTTAGGGATGCAACGATTATAGATTGTGTTGGTACGATTATAGTCTATTATTATGCATTCATTAATTTCACAACAACGTATAAAATCACATGGTGATTTCTGCTCTGTGAACATCAGTATGAGGGGAATCAACTGGACTGTTACTGTCATCCATAAGTATTCATTTTTAAATATTTAATCTAATTTTATGTGGCCTGAGAAAATCATGTCTAGTATTTTGGTTGATATAATTTTCTTAGGAAAAATTATAGAAAGAAATTGAGAACATCCCTCATGGAGTGTTAAAGGGCCGGCGCCATGAGGGGGCAAAAGCGACATTGCCCTTTCAGATCTAATTTGTGCCTCAGAGTCAATCTGTCCCCCCTCCACCCGATTTTAACCCATTGACGCATACGATCACACAGGTGCGACAGTAATATAATTATACCGCGCACACTCCAGTGGTACTATCATGTATTCATTCACGCCACAAACAAAATGTAGAGTATAATATCAGAGCACATAAATCCTACGGATAACACAAACCCACCCTGATCTGAGTGCAGTGATGATGCAGTCGGCACAGAAGCGGTGCAGGCACTCCTTGGTGGTCATGGTGTTCTTCAGCATGTCCAGACAGATGGGACACATGAGCTCACTATGTAAGCTGCGCGGGGACACGGCGATCTCCAGACCGTCCGTGATGGCCTCCTAGAGGAGCACAACATCACAGAAGCTGCATTGAGGGTCGAAAACTAAGCAACATCTACCAAAACTGTCTCTCGCCAGGGTTTCACTAGCACATGGGTTAGGTGCCACGGACGGACTCCCATATGATAATCCTCATGTGAGGAACCCTAACCCTAAAAAGGTGTTTATCTATTAAAAACACAGAATTTAAATGCTGAAAATTTTAAAAATCTAAAATTAGTTTATATTAAGTCACACACACACATATACATATATATTTCTAACCATAGTAATGTAGTGGTAACTGTATAATTTATTTATATTAATTAAAAAAACTCATTTATTATAATCTAATTTAATAGATTGTTATCTAACTAATATTTTTGATTTTACATTTTTTATTAATTAATTAATTTGATTTAATCTAATTTATTTACTCATTTTATTCTTATCATTAAAATAATATCTCATTATTATTACATATTTTTAGTTTTTCTCTATACTTTTCCATGGACCACATCAAATCTTTGCAGCCCCCTGGGGGTCCCTGCCCTGGACCCCAGTTTGAAAACCCCTTGCACTGGCATACAGTCAGAATCACACTTGGGAAACCTAAATGTACAATCATTGGCATGTGAATTTTCTTACCTGTGGAGTTCTCTGTAATTCATAGAGACTAAGCTCCCATGTCTTGCTGAGGGGTTGAACCCCATTCGTCTGGACCGTCTGTGTCATATTTATACACTGTGCCTTCACCTCTGTGAAAAATAGCCAAATACAACATTACTGACATGATGTGCAGAACATAATATGAAAATCTACCATAAGAGCTATGATTAGATACAGAATCAAAACAAAACAATACTAGCATGTTTTATGTCAAAATGCATATATGCTTTAATATTTAGGACTTATTAAAATCCTATTGAAGACAATTATTGTACAATTATCCTTGTTTAAGACAAGGACAGCAAAGTAATTTCCATCATGATTATCTCTGACAACTGACATCTGAGGGATGTTATGGTCTGATGACGTTGGTTTAAGCCGAAAGCTGGCGCGTGATTACGTTCATTAAACTCTATTTGTGTTTACTTCTATCATCAACTCTGCATTGTTTTGTTTTGTTTTAGATCATCATACTATAATAAAACCATTAATCTGTCTAACCCTGCAGTCACAGAGCTAGCAGGCTAAAATTAGCTTCTGAAGGCACTTCTAACTCTTTGTGTCACTGAATAGACACAGCATCTCCCTGCAAGTACAACGTGTCTTTTTAATGACTGTGCCTGCTCTCCAGCAACGGATAACAAGAAAACAAAACAAAAATCGGAAGAGAAAAAAAATAAAGCGCAAAGGTTTTATCGCCTGCGCTGTCATGAAAACGTAGAGCTAACGGCTAACTCTCTCTGCTAATCCAGATGCTGTATTTACAGGCTGCATTAAATCAACTTTGAACTCAGTGTCGGCGAGATTGTGACATATAAAACCTTTTGCGCTAGTGAAACCGTCAATCTCGACAACTAGAAAAAATATATTTTTGTACAAACGCAGCTGTTTACATACTTACATTTCAATGTTGTGAACACTCTCTCTCTCTCTCTCTCTCTCCTGCCAGCGCGTTCTGCTGCGCTCAATATGGCGGACTCATTGGGCCCAGATGAACTCTGGGAAATGTGGTATTTTTCCAGTTTTACAGTCATACAGTCAATACTGTGTAAAATTAAGACATGTAACTAGGTACATCGTTTATTATTCTTTAATTTTCTTCATATGTTCATTTGAATAAACTATCGTTACGTGTCTCATTCATCTACGTTATACGGTCATATTTATATGTAAAATAATATTTAAAGAAAATTGAAAAACTTGACTACAAATTCTCTGTTTATGCTAGCCCTTTGATGGACTTGCCACCTGTCCAGGCGGTTTCCTAAACGCTGGGATACATTACACGACCCAACAATGTAAACGGTAGGCCTACAGATCGATGGATGGATGGATGGATGGACCACAGGTGAGACTGACGTTAAATTTGCCTTTCAAAAAAACATAATTAGATTATAAATAGTTTGACACAAAATGTGGTTTATTTAAATAGCATTAGGCCTATGACAAAACTAAGCCAATTCCCGCCACACACGTAAAAGAAATCTTTGCTTTGGTAAATATAACGACATAAAAAGTCATAAGGCTATAAAAAATCGCTGAATCCACCTAAGATCACTGGATGATCTTCTTGGGAAGGGCAATTAATACAAACGCAAATAATGTGAAGTTAGATGTTTAATCAAAGAAATAAGGCATTTATATTCAGACTGTTTTTTAATCACCCTACAAGTGCACCTGACATTAGATGACCAAATAAAGCTTTGGTGGGACAAAACATTTTGGTGACCACCAAAAAAAATTAAATGCAGGAAAAACCCAGCCAATTATGATACATGTCTAAATTATGAGATGCTATGCCATCATGACAATTTATCTCTAAATTTCAGCCTTTTATGTCATATCATTTACTAAAACATTGTTTTTCTTTTTATGTGGGAGAAAGGGACTAATCCTACATAAAACAGGCTATCGCAAAATACCACGGAGATTAAACATTTCAGTAGCATTTTTGTAGACCTACAAGATTAAAACTAACTTCCAACTGTGCCTCTAGGGGGGGAGTATAGAGTAAAAACATACGCCTTTTGTATAATTTATCAACTTTGGCTTTAAAAAAAAAGATCCATTCTGCATCAATTTACAAATTGCATGTGAAACTCTCTGCGTATTTCTACGCACCTTTAGTGCACATCTTGCTCTCCTTTTTTTAGCCCAATTTCAACAAGAGAGGACGCGCCGCGAACGTTTTTATTTTATTTTTCGTTTTATACTTTGTTGACGGTCTCTAGACTCAGAATAATCGAGGCTGATTAAAATAAATATAAACTGCGATCTACGTTCTATTCTACATTCTAATGCTATCAAATGAAACCGTTCTTATATATCTTGCCAAACCGTTAATCTATTTTGAACTTTTTCCAAAATTACTTTTCTGGGGTAAAATACAAAGGATTTGGAGATACATTAAAACTATTTCTAAATGTAGCATAAATAAACAAACAAAACAGTCTAACGTTAAAAAAATGTTCTATAAAAATGAGCAAAATATGGTTCGGATGTTGACAGAGCAGAGAGGATAAGCGGGCGGCGCTGCAGTTTGAGGAAGTTTGAGATGCTTGAGTCACAGTTTACTTGAGCTCGTCAATATCTGACTGTCAAAATAGCCACTGCGCTTTAGAACCTAATCGGACTAACGGGAAGAAACCTCCGCTCGGGACCGGGACAAGCCACACTGTACAATGGGAGCATCCTCATCCAGTCTGTTGGACGAGAGTAAAATAAGCTACATACGAGGTAAACGGATTTTCATTTAGTAGCATACTCAAAAAAGTCTATATATATCCTGCATAACGCTTGTAGCTCTCTTTTATGCAACGTTATGATTAATAATCATAATTGAATGGGACTTTCTGTCGTGTAGGCTACACTTTATTTATCCGTGTTGCATTGTGCTTCAAAGTAAAATTCAGCGTCTTACCACTAAACCATTAGGCTTTATCATCATGTTAGTTATTGTAGGCAATTGAAATCCTAACCTACACTTTACTTAAAAACATCAGACATGCATTTGACAGCCAGCCTAGGAAATGTCATCAGTTTCATGCAGTGCACACCTACCCAAACCAATACCACACGCCCACCACACCTTTAACCCCACCTATCCCACAGCTCAATGTCATGCAATAGCCCAGTTTAATCATCCGTCACTTATAGTTCAGGTTGGTAAGAATTTACATTAATTCCGAGTAATGAACTGTGAGAAAGAGTGCTGTTGTTCTGGACATCAGCAGACACTTAATATAAAGTGGCACCATTAATATATGTAACATGGAGACTGTAATGTAAAATATTACCACAATTCCTTTTCCCCAAAGATTTACAGATTCAAATATGCATTCCACAGCTCTTTTGCAGCACTCTCCGAATCAGTGATATACTGCCTTTGTGAATGCACTGATATGTGATTTCACAGGAATGTCACACATTCTGAGCGCATATACTGCAGAGAATGGGTTTCCTTCCCCTGATGGGGAGCACAGCTGTTTCTGCATAATGGGGATTGTTTTGCTCTTATTTCATCTGGCCAGCAGTGAGCAGGAAGTATTTGGCCAGACTGGAAACTCATTCCAACATTCACTTCTCTTTATTGTTCAGTCTTTTCAACAGAATATTTACCCCCATTTGTTTGCTGACTTAAAGTAATGTGGATGCTGAATAAAAAGGTTGTGTTGCCTAAATTCTGCATAAGTAAAGGACTTGCATGTGAACATCAGTTTATAGGAAAATTGTAATTTAATAACATGCACATTATAGAAATTGCAATGTCCCCAGTTGCAATGATATTAAGGATACCTAATACAGCTGGACACATTGTAGTATGATCAAATCAGAATGACACACTATTTATAATTGCAGACATAGTGACATCAAATTTGTGTGGTTCAGCTGGTGAACTATATTAACAGAATAGGAGTCTAGGCTATAAACTGAAACAGAAAGGGCTTCAGTCTTGGAGTGAATACCGCTCTTGTGCTCTAAAAACTCAAGTTATTTGCCACGTCCCCTTTTTGGGCTTTGGCATGTATTTACTCAGTGCTGTCCAATGTATACACACACACAGGTTAAATGAGGACTTCAGGGTTTGTGCTGTCGTTAGAATGCTGCATGTTTGATTACATTTGTTTTATGTCCAAAAACAGTTAATTACTTGCCATTATACATACATCATGTGGACGAAAACATAAAGAATAGGCATAAAACAGTATAGGGGTGTGGGCTGACGTAACAGATGGTAAAAATTAAACAGCACCAGCATATAAAAACTGCACAGAATGTGTCCTTAATTATGATGCGCTGTTCACCACTCCCTCCTCCACTAAACTCCTAAATGATGTCATGGGTTTTTGGCACTAACTTGGATTGATTTAGCTGAGAGGGGCCTGAAATGCTCTGGACTCTCCTTCATATGCTGGAAATGACCCATATGTTGCTGCTTAGCACAACTGCAAAAGCCAAAAAGGTATGATCATGTTTTGTTTAGCTAACATTTTACAACAAGGTCCCATTAGTCAACAATGCATTAACATTAACAATGGCGATGCAATCCAATATATGCCAATAAAGAATCTTTATTTTTAAGAGTTGTAGAATTACATTATAATAACCTTTAGAATGACATCCCATAATCGGCAATTTATTAGTCACATAGATTTAGCACCATACTGCTATTTTAAAGTGTTTTAGATTAATAGATGAAGTAATGCTGATGTTGACATGCAGTTGGAATCCAGTTTGTGTTGCTGTTTAGTCTTTAGACTTTATATTTTGATAGATTATTAATCCACATATATCTTGTGTTGTGATGGTCTCAGCACAGTTTTAACACCACTATATTCTGTGCCCACTGAGGTATGATGGCACCTTGCTGAGGTGTCTTTTTCATGGGCTAATTCCTCTGAGAGGAATCAGATGACAGTCATCCTCTGTTCTTCAGTTATTCCTTGTCCTCTTTGCTTTTAAATTCTTGCAACACTGGCATTAAAAGATTATTGTGCAAATCTATGATCTGGATCCACTTTCATGATTCAGTGCTTGAATGATGCATGTTGTTCTGTCCATATGTCCTTTCTTACTCCGAGCCCTTCATTTAAAGTTTTCAGTGGGGCTCTAGGGGAATGGTCATGGTTCACACTGTCCTTTCCGAAGATGTGTAGGGATTTCCATGACAGAAACATTCCCTTTTCCGCTGTTCCATATGGTGAGGTTTAACATTTTTCAGTGTTTCTCAGTTGATTACAAATAATGGCCAAACACCTTGAAGACAGACATGCAGATTGCCTTATCCATTTAGAACAAATTCAAATACTGCAGGACATTTCTTCCAAGTTAAGTATAGAAATGGACAAGATTTGTTTAATTTAAAGAAAGTAAATAGGGTCCACCAATGAACACTTTTGTTTTAACCTTTTTGCTTTCTTGTGAAAACTTGATTTTCAAAGTGTTACTATGTGGTTACAATGAGTGTTGCAAGGTGTTCTGGTTTTTCAATACATTGCTATGCTGTTATTTGGGGGTTTGGGTGATTACCAGGGCATCACTAGTGGTTGCTAGGAATTTCTAGTTTTTAGGGTGTTCAGGGTGTTAACTAGGGCATTGCTAGGGTGTTCCATCTATCCATCCAATCATTCTCCAAACCGATTATCCTCCGTAGGGTGGCGGGGATGCTAAATCCTATAGTGTCGTGTTTTTTAGGGTATTCAAGGAATTATAGGGCCTTGCTATATGCTAAGGTTTGATAGGTGATTGCTAGGGTTTTCTGGGTGGTTATTGATCCAAGTCAAAAGTCTTTATGGCATTCTGGCTCAGGTCCCTCCTTCAATGTAAATCTAATCGCTTAGAAACATAATAGCACACCTCTGCTCAACAAGACAAATGTTTTGAGGTATCATTCATATATGCAGAAACAGAAACAAACTTGGACAAAAGCGTGTCTCTGGGTGTTTTCTGCTGTTGAGAGGAGTATCAGTCAGTGAATCAGATTGATTCTAAAGGGAGGAATGAGAGCTTCATTCCGGGACGACGTCCCAAACCTCCAGAGGAGAACAGCTCAAAGCCTCTGACCCAAACCTTTACAGATTCATGATTCTTAGTCACACACTGACATACACACTAAAACAAATCTGATATATGTGTCACTCTATCATGTCTTATTCTGAACTGACAGTAATGTTAAAGGTCTTAACCTCATTAACCTTAACCCTTAACACCTTATTGTTTTGGCTTATGGGAGTTAACAGAACACCACATCTGCTCTTCATACAGTTGAGTCCAAATTTAACAATCATTTTATCAGCATAACAATTTGAGTAAAAAGTCAAGTTGACATTTTTTGGAATGTCTCTCATTTGCTTTGAGATAGCAGACCTCGAGCTGCATGAACTCACAAAGTTTGTGTCACTGATGATAATGTTCTTCAGCGTGAGTTGAGATGATCCAAAGAGCATCTTTTATATTTATCTTCCTTGATATATTTCCATGTTTAAATCAGATTTTGTATCTCAGGTTTTCACTCTGGCCTCAGACTTGCATGTCTTACTAAGTGATCAGCTTGCCACATTACAGTTTGGTTTCAAAACTATTAAGGACTAAAACAAACTCCCCATAAGCCCACACTCTGACAGAAAAATGTAGCTCCTCCAAGAACTTCTCACTTTTGCTGAACCACACGCTATTTTTTTTAGTTTGGACTGGAAGGACAGTGGAGAGAGAAAGAGAGCGCTACAATCTGATATGTTTGTCATGAAGCTTTCTCCCCCATTGGGCGTTTTATGCTTTAGATCTCTTCTGCAGGCCAAAAGGTGATGGGAAAAGCAGGCTCTTAGCTGGTCATCCAAACCACTGGACTTATAACTCTGCTCTGATACTTCAGCAAGAGTTAGACAAGTGGTGTCCCCAGTAAAACATTGTAAAGTGCAGTAAAACAAGACAATAAAGTGTAATTAGTTAGCTCTCTAAAATTGTTTTGCAAGCAATTTGAGCTGCATGCTCACTTTTAAAAATAAAGGTTTCAAAATGGGTTTTTCGCAGCAATGCCATTGGGTTCCCCAAAGAACTTTTCAGTGGTCAATTCTTAATATATATACATACACCTTTAAACTTAAGCCAATTCAGGTACTTATTTAAAACTACATTTTCAACTGAGAAACTGGTCCTGAAAAATGTTGCACTGAGAAAGCAGCAGTTCAAAGCAAACACTCAGTTTGCTTATAAATTCTGCATCTTTCTGTCATTTTTATGTTTTGGTTGTTCTGCTACATAAATGTTATGTATTGGCAGCATTTCAGGCTGTCGGCTATGAAATGCAGGACATTCTGAAATATGTTCATAAAGAAAAACTTTTTCAAGTCCCACTGTGACATCTGTAGATAGAGAATGGAAATTGCTATTCTTTCCTTTTTCAGTTTCAGATGGTTAAATCATTGGCCTCATCTGGTGTCACCTTACTGAACATTTCGCTTGATTTCACAGCTGCCTCGGAAGTTAGCAGCACTTGTGTTTGCAGGAAATGACTTCACTTCACAAATAACAAATACGACAGATTCTTTATTCTACGTTTCGACTTTGTCTGTAAAGAATTGTGCAAGCAAAAGCAGTGTCAATGATATGAAGTTTTCTCACTAAGCTTGAGGTCGCATTATTGTGTGTTTGATATGTTGTTTCAGATCAAAGTTTTTGTTGTCCAAAAGAGATTTGACATAAGGGTGGGTTACACTTGTCTTTCTTTCTTCCTGCTCTTTCCTGCATCAAAGGAACACACATGGCGAAGGGTAAGGGACATATAAAACAACAAAACTGAAGTCCCAGACACCATCCTCTGTCAGGATATCATGATCGGGGAGAAACTGGAGACGGGGGCTATTTAAAACCCTGTTTGTGAGTGGGGAGATGAAGGGAAGTTTAAGACCAAAGTTATAGTACAGATGTGCACAAAGCTATTCTGCTGCCTGCAAAACAGTTGAGAAAACACTGTTTTTATGAATTGCCCATGCAGGGAGACCCACAGATCTGCTTAACTCATCATTGGACACAATACATTTCAAATTCATTTATAAGACATTTACAATGTTACAAAAGATTTATATTTTAAATTAACGCCATTGTGTTTAGCTTTCTATTAATAAAATAATCATAAAAATCCTTATTCTAATGTTATTTCTACAAAAAAATTAAGCAGCACTTTTCAGCATTAATAATAAGAAGAAATGTTTCTTGCAAATCAGCTTATTATTATTGTAATGATTTCAGAAGGATCATGTGACACTGAAGACTGGAGTAATGATGCTGAAAATTCAGCTTTGCTATCACAAAAATAAATTACATTTTAAAATAAACTAAAATAGAAAACAGTTCTTTTAATTTGTAATAATATTTTGCAAAATTATTGTTTTTACTGTATTGTTGTTTAAATAAATGCATCCTTGGCAAGAAAAATATTTAAAAAATATTACCGACCCCAAACCTATGAGCAGTATAAATATATAAACCTCAATACTATTTCAGCCTTTTCTCTGTTTCCTTGACAAGTTGAGGATGTATCTGCATCAATGCATCCTGCAATTACATTCGATTATATTTAATTGCACCAATTACCAAGAAAGGCCACATGCCATATAGAGATTACATCATCACAAACTGTTTGAAACCTCAGTCCACTAGCAGTCAGATGAAAGGATGCAGAGTAACATAAACGTGTGTATTCAAAAACCTGCAGAGGTTGATGTTTTCTGTAAGGACTTCCTGGCCTGGGATGTGTACTAGATTGGTCCTCATTGGATGCACTTTTGCTCTCTTGTACCTCTTCATGTTTCTAGCCAAGATTCATTGAATTTGGACAGTGTAGTACAATATCAAAATGCTAAGTGCACTGTTGCAGTACTATTAATGTAGTACTGACTGTACAAAGGGACATGTTAGAGAGGTGTTGTGATGTGTGTTGTTTATAGCTTCCATGTCTTTTAGAAAGAAGAATTAGCTGAGTTCTCCAGGAGTTACAACGGTCATGCTCTTATGTGTGTTTGTGTGTCACAGGAAACCACTATCTCATCTCCCTGCCCTCGTCATGCAGCTGTCTGTTCTATAACTCACTTTATTCAATTCAGCTAGTTAAGTCCAATTTTATTTGTCTAGCACCTTTAGAAACAACTTTACCCCAAAGTCCCTAAATCAATTAGCCTATATAATAACAAGGAAAACTCCCTTAAGAGGGCGGAAAATAATTTTACGAGGAAAAAAGAAATCTGTTTAAAGCTAACTTTGTATCAAGTACTTTTTTTAATCATTTATTCCAAAATAATAACTATAAGAACACAGTAACATATTTCATATAGGCTATATTTTATTTGTTTACTGATATTCAGCTGTTCTTTTCGATAATTTATATTCAGATCATCAGTCATCGAAGCTCATTGTATTTGTACTTAGTTACTAATGGGTGGTGAGATTGAAAAGTAAGAATTAATTATAATTTTTGTATAATTTTATATCCAGCTTTACTCCCTTTTAACCCAGGAATTGTCATTCCAAGAAAGAAACCATTTTAACACAGTGAGCAAAAAAACAGACAGGAAAAATCATGGTATAACGGGTGAATTATGTACATGATGTATTTTACGATGGTATGATGATCTTTATGTCTTTTCCCATTGACTTTATGATGTTCAAAGCGTATACATACAAACATAGTTTGTGTAACATTAGCATTATTAGCTGTTTGATAACGTTGTCAAGCAAAAGGCTAATTATGTTCACGTTATGTGCCTGACGTTGTAGAAAGCGATACATAAGACGCGTTTCCATTCTGACACGTCGAATTGTAAACAAGCATGTATAATAAGCTCTTCCTTTTCTTCTTCTGAATCAGTTTCTGGTTCAAACATGGCTTTTTTAAACCATAAGTGGACCACAAGTCAGTAGTATTCTGTCATTTTCTAAATTGTATCAGACACTGTTTTGTAAAGCTCTTTTAATGGTTAATATAGCGTGTCTAATGAGCACCGTAAATTATAATTCGGCCACTGCCAGGAGCCGAGCAGAGCTCCATCCAGATAAGCAGAATTCTGTACTATTTAGTCCTTGGCAGAAAATAATATTTCCAAGTAAAATCAAATGATATTTTTCCCTTAAAATCTTGGAAATTGGGATCCAAGCCCAAGAGAGAGCTGTTGCAAATAAAGTTTTGAATTTAGGTTGCACAGTGGAATAATGCTGAAATGGTCTCAGGCCTGCACTCTGTGCCATGTTGTTTTGGCAGTGCAGTGAAGTGGTAAAGATAGCTCAGTCTTCTGGAATAAGTCACAGTCTGTCAACTCCCTCAGAGTCGAGAACAATAAGATGAATGTGCTAATTAGACCCGCCTCCACTCACTCACTCAGCTCAGAGAACACTCGGCCAACTCTACTCAAAGGCACAATATGGAACTTTTCGGCTTTCAAAATAGCAAAAATAACTGTATCTATGTTATATATTTCTTTTAGTTGTGTACTAACATTATCCCAAAAGTTCCCACCAACTTTCAAATCCGGAGAAATTTATATTTTAATTTGAAGACACGGGCCGTGTCTTTATTTCCGTTTCGTCGCCCGTCTATGACGTCATATAACCTTTGACTCTAGTTTCTCTAACTTCGTGTGGATCCCGGCTAAAAAACCGCCAAACGCAAATGTAAACACCGGACGCACGTCACTAAAATAAAAGAAGACGATAAAGAATCAATAGTTGGATATCAATAATGGACCATGATTATGCTTTGCCTGCACGTTCTGCTGCTGGAGGCAGATCCGTGAAGCGGAAACGCACGGGTGACAGAAATGACTCGAGAAGGGTTTGGGACAGGAGAAGAGACATGACTCGCGTTAACATTGGAGTTGCATTTCCACGAGCTTCGTAACAAACTGGAACTACAGAGAGATGCCGATCTCGCTTGCATTCTAATAAACAAGTAAGCACCCATTCAGCTAACTATATCTATCCGTAACTTATGTTGTGAAACGATGATGGCATGTGTAAAACGCAGACGGACTAGCTCTCATGTACAGTATAATGTAAATTCACATTTGTTGTAGATATAGCTGCAGAAAGTAGATTCATATGCAGTTCACCATCTTTTTCAATATCATAGTATAAACGTAATTATAATTATTAACGAAAGGTGACCGTGTTTTTTAACATCTATTAATACTAGCTAGATGGAATATTGATTCAATAGCCCTGATAATTCATATATCTCTCCGTATGAAAAGACGTGATTTTAAAAACACTAAGTTAGAATGAGTGAGGAATGTGGGGAGCGACAGAGCGCGCGTGTTCATTACAATGGCATTACATAAAGTTAATAGCCGTAACTAAACGTAACAAGAATAGAGATATAATATAAATAACAACACATTACCTCGTCAGTGAATGTTATCTGCTGGAGCCAATAATGTCTGTCTGCAGAGCCGCAGAGCCACAGTTTCACCCCAGCAGTTTCACCCCAGCAGTTTTACCCCACGCATGCGCAGTTTTTATCACAACAGGTTTACCCGTGCGTTTTGGTTTATTTGAAATGATTGTACATAGTTGTCATTTGTTTTATCTGTGTTCAAGTTTACACCTTAACCACAGGCAGATTTAATTAACTTAAGAATAATTCATATATTGACTTAGACTAATAGTTCGCATTTGAATGTCTAATCGGAAGTTTGTGTGGCTGAAAAACGTAAGAGATTAAAGTGTTCATGACACAAGCATTGTTTTATTTCAGTAAAGGACCCGGAAGGCCTGCGAGCAAGGAGCAAAAATAACTAATAAGCAAAAATAATCAACGCAGTCTCATGAAAGTGCGTATCAATACCACGTATGTTATTTCTCGTGCCATTTATACGGCAAAAATGTTATTTTCGTGCATTTGCTACGCACTGAAAACCCCTTGGGTAGGATTAGGGGGGGGGGGGGGGGGGGGGCGTATTACACGCCATAAAGTGCGTGTCATATGCACGCGAAAACTGCGTATCATAACAATAACTATTAGATCGTTTCAGGACAGAACAGAGTGACCGCGCATACGCGGGTAAAACGACACTCGGTTACTAACGTAACCTCGGTTCTCTCTAGAAGAGGGAACGAGTGTTGCGTAAGCTAGCTACAAAGTGTTCCTCCATAGGTTTGCTCATACTTTCAATGGATTCCTGTTCAGAGTGACCCTGGCTATTACTGTAATTATTTTAAAGTCATTTTACTGTATAGTTTTGGAGAAAAGTAAAAGCAAACTCACCCCAAACACCAAAGTACTTTATATCACTTACATCATGTCCCATTTTCAAACACTCATAAAAAGTGTTCCTCCATAGGTTTGCTCATTCTCTCATTTGATTACTGTTCAGAGTGACTCTGACTATTACTGTAATTATTTTCAAGTCATTTTACTGTATAGTTTTGGAGAAAAGTAAAAGCAAACTCAGCCCAATCATCAAAGTGCATTCTAGCACTTACACCATGTTCCGTTTTCAAACACTCATAAAAAGTGTTCCTCCATAGGTTTGCTCATTTTTCCATTAGATTCCTGTTCAGGGTGACCCTGGCTATTAACTTTATTATTTTCAAGTCATTTTACTGTATAGTTTTGGAGAAAAGTAAAGGCAAACTCACCCCAATCACCAAAGTGCTTTCTATCACACACAATATCCCATTTTCAAACACTCATAAAAAGTGTTCCTCCATAGGTTTGCTCATTTTTTCAATGGATTCATGTTCAGGGTGACCCTGCCTATTACTGTAATTATGTTCAAGTCATTTTACTGTATAGTTTTGGAGAAAAGTAAAAGCAAACTCACCCCAATCATCAAAGTGCTTTCTATTACTTTCACCATGTCCCATTTTCAAACACTCATAAAAAGTGTTCCTTCATAGTTTTGCTCATTTTTTCAATGGATTCATGTTCAGGGTGACCCTGCCTATTATTGTAATTATGTTCAAGTCATTTTACTGTATAGTTTTGGAGAAAAGTAAAAGCAAACTCACCCCAATCACCAAATTGCTTTCTATCACTTACACCATGTCCCATTTTCAAACACTCATAAAAAGTGTTCCTCCAAAGGTTTGCTCATATTTTCATTTGATTCCTGTTCAGACTGACCTTGGCTATAATTGTAATTATTTTCAAGTCATTTTACTGTATAATTTTGGAGAAAAGTAAAAGCAAACTCACCCAAACATCAAAGTGCTTTATAGCACACCAAGTTCCGTTTTCAAACACTCATAAAAAGTGTTCCTCCATAGGTTTGCTCATTTACTCATTTGATTACTGTTCAGAGTGACTCTGACTATTACTGTAATTATTTTCAAGTCATTTTACTGTATAGTTTTGGAGAAAAGTAAAAGCAAACTCACCCCAATCATCAAAGTGCATTCTAGCACTTACACCATGTTCCATTTTCAAACACTCATAAAAAGTGTTCCTCCATAGGTTTGCTCATTCTCTCTTTTGATTACAGGTGAAGGTGACCCTGCCTATTACTGTAATTATTTTAAGTCATTTTACTGTATAGTTTTGGAGAAAAGTAAAAGCAAACTCACCCCAAACATCAAAGTGCTTTCTATTACTTTCACCATGTCCCATTTTCAAACACTCATAAAAAGTGTTCCTCCATAGGTTTGCTCATTGTCTCATTTGATTACTGTTCAGAGTGACCCTGACTATTACTGTAATTATTTTCAAGTCATTTTACTGTATAGTTTTGGAGAAAAGTAAAAGCAAACTCACCCCAATCATCAAAGTGCTTTATATCACTTACATCATGTCCCATTTTCAAACACTCATAAAAAGTGTTCCCTTTCGAATGGTCACTTCGTATTGCGTAGCTATACGCAATGGGAAAACTCCTTTTCCTCGATTTACTGAACCTCTATGTAAAACGCATTTGCAGCTGCACAGCTAGCACATTGTGCGTCTCGCTCGCTCATAGGCTGTGCTGGAGCAACTGCACATCCAATGGCACGGGCGCCTCTGACGTGCGACCAATGAGATCACTCTACGTCAGAGTCCGTCATAGGGGTGAGGACTAGCCTAAATAAGCCCCTGAATTCGCCATTATAGCAGGTTTATACGACTGAAGCGACAAATATCCAGTTAAAACAGTGCGGCCAGCTACGCAATACTTCGTTCCCTAACTCAGGGAACTGAGGTTACGTGAGTAACCAAGTAGTTCCCTTTCGAACGGTCACTTCGTATTGCGTAGCTATACGCAGTGGGAACGCTATGTAAAACGCCGCCCTGAGTAACTGGTAGCCACTGCAACTCAGGACCCCTGAGCATACAGAACAAGCCATAAACCACGTAATAAGTATATACCAGACCAGACTCCCGTCTGGGTCATAGAATATGATAACACCACCAGCCTAAGCGGGTTTATAATGTGAAAAAATAACCGGCAAAAAAGCGTTTTTTTATATATATATATATGTGAATGTGGTTGTGCACAGTAACAATTAATGATAAGACCGGACTCTGTCAGGCCCTAATCATATCGAAAGCACCCTCGCCTGCAGGGAAGGTACTTCCATATTCTAGAATTTCATAAATGTGGACGGCGAGGCCCAGCCGGCCGCATCACAAATGTCTTGAATGGGAAAGCCAGATGACCACGCCCACGACGAGGCCATGCCTCTGGTCGAATGGGCTTTGACACCTATAGGGCAAACCTGACCCACTGAGGTATAAGCCATAGAAATGGCCTCCACTATCCATCTAGACAGTCTCTGCTTAGTGACAGGATCCCCCTTGGATCGACCACCAAAGCAGACAAAAAGCTGTTCTGATTGCCTAACTAATGCAGAACGCTCCAGATAGATTCTTAGATTCTTAATAGAAGATTAACTTCCCCATCATCTGTGGAAGGGGGAAGCGCTAACAATGTCACCACCTGCGCTCTGAACGGCGTTGAGAGCACCTTGGGTACATAACCATGCTTGGGCTTGAGGATGACTTTGGAGTCATCAGGACCAAACTCCAGACATGCCGTGCTCACAGAGAGAGCCCGTAGATCTCCCACTCGCTTGATAGATGCCAATCCCAACAGGAGAGCAGTTTTCAGTGAGAGAGGTTTGAGATCAACCGACTGGAGCGGTTCAAAAGGTGGACCCCTCAAAGCCCCTAGGACCGTAGAGAGGTCCCAAGACGGCACAGAAGGAGGTCTGGAGGGGTTAATCCTCCTACCGCCCTTCAAAAATCTCACGACCAGGTCGTTTCTTCCCAGTAACTGGCCAGCTACCAGAACATGGTGCGCTGCAATAGCTGCCACATACACCCTGAGTGTGGACGGGGAACGACCCGCGTCCAACAGCTCCTGTAGGAATGAGAGAACCCCTGATATCTCAAATGACTCTGGGCTTAGATGGTTTTTCGAGCACCAGCTGGAAAAAAACGCCCATTTTAAAGCATAAAGGCGCCGAATCGACGTGGCCCTAGCTTCAGATATAGTGTTCAACACCTTCACAGGAAGGTCCCTGGATACCGGTTCAAGGGCCACACATGGAGGGCCCATAGGTCGGGTCGTGGATGCGACAACGATCCCTTCGCCTGTGTGAGGAGGTCTTTCCTCATCGGGACAGACCATGGAGCTGTGTCCGATATCTGAACCAGCTCCGGAAACCACGGCTTGGATTTCCAAAGAGGAGCCACCAGAAGGACTGGGCACTCGCTCTCCCTGACCCGTTTGATGACTTGCGGAATCATCGAGAAGGGGGGAAAAGCATACAGGGGACGGTTGGGCCAGGCGTGGGCCAACGCGTCCCTGTCCTTCGAGAAGAACAGATTGCAATGGGTGTTGTCTTTCGAGGCGAACAGGTCGATTTCAGCCTAGTAATCCCATGCGGAGCACTGGTGATGCTGCTGCCATGAGACCCAGTAGTTTTTAAAATTTCTTCAGAGGCGCGCGCTCTCGCTCTCTGAACGAGGATGCCAGCGCTCGCACTGAGAGTGCACGCTCTGGTGTGAGCCGCGCTCTCATTGACACCGAGTCTAAAACTATGCCCAGAAAGATCACACTCTGGCAGGGGATAGTTTGCTCTTTGAAACATTGATCGTGAGACCCAGGCATTTTAAATGGCCGAGAATTAGATCTCTGTGAGCTATTAGTTCGCCTCTCGACTGCGCTAGCACCAGCCAGTCCTCGAGGTAATTCAGCACACGCACTCCTCTCTGTCTCAGAGGAGAGAGTGCTGCATCCACACACTTCGTGAATGTGCGGGGTCCCAAAGACAGACCGAACGGTAGAACTGTGTACTAAGCCTGTCCCTTGAAGGCTAATCTCAAGAATGGCCTGTGACGAGGGTTTATTTGAATGTGAAAGTAAGGCAAGGCAAGGCAAGGCAAGGCAAGGCAAGGCAAGGCAAGGCAAGGCAAGTTTATTTATATAGCACATTTCATACACAATGGTAATTCAAAGTGCTTTACATAGGAGAAAATAAAATAATCAAAACAAATAAGAATAATTAAAAAAATAAAATAAAGTACAGTAAAAACAGTCGGACGAACATTGGTACAGTGCTCATTCAGTAAATGCACAGCTAAACAGATGTGTTTTGAGTCTGGATTTGAATGTGACTACTGTAGGAGCACATCTGATCTCTTCTGGAAGCTGGTTCCAGCTGTGGCTGGCATAGTAGCTAAAAGAAGACTCTGTGCTGTGATGCAATCGGAAACCAGATTGAAAATTGTCAAAGTAACCATTCAAGCTTAAGAATTTGTTCAGCTGATTGAAGACAACTTTTTCAATGATCTTGCCTATGAAAGGAAGATTTGAGATCGGTCTATAATTGCTTAATATGGTCTTATCTAGATTGCTCTTTTTCAGGAGGGGCTTGACAACTGCAGTTTTCAGGGAGTTTGGAAAACTCCCAGAGAGAAGTGAGGCATTTACCACTTCTAAGAGATCTGCTTCTAAACAGTTTGACACACTTTTGAAAAAAGATGTGGGAAGTGTGTCAAGGGCGCAGGTTGATGTTTTAAGGTGCTGTACGGTTTCTTCCAAAATTTTGCCATCAATTTCTTCGAAAACAGACATAGTAACTACTTTCTCAGGTAGTGGTCTGATCTGTTTGACCCCAGCGCAACTTAAGGATGAGCTGATCACCTTTCTGATATTATTGATTTTCTCAGAGAAGAAAGAAGCAAACTCACTGCACTTGAAGTCTGAGAGCATTTCACTGGGAATCTCACTTAAAGGGGGGGGACCTGAAACCCTTATAATGTGATTTGTGCATACTTTTGAGTGTTTGACTGACTGTATAGGCATTTGCGTGTGGGGAAGTCAGTGTTACAACAGGGGAGGGGCCACCTATTTGTGGAGGACTGTGAACCCGTGTGTTGTGCTTGTGAAACATGCTATTTTTGTGCTTTATTTGGGTCGCCGTGAAAACGGCGTTTGTTTGTAAAGACGTGCTTACTGTTGCGGGCCTGCTTACAGAAATAAAATCCCCATCCGCCTGAACTGAACAGGGGGTTGTGGGAAGTCTCATGGGCTTTTCCGAGGGTGGTCCGGCCGGCGCGGGACACTCACCCTCTCTCTTCGCGCCGCGTGCTAGGATGACTTCGGCGGTGCCGCGTCGGTCACGATGCTGGGCCGCGGGCCTTGGTGCCGGGGCATCGGGAAGCGCTTCGCAGCTCTTGACTGGCACTGGGCATCAGCCGCAGGGCAGGGCTGTGTTCGGGCAAAGATGAGCGGCTACGGCCTCTTCTAAATGCGACAATGCCTCATAGCCATCCACAGAGGAGAGAGTCGCGGAAACTTCTTCCTCGGCTGAAGAAGGGCCGAGGGAGGAGGCGCGGGTCAAGCGGCGTCTTCTTCCCTGGCGAGAGCTAGCTGAGTCCGCAGAGAGGAGATGGACATGCTCTCACAGGCCGCACATCCGACGGAGGAGAAGGCCTCTCCGCGTGGTCAAGTCCCAGGCATGAAATGCATCGCACGTGGTGATCGGCCTTGTGCAGCTTGCGTGCGCACGTAGCGCAGTTCGAAACACGAGGCATTTGAAAAACGCCTCGCGTGTAGCAATAGAAAAGATATCGCCGGATAGCCACAGGTGAGACGGCGTCAGGAGACAAACGGCTGAAGAAGACATTATCTGCTGAATAATGCTCGCTCAGGCTGAAGGGCTTGTTCGACGGCGAAGGCTCAAACAGACAGAGACGTATAGTTTGTCGCTGAAGGAGTAAAAATCTGCTATAATGGCGAATTCAAGGGCTTATATAGGCCAGGCCTCGCCCCTATGACGGGCTCTGACATAGAGTGATCTCATTGGTCGCACGTCAGAGGCGCCCGCGCCATTGGATGTGCAGTTGCTGCAGCACAGCCTAGGAGTGAGCGAGACGCTCAATGTGCTAGCTGTGCAGCTGCAAATGCGTTTTACATAGAGGTTCAGTAAATCGAGGAAAAGGAGTTTTCCCACTTCGTATAGCTACGCAATACGAAGTGACCGTTCGAAAGGGAACACTTTTTATGAGTGTTTGAAAATGGGACATTGTGTAAGTGATAGAAAGCAATTTGGTGATTGGGGTGAGTTTGCCTTTACTTTTCTCCAAAACTATACAGTAAAATGACTTGACAATAATTACAATTATAGCCAACGTCAGTCTGAACAGGAATCTAATGAACAAATGAGCAAACCTATGGAGGAACACTTTTTATGAGTGTTTGAAAATGGGACATTGTGTAAGTGATAGAAAGCAATTTGGTGATTGGGGTGAGTTTGCCTTTACTTTTCTCCCAAACTATACAGTAAAATGACTTGAAAATAATAAAGTTAATAGCCAGGGTCACCCTGAACATGAATCC
Source organism: Chrosomus eos (assembly GCA_036326025.1). Taxonomy (NCBI): domain Eukaryota; kingdom Metazoa; phylum Chordata; class Actinopteri; order Cypriniformes; family Leuciscidae; genus Chrosomus; species Chrosomus eos. Next base: position 24,830,486 of record CM070823.1, on the reverse strand, counting down.
ATTGAAAAAATGAGCAAACCTACGGAGGAACACTTTTTATGAGTGTTTGAAAATGGGACATGCTGTAAGTAATAGAAAGCATTTTGATGTTGGGGTGAGTTTGCCTTTACTTGTCTCCAAATCTGTACAGTAAAATGACTTGAAAATAATTACAATTATAGCCAAGGTCAGTCTGAATAGGAATCAAATGAAAATATGAGCAAACCTATGGAGGAACGCTTTTTATGAGTGTTTGAAAATGGGACATGGTGTAAGTGATAGAAAGCAATTTGATGATTGGGGTGAGTTTGCCTTTACTTTTCTCCAAAACTATACAGTAAAATGACTTGAAAATAATTACAGTAATAGCCAGGGTCACCCTGAACATGAATCCATTGAAAAAATGAGCAAAACTATGGAGGAACACTTTTTATGAGTGTTTGAAAATGGGACATTGTGTAAGTGATAGAAAGTAAGTTGGTGATTGGGGTGAGTTTGCCTTTACTTTTCTCCCAAACTATACAGTAAAATGACTTGAAAATAATAAAGTTAATAGCCAGAGTCACCCTAAACAGGAATCTAATGAACAAATGAGCAAACCTATGGAGGAACACTTTTTATGAGTGTTTGAAAATGGGACATGGAGAAAGTAATAGAAAGCACTTTGATGATTGGGGTGAGTTTGCTTTTACTTTTCTCCAAAACTATACAGTAAAATGACTTGAACATAATTACAGTAATAGGCAGGGTCACCCTGAACATGAATCCATTGAAAAAACGAGCAAACCTATGGAGGAACACTTTTTATGAGTGTGTGAAAATGGGACATGGTGTAAGTGATAGAAAGCACTTTGATGATTGGGGTGAGTTTGCTTTTACTTTTCTCCAAAACTATACAGTAAAATGACTTTAACATAATTACAGTAATAGGCAGGGTCACCCTGAACATGAATCCATTGAAAAAAACGAGCAAACCTATGGAGGAACACTTTTTATGAGTGTTTGAAAATGGGACATGGTGTAAGTGATAGAAAGCAATTTGATGATTGGGGTGAGTTTGCCTTTACTTTTCTCCAAAACTATACAGTAAAATGACTTGAAAATAATTACAGTAATAGCCAGGGTCACCCTGAACATGAATCCATTGAAAAAATGAGCAAAACTATGGAGGAACACTTTTTATGAGTGTTTGAAAATGGGACATTGTGTAAGTGATAGAAAGTAAGTTGGTGATTGGGGTGAGTTTGCCTTTACTTTTCTCCCAAACTATACAGTAAAATGACTTGAAAATAATAAAGTTAATAGCCAGAGTCACCCTAAACAGGAATCTAATGAACAAATGAGCAAACCTATGGAGGAACACTTTTTATGAGTGTTTGAAAATGGGACATGGAGAAAGTAATAGAAAGCACTTTGATGATTGGGGTGAGTTTGCTTTTACTTTTCTCCAAAACTATACAGTAAAATGACTTGAACATAATTACAGTAATAGGCAGGGTCACCCTGAACATGAATCCATTGAAAAAACGAGCAAACCTATGGAGGAACACTTTTTATGAGTGTGTGAAAATGGGACATGGTGTAAGTGATAGAAAGCACTTTGATGATTGGGGTGAGTTTGCTTTTACTTTTCTCCAAAACTATACAGTAAAATGACTTTAACATAATTACAGTAATAGGCAGGGTCACCCTGAACATGAATCCATTGAAAAAATGAGCAAACCTATGGAGGAACACTTTTTATGAGTGTTTGAAAATGGGACATGGTGTAAGTCATAGAAAGCACTTTGATGATTGGGGTGAGTTTGCCTTTACCTTTCTCCAAAACTATACAGTAAAATGACTTGAACATAATTACAGTAATAGGCAGGGTCACCCTGAACATGAATCCATTGAAAAAACGAGCAAACCTATGGAGGAACACTTTATATGAGTGTTTGAAAATGGGACATGGTGTAAGTGATAGAAAGCACTTTGATGTTTGGGGTGTTTGCTTTTACTTTTCTCCAAAACTATACAGTAAAATGACTTGAAAATAATTACAGTAATAGCCAGGGTCACCCTGAACATGAATCCGTTGAAAGAATGAGCAAACCTATGGAGGAACACTTTGTTTCAATATAACATAATTCAATATAAATAATATAACATTATATATAAATTGTATGAGTGTGAGTGTGCGTGCATGTGTTTTTAAAATATCATTTGTGTTTCATTCATCAGGTATGAATGAATATTTCATAGATAGGTTTTTATTGTTCATATATGCAATTCAATGATAATTGACAGACTAAAGCCACCCAAAGCCTGTTGTATTATATTTGTCATTTACATTAACATGAAAAATGTAAGTAAATAAATAAACATTTATACATGATGTATAATAATTAAATGTATATATATAATATATATATATATATATATATATATATATATATATATATATATATATATATATATATATATATATACAAACATTAAAATCAACAATACAAATGTAAAATAAATGTATGATAATTAACATCAATATTACATTTCATTAGCATTAATAAAAATATTAATAATTAATATATATATATATATATATATATATATATATATATATATATATATATATAAACATTCAAATTAAAAATAAATCAATAAACATTAATACATGATAGTAATAATTAAATGTATACTTTATATATACAAACATTAAAATCAACAATAAAATGCTAAATAAATGTATGATAAATAACATTAATATTACATTTCTTTAGCATTAATACATATATTATAATAATTATAATAATAAAATAAAATAATATACACATTCACATTAAAAATAAAAATGTAAAAAAATTAAGGATGTATGCTAATTAAAATGAATATGAACATGAATAAATTATGTAATAATTTATGTTAATTATATTTAGGCATACAAACATTAAAATAATAAAAACAATCTTATTTGTGTCCTAATAAGATGGAAAATAGCCGAAAATAGAGTCTAAAAATCAAGTTTGACCTCTTTCAGCACCCGTACCGTAAGTGCAGGCTTAGACGCGCTACTAAAAAAAATGTGCGGCTGGCTTGACTGTGTATTTTCAACGTGCGGCCCACTTGACCGCAGTACAGATCGCGCGTGTCCCAATGAATATCGTATAGCTGGTTCGCGCGCGCACTCCCTCTCTCTCTCTCTCGACAACGACAACAACTCCCATGAGCACACGCTCTTTCACGACGTCATCAGAATACGTCTTTTGCTATTATTTTGATTGAGTGACCCCTGGTGGCCAAAAGTTACATACTGTACGTTCAAGTAAACGCTGCACAATGGTATCGCTGTTTACAACGTCGGACACATAACGGTAATATATATGATTAGCCTTTATCAAACCTGTTATCAAAGAGCTAATAATGTGTTGCTAATGTTACATGAACCAGATTGCCTTCTAAAAATAATTATCCTTAGAAACGCTTTGAACAACTTAGAACTCCAGTGGAGAAAGGCATATAGTTCACCGTAACATCGTAATAGACATCATAAACATATATTGCACAAACAAGGTAGTTTGTGAGGTAAGAAACTCTGCAATGACTTATGAATTTGCACATGGTTTGTGTTAAAGCTTATGAAATAAACACCACATGGACATATAAACAACATTAAAAACTTGATTTACACCACAGATTTTCACGTTAAGAAATAGGCATTAAAGTGTACTAAGGCCTTTTATTTCTTTAATATTGTATTATCTGCATGTACATATTTGAAGTACTAAGTGCACAATAAATACAGTTAATGGCACTTCTTTTCTCAAGGGTAATGTGATCTTTCATATGTGTGTGTGTAGGCCGGACAGAGGCTGAGCTGAAGAACTTCAGTCCTCATTTCAGAAGGCAAAGCTGTGTTGCCTTCTTTTGCCATCTGAAGGATGAGGTGGAGCAGCACAGAGCAGGACAGGCCCAGCTCCTCAAACAGAAGGTGAGAGCATAACTATCTTATCATGACAACGTCAATTTAGGATGTGATTTTATTGTGCTATCACTTATGATGTCAGTTTTATCTGATTCATGATGTTACAGAGTCTTACTCTCACTGATTCTAACACGTTTCACTTCAAGGAGCCTCCGCAGGCTTCAGAAGTCCTGTACAAGGACAGCATGCTTTACTTTGATGACAACAGAAAGTGGAAAGAGAGATTTGTCGTGGTCCGTGGTGACTATAGCCTAGAGCTGCATGATAGCCAAGAGGTCTGTAAATGTTATCTTTCATCATCGCCATGCATGTAAAAGCTGCTCTATTTGATAGAACATGCTCATGATTCTGTTATATTGTATGCATCCAGTCGTACAAAAAGGGAACCCCTGCACGCCACAAACTCCTGCCAACAGGAGGCGCTGTATTGACCTCAGAGGAAAAATACACTGCTGTCATAGACAAGGCCTTTCCCGACCTTAATGGTGAGTGTTTCTCTAGTGTACATCCTGATCTCTCTCATCCTGTTGACTATACTCGCATACTCTCTTGAGTAGGCACTTATTTTGAAAGTTTGAATGTGTGTATTATAAATTACATGCTAAATTCACCATGTTGTCATTATGTGTCACTTCACTGGCATTCACAAATTCTCTCCCGTGGCCTCATGGGATAGTAAAGTGTGCATTGCACACTTCAGAATCTGTACTTTTTGCCTACTCTTTTATGTATACTGTGAATTTGGACATACATCTTCTTTTGTCACATACTGTTTTTTGCGCACTATATAGTAGGGAAGTATGCGATTTTGGATGCAGCCTTTGTGTGTTGTTCAGGTTCTAAGGAAGAGCCCTCCGTTCCTGTGGTGACGGTTCCCGGTCCTCTTCCTGTGTACCTGAGACTGCCTTACAGACGGGACTCGTACTTCTGTTTCCAGCAGGAGGAGAAGCGGGCCCGCTTCGTCTCGGTCCTGAACGACTGCGTTCGTCATCAGAACCAAGGTAACAGATCAGAACTATCAGAGACTACCTCAGTCTCAGAGGGCACTTTAGTTTTGCGTTGTTTGTGTTTGCAGTCTGTTTGATCAAAGTCATGACTTATTAATTCCTACAGAATTTCTATTTACTCATTATGAAAGTACTTCTTGAATGTGGTCTGACTAATTCTCTGTACACCCACCCAAACTCAACCCTAAACACATGCTATATTACAGTATGAGGCTGATCAGAGGATACCTCAAGCTGCTCTGCTCTCTTCAGTTTACTACTGTTTTTCTTTGGTGGTCATGGTGATACACTAATAATATTCAGAATTGCAAAGCTCTCTTCCTGCGCACTTGTCGCTTAGCGGTTACACAGCCTCTGCAGAGCACGAAGCTGTGTGCAATACTTCGTCACACAACTGAAAATGGCTCTTCACACCTTAATGCTTTACATACTAGGTGAGAGGAGAGTTAACCACCTACAATAGGGTAAAATTAAACTGTTGTTAACACTATTTTAATATTAGACATAACCTTTTTTGTTGTTGTTAATGTCTGCTATTGTTAGCTGAAAGTCAGATTAGAAAAGACTTCAAAATAAGATTGAGGTATCATTCATGTTTGTGGTATAAATGCTGTACGAGATATGCACCAAAGGTTAAGGGTCAAATCCCAGAACATAAGTGAACTTATAAGGTATAGTGTTAGTTTACTAGCTATATATTTCTAGCCCAGATTTTAGTTTATGAAACTATACTTCATTTTGAAGTATACGCTTACTTTTCTTGTTCTATCTTGGTCAGAAGTTTAAGTATAAGTAAGGCAAGCCAAGTATACATAAGTACAATTTTGTTATGTATATCTCTAGTAGTAATAGCACACTTAAACCTCGTTTTGCATTCTTTTGAAGAATTTAAGAGGACAATATATTTTAAAATATGTTATTAACAAATTATATAATTGAAAACTATTTATTTATTTATTAAGCAATAAAGTTTTTGATTGAATCCTGATCGTGGTTACGATTATGGTAACGGTTAATTTACACTAAATACAGCTAAAAAAAATTAATGAGTGAAACTGAATGGAAAACGTAAGGAAAAGCAGCATTCAAATATTTTTTTTAGAACGCACTGGGACTTCTGCACTGAAACTTCAATCTGTGAGTCGTTTCTTTTTAAACCGGTTCATTTACATTAACAATCCAAATGAACCAACTCACTAAAACAAATCGTCTTCCCAATGCTTCTTATGTGTTTAAGGTGAGTGTGTTATTACTACCTCATCTAAGTGCACAATACAGTGTCAATAAAAGTAGCAATGTAGCGTTCTGCTTCGAAAAATGTAACTTATTAATGGATTTTTTGAAAACGGGTACTTAACTAAACGTAAAATGTAGTGTTAAGTGGTATTGTAGCAGTGGAAGTGAGATTATATATCACTTATTTAACAGTACATGTCAGGGTTTCTCAGCTTTCTCTTTTCATCAGCCTTTCATTACACTTGCTGATTCCAAGCCATTTCTGTGTCTTGGTCATTTTCCTTTTTTTTTTCATAAACCAGAAAAGAGAAGTTTCCGAGTAGCGCTCACATGATCTTGTATTACACAATTAATGCATTTGACAGAACTATTCTCCTCTCTCTATTATCTGTAGATTATCTGAAGAGTATGGCATGTGAAGTGCAGGGTTTCCTGAAGGCCATTCACTTCTACAGGCAGGAGAAGGGCCACTATGAATCATGGGATATGCTGATGGGCAGTGACTGTGAGGTGGGCATTCTGGTTTATATTACTCACAAGCAGAGTCCACTTCTTTTGAATGAATCAGATGAGTCATGCTTCTTTTGAACAAATAGTCTGACTGTGGATGTCATAGTGTGGTCAGCAGACTGGTGGAGTCAGAGGCTGAGTGTGGACAGAGCGGCTGGTCAGTGATTTAGGAGCGTGTCATGCTGTTAACATCCCATTTGTGAATCATTGGACTGTCATTTCATGCTTGACTGAAACATTTGTGTACGCTCGCAAAGCTTTTGCATTCCCTAGAAAACTTTGTGTTTGCTCTCAGAACTTTTGTGTTGCCTCAAAAAACGTTGTGTGCAAATGCAAACTCTCTCAGAGGAACGCAAATGTTTTGCATTAAATATATTTTTCCTCCTATCTCAATTTTTTTACAACAACATGATGCAATACAACAATACTGTAAGTCAGACATATTTTTACATTTTATTCTATTTTTATACCAAAAATTTAAGTATTGTAAAAATAGCCCCCCATGATATCTGCCTAAGCAGGCACAACAACTTATTGATATGTTGTTCCTCATGCCAAAATTCCTCTTGTAATCTCCTGTTGTTATGAAATCTTGAGATCCTCGGTCTTTACAGGATGTCCTGTAGCCACTCAAGGAAACACCTCTGCCTTCCTCTAAGTATTGTTGGGTCTCATTTGAACCCTAATTTGGTGGACAAGGTGTTGTTGTTTAAGGGAACTGAAAGCAGACATGAAAATAGGCTATTTGAACAAAATCACATCCCAAATCCTGAAAAGGTGATCAGGACCAACACAATGTGCTTATTCTACATAAATAAACAAATGACATATTGCTAACCAAATTATTCTATTATATTACATTACCTTAACTTATATTGTTTAGAAGTTATGGTTCAGTTAGATTTTAATAGGCTACTTTTATTCAGGCAGGACACATAAAGACATTTATTGGCCCTATCTGGCGCAATGCAGCGCCAGGCTCGATGCAAGTGTTTTTTTGCTATTTTCCAGCCTGACGCGGTTATCATTTTCACGTCAGTGCGCCATTTAAATACATATTGATAGACGATTTTATTTGCCTGACCAATACAACTCAGTATCCACGTCGGACTGCCACGTCTTAGTCGGTTTCATTGCTGTGACGTTACAACAACCCAGTGATTCTCCATGAGTTGGTGCCTTATGCATATTTTGTGTCTGTGACTCAGTCCGACTCCGGTATCATTACAACTCTCATTCTGCCATGGGCTTCTGTAGTGACTCTCTCTGCCTGCCTGCAGGTGCTGGCTAACCTGGTGATGGAGGAGCTGCTGTCCACACTGCAGACGGAGCTGCTGCCCAAGCAGAAAGGAAAGAAGCCAGAGAGGAAGAGGGTGTGGTTTGCGGTCAGTGAGATCAGTTTGCTCCTCACAACTATTCTTAGAACTTTGACACGCTATGTGGTGAATGTCACAATCAGGCAACATTTTGGCTGGTCCATTCTGAATATATAAATCCATTGTTTTTCTGGCCTCCACACCATCCAAAACAATTCAAGTTTTATACCATGAAACATAATTCTCTTTCACAGACTATATCAGTTGGATGAGGTCACTGCCCTATAAAGGGACTTTTTGCCATTAGTAGACAAAGGCAGCTCTATGTTCATGATGAAGTTGGGATTATGGTGGCCACATTTAGGAGGTTTGTGATTTTTTTTTTTTTCTTTTAGACGGTGGAAGCGACCTATGAGCTTGTGCACGAACAACTGCGAGAAGGATTGGAGAGTTTGAAAAATGAGTGCAGAGATGCCACCAAACAGCAGGAGGCGCTCATCCGCTCAGACATGGACCAGATCATCAACTCACAAACATTCCTGGAAACTAAATTGCAAGGTATTGTCAGGCAGTCTATACTGTGTATTTGCCCTACAAACGGTGTTCAGTACCCTTCTATTTTGTGTTCATTTACACTACTCAATAATATATATATATATATATATATTTTAAAGTATACTTTTATTCCACAAGGAGGCATTATATTGATCAGAAGTGACAGTTATAATGTTACAAAAAAAGTATATTTCAAATAAATGCTGTTCTTTTGAATTTTCTATTTATCAAATGATCCTGAAAAAAAATGCATCACGGTTTCCACAAAAATATTAACTGTTTTTAACATTTATAATAATCAGAAATGTTTCTTGAGCTGCAAATTAGCATATTAGAATGATTTCTGAAGGATCATGTGACACTGAAGACTGGAGTAATGATGCTGAAAATACAGCTTTACCATCACATGAAAATTACCATTTAAAGGGTACCTATTATGGCATTTAAAATGTTCCTAATATTGTTCTGGGAGTCCCCAACAACAGTTTTACAAGCATGAAATGACAAAAAACACTTTTGTTGTCTTATAATATGTATTTATTTTACCTGATTTGCTCACCAACTCCCATATGAATCGTTTAGCGAGTCATTTTTCCAAACCCCGCCTTTGCGTGACGCTAATCTGCGGTGATATGTTAGCTACCATAGCCCAAAGGAGTGACACCGAGCCGACGGGGTGTCATTGGTTGTTGCGTGAAATCTTAATCTGGGTGATCTGATGGAGCTTTAGGACACCATTAGGTCACTTGATGGAGTTTTTCGGTTCCTTGCCACTGTTGCCTTTGGCTTGCTCAGTTGGGGATATTCAAATGAATTAAACAATCATACCATTGATCAGCTCTACCAAACTTGGATGTCCTTTTTGGATGTCCAGTAATAAACAAACATTGTTGAGTTGTTTTGATTGATACTGTAAAGCAGCTTTGATACAATCTGTATTGTGAAAAGCGCTATATAAATATATTTGACTTGACTTGACTTACCCAGATACAATAGTGCTATTTTCTGATTGGCTAACAACACCAGACGAACAACACCAGAGGAGACGCGCTTGATTCCTGCCGGTTCCACAGTGAGAGCGGCGCGGCCAGAGTTTTGGGCGCTGCGGCATATTAAATATATATTACAAATAGTTTTTCAGCGTGAGAAATACAATGTGTGGCGGGAGAGCGTGACAAAAGACCGAAATGAGTGACTTTCACGCTCAATGCGTGACACTTGAGAGCCCTGCACTTCACATATTTCAATACAATTGACATTGAAGACCTAGAAGCTGCGCTGTGCGTACACAACACACACAATAATTATTGAGCATGATACATAAAACATAAAAGCAACAATTAATATTAATAATACTTACAGGTTGTGATTCGGAGAAGGAAGCTGATATAAACTCGGTATTGAACCTCTTCCTTCAGTATCAGCCGGCTCGCAAATCCATACTTTATAACATTTAGGTTTGTGAAGCAATCGTCTTCAAAATGACACGAACACAGAACAAGGTCCGGGCTACACTTCTGTGGTATAGTTGTATATATGAACTGTAGCCACTTAGTCTTCAAATGCTCCTCACTGGCCAGATGAAAAAAGTTTGCTTTTGCGTCGCAATTCAAAACACAGCGTCTCGTCGACATGATGTTAGTTTTCCCTGGCGTCTCTGAACGCAATAAGTGGGCGTATCTTATCCAAATAACTTGTACAGGTGACGTCATAAAGTTAGAGAAAAAGCATCGTTCGTCTATCGATTCATATCAGTTACTCAGAGTCGACTCTTACTTTTGAGACAATAACTTTGTATACGGTGAACTTTCATATTTAAAACTTTGCAGGATGTTTTCGTTCACTTAGATCTATGTTACACACTACATGAAGGGCAATTTTCAAAAATCCATAATAGGTACCCTTTAAATATAATAAAATTCATTTATTACAGTGTTTCTGAGGTTATTTGACTGTTTTTGATCAAATAAATGCAGTCATGGTGAGCATAACCGACTTCTTTTAAAAACATAAAAAAAATCTTAACAACCCAAAACTTTTGAATGGTATACAGTGTAGAATAATGTAGCATTTTTGAAAAATATATTCACACATATCATATTAACCCATTGTATTTCAAGTGAGAGCACACTATAGGTGGAATAATATTGTTTGTTTAATATTTAGTAAAGTTAGTGAATACTTTTCTCCTTTTTTGCTGTCATAAATAATATGTTTAAAGCAAAATAATAATAACTGGTAACTACAATACAATTCTGTGAAATGAGTTACATTTTTGCTAAAATACTGTGTATCAGCTAATAACTGTAATTCTCATTACATGCTTTAAAGATTCAGCCTTTTTTATTTAGTCATGCAATTTCATAGTTTTGCAAGTGCCCCAGACCACATAACCATAATAAAATATTGTTTAATAGCAACCAGTGAATGCGTCAACATTTGACCACCTTCAACCAGAGTATTGACTTATATTATGTTAATACACAAAACTAAATATGACCATATCTGAACATTTTCATGCATGTAAATGTAGTCAGTGAGGCATACCAAATCTTTACATTGTACGGCACCCTTTTGACTTCCTTTCTGTTTGTGTTAAGCTTTAGTATCAGAGCCAGCCATGAAATACAGTTCAGAGAGCGTGGCCCCATACCTGACCTCTATCCTGGAGGAGCTGATGGGTCCGGTCAGCGCAGGCTTCCAGGCCGTGAGGCTGCTGTTGGAGGACGAGCTGACCCGAGTCTGCAAGGATTTCCCTCAGGGGGGAGTCACAGAGGAGCTTCAGAGCGTAAGAGAGTGCACAACATTTAGAAATATGTGGAAATAATATGGCAAGTTCTGAAAATTAATATTTCTCTGCGGATTTCAAACTTTTCCTGACCAAGGCTATTGCACAACACAAACGCAACGCAAATCCGGGGTGCGTTTCCCAAAACCATTGTTGCTAAGTTAGCAACTTTGATGGTTGCAATGCAATTTCCCATTGCCAACCATCCAAGTTGCTAACAGGTTAGCAACGATGGTTTTGGGAAACGCACCCCGGATTTGCATTGCGTTTGTGTTGTGCAATAGCCTTGGTCAGGAAAAGTTTGAAATCCGCAGAGAAATATTCACACACACTCACCCCTGGTCAGTTTTTCCACTAAGAGGAAAGTGTTAGACGGCAAAGCCGACGTGATTAGATCACGCTGGAATAATGATCATCTGAAGTTCTCATGAGTCATGCCTGTCCTTTTGAAGGCTCTGCATCAAGCGGGTCGTGACCGGATTGAGGACTGTTACCAGCATGTGAATGTCCTGAAGGAACAGCTCCAGGAACTCCGAAACCGCTTCAAGTTCTCCAACTCGACTCGAGTAGTCCATTGCACCCAGAATCAAATGCAGCAGGTGTGTTTCCTTGCTCTTGGCTGGGTGTTGCTAGACTTAGTGGGGCTTCATGTAATTAAATATTTCATCTAGCCTTCTGACTCAAGTATAATTGCATACAACTTTTTTTTAGACCTCAGTAGTAGATATAAACTACTGGAATCATGTAGAGCATTGCTCAAGTCAATGGAGAGCATTGCATCATCTTGTCATGAACTTTGGTTCTCCATACTGGTCAAAGTAATATAAATGAACTGTGGCATGGCTGTTGTTTTGCTCCACTCTTTTTTAGTTGATGGAGAATGCAGTGTACACGTTTGAGCTCCTGCTTCAGGCTGCCTTAAAGGATAAACCTGACAAACAGGCCTCAGTCATGGAGAAAGCCAAGCTACGCGTCCTCAAGGTAGGCTTTGCCCACATTTACAAAGTGTATACATGTGCAAGGCAGCAATACAACTTCTCCGTAGAATAATAAACGCGACATAATCATTATGGAAACCTTTGCTTTTACCTTTAGCAATTTGACTATGACAGCAGCACAGTAAGGAAGAAGATATTCCAGGACGCCCTGGTTGACATCACCCTGCCAGCCATCAGGAGAAACCTGGCCCCTGACTGCAAAACTGTACGCACCATTCAGCTCTTAACCAGTTTGTAAAAAAAAAAAAATAGAAATATTCTAACAAGTTCTGTTTCTCTTTAATAAATTCAAATACATTTTTTGTTACACAAACTTTTTTAGAGGTGGAAAAAATCCAATACTTGGCCTAAACTGTATACAGATAAAGCAATAGTTCTGCAGTTATGTCATCTGTCACTTTCAATGCTTGAGCTCTTCAAAATCTGCTGGATTCTGATTGGCTGTCATTGTTTTTATCGTTCATCAGCTAGAAAAATATACGAATCTGATGATATTGTTTCTCTGGGCCGTTATTGTTAGTTGTGATGTGGACTCTGCTATTCTTTTTTAGAACTACTTATTAGAGCTGCACGATTCTGGATTAATTTAGAATCATGATTCTCCCACGATTCTGACAACTAAACAAAATAACACAATTTACTAGAGGTTCAGACAAAATGTTAATTGTTGCAGTCTATTTAAAAATGTTTAATCAATTTGAATGAATTAAAAAGAAATTGTTTAAATGAATGAGTCAATGACTGACTCAAAATACTTCACTTGTTTCATTACTCAATGAATCAGCTTGTTTGAATGAAGACAGATTTTAAATGTTTAAATCGAGATCATGATCTTTTAATGATTAATCGTGCAGTCCTACTACTTAGCTATATCTTTTTTGTAATCATTAGTTATCATGCTTTGTGTGAATGGGCCTTAAAACTGGGAATCAAACTACAGTGACTGTGCTGTATGTAATTGATTAACTAAAAAGTATTGACTTATTAGTCATTTGTTTGGGAATCTTTCTTCACTGGTTGCACTGTGTGTTTGATTCTCTGAAAAGAACCTACTAATTAGAGTGATTCATTTGGGAATCGGACTAAAGTTACACTGGCTGCACTGTGTGTGTGTTTGATTCACTAAAAAAAGGTTCATTAGAGTCGAGAATCGACTGATATCAGGCTTTTGTTGACTGAATTTTTTTCTCGTTTCGGCAGGAGCTTCAGAATTTTGAACAATTCATCTTCGCAGATTACACAAACTTTGTTCAAGTGGAGAACATCTACGAGAACATAATACTCAACATTTTGAATAATGAAGTTAACAAAGGTAAACTGTTTTAGTAGCTTGTTTTGGGTGTCTAGAGACATTTTGGTGACTTAAAAAAACTCACATCTGCATATTGGTCCATATGTTTTCTGTACAGTGGTGAAGGAGGCGGCCAGTCTGAAGAAGAACAACCTGTTTGCGGACAGTACTGACCTGCAGTGTGTTAGTCAAAGCAGCCTGGCTGACAGCCGCACGCCGCCCCTCTCTGCCCCTTCCAGTCCACCCCAAGTGCTGGCCTTCAAACAGGCAGTGCAGAAGATCTCCTCCCCATCAGGAGGAACTGTCAGTGAAGACACCCACCAGACACATGAGACTTCAGTCATTCCTACAGTGAAGATTACAGTGTCTTCTCCAGAATCTGTGGAGCCTACATCACCGTTAAATGTTGCTGAAAGCCAGCCAGATGTTCCACCAACATCATCTAGAATGGGAGATGAATTATTAGAGATCACAGAGACGGATGTTTCCTCAACCAAACCCGAAACCATCGTATGTGCAGAGGATTCATCTTCTCCGCAACCAGAGGCACGTCCCAAAGTGAAGGAGGATGACGTTACATCTGTTAGTTCAGACCAAGCACCTGTTCCTCTCGCTGATGCCTGTGAAACCCTAACCGTGGAGGCAGATGAGGAGAGTAAAGATGCAAGTACTCCACAGTCTGAAATCAAAGAGGAATGTGTCCATACTGTCCAACCTGATGCTGAACTGACGATCAATGCAGAAGTTCTCCCAGATGTGTGTGTTGAAGGCACTGATGTTTCCGATGAGCACAGTGTGGATAACAAGGTGTGCGAGGCAGCGCCATCTAGTGATGAGAATAGTAATGAGACGCAAGACAGTCCTGCAGTGGATGCTTCTCCTGCTCTTGACCCTGTTCCTGATGGTCCGGAAGGGGGCGCTGTTGCTTTAACATCAGAGCTGGAGAACCAAAGTGGCATTGTGAACACAGATTCACCAGAGGAGACTGCTGACAGTGTGGACGCTATCAGAAATCTCATCATGGAGGTCATCGAGATAGAGGACATAATAAGACCTTGTCATGAAAACCAGCCTTAAAAATGTTTGAATGAAGAGTTCAACTAACCAAGTTATAAAACTATTTAGCTCTAACAAAACCAACTACAGTGTTTCCATATCTATTTTTTTATTTACATATATATATATATATTACTTGCATCATTTACTATTTTCTTTATTATAAATCTAAATATTAACATTTAAAGTGACTTTTTGTAAAATACATGTGCCTATGCAAACAGAATTCAGTCTTTTTTTAACACTTTATCTTCTTTCATGTTAACAAATAACGGTGGGTGTTTGTACCTGAACAGTTTTTATATAATGTTTAATAATTACATTTAATGTTGGAACATTTGTATTTGTTTTTTTTAAACAATGTGAGGCTATTAAAATTAAATGACAAAAAAAATTGAAACTCTACATTTTTAGATGGTACACAAATGTTTTTAGTGGACTAATTTATTCGTGTGCTGGCTTGTACAGACATCTCATTCTTTATATTAAATAACAGGGGATCATGCTGATCACTAAACAATTATTTTGTACCATGCTGTAGTAGACTTTCTGAAAATGAGACACAGTACCTTTGTACATATGATTATCACAGAGAGTCAGTTAAATAAATTTCCACAAAACAAGACGGTTTATCAGTGCATTGTTTTATTTTCTTCTGTTTGCAGTTAAGGACAATTCACATTAATTTGTCAAACTCACAGGATCATTATAGCAGCAAAGGCCAAGATGTTAGGAGGCACGTTTTGTGTCAGGAAATACAGAGCGGTCCTGAATTCATTGTGATAAATTAAAACTAAAGTACAGTACTCTAAAATAACACTTAAAAATTAACAGACATGCTACATCTCAATCAGAAACATAATCATAAACATAAAATAAAATTGTAACAGAGGCAGCATTTAGCACCTTACTTATGGTGTTATAAGATTCAAATGATTTTCACAGCAATGAATCCTGGACATGGTTAGGTAGTTAATTAATAAATATTGAATAATGTCTACTTGTAGATGCAATCTGACAGACAAAGCGTATAATTCTGTTATACATGACAAGTAGTGCAAGATATTTTATATAAAGTGAGTAATGCTACATCTTTATCAAGCTGTAAATGCAGTTTATGGTCATCGGATTAATGAGAACTGGCTATATAATAATCCATTTCACTGGCCGAAAGTTCATTATCATAACGTCTCAGGATAAAATATTCAATTAATACATTTTAGCTGATTATTATTTAGTTAATATGAAGATGAGAACATTTAATCCAGTTCAGTGAATATACTTAAAGTGCACTCTCTAAAAACTAAAAAACAAAACATAAAATGTTATACATAATACATAATAAATGACTATTCTGAAGCTAAATGTAACTGTCATTAGTGAGTCCGTTGTTTTATTGGTGGTATGTGGAGCATGCAGCACATTATACTTCACCTGTATGTGTCTCTTTAAAGATGAGACAGCGCTTTATGATCTTTCATAAATAATATTAATACATTGTATAAGATAATGCAAAGCATTATTACATACTGTAATAATGCTTAGCAGATTTGTGTACATTCAAAAAGTAAAAAAAATTATTTATAACTAAACATATGAATATAAAATATATAACATATAATGTACGTGAACTTTTGATAATAAATCATTTAAAGTTATTATAAAGCATCACCAAGCATTTTACTGGGTCTCGCTATTAAATCTGTCTTTAAATCCAAGGGTGGGCTTACATTTTGTGGAAGAGACTGGTTGGCTCACAGCGTTCGAGTTTTCAAGGAGATAAAATGGTCTTGTAGTGAACTGTTACGCAGCGGCTCTATCTGCTGGATCCGTACCCGTGGAAGAACGGCTCATCGGGACGAAAGCCGTAGGCAGTGGCAGGACGTCCTTCAGCTCCATTACTGAGGAAAGAGATTTGAACCAAGTGAGCGTAAACTCTGATGATCATGTTACCGTTAACATGTTGCCTCTAAGAGTCACCCGATGGCTTTCTTCCATACATATGTGAGCCTGGATCACAAAACCAGTCACTCACAAGTAGCACGGAAATTATTATTATTATTATTTTCTTTTATGCCAAAAATCATTAGGATATTAAGTAAAGATCATGTTCCATGAAGATATTTTGTAAATTTCCTACTGTAAATATATAAAACATTTATTTCTGTGAGTGAATGCAGCACAATCGCAAACATAAATGGACAACCTCAGATTCCAGATGTTAAAATATCTCGGCCAAATATTGTCCTATCCTAACAAATCATACATCAATGGAAAGCTAATTTATTCAGATTATGCATACATCTCAATTTAAAAAAAATTTACCCATGTGACTGTTTTTTTAGTCCAGGGTCACATATTATCATCAGGTGTGTGTGGATCAATTTGTTAGATTAATGTAGATTCTGTGTTTGTGTCAGTGCTGTGCCGATACTACACATTAATTCATTAAGCTTGAACGTTGTTGTAAATTTAAACACAAGTTAATATATATTATATACAGTACTATAACAGGGTATACGCAGGAATCTTGAAGTTAATTTTAATACCTTTTCAACAAGACCTTCTCAATATTTTTAATACCTCACCGCCACTTCAAGCTGTAACCATTTACATCAATGATACTTTTAACTTAACAGTTTTAGTTCGTTGTAATATGCGTGATTTTTTTTTCCCGCCCTGGGAAAATCCCGCCCTGCAACCGATTTCATTGGTTTAGGTTACAGTGACGTGTAGGTTTAGGGATCAGTGTTTGGTGTAGGCAATCAGTACAGTGATTGACATGACAGAGAGGCAATTTACGAACGCACCCAAAATAGCCTAGTTTTTTATGTACCTGTTCGTTTTTTTTTATAAAAATGACTAAATTCAAACACTTTTACGATGTTTTTGGGACTCAAACTGTTGGACAGCTAATTCAGAAAAAATACTTTCAAAATGTAAGACTTTATAAACCCGTGATAAGACTTTTTAATACTTTTTAAGGGTCTTAATTTTCCCAAAATTGATTTATCACCTTTTAATACTTTTCAAGACCCCGCGGATACCCTGTATAACTAAAGTTTAATATTTTACACGCAGACAGACACACACAATTTCTATGAAAATCATTATCTAACTGGCTTTTAAATTCCAAGAATGACTTTTGAGAGCTTGAAGTATCGGGTAGAATAAACTGAAAATTAGCCACAAACCAGTAACATTTTGCACTCGATGCAATAGTTCGATGCAGCACGAGGGAGTATAAAAAATGTGGTTATAATACAATAGTGTTATAATTTATTTATCCTTTACATTTCATCTGTACAAACGATTATTCCTGAAAATATTCTCACATATATGTTACTAAAAATAAATGTAAACAATGTCTCCATTTTGGTTGTGGTCCAAGCGACTGGATACATTAAATAACCACCAATATTGATTAATTGTAATAATTACGTTACATGAGAAGTGTACAAAGAAAATATAATAAATGAATGCACTAAAAATATACAGACTTACAATCATCTTGTTTATGACGATATGAACTAGAGATGTGAAAACAAGTTATCCAAGTATAAAATGAAAAAAGCAAGCTTTCAATAAAACCTGCAGTCCAAGATTTATAATAAAGTATGGGACGCATATTGTCCCATGAAAGACTGCCAAATGCCAAGATTTCAATTCAATGTAAGCCATACCTCCTACAGTATATGAGCCTATACATACTGGTTTAACATACTACATACTATTGCCCATTGGTTGGTAGCGTACATTACAGGCTATGACATGTAATGTCAAGTTACAAAATGATTTGCTTGTACAAAATATTTAAGTGTAAATATACTGAAACTATTACATACTATTCATGTAAATTTGATGAGTCTGTTTTTGTTAAAACATAGCAACTAAGAAAAATGAATAAAACAACAACGCTGATGTTTCATTTTTGAGTGCTCTGGGTGTAAAGGGGAGTAAAACAGCAGAGGTGTGACACGTTCCTGTCCATTTTGTACCTCGACAAGGTTTTTACACTCATTCAGGATGAACAGAACCAGGAAAGTGCTGCGGTTCTAGAAACAAATTGGCCACTGGCCCTGTCTGCTTCCCTTTAAACCAACAGCTTCAGGCCTACGGCCTTTAAATTATGAGCTGTTTGCTTTGCCCCTCTGTGTCCATATTACATTTTGTTGTTTTTAGCCTCATATGACCTCCAGTAATCAAATACAGCTAGCTCCCCTTAGCAGCCCGACTCTCACACACTCTGCTGTCTAAAATATGTCTTTTTTTCTATTGGCCTGCCAGATCTGTCAGGCTGAATTTGAACAGCGGATAAGAGGGGTTCATGCACGGATCGACGCCACCCGTAGGTGCTCTGAGCCTCTGTTTTTGACTCCGAAACCTAATTTTTCTGGGCTTCCCTTGGAAGCAAGTTCTTCAGGGCCTGGAATAATTTATAGCTGCGAGTTATCAGGGTTAGTTTTGTGCTTCAACTTGATATCACGTCATTAATTACGGGAAGATGTTAATGCCCAAAAATGACACTACGAATGAACTAAGATAAATCGTCAAATAAATTCAAATTCATTTTCTTATCTAAGTCCTGCGACTGACCCGGCCTATGATCCGTAGCGACTGCGAGCACATTCCTGTCCAATTATGAGGCAGCCTGTCACCTCTTCCTGCACGGGGCTTCAAAACAGGGCAGTAAAAGCTGAATGGGGGTTGGATTGACAGCTCATAGGGAGCCAGGTCGGCCCTGACGTTGTGGGGGGAAACGGCCAAAGGTGCCAGTAAAAAAGGCCCTTTTAACCAGACATTGTTTCATTGCTCAGAAGAGTGTGTTTGCACAGGAAACGGGTCTCGGCTCTTTTATAAAAGGACTTTTCTCCTCCTTTTTTCCCCAAGTTGTTCTCCAGCCCGCGCTTTGATCTTGTGTTCCTGTCACGTCTCCAGTTACATGCCCCTACCTTGGCTGTGTCAAATCAACAGCACCCCTTTTTTTTCCCCCTTCCTTTGCCTGATTGCGTCTCCACATCCCTGTTTTCTATTTGCCTCCTGCCTTCTCATCCAAGCTCCCCGAGGCTTTAGGGACACGCAGCGCCACACTACTTGAATAAAGGCGGATTTGTCAGTCTGATGTGTGCACACAAAAGACACGCACACAGAACTGGTTTTCCATCTGCAGACAGTGTGTCACACTCATGCTCAGAGTGACCAGATTTAGCTTGATTCTGCACCTCATCTGTCTGTGGGAATCAACAGGGCTCTGGTGATAATCATACTGGTATGTAGGACACAATAGAATAATATTGCAGTGCTTACTGTATGATTATTCAAAACGGTCATATATTGTGATCTCATTTGTTTCTCTTTCATCTGCATTTTATTTTGGTGCAATGCGCAAAAAAGAAAAGAAAAAGCATTTTATATGATGTATATATTATATATAAAATTATATATTATATATATATACTGTTTACATATACAAAAAGTATATATACATATACATACACATTACATTAAATATGCGTACATACATTTTTATTCATTATGTGATGCTTTTATTCAAAGCAACATAAATTGCATTCAATGTTTACCTCTTTGTTCCTTTAAATCAGTTAATTATTGGTGATTTCTCTAACAAATGTCAAAATGCACTTGAAATGCAACCACTGGATTTGATGCATATCTGCAATAATGAAATAATCTAACAACCTTTTACACGCATACACTACCGTTCCAAAGTTGTAAGTTTGGAAAAACTGTGTTTTTAAAAGAAGTCTGATGCTCACCAAGACTGCATTTTGTTTAATCAAAAACACCTAAAAACGGTTTTAAATGCATGTTTTTTATGTATTTTAAATTCATGTAATGTATAACTGTGATCAAAGCTGAATTTCCAGCATCATTACTCCTAATAATGAAAGTATTAATTAAGTACTTATCTTACCCCAAACTTTTGATCGTTAATATTTGTATCAAAAATGTTTTACTATTGTCGTCTGGGAATCTTCTCATTAATTTTTATGCAAAAATATATTTTGCCGGTGGCATGATTATTAATGAGCGGCACCCGTGTGACGCACCGGCCTCGTATTTCTCACAGAGAAGCGGAAGCATAAAAGGAGGAGCGACGACAGTGGAGATCGAGAGAGGCCAGTTCTGGACTTGTGTTTGTTTTGTTATATGTGACAGCAGTCGTCCGTGAGGGGATGCTGTATTTTACTTTCATTTTGTATTTGTTTTATTTTTGATATTAAAGTTTGTTGAATGTTCGCCGGTTCCCGCATCCTCCTTCCCGTAACATCTAACCTCGTTACGCTGATAATTATTCAATTCTGACATATGAAGAATGCAAATGACTATAGTTAAGCAAACCATCTGGATTTCATTTATACATAAATTAAAGAATTAAACTGTCAAATTTATTCAATGTGAATGTAATTTTTTGATACCGCTGTACCATTTTAGCACCACACAACCCTACATGGAGTGAATCAAATACATGTTTCAGGTTGGAACGTGAAGTCAAACCACTCCAAATGGGCCTGCGTTCACACACATCTTTTCACAAGCGTCTTAAGTAAAGACGGAGACTCTATTTGATTATTATGGTAACCTCTGTCACTCAGAGCTGCCCACTCAAATTAAACCATTCATCCCAGGACCCTAATGTTGCCCCCCACCCCTCGTGTATATTTGAAATGTATCACTTTACAAAGAGCCGCTGGAGAGCTTGCCCCTCCATCTGGATCCCCGCCTCTATCCTCACCCACATGACAGCGCCGCGGCACTCAGCGCCACAGCCGTCAGTCCGCAAAGTGTCTAAATCCCCACCCAGCCAAAACAAACAGAGCATTCTCCATGCAAAGCACACAGCGCATATTAAACACGTCCAGTGAAAGCAATCGTATCAAGTACACACTATCAGGGCAAGTTTAGACTACAACAGTAAGTATGCACTATATCAGAGAGCTGCATCTCAAATACGAGTGGCGGCTCCATTTCCTCACAGATCGGCTCTTTGGCAAACTGAGATTCAATGTGAGCACATGTGGATGGAGATGCGAAATGTTCTTTTATCTGTATGCGCGCGTGTGTGTGTGTGTGTGTGTGTTTGTTTGCAGAGGAATGTGGACAATATATTTGGCTGCATGGGACTTAAAAGGCATGTTTATTTTTGGGCCATAGAGTTCCACTGACAGAGAGAAAGCCAGCGTCAGAGTAATATTACTTGGTGCTTTGTTGAATAGCTGTACTTCAAATGATTAAACAACTTACAAAAGCCAAAAAACATTTAATGTGGAAATTTCTAAAAATACTGTTCTCAGAAGACCACAAAATGACTGGTGAACTCAAAGGGATCAACAATAACAATGGCCTGATGGTCTGTGACCAGTGTGCGAAAGGGACCATCACTTGCCCTTTTCACTACACTACATGTTCGTGTTTTTGTGCCCAGCAAACCATATCCAAAATATTTTGCGATGTACTGCTATAGCACTATTCTTTTTTGTCCATTTTTTTTGGGCAAAAACTGAGATCATTAATTATTGGGGCTGTCAATTCGACGATTAATTAAAAAATTAACTAAAGTACTCCAAACTACTTTTAACTCAACAAAGGATCCAAGAATATGTCAGTCATTGGCACTTCTTAGCAAATACATGTGTGTTTTTATTAATCTTTTTTTATTAATTGGCCTATTATGTATATAATTTTGTTTTGTTTTTTTTTTACAGTAAATTAATAAATTATGTGAACTGCATTACAATACATATATTTAATTGCCAGTCCTACATATTTAAATTGATTTTCAACCCCAGAGAAGATCTGGTCCCCTGACTGAGCCTGGTTTTTCCCAAGTTTTTTTTTCTCTATTTCTGTCACTAATGGAGATTGGGTGCCTTGCCTGTTGCCTTTGGCAAGCTTAGAAGAGGACACTTACTAGTCAGTAATATTATCGATTTGACTGCAAACTTGAACTTAACAGGCCTTAGTCAGGTTAGACGCCATATTGAACTTAACGCAGATGAAAACGACTAGGCTGTGAGGGATAGACATCCAGGCACACACAGGAAAGACGTTTCATCAACTGAGCAATCGGATTGCTGATAAACAACTATACAATCCTTTGAAAGCACTATTTTATCCCTTACAGCATCGATAATCATTAGTCAAAAATGAAATATGGCGGTACCCTGACTAAGGTCTAGTAAACTGGATGATGACACCACTGTTTTTAGCAGATCTGCTTTATAGCTGATTCGACTTACATAATTCGACGTATCATAATTGACGATTTTCACAACAACATCACTTGAACAGAGTTACTGAACTAAATCAACACTGAACTGACACAAAGTGAATAGTGACAATAATTGTCTTCTATAGATTCTTAAATCTAAATTGAACTCGTTTTGTAATTGATGAACTTTTAAATAACACATGATGAACAGTTATTGAACACAGTTATTGAACTGAACTGAATCAACACTTCAGCTAGTGACACTGTCAATGGAGAGCTGCTTTACAACAGATTTGATCTCTGTTTGCATCCATGATTCTGTTATTATCCTGTTTATCACCGTAAAGCTGCTTTGAAACAATGTGTATTGTATAAAGTGCTATAGAAATAACACTTGGTGACTTGACTATGATTTAAGAAAATACATTAAACAAATGATTTTACATATGTATCTAATGTAAGAGAAGCTGATGAGGGTAACAGCTGCTCACTCACCAGGCGTTGAAGTCTCCATTCTGAGAGTGGAACTGGCTGTAGAAGTCTGGACTGAGGCCGGGCTCAGGGGGCATCATACCGTCTGTACACACACACAGAGTATATAGAGCAAACAAACGTATGAGACAGCAACCCAGTAGAGCCACTTCCACCCAGCAGCTCTCCTCATTTATCTTCCTGACAACCTCTCACTACGACAAGCCTTTGATGACACCAACTCGACGGACAATCGAGCCAAAATACAGCCTCACAATTCTCGTGGAAAATCTGATCTAAAAGTAATTTTAACTTTCCCTGTCTGTCAATTTGCGGCACAGGATGTCAATCAAGTCTTGTCTGCAGACAAGAAAACATTGAGTGTCTTTTGTGGTCTCAGCCATGTTCCTCTGAGGGCTGTTTTGGTGTGTGTGTGTGTGTGTGTGTGTGTGTGTGTGTGGTTTCTAACCAGTGCTGTAGAAGAGATCAGGCTGCTCTAGGGCGTCCGGGTCGTCTCCATACAGGTATGGCTCGCCATCCTCCATCTGTCTGCTTTCCACCATCTCCAGCCACTGCGAGTTATGCCAGCGAAACTTCTCACTTTGGATCTTCTTCCCCCACTCTTCATCATACTCCTTTGCAGAACACACACAAACACGTAGATTTATTTGCCTGAGATGTGTTACTCCCCTCTAACCTAAATTATACCACACAGCTGTGCAAATTCATGTTTTTTTTTTAAGTTGTCAAAACAGGGCTGGCATTCTGCATTTCAGCGGCAGTTCTACTTGAACTCCCCACAAGAGATTTCCAGTGAATATCAGAGCGAGAGGGTCCCATACACTGTCATGCCTGGCAATCTAACATTTACCGTTACACAGAATTCTAACAGTACCCGGACCCTCCGCAGCAGATATATTTCATCCCACAATGAGGGCTTCTGTCTGAGCAGGGTTTTCCCTATAGGCTGTGGCCGCTGATGGAGCCACAGAGAAACAGACTCTGGTTTAATCCAGTGAGGTCAGTGATTACGGTGCAGAGCCCACAGACTGGGTTAAGTGCCACACACAACACACACGTCACACACAGCCGTAAGCTTTCTGCAAAGCCTGCACTTTTGGTGAGATGGGGAATCAGATGATTTTGTGCTATTGGATTCTTTTGCCAACGCATGTCAAGTGTGTCAGTCTGTATACCTCCATCTTAATACACCTCTTCCAATGTAACTGTGCTGAACTAGTGCTTTTCTGAGAGCAGTGTGACTATACAATCAGTTATTTAAGTATATAACAAATAGAATTTAATCAAATCACATATACACTACATTCAAAAGTTTGGGTGTCAGTAAGATTTTGTAACGTATGTTTTTATACGTTTTCATACAAAGCCCTCAAGCTATGGAATGTGCTTCCTCTTACCAATAGAAATGCACCAACGTTAGGACACTTTAAAAAGTTGATTAAGACACATTTATTTAAGGCTGTTTTTCTTTAATTCATTGTTTTATTGCCCTTGTTGTTTCTGTTTATTTTACTGTAGCACTTTGGGTTTAAGAAAAGTGCATTACAAATAAAATGTATTACTATTATTAATTTAAAATAACTGTATATTTTTTATATTATTTAAATGTAATTTATTCCTGTGATGCAAAGCTGAATTTTCAGCATCATTACTCCAGTCTTCAGTGTCACATGATCCTTCACAAATCATTCTGATATGCTGATTTGGTGCTCACATGACATTTCTTCTAGCCTGACCCACATCAAGATGTTGGGTCTGGGAACACACCATCAATCTGAGGGGCGAGATAAATGGTTGTCTTTCAAATTCCCTCTGCACGCAATAGGATGGCGCTACAACCAACCAGAGCAACGAAGAAGGTATCGTAGTCAAGCTTAACACCAAGTCTTCCAGAGTCGCGGCCAAAGCCGATTTGAAAGACCGCTGCCAGCAGCAGCGCATCTTCTTTGTTTTTAAGTAGCAGGCAATTCACGCAAAATCGTCGCAACTCTGCCGTCATTATGTTAAGCCCGCCCACCGACTCTATACACAATGTGATTGGCCTGACTAGTTTGGTTTTTCCAGCTCGCAAGCCTTTTGCACATTTCTGGTCTCATTTAAGAAATAAATTTCATCAAAACTTCTATGACTTGACTTTTTGGTCAACAAGCCATAATTTCGACCCCTGTCTTCCAAACACAAGACCATTTTCTAATCAAGTCCTGATGGGAAAAAAGTCCCACCTTTTTTTAGTTGAATATCTTGCTTCACATCACATTATGGAAGTAAAATGGGTAGCAAACAGCTTTATGTTAACCTTAACCCCAGGGGACTGAACCCAACATAAATTCATGAAGGCATTCTCATGAATGTTGTTGCTATGATAATGTCCTCTATTCTTTGAAGAGAGCATAATTTTGCCACATCTACCCCTATCAGCATCTGTTTTTGCTATAGGTTTAAACAATATAAATACACCTCTTGATTTTAAGGGATAGTTCACCAAATTAAACGAGTGTTCTTATGTACCATTTTATGATGTTTTTTGTATTTTACTTTGTGTGATGGTTTGGCACTATATTACTATTTATAGTTTGTGGCACATGGTCCAAGACAAATTCCTCTTTGGGGACTTGAAAACTTGAAAAAAAATGTTTTTAAAGTTATACAGTTTTGAAGTAACAGTGAGTTTTTGGGTTAACTATCCCATTATGAAATCTAGTTTTCAAATGCTTTTTTGTTTGTTTTTATAACTATACTAAACTAAAGACAATGAATTAATTTGTTACTCTCGGCATAGGGCAGTGGGAAACACATCTAGCATCGTTTGCACAGAGCTCACCCCATAAAGAAAGATTAAAAAGTTAAACCATCTCTGCTGAGACAAAGTATTAGATGTACCAATAGTAACTCATGCTGAGGTTGCTCATGCTCTGTACGGTGAGGCAACAGAGGGGTGGAGGGTGTAGGAGGAGGGCTGCTGGGGCTCAGAGCTCAAGGCCAACTCTCTGTCCCGGGGTCTAAAGGCCCACAGAGGTGCACTGCCGCCGCCTGCTCCGCTGAATGAAAATATGGATTAATCAGCCGAGGCCCCCTGTGGCAGAACCTGAGTAAATAAACCCTGTTTCTCTTTTCTTTGCTGTGTCCATTCATCATGTGGACAGCAGCACAGAACTGCGCGGGAGCCCGGGGCCTGATGCAAAGCCCAGAGGGCCAGTGAGAATACACACTCACACAAACCGGCACCCAATATTTTGGAGTTAGTTCACCCAAAAATGAACAGTTTGTCATTACCCACTCTCATGTAAACCTGTCCGACTTACTTTCTTCTGTGGAACATAAAAGAAGATATTTTAGGAATGTTTTTTCTTTTCTTTGTCTATGACCAAAAATGTTTGGCTACTAACATTCTTCAAAATATCGTATTGTGTTTCACAGAAGAAAGAAAGTTTTGGAACGACAAGAGGGTGAATTAATTATTAGTTGGGTCAAGTATTCATTTACGTCTGTTCTAGATTGATTTCCAGAAAAAAAATATTCATTGATGCATCTAAATACTTTCTTAAAAAAGCAAAAACAAAAGGCTAATCCTGCTTGTGGATGGCAAAACTTCCTGTAGAGTTCCAGCCCCAAATAAACACCTGAACCAACTAATCATGGTCTTCAGGATGACTAAAAATGAAGGAAAACCTGTACCACAAACCTACCACCTAAGTTCGTGATGAGCAGCATTTACAGCAAAACAAGCTGCTCTTAGTAATTGATTAAGGCCATTTCATGATTCACATGAGTCATACTTATCTAGTCAGAAAATAAGGAAATCAGATGTTTGTTGGGGCAAGTTGGAAGTCAAAAGGATGTAGATGCTTGAACTAAGGTTTTTCATATTTTTCACTTCATCTTTCTCTGTATGTTTGTCAATAGAACTATGCTACCATGAAGTAAACAAATGATAATTATAAAGTGGGAATTTGAAAAAACATCTTGATGAGCTTACGTAAGTCTTCATATTGAATTAATCTGTAAAATAGAATGGTCGATGAAAGTGTAAATCTGCATACTTTATACCAACGTCAGCCTCAGCTCAAACATGTCAGTCTGCTGAACCAGAGCTATACATCTGCACTTTCTCTGTCAGCACGGATACAAACCAGATCCCACACGCACACTTTCATGTGGCCGAGGCTTAACGAGCAGGCTAATAAAGGGAATGAAACACTTCCCCAAACAAACCTGGCTCTCAGAGTTCAACACCAATTACTGCTATCTAATGTCATGAGTGAGCATTAACTGCAGAGATTTTATCGGCACTGTAAACACACATGGTCAGCATTGAGCAAAAACACACAGAGATCTCTGATTCGGATTTGAGTGCAACCCTATGTGTAGTGGGGTTGTTTTAGAATACTTACGGCAATAATGTCCAGAGTGTTGTCACACACCTGTCGGATCTCCACATTTTTGTCATGCATAAGGTCGATGAGGTAAGCTGGGGCCTCTTGGAGATACGGTTAAGGAGTTCACAATTCACTGACAATTAAAGCCCAATAATTGCTGTGTTCAATCTCAATTACCATAATTACAAATCTTCAATCAGTAGAAAACATTAACATCTTGTAAAAACTCTAAATCTTATAATTACAATAATTTATGGCGCTTTTCCACTGCATGGTACGGTACGGTTCGGTTCGGTACGGCTCACTTGTGGTGCTTTTCCACTGCATGGTACGGTACGGTTCGGTTCGGTACGGCTCACTTGTGGTGCTTTTCCACTGCATGGTACGGTACGGTTCGGTTCGGTACGGCTCACTTGTGGTGCTTTTCCACTGCATGGTACGGTACGGTACGGTGCGCTTCGGCGCGCTTTAAATGGTACCTGATCTGTTGAGGTTCCAAGCGTACCGTACCGGTACTAAAATGTGACGTGAAACACTGCAGATCACTGATTGGTCAGACAGACAGAATCGTCACTACCAGCGTCATTGGATTTGCGACACGAGACCGCTATACAGAGTCATATAACCAGTAGACAACAGCCAACACGGTAGCACCTGTGTTTTACTTACTTGAAAAAAAGAAGAGATCAACACTTTAAAAAGGAAATGGCTGAATCGTGGTCGAGGTGCAGACAATCCTCTCGTTGGTTGCCTAGGAGCGGGTCCAGCGAGAGCTGGATGGGGCAAAACAGAATGAAAAAGTGTTCCAAGAAGTAGCAGCTAGCTCAGCTCTTAGCCGCACACGGCTATCACCGGACCTACAAACAGTGTAACGATCAGTCCCACCCACTTTGAATGGGTACTAACTGCAGTGGAAAAGCAACCGAGCTAGCGAACCGAACCGTACCGAGCCGAGTCGTACCACGCAGTGGAAAAGCGAAGCCGAACCTAACCGTTCCGCGCCGAATCGAACCGTACCGAACCGAGCGTACCATGCAGTGGAAAAGCGCCATTAGAAATTTTTTGGGAAAATTCTACATTTTTAAAAGTTAGATCAAGTAGAAATAGATCTGTAGGAAAAAATTGTATTATGCCACTTTTTACAGTGCAGACAAACCTGTTTTTTTTTTTTTTTTTTTTTTTTTACATTCTCCTTATGTCTAGATGTGAAAATAAGCATGCATTCTTACACGAAGCTGCAGTATTAAAGACTGAAGAACCCAACAGTATCAATGAATCGGTGAACACAGGCCAAACAGCTGTCAAAGACCATTTACAAAACATCTGCTGACAATAACATACACTGAAAATCAATTTATTGTAACAAGGATACGAGTGTCCTTAATGATGACATCTCTGGTGGCCTGGTGGAAGACCATCTGGTAGAAGACGTAGATGATCTGACACACAAATTCATCGTCTTCCTGTTGGGCTGGAAACAGCAACACAAGCAAATAAAGAACATTACTTTGACCTGATGAAATAAAGCATTTTGCTTTATTTGAAGAAGGCACAATCCTTTCCTTATCACGAGAATATCTGCACATCAGCATTAAGCTGAAATGCAATACGGGAAAACTAACAAACACGCACACTCCAGAGCAGCTGCGCAGGCATTTCCTATCCTGTTCATGCGAGCTGATGTTCAAAACCTCCTCCAGTGGATCATGTTTATGTATGAAGGCTCTCGTGAGAAGCCGCCATTTGGCGAGAGTATCAACTTTTCCTCTGAAACGATACAGAAAGCTCCTATGGAGAACTGTGTGGTTGTAACGGC
This sequence comes from Chrosomus eos, assembly GCA_036326025.1. Taxonomy (NCBI): domain Eukaryota; kingdom Metazoa; phylum Chordata; class Actinopteri; order Cypriniformes; family Leuciscidae; genus Chrosomus; species Chrosomus eos. Next base: position 24,800,869 of record CM070823.1, on the reverse strand, counting down.
CCCCTCCTAACTTTAATAAAAGCCTTTATTTCAATTTTGATCTGGCTCAGAATGAACGCGTCCCCTGGGATCGAAATTCCTCTAGAAGAATGATAGCAAAGAGGCTTTAGCTGCTCCATGGGACCAGATACTGAATACTGCTACAGCAAGGAGCTGTACAAGCTTTGCACAAGCTACAAATAACATCACAGAGAACATGTCAACGCCTCTGCAGATGAGAAAGAGCCAATGAACGAGTATACGAACACAAGCGCCGAAATGATATGTAAATAAAATAATACCCAAGCATCTGTCAATGCAGCGTTGCCACATAATGCTTATCACGAGCGAAACAAATGTCAGATTTGTTATGGCATTGTTGTGATCAAAGATACAAAATATTTTGTGGCACGTAGTGCAAAAACATTTCAGATGTTGAATGTCATGTAATTGAGACCATTGTGTCTGGAGTGGGATAACAAAAAAGTGGCCAATTCAAGAACTTTCTTCTCTTTTTCTCTTTGAGAGGAGCTGTATATGTTGGGACGGTCCCTATCTTAGCCCTTCACCTCCTTGCCCTCCTAAACATTTATTATTTTCATGGCAAGGAAATGCCCCGCCATCTGGATATATTGAAATGAGGGCTCACACTGAGCAGAACCAGCAAATCTGATGCATACCATGAGCCTGGTGCTTTCCTGTTCCTGAAAACACTGTCACTTCCCAGCACATAATGCATAAAAAGCGAGAACCAGCCCTCTGTGTCCCTAGCAGCCATGGGCTGTTTATTTATTCTAATTTATTCTAATTTAATATTAGTTTAGTCTAAATAAACTCTTCAAAACTCATTCCATCAGATCATATTAGGAAAGACAAAGCATGCCAAATTGAAATCTGGTACTTGATTGGCTACAGACACGCAAAGCAGGGGGGCAGCTTTCGCGATTCGGCCAAACAAAAGTAGAAATCAAAACAGCACTGATCTTTTTTTTCCGGAATTTATTTTTATGGCTAGCGATAATGAAAAAGTTTTTTCTGTAGAGGGTTTGGAGATCCGTTTGTTTCTTTAAGCACCCATGCACTGGCTCAATGCTAGTAAATGTGTGTAAATGTTGGCAGTGCTCTTACCATTTAGCAGCTCAATAAGAGCAGGAATGATGCCGGACTTTGCCAGCATGACAGCACAGGAGTCGTCCATTGACACCGTCCCGATCATGATCACCACCTCCAGGATCAGGTCATCCTCAGCTGAAGCTGGAACACAGAGGTCAAAGATCAAATGCGGTTTAGTATGATGATAAAATGTGTATATCGTACTACTCCTACAAGGAATGCACATGGATGATTTACTACCTTTGCCAAAATGTGTAATATATGCACATATAATAATACTATACAGAAGCTCCTTTGAGACTTATCATGATTGGACAGTCAAAAGTTAGGCCATTTGTACACAAAATTGGACTGCAAAAATATATCTAGACATGAGAGAGAATGTGATGTAGCACAATTTACCATACTGCAAATTAAAATGTTAGGGTTACATACTGGTTACTCTTTCATATAGAAATTTAACAAAACAGGATTAAAACCTTTTGAAAAGAGATGTCTTGCAGAGTATCTTGCAATCCTCCATCTATATCTATTTTAAACAGCATTTTGAAAGATTCTACACACAGTTATACAAAGCTCATATTATGTGAGAGACAGCGCAGACTATATATACTTCAAAAAAATCATTTGTCACACTCACACCACAGTACCTTTTAATGAACAGACGAAGGCAAAGGGACATTTATCTGCATAGAACTATGGAAAACTTGTTACATGATCTACAACACCTTGATAAAATTTAATAAAAAAGGGCCTGCAATGTGTCAACTACTCATATACAGTGTAGTACAGCAGTGTAGTACACTACACAAACAGGTACATGTTAGCTTTACCGGGTTTGAGGTGGTCTTTGAGGAAAGGCACCAGGTTGTACTCTTTCAGCAGAAGCTCCCAGTCCAGGTCAGGTATGGTGAGGTTTGCCATTGTACCCAAGCACTCAATAACAAACTCGTCATCGCCCTCCAGCTTGATCTGAGCTGCCAGATCACCCACATAGTCCTGGAGAGTAAATTACATCAAATATCTCTAAGGGTTTCTAGCAATCATTTAACACAGACTAACTTCTTGTCATTTTTAAAAACGAATTTTACTAACATGCTAATGCTAAATGATGGTTTGATGTATTCAGTAAGTTTATAACGTGTAACTTGTGACTCTTCATGGAATGACAGAAATATTGTATTTACAATGAAGAGCTGTTTCAAGGGTCCATCGTGCTGTGAGATATTCCTAATCATTTTCATCAGCAGCGGGTCCTTTAGTTTGAGTGCTCGTTTCATCAGCATCTTCAATCCATTAACTGCAGAGCAAATACTCAAAATAATCAGTTTCAGCAAGAGATTAATTACAAGTTAGACTTCATGTATTATTAATTACAGAAAGCAAAAGTTGCTGATGTGTGACAGTATGCTATATGACATGTAAACACAGATGTTTATGACAGTGTTTGCATGTCATTCCAGGGGAAATGAGATACAGGCTCTTACCCTCACAGATAATCTGAGCATTAGTCTTGTTAGCAGCCAAGTTGATGCAGAAGGAAATGAGCTCGGTGTCGATTCTCTCTTCACCGTGTTCAAACAGCATTTGCATGAGCTGCTCACACACAACACAAGATATCATTCAAAATACATGTATCACACATGAAAACATTGAATCAGCATGCTATAAAGGTATAGCAGGGCTTGACTAAATAATAATTAAATAATCCATGTTAGAACTACTGTACACAACAACAACCATAACAATAAATAAATCCATGTTATTAATATTATTGTTGTTGTTGTTGCTGCTATTGATGTTGTAATCTATTAATTACTTTTTTATTGTTGTTGTAAACTAATATTAGAATAATCACAAAGAAACATTCATCTGGACTGATACCTATCTGACAGACAAGTAACTGAAAAAAGCTCAATGTGATATAGTACGTCACAATGAGGCACATATGAGATTTCCAAATGTCCTCGGAGTGTGATATCACATAGACCTATTGAAGCACAATTTAAAACTGAGGAGGATAGCATGTGGAGTATCGTGCAACAACCAGAGGGAAAACAAAAGAAAAGAAATAAATGATGAAACAGACGGTTCCTGACAGGGAGAAGTATTAGTGCTGTCAGTGTTGGCGAACGGATTGTTATTTGTGTTTTTATTCATGAGCCAGAGAGAGTTGAGGCAATATCCCACAGTCTACTTTAATCAGGTCAACGCTGCGGCTTAAATGGCCCAATGAGAGGGACACTGCAGGCCTATCTTAAGGAGATAACTGTACAGCGGCCAATGAATTGAGCATGTGTGGGTGAAGAGAAGAATGAGGAGATGAACAGATGAAGAAAGATGAGCAATGGGCACAGCCATGGTGTGGGCCAGTTGGATGTTAAACAGGAAGGCACAAACAGTCCATTGCAGGCTTGTGAAGAGGCAGCAGTGAGCAATCAGGCCTCTCCCATACTGAGTATCACATAACTTGGTCCCAGGCCTCCAAATCACGCAGTCTAGACTCACTGGCACCTGCTTGCTCCTATTTACCAGCAATGGGAGGCCCTGCCTCGTACCCCTGAGTCATCCCCCCCACCCCACCTCCGTCTCTGAGCTCTCCATGGTTTCATAGCTCCATAACCCCTGCAAGCATTTCCTCCACACACACACACACACACACACACACACACACACACACACACACACACACACACACACACACACACACACACACACACACACACACACACACACACACACACACACACACACACACACACCTCACAGCTTTGAGTAATTATAGCTAGACCCCTTTGTGGCAGAGGAATGGGTCGAATGCCGGGCCTTTCCTCGCCAGTTCAGAACCCAGAGCAGTGAGGCCGTTTGATCTAAATCCTCCCTTACAGAAGAGGGTCCAGGCTAACTGCCAGAGCAGACCTGAGGGACACCAGATCTACAGGCAAAAACCGACAGACTGACTTTAGCTATTGATGAAGAGTCACGGGAGTCTTCAAAACCAGGAAGACAGAAAGAAAGAACAAAAAATAACAAAAGAATGAATGAAAGAACAAAAGAATAAACAACTGAATAAACTGAACAACTGGAAGAAAGAAAGAAAAAAGAATGAACAAGCAAACAAAAGAAAAAAGGAAAATAGAACTAAAATAGAAGAAAACAAAACATGAAACAACAAAATAAATCAAAATAACAAAAGAACGAAAGAAAGAACAAACAAACGAAATAAATAATTAACAAACAAAAAAATTAAAGAAACAAAGAATGAGAGTATGTACTTAACCAAATTGAAAGATAGAACAAACAAAAGATCAAACAAAAGAATGAATGAAAGAACAAAAAAAACTGAAAGAAAGAATGAACCACTGAAAGAATAAATAAATAAGAAAGAACAAACAAACAAAAAAGAAAGGAAGAAAAAAAAACTAGGGATGCACAGATGCTACTTTTTCCCGAACACGTCCAATACAGATACTTCTATTTTAAGTACTTGCCGATAACAAGTACCGATACCTGTATTTTCATTGTATTTTTAATGTTTTAAAATATTGGGCAGAATTTTAATCAAATTAGTTGGCTTATTGAATAGATATTTCCTAGTTATTTTCATGCCTAACATTATGCCTGTTAAAATGTATGGGAGCTACTTCTACTTTCCCTGTTCATATTATTTTAATCATATTTTATCTTTAATTTAATAGCACAGTGAATATTTAGAGCTGCTCCAGCAGGGCTCAACCAGTCAAGAGCAGTGAGTGACTTTCTCTCTTTTGTTGTTAAATCGACAGTGAGGACAAAGACAGCAGTAAGTTTATTAGGCTGCTGTCACTTTAAGAGCTGCACGTATTCAATATATTGTTACGCATGCATTTTCTTTTCAGCTGTTAACGTTCATTTAAGACATAACCGACTATGTTTCACAAGGATAATTGCCTAAACAGGCATGGCATTTTGACAATTATGTGTGAATTTGTTTGTTCAAGCACAAGAAGGCATGAAAGAGAACTCGATTTAAAGGATTAGTTCACTTTAAAAAAACTTTTGCTGATAATTTACTCACCCCCATGTCATCCAAGATGTCCATGTCTTTCTTTCTTCGTCGAAAAGAAATTAATGTTTTTGATGAAAACATTCCAGGATTTTTCTCCTTATAATGGACTTCAGTGGGGACCAAACGGTTCAAGGTCCAAATGACAGTTTCAGTGCAGCTTTAAACGATACCAGACGATGAATAAGGGTCTTATCTAGTGAAACGATCGGTTATTTCAAAAAGAAAAAAAAAGTTTCAGTTTTATTAGCACAAATGCTCACCTTGCTCTGTTCTGTGATGCGCGTTCGTGACTCTCCTGTTCGAACTCGTTCATCAAAATGAACGAATCTTTTTTCGAGTCATTTAGTTCATTTTGTTCGTTGAATGAAGGAAATGACTCGGAAAATGACTCGTTCAAAATGAACAAATCTTTTTTCGAGTCATTTTGTTCGTTGAATGAATTAAATGACTCGAAAAAAGATTTGTTCATTTTGATGAACGAGTTCAAACAGGAGAGTCACGAACGTGCATCACAGAACAGAGCAAGGTGAGCATTTGTGCTAATAAAACTTAAACTTTTTTTTTTTTTTAAATAACTGATCGTTTCGCTAGATAAGACCCTTATTCATCGTCTGGTATCGTTTGAAGCCTTTTGAAGCTGCACTGTAACTGTCATTTGGACCTTGAACCGTTTGGTTCCTATTGAAGTCCATTATAAGGAGAAAAGTCCTGGAATGTTTTCATCAAAAACATTAATTTCTTTTCGACTGAAGAAAGAAAGACATGGACATCTTGGATGACATGGGGGTGAGTAAATTATCAGCAAAAGTTTTTTTAAAAGTGAACTAATCCTTTAATAGGCTATCCACGCTGTCTGAGAGGCAGCTTTCTGTGTCCACGCTTCGGATGTTTGCGCACAGAAAACTTCTTGAAAACGTCATGTGATTGCTGTACCACCTTCCTGTAATAATGTAGGGAACCACTTTACACATAAATCATGTTTCAATTCATGTTTTTAGTTTTAATTTGGGGCAAAAACAAACTGCAAAATGAAACAACAACAACAAGAAAGAAAGAAAGAAAGAAAAGAAAGAAAGAAAGAAAGAAAAGAAAGAAAGAAAGAAAGAAAGAAAGAAAGAAAGAAAGAAAGAAAGAAAGAAAAAGAAGAAAGAAAGAAAGAAAGAAAGAAGAAAGAAAGAAAGAAAGAAAGAAAGAAAGAAAAAACACTGCATAACTCCCTGAGGAGTCCCACAGCTATTCTGACTGACATCATGCCACAACCGTCTCCAGGCGGATTGGCGGAGCGATTAGCTTGAGGAATTTAACTTTTTTTTTTTAACAAGCATCTGGTAGGCATTTTCACCCAATTAGAGAAGACAAGCATTTTAAAGATGACAACGCTCAGGCAGAAGTTGTTTCAGAGAAATTGTACCCAGGCAATTGCTGGTGACCCCATAGAGGCCCCCTCCTATTAAATTAGCTCTGTTATCTCATTAACGCCATGTGAGAGAAAGACAGCACTAAAATTAGCCCACTTTACAACACTGTGAGGTGCACACATGATACATACATGACACACAACAGCAGCAATAACATACAGTATCTGGAATAGCAAAGTACAATTTAACTTTTAATATGCAGTACAGTATGCACATAGTGTGCAGTATACACTTTTTCTGTATGCATAGAATACCAGGATGGCTACTAGGTGCCTACTGTCTATATTACTTACAAATGTCTACAAAGAGGAATCATTACTCACCACATAACAGATTTTGTCCTGCCACATGTGACAATACTGTACATACAATTACAGCTTTTAGAATTCACAAATGAATTGCTAATAACTCGCTTGATAATGAAAATGATAAACAATGGATTTTGTAATCTGTTAGTCGGGTCTTTGCACTGTGATGGCACTTTAGAAATCCTGCTAGAACCTGTTAATTTCACTTATTTTTTCTTAGGTTTTGCTAAATATTATTATTTAATATAATTTATTTGGTCATTTAAACTGTTCTGCTATGTATTTATTATTTTTTATCAAAACCTTAATATTGGGCAAGTTGGAGAATATCTAATTAAGCTTACACTTTATTTAAAAGTGTCCATGTTACAATTATACAAAAGTTACAAGTATTGTAATTATACATTTAAAATGTATAATTAAGTACTGAGTAATATTAATCAAGTACAGAGCAATATTTATCAACTACATGTTCTTACAACAAGGTTAAGGTGCTATATAAATAAAACATTAATATTATTATTATTTATGGTTAAGACTAGGGTGTGTTTTAGGGTTAGTTGCATGTAATTATGCATAATGTACTGTTATTACTATAGTAACATCATGTCACGTGTAACAAAAACATTGTAAAATAAAGTGTTACCCGGAAATAAGCAACAGAATAACGTTGATTATTAAAAGCCCTAATCTCAATAATCAAAAGTGAAGAAGACTCAGACCTGAGGGATGCAGTCAGTATACGCGAACATGGATTTAGATTTGTCATCAACGCTGATGTGGTACAGGATACGCATCGCTACATGCTTGTGCGTGTCATCACCTACAGAAAAAAAATGAGAGAAAAAAAACCTTCAGAGAGAGATTCACAATGTGTGTAAACTTTTAAAGCGTTATCTAAATTGATCAGTCGTGGTCAGTTACATAATGTATTTATACTGGCTCGTGCTGAGAGCGAGTTATTTATCATAGAGATTGGAGATAAGAGCATGTGGTGTATGCGATCACGATCCAAACTCATTCCGTGGGGGGGAGAGAGAGCACAGATACACACGCAACCCAAACACTCACACTTCTCCCTACAAACACTCTCATTAATAACACTTTACGCCCTCCTACTCTTCCTCCCTAATGCTGATACTCCCCTGTGAGATAGGAAACACTCTGATAGATCAATGGCATAATCAGTCATTATAAGTCCAACCATGGCAGTCGGGATCCGAGACACCCTAGAACACATTATCACATCTGTGATTAGAAGCAGATGTGACCGCTGGGGAGAAAAAAGTGAGGGAAAGCGGAGTAGGTAAAGAAAAGGAGAGAAGAGGTTTGCTTAGTTTGTTTAATTGGGGACACAGGAGGAGGCATATATTTTAGTGGCATTAATAAGCAAGGGCCGTCTTGGGCGGGCCCTCGGTGGCTGGAACATGTGATTCTCGTTAGTGAATGACCCACGTCGCTGCCTCACCTCAGCGAGAGTAGGAGGGCACGGACGGGCTTTACGACACCAGCCAGGTAGCCTCTTAAAATCGCCCCTAACTGTTGGAGCGTTAATGGCTGGGCCGGCACAGTGAAAAAATGTGCAGCAATTAAGTCCTTAGATGTAATCACGAAAATGATTTCCAAAGCAGCATTTGATGCGGAGGTGTCATCCGAGCTGGTTAGCAAAAGAGCAGCATGTGATTGGCCTCGAATTACCCAAAATATTGTGGTTGACGCCTAACAAAGACGTACAGAAAGCGCTGTTGGATTGTTGTGAATGACTGAAAATGAAAACAGACACAAAGAGGAATTATTCTCCTATGACATGTGTGGCTGAACTCAAAATCACTGGGTAAATGTGTTTGGCTTAGCTTGATGATTCAGGATATCTGATAGAAATGGCCATAATTGAAGTCAAACCTCCATCATCTGCACTTGAACCAGCTGCCAAACCAGGTTTTTGCTTTCAGTGTAACTGTATATTCTTTAGTTTGTATAGAAAATCATTCAGATGTAGATCATACAGCTTAAATATTTTGTATCCTTGAATGCAACCTTAAATGGTCTCTTTCTAGTTTGAAGATAAGAGTGTATAATGTCTAAAGGTGACTTTAATTTGAAACCTTACAAATATAATATGTCCATTAACCTCATTTAATACATTTTATTCTTCTGAACTTACTATTTACCACAAAACGTATTGCGGTTTCAACAAAATATTAAGCACCACAACTGTTTTCAACATTGAGAAACGTTTCTTGAGCAGCAAATCAGCATATTAGAATGATTCTGAAAGGATTGTGTGACACTGAATACTGGAGTAAAGTTCAGCTTTACCATCACAGAAATAAATTACATGAATAGAAAAGAGTTATTTTTAAATTGTAATAATATTTCACAATATTACTTTTTTCTGTATTTTTGATCGAATAATCTGTCTGTCTGTCCGTTTGTGGGTAAATGTAAAAGTAATTGTATGTGTGTGTACAGCATAAACCAGCCAGGACCAACATGCAATTAATGCTGTTTTTTCTGGATTTTTCAGCAGGGAAAGCCATTTAATTTCACTTTCTCCTGCTGTACTACCACAAATTTTCTAGATGACAGAAACTCAGACACTGAAGACTGGAGTAATGACGCTAAAATTCAGCTTAGCCATCAAAGGAATAAATAATAGTTTAAAATATATTAAAATAGAAAACAAATAATTGTAGTAATATTTTATAATATTACTGTTTTTACAATATGTTTGAGTAAATAAATAAAGGAGAGACTTCTTTCAAAAACATGAAAAAAATCTTACCGACCATAAATCTTTGAACAGTAGGGTATATAATTGTTATTATTTATAGTTTCTCAGTGAGGGTTTGGCAATATCTCTTGTAAAACTACTGTGGAACTATATCTGGAACTATATCTGAACTAAGTCCTTGGCATTCAAATCTGTGAAAATATGTAAAAATAAAAATAAAATAAAAATTGCTGTGCAATTTAATTACAGTGGAAGGATAGTCCAATCTCATTTGTATGAAAGGTAAGAGAGTTACCCAGCAGAGTAGTGAGTTTGGGCAGTAAACCCACATGCACCATCTTGGTGCGCAGGCCCGTGTCAAAGGAGAGGTTGTGGAGGAGTCGCAGAGTGACGTTCATCATGTCTTCATGTTCACATGGAACCAGACGAGCCAGCTTCTCCACCGTGTCCATCTCCGCCTATTACAAACGCACAAGTGAAGTACACGTAATACATCTTAAATTAGATGTCGAAAGAAACAACTTTATGAAATTATTTAAACAATGTTTTCCCTTTGAAAATCGCTTAGTCTGGCGAAACAAACAGAATCATCTTCTTTTCTCAGTTGTTCCTACAACAGCCAGATTTTTTTGTCCAACATGTGTTTTTATGTACGCACATAATGAAAGATTTTTAAAGTCAATACTACATTTGTTTTATCTACAACAAGAATTTGGTTAAGGGATACAGGAGTAAAAACAACTTCTGTCTTGATAAATGCACATTCATAGCCAGAGTAGATTGATTCCAGGTGGACTGACAGTGGAGCAGAGTAGGACAAGCATGACAAAATATATACTGTATATTATGGCCATAATTTACTAATTCATTTCTTTGTTTTAAGTAAATCGTGCACACTATATAATAATTTGTTTCATTGATTTAGTAAATCATGGCCATGTTGTACTAATTCATTCCCTCGTTTTGATTTAACTAAATCAAGGGAACAAATTATTACAACGTGGCCCAGATTTAGTAGAACAAGGGAACAAATTATTATATAGTGCGGATGATTTACTTAAAACGAGGGAACGAATTAGTCAAATTTGCTGACAAAATAGAAAGTTAATTTGTAGCCAGGAAATACACATTTATTCCTGCATGTCATGGGTAAAATTCAAAGTGTATATATATATATATAGAAAGTGTATACATATATTTATATATTTATTATGTTACTAGGGTATCGAATCGAATACTTGATGTCAGAAATCAAATGCTTGTTATAAAATAAAAAAATAATAAAAATAAAATAAATAAATAAATATATAAATATAAATATATAAATATTTATAAATAAGAATAAATAAATATATAAATATAATAAATAAAAATTTATTAATCTTATCGATTCCTTTGTGAGCATTTTAATAGGGGTGGGCAGATTTTTTTTTTCATGAAAATCATGATTCACGATTATATCACGATTCTTTTTCATGTTGGTTTTACTATTTTGCAAGTGACTGAGCATTACAGCCAAACTAATGTCCCTATTTTTATAAAAAAAAAACGTTACAAGGTAACATAATATAAAATAAATAAAAATGGCAGACATTTAGGCGGACACCGACATCGGCACAGACACTGGCACAAGCACAAGCTGGGATACGGGCATCGGCACAGACACTGGCACGGACACAAGCACCGGCAGGGATACGGACACCGGCATCGGCACAGACACTTTCACGGACACAAGCACCGGCAGGGATACGGACACCGGCATCGGCACAGACACTGGTACGGACACAAGCACCAGCAGGGATACGGACACCGGCATCGGCACAGACACTGGTACGGACACAAGCACCGGCAGGGATACGGACACCGGCATCGGCACAGACACCAGCACGGACACAAGCACCAGCAGGGATACGGACACCGGCATCGGCACAGACACTGGCACGGACACGAGCACCGGCAGGGATACGGACACCGGCAACGGCACAGACACTGGTACGGACACAAGCACCGGCAGGGATACGGACACCGGCATCGGCACAGACACTGGCACGGACACGAGCACCGGCAGGGATACGGACACCGGCAACGGCACAGACACTGGTACGGACACAAGCACCGGCAGGGATACGGACATCGGCATCAGCACAGACACTGGCACAAGCACAGGCTGGGATACAGACACCGGCATCGGCACAGACACTGGCACAAGCACAAGCTGGGATACGGGCATCGGCACAGACACTGGCACGGACACAAGCACCGGGAGGGATACGGACACCGGCATCAGCACAGACACTGGCACAAGCACAGGCTGGGATACAGACACCGGCATCGGCACAGACACTGGCACAAGCACAAGCTGGGATACGGGCATCGGCACAGACACTGGCACGGACACAAGCACCGGCAGGGATACGGACACCGGCATCGGCACAGACACTGGCACGGACACAAGCACCGGCAGGGATACGGACATCGGCATCGGCACAGACACTGGTACGGACACAAGCACCAGCAGGGATACGGAAACCGGCATCGGCACAGACACTGGCACGGACACAAGCACCGGCAGGGATACGGACACCGGCATCGGCACAGACACTGGTACGGACACAAGCACCAGCAGGGATACGGACACCGGCATCGGCACAGACACTGGTACGGACACAAGCACCGGCAGGGATACGGACACCGGCATCGGCACAGACACCAGCACGGACACAAGCACCAGCAGGGATACGGACACCGGCATCGGCACAGACACTGGCACGGACACGAGCACCGGCAGGGATACGGACACCGGCAACGGCACAGACACTGGTACGGACACAAGCACCGGCAGGGATACGGACACCGGCATCGGCACAGACACTGGCACGGACACGAGCACCGGCAGGGATACGGACACCGGCAACGGCACAGACACTGGTACGGACACAAGCACCGGCAGGGATACGGACATCGGCATCAGCACAGACACTGGCACAAGCACAGGCTGGGATACAGACACCGGCATCGGCACAGACACTGGCACAAGCACAAGCTGGGATACGGGCATCGGCACAGACACTGGCACGGACACAAGCACCGGGAGGGATACGGACACCGGCATCAGCACAGACACTGGCACAAGCACAGGCTGGGATACAGACACCGGCATCGGCACAGACACTGGCACAAGCACAAGCTGGGATACGGGCATCGGCACAGACACTGGCACGGACACAAGCACCGGCAGGGATACGGACACCGGCATCGGCACAGACACTGGCACGGACACAAGCACCGGCAGGGATACGGACATCGGCATCGGCACAGACACTGGTACGGACACAAGCACCAGCAGGGATACGGAAACCGGCATCGGCACAGACACTGGCACGGACACAAGCACCGGCAGGGATACGGACACCGGCATCGGCACAGACACTGGTACGGACACAAGCACCAGCAGGGATACGGACACCGGCATCAGCACAGACACTGGCACGGACACAAGCACCGGCAGGGATACGGACACCGGCATCAGCACAGACACTGGCACGGACACAAGCACCGCTAGGGATACGGACACCGGCATCGGCACAGACACTGGTACGGACACAAGCACCAGCAGGGATACGGACACCGGCATCGGCACAGACACTGGTACGGACACAAGCACCGGCAGGGATACGGACACCGGCATCGGCACAGACACTGGTATGGACACAAGCACTGGCAGGGATACAGACACCGGCATCGGCACAGACACTGGCACAAGCACAAGCTGGGATACGGGCATCGGCACAGACACTGGCACGGACACAAGCACCGGCAGGGATACGAACACCGGCATCGGCACAGACACTGGTACGGACACAAGCACTGGCAGGGATACGGACACCGGCATCGGCACAGACACTGGCACAAGCACCGGCAGGGATACGGACACCGGCATCGGCACAGACACTGGTACGGACACAAGCACTGGCAGGGATACAGACACCGGCATCGGCACAGACACTGGCACAAGCACAAGCTGGGATACGGGCATCGGCACAGACACTGGCACGGACACAAGCACCGGCAGGGATACGGACACCGGCATCGGCACAGACACTGGTACGGACACAAGCACTGGCAGGGATACGAACACCGGCATCGGCACAGACACTGGTACGGACACAAGCACTGGCAGGGATACGGACACCGACATCGGCACAGACACTGGCACAAGCACAGGCTGGGATACGGACACCGGCATCGGCACAGACACTGGCACGGACACAAGCACCGGCAGGGATACGGGCATCGGCACAGACACTGGCACGGACACAAGCACCGGCAGGGATACGGACACTGGCACAGACACTGGCACAACAGGGTTTCTGCAGGTTTCAGTAAGTCAAATTTAAGACCTTTTTAAGACATTTTAAGACCATTAAGATTGAAATTTAAGACCTACACGACGCATTATCCAAGTTAGATAGATAGTTAACTCGGGATCATTAGAGTATCTGTCTGTCTGTCTGTCTGTCTGTGTGTGTGTGTGTGTGTGTGTGTGTGTGTGTGTGTGTGTGTGTGTGTGTGTGTGTGTGTGTGTGTGTGTGTGTGTGTGTGTGTGTGTGTGTGTGTGTGTGTGTGTGTGTGTGTGTGTGTGTGTGTGTGTGTGTGTGTGTGTGTGAGAGAGAGAGGAGAGGTAGATATTTTTTAATAGAAAATTGTACTTTTGCATATTATACTGTAAAAACACAATTATTGTTGATTTTAGTTTATCATAGTTGATAGTTAACTAGAGAGGAAATGATGAGATGATTAAAGTGACCAAAATTATCACGGTTATCACAGAATCCTGTTCAAAAAGTACTAATACTACAGAATGAAGTCAATTCAACAAGTTTTATGTCAAAAAACAGCAAATAACAAATTGATTAGCATCAATATGCACTTTTTGTTTACATAAACATTAAAATACCATTAAAAATGATGGCTAGATTTTAAAAGAGTGTCTTGCAACATGTCATCTACTAACATGTACAAGTTCAAATAAAGTTTTGACAACAAAGGTTTTATACAAAGTTAAACCTCATATTTCAGCCTTTAAATATTTTTTTTTTATAAAAAGAATGAGTCAAAAAAATTACTGACATTTACACATTAGCTTATATTTATTAGTAGTGTTTGGGTGAGCCCCCCATCCTTCATGTTGACGGAGCTTTCAATGTTGTTATGGAAAGGGGTGATTGGTTGGTTCCTGTCACATGACCTGCGGTGCGTGCATTTGCGGCATTCTGAAAAGTTTAGATTTTTTCCATCTCGTTGCACCTGGTAAAAAAAAATTAACGCGTCGCTTCAATTATGAGCACGCTTGCCGCGCGCCTACATTTGAACAAACTGTATACATTTTGAGCGCGGAAAAGACGCGATATGTGAACGGCCTCTGTCGAGCTAGCTCATGTCAAGCCACGAGCTACTGGAGCACGCGAGCGACGTGTTGGAGACCCCTGCTCTAGAGCTCCGCTTTGTAGGCTACAACTCGATACTTTTTTGCTACTTTGTAATAACTTTCTGCGGCAAGCGTTTCTGGAAATGAACGAGGGTAAACACTTTTTTAGACCTGACTAAATGAAATTTAAGACCTAGGATGAAAATCTGGCCGTTTTTAAGACTTTTTAAGGCCTTAAATTTAAAGTCCAGAATTTTAGACTTTTTAAGACTTTTTAAGACCCCGCGGAAACCCTGCACAAGCACAGGCTGGGATACGGACACCGGCATCGGCACAGACACCAGCACGGACACAAGCACCAGCAGGGATACGGACACCGGCATCGGCACAGACACTGGTACAGACACAAGCACCGAAAGGGATACGGACACTGGCACAGACAAGTCATGGATACCAGCACAGATACGGACACCGGCACGGATACAGACACGGGCACAGACACCAGCACGGATACCAGCACAGACACCGGCAGTTACGGACAACGGCACAGATACGGACACCGGCAAGGACACCAGCGGACACTGGCACGGATACGGACACCGGCGCTGACACAACGGCACGGATACACCAGCAAAGTACATTGTGAGATCAGAATTACAAAAGGTAATATATTAGGGTTTTTACCATGTCGTTCTTGTTCTCCAAGAAGATGCTGAGCTTTTTGAGGAAGGAGACCACCAGCACCAGCAGCTCCTCGTTCTCCCTCTCTAGAGACTTGACCAGCAGGTGCACAATATTCTTGTTTCTCATCTTGAGCTCGGTGCGGGTGTCCTCAGACAGGTTCAACAGCAGGTAGAAAGCAACTAGAGCCAAAGGGAGGAAGATAAACATATAAACAAAGCTTAATGAATGATTCCTACTAAACTTGAAAAAAAAATCACTTCCTGTACCTCGCAGCAGCTGCTCCTGTTTGACCAGGAGGCTTTGGTATTTCTTAAGGGTTTTCTCGTGCTCCTTCCGCAAGCTCTGGTTGTCGGGGTCCTCGTCACGTGGATATGTTAAGGAATAATCTAGTTAATTTATTAACATGTTAAATTAGTGATTCATTTTTGACTTTTTGATTAAAAAGTGATTGACAAAAAGGATATAAGCCTTGCTCTTCTTCTCTAACTCATCCTGCCACAGGTCATATTTCTTCAGCTCGTGTTCGATGATGTTCATGCACAGCGCGCCGATCTTATAGTGCGTGATGAGCCCGTGGAACTGAGAGAAACTGCAGGAAGAACACGAGTCGTGAGGGTCTGTCCTCCTTCGACCTCTACTGGCACATTCAGCCAGACACTGATGATGCATGCGATACAATCTGAGAACTAGACAATGGCTGGTATGCAGGGACACCGAGACGGACGTGCCAGATGAATTTCTTACTCTAGTTCTGATTAGTACATAAACAGAACTGAAAGATCGGGCCAAACAACTCATCATACATTTCAAATACATCCTTCAAACGTCAAAGTCATTCTAGCTTGTGGAAAGAAATTTCCACATTAGCCATCTGAAAATGAGAGCCAAGGAAAACCTTCAAATGAGAGGGTCTTTCATAGCTCAAATAAATGCTGACAGCTATCTCAGTGAAAGTAGTAACCTGATCTGCAGCCACTGAAGATGTTTTGAGAACATATCATGGTTTTCAACCTTATACAAGAGCTATATCAGAATGATATATAGTATGCAATCTGCTTCATAAAATAAAAAATTAAAAGTGAAGGTAGCATATATATCCTCCAAAATAAAGACAGCCAGATAAAAAAACAAAAACAAAAAAACAGTGAGATGGGACAAAATGGACACAAAGATATCCATCTGATTCTGAATGTATTCATAGGCCAACATTAGGCCAAAAATATGCAGCCCTTAAATAGTGTAACTGACAGATTTATTCAACAAATAAATAGCCCAAATATCTATGAATTATACCACACAATAATATCGGTTTTATGTCCCCACAAACAGATACTTAAAGATTATGATCTGATCAAAACAGGAAAAATGCTCAGAGTAGGTGATTTAAAGTAACTGTTAAAAATATAAATTATGAAGCAATGGGTTAGTTATTTACAGTGGATTTAGTTTCACCTCTCAAATTTTTAATATTCTGCCATCATTTACTCACCCTCAAGTTGTTCCAAACCTATACGTTTCTTTCTTCTGCTGAACACAAAAGGAGATATTTTGAAGAATATGGGATTATGGGTAACCAAACAGTTGTGGGGCACCATTGACTTCCTTAGTATGTAAAAAAAAAAAAAATACTATAATAGTCAATGGTGCCCCACAACTGTTTGGTAACAAACATTCTTCAAAATATCTTCCCTTGAGTTTCACAGAAGAAAGAAACTCATATAGGTTTGGAACAACTTGAGGGTGAGTAAATGAATTTAAATTTTTGGGTGAACTATCCCTGTAAACATCAGCATAATTATCCGCATGCTAAAATCCTCCTTGACCAGTGTATTTTTTTCTATTCTATTCTATTCTATTCTATTCTATTCTATTCTATTCTCTTTAAAGCACCACAAAATGAGTATAGTTGTTGACAAAAGGACAAAAAAAGCTGTAAAGGAATTGTGTACCTTGAGAAGCAAAAGAAGATGTGGACGATAATAGTTGCTAACTCCACACTGTGTTTCCAGTCCTCTCTCAATACCCGGGCCAGAGCTCCAAGTGCTGTCTCTGAAAAACATTAAACACATCACAAACTCACAAACAACTGGATAATGATCGCTGATAGATTAGTCCCACAAACACTCCACCACAAAAATAAAAAATATATATCAAAACCGCTAAAATGCTGCTGTTGTGCGGCAGTTTAGGACTTTTCATATATTTTGAGACGGAAGTTTGTTACAGAATAATAATACTGTTGACAGTGAATGGAGGAAAAAACAATTGGTTAATTTAGTACCATTATGTAGGAGCTCCTCCAGGTTATCAGGGTTACGGGCCAAATGGAGGATCAAAGTGGACCCTCTGATCTTCTCTGGGACGCTCTCATACAACAGCTCTATGTATTCATCAATTTTATTAATATTTGCCGCCTCCTCAACCTGAAAAAAAAATGTTGAAACAACATTTGTGCTTCCAGAAAATGTTCCTGGAAAATTGGGAACACATCAACTTCAGTTAAAACTATGGCTGTCAATCAACTAAAATATTTAACTTTGTTACAGTTAAAACTGTATTTTTGGATGTAAACTGTAAAATTCCTGTATTTAGGAAACTAAATAATAGGACTGTAATGTAGTATTGATATTAACATTTCTATCAAGGAGGTTGTGTGCAATATTTTATTTGTTGAGCTTCATTGTTGATTGAATTACACCATTCAAAGACTGTAAATAACTTTACTTTTGCTAGACATCAGGGTTTAGTTTATATACGAATTGGAAAGGTTTGTTCCATTAGTAGGTAAAACTCACACAGAACAAATGAATCAGTTATGTCAAATTAGATAAACGGCTATCACCGTTTTTAAGTAATCACATATAATATATTCACTTTGTCAGACCTAATTACATAAAACTTCAAATGTGTTTGGGTGGGAAACAAGGCATACTTCCATTCCTTCAAACGGCAGGAGTTCACTGGGTTTCTTTTCCTTCTTCTCCACTAAAGACAGACAACATGAAACAACAAACGGCATCACCATTCAAATGTCATATGATATGATAAAAATAAATAAACAAACACTACTAAAAACAACACGATTGTGAGTTGCTCATATAAAAGTACAACTAAAAAATAGAGGGATTTACATTTACTGCTGGGCTTCTTTCGGTTCTTTAAATACAGCAGCAGATGCTCCACCTCCGCCAGTTTTGATGGATGAATGATTTTACACTCTTCCACCACCTTCCTGGCCAGGGAGGAAATATCAGTGCTGGAATTCAGACTCTTCAGCCGGATACTAAAGAACAAACATAGACACACAATGTAATAAACAGAATAGAGAATGTACAGAGTATGTGCATACACACACATATAGCTTATCTCTGCTTACATTTTCTGGCATTCCTTCTTTTCCTCATGCCTGGCATTGCCCGACTCTCCTAAAATGGATGCTTCCACCTCATAATACACCACTAGAGCATTTTCTGTGGGATGCACATCTATATCACCAATCCTACATTTCCTAATAGACACAAGAGAGATCAAGATGTGACAGTGAGTTGCAATAATAAAGGCTGTGTCTCAAAGCCTAGTGAGCTGTCAAGCCTAAAGAGCACAAGAGCGTGCTTCGTAGGTGCAGCTCACTCGGGACGCGCCCAAAATACTACATAAATGTCTAACATGAGCAGATTGGAGACACTGGCATCACAACGGGATGGTGACAGTAGACCACGCCCATCTGCAAGTGGAGCGGATTAATTTGACCCAGATTTACACTGACTATAGAAATTATAATGAACTAATTTGCTTGGAAATAAAACCAGCGGTAGTAAATACCCAGATTAATAATATATAACTTAGTATACACGGATTATATGCACTGTCTCTCCCATAATGCATGGTCATAATTGTACTAGCATAACGCTGTCATACTGCGATACACGTTTAGGTTAAATGTAACGTTAATGGTTACCGCTGCAAATACTGCGAATCGTCCGGCTGCATTTTATTCCGTTCATGTGAAAGCACGAGACGTCGGTTTGGCTGCTCTTCAGACTGTTGACATGAATGAGAATCAAAGCATCGTTCATCCGTACTGCACTGATTCGCTGTCACACTCACATCTGATGGGGCGAGCCGGGGGAACAGAAGCCTGAACTGAGCGCGGCCGCCATCTGTAGGACGGGAGGAATAGCAGGGAGTTTCCAAATGACCATGGTATCGTGTTATGGTTAGTTTTCACGTTTTCGCAATTGCTTCGTTGGAAATTAAAACTTAAAAGGGGTCTCTCATTAATATGCAATATTTTTGCACATGTCATTTGATCACACACACACACACACACACACACACACACACACACACACACACACACACACACACACACACGTGCGTTTAAGATACCTCGTTACCTGTGTTGGTGTTATGGATGTGTATGGTTATTTTTAATACTTTTTTAAACCAGGTGATGTTGAAATGCTTATCGTGTCCACTCCAAACTTCCCTAGGGACAATAAAGTACAAAGTAAACAATTCTGTCAAGTTAGCTGTAAGTTGAATACATTTTATGTTTCCATAAGACAACAAATATGCATTTCATTGGAAATTATGGGTTGTAGCAGTGGTTATATGCAAGTAATTTATTTAGATATGTCTTTTTATAGTAGGGAATATAATCAAATTTATGCATAAGTGAAAGTAGTTAGACTATATCTGCAGAGAATATGATTGACTAACACTAACAGTATTCGAGCTGGTCTTTTTTGAGAGTAATATATAAAGAATAAATTATAACGATTAATTCAATTTAAGGGTGTCGGACTTCCAAAAGTATTAATAAGTGCATTCATAAAATAAACTTTTTGACCATTTTTATAATTTTCCTTTGTGACGTGTGTAATGTTGGCTATGGTCACCTATGTGTTTGTTCTGGCTGATTTTATGGATGGTTTTATATTCAGTGAGCAGTGATATGTTTGTTGACATTGCTGATTTCACAGCTAGCAGCAGAATTCATATATCCAGCTGATTTTTCTAGCTCTTCTCTGTATTTTCACTCCAAAATAGGGTGATAGATTTGTTTTTCCTGGCAAGTAATCCAAACCCATAGGTGAATGTTTAGAAAAAACTTTTAATGTTACTGTTTCACAAGTTTTGCTCTGACTAGATGACAGTGTTCCAAAAATAAGTCACCAGATGTTTATAATATATTTTACACAATATAAAAATATGCTGTACCATAAACATCAGCCATTCGTATCTTTTATGCTGATGATCAGCTCTTAATTTCAACAGTGAACACCAATAGATTGTGTTACGTTTTAAAAGAGTGAGAGAATCCATAATGTTTGGGACTAGTGAAAGCAATATCAACAGCATTGGGTGGCCTATATAGAGTGGCGTTACTAAACTCAGCGGCCTATAGCACAGGGCAGCGGATATACTCTCTGCATGAGTTCCCACAGATTCAGTCTAGTGACCTTTACCAGTTATACTATACTATAATGATCTACACTGGCTCACGCATGTGAGTCATAACATTACCCAAAACCGGTTTACCATAATTAAATGTTTTCGTATCTCATAATGAATCATCCAGTTGGATCCATGCACCGGTCCAGTCAGCCCTTGAAAGCTGGCCAGCATTTTTTTAGGGATATTTTCAGGTTTAACGTTGCACTCATGTGAAACTTTTTCTTTTTTTCCAGATGCATTTCAGTCAGGGCTATACTATTAAGGATTTCACTGGCTGCTGATGTTGTTGAGGATTCACCGTATTTAATGCTATAACAACACATAGTATATAACCGTCACTATAACAACACCGCTCTGCTTACGGTTGTTTGCTGTAGCACATTTTTGTCCCACCACGAAACACGATGCTCATTTTCTCGGCCCACCCTGCAAACCACCCTCTGACACATTAGAGCTGTCTAGCATGCACTGCAGCAGTAACAGCAAAGTAAAACAGTAATCCAACTAATTTGAAACATTTCGGGGTGATTTACAGGCAAAGCTGTGAAATATGACTTTAATAATGGCTACAAATGGCTCCACGGCAGTCTGTGGGAGAAACGCAGAATAGCTCGAGAGCTTATGAAAAAGGCGGCCGGTTTGGCATATTTCTGGCAGCGCATTTGTTATCAATGAAATGTGAAAATGACTGTGGTGTGGCTGTTACGGTTATTGCAGACTGAACTGTTGATGAAGTTGCTGTCCTGTGGTTCTGTTGTAATTGAGCTGAAGGTACTTTCATGTGTCAGACTGTGGGATGTGTGTGGTGCCAGTGGGCTGACTGGATTGGTGCTGCCCTACATTTACGAGCCAGCTTGTTTGTTTCAGGAGTTCATAACAGTGCGATTTTACTGTTGACAATCTGCGTCAATAAGGCATTTAGCTATATTTAGTGATTTTACTGTTTTGACAGATTGAAAAAACATTGGGATACTGATCCTAAATGAAAAAAAAAATAAAAAAAATATTTAAAACAGAGCAACTTAATTGTTGGCTGAACTTGTTAAAATTCCGCCCAGAATATTGAGGGAACATTTCTCAAACTACTGTGTGACCTTCAGGGTCATTACACTCACTTCAGAAGTCATTACACTTCAGAAGCTACTTTGACACTCGTTCGGTCCTCTGGCTTCCCTCTCATGTTTTATGCACATGCCTTGTACGACCCGTAGGTGAGCGGCATGCCACGTCTGACACCAATAATATGCATAAGGTAACAGAGCAAAATGAGATCAAATACAGGAGCCCTCGTACTACACCACCACCACACCAAACATTTATACCACCAATTTAGAATGTCTCTTTGCTTTTTATATCATAATCACTGTTGAAATGTAATTCTTCGAAGGACACATTTCACTGTAACCTTCTGAAAACAATGAAATGAAGGACTGCTTAGCATGGAGGCTCCCCTTGAGCATCTCAGCCACGTTCATCTTTAATCAGAAGACAAACATGGCCACTGATCATAGTTCTGTGTGCAGATTTATGTCTGCGCTGATGTGGAATGAAGATGGGAAGAGTTTCACAATGTGCGCCTGCTCCAGAAAGAGTTAAGGAATGTTGTTCATTGTCACATGATGTGGGAGAAGACAGGCAATATCCAACAACCCCCCGACACCCCCTCCCTGCCGGGCGCACATCTTGCCCGCAGATGTGGTGATACCGCAAACACTTCAAAGTGCCTCCCCTCAGACCAACTGATATTCTGACGCCAACTGTAAATGTCCTGGACACGCAGGGTGGAAAATATGAAACCGTTTAAATGACTCTGGAGGAACTCCTTGAGAAAAAGAAGCACTTCCATCGTGACTGTGGAAAAGTTCAAACAAAAGAGTTTTTGAGTTTTGAAAGAGTCAATGTATCTGAAGTGAAAAAAACATTGGCTCTCAGTATTGGCAGGGATAAAAAAGTGTCAATCAAGTAATTATGTAAGTTTTTTATTTTGGGTCATTTTAAGTGTCAATATATGTGTGTATATACACTCTGTAGTAGTATTATTATTATTATTATTATTATTATTATTATTATGTGAAACTGTTTTCTATTTGAATATCTGTTTTAAAATGTAATTTATTCCTGTGATGATAAAGCTGAATTTTCAGCATCATTACTCCAGTCTCTCTCTCTGGGCCTGAGCTCATCTCAGATGGTCTAGAAAGTGGAAATGTCTGCTGTGGTCAGATGAGTCCATGTTTCAGCTTGTTTTTGGGAGAAAATTGAATCAATTTCTCAGTCCCAAAGACGAAAGGGACCAACCAGACTTTCACCAGCGACAGGTGCAAAAGCAAACATCTGTCCTGGTATTGAGGTGCATCATTGCAAACGGTATGGGTAACTTGCATTAATGTGAAGGTACCATTGACATGGAGGCATATATTTGGTTTGTACAGAGACATAAACTGCCATCAAGATGACATCTTTCCTGGGAAGCAAGACAATGCCAGGCCTCATTCTGCACGTGCTAAAACTGAGTGGTTTCTAGACACTCTGCACCATAGAAGGGATGTGCCTGCCTGTTTACTGCAGTCCAGATATGTCTCTTATGGAAAATGTATAACCCATCATGAAAAGCAGAATCGGCAATGATGACCACATGTTGAGCGGCTGTCTTGTATCAGACAAGATTGGGCAAATATTCCACTAGCAAAACTCCAACAATTAGTATCCTCAACTTCCACATGATTAAAAAGTGTAATTAAAAGGAAAGGTGATGTGACACAGTGGTAAACATGTCTCTGTCCCAACTTTTTGGGGGTGTGTTGCAGCTATCAAAATAAATAAAAAAATCATATTTACAAAATACAATTATGTTGGTCAGTGAAAATATTGGAAAACTTTTCTTTGTACTTTAGTCAGTTAAAAAAAGGTTAAAAAGAATGAACAAATAACAGATTCTTGATTTTATTGCATTTTACAAAATGTCCCAACTTTTTCTGATTTGGGGTTGTGTATATATATATATACACACACACAAACACTGTGTATTATTATATTATTATTATTATTATTATTATTATTATTATTATTATTATTATGTGAAACTGTTTTCTATTTGAATATCTGTTTTAAAATGTAATTTATTCCTGTGATAAAGCTGAATTTTCAGCATTTTTGTCACATGATCCTTCAGAAATCATTATAATATGCTGATTTGTTGCTCAAGAAACATTTCTTATTTCTTATTATTATCAACAGTTGTGCTGTTTTTGTGGAAACCGTGATGCATTTTTTTCCAGGATTTTTTTATGAATAGGAAGTTCAAAAGAACAGCATTTAAATAAATTTAAATTTAAATCTTTTGTAACATTACAAAATGTCTAATTTCACGTTCGATCAAATTAATGCATCCTTGCTGAATAAAATTGTTAATTTTAATTGTTAATATTATGGCTATATATACCAAATAAATGGTAAATGGACATGATATAATTATTTAGGTTGAATTAAATTAAAATTAAATTCCAGTACTCTGTTTTCTTTCTCCTAATTGTTGTATTAGTCACCTCTGCTTCAAACAGTATATGCATGCAAGTAAAGGTCCTCATGGTAGAGACAGCAGCAACACTTTGGCCCAGTCACAAAACAACAACAACTGAGAAATGTCAACATGAAATGTCAACATATTCGGTTAATCTGAGTACCGAATTATGCCTCAGTCTCAGTCTAGACAGAGAGTTATCTTCCTGCATAAAGCTGAGCATAAAACAATAACATATAGCAACAGACAATAAACAGTTTAGAGGTCATTATACAAAAACATTTGACCAGAATCAGAGAGTCGTGTAATGAAATAATTCATTTCAGTTTATAAGCTGAGATATATTTGGATCATGTCAGACGCAGACCATGCATCCTCAATGTCCCAAGACCTGAACTGCTATAAAATGATATTAGGTTAGGAACTAAAATTTTCAGCCGTGACTATCGACCATCAACAGAAAACATGACAGTAAAACAGGCACATGTTCTTTTAATTTGGCGCGTATAGTAACTCACACCTGATCTTGTTGGGAGATCCAGCCATGATAGATGTACAAGTTAATAGGGAGTGTGTTTAGAGTGAACGTTAAGACACCCCTGAAGTGGCCTGCTGGTATTGTACTAGTTCACAGTTGACAGGCTCAGGGAGTTCAACTCCATATGGAACATATATCACTCAATCTTCCTAACTGCTGTTGCTGCTGCACTTATTAAACTCACTTTAACACATGGCAAGTGGGCTTCACGCTGCAAGCCTCTCGCACACCCTCACACGCTTACTCTTTGTGGTCAGCTCCATATATTTCACAGGTCCTGACTACTGCAGGAGGATTTGATTAGTGTGAGATGCTGAGATCTGTCATCTTTTCAAGCTTATAGCCATAAAGACATTTTCAATTGCTCAGTGGGCTTAATCATTTGCTTGAAGGGACACAATGCATACAAACTCATTTAAACAACCAATTCTGTTGGTATCTATTTTTCCCCTTTCTCTCATGGTAGAGCCAAAAAGGGATAAAAGAAGGTTTAATAAACAAGTAATGAGTTTATTAGTGTGTGATTTAGTCATCATTTAGTCATAGTCATCATATATCAATGTAATGTGAAGAGTATAAATGAATATCAGTCTGGGACACCTGTGGCTAGTGCAGAAATGCAGTGGTGTTTTATTTGGATCCATTTACAGACCTCTGAGGCATGATTTTTTAAAAACATGGCATATTATGAAATCTCGGTTTTGAGTTAAATGACTCATTTATTAATAGTTGTGGTCCATTTTCACAGTGCCTTCAACAGTTTAAACCACATCCTGCTCAGTGAATCAACTGATGGAAATGTGCAAAACAGGATGCAGGACTTTCTACATAATAAACACCAATATCCATTATAAATAGTCTCATATACCAAACACCTAAAAGCAACCCCTCAGCTGTAATATACTGGGCTATAGTAAATGTAACATTGGTGACAAATTGACTTTGTGCATTGTGCAATGTTGACGACATGAGGCTGATATAAGATCAGGGTTCACGGGGGACAATAGTCTATACCAGCTGCTTATTTTCTCATTATCATAAATGATAGTCAAAAGAACACATAACCTATTTTAAGCCCAGAGTGAAGGGGAGAAATGGGAAAAGTGCAGCCACACATAGTGGGTTGCTGTGTTTGCCAGCGCTCTCTTGCTGATGGCAATATTGAAGTAATCTCAACCAGATGTTCATTAATGGCTTTTTAAGAGATCTCAGGGAGCGAGGTGGAGAAGCGGCCCAGATCTGCGCTCTGATCTCAGGCTTGCTTTCGCCGTGCCAAGGGCCCGGAGCTCCACAATAACACACATCATCTGACAGCTCCGCTCCCTAGCAACCGGCCTGTTTACATGGACAACACTCACCACAGGGAGGCTATTTGCAGGCTTCCCTCGCAAAAATATATCTTTCCCTACAATTATGAAAAAATTATGAGTTTACTGTAAATTGCCAAGAAGGGATTTTCTTCACTGGATGTGTCTTACTAATACACATACGCTCATAAATGAGGTTAATGAATGTGAGATCACTTAGGCCATTACTCAACAACAACAACAACAACAAATTAAACACATTTTAATGGCCTTTAACCTTAGATACCTAATCAAATTAAATGCATGAATCAGCTAGATTTCATTAGTGGTGGAGATGTTTTCACTGACTCTTTCTGCAGGTTATATTTGTATATTTCTGCAGGTTATATTTATATTTGCAGGAAAACACATGCAAATAGAAAAAACACTGGCAAATTAAGAAAACATCTTCATCAGTTTTACAACACACGTGTGCTTCTTCAGTTGCAGCGCGTTGAGCTCTCTCGGCCACCGTAGGTTACACTGTCGCATGTGAATGCGAAAACCAAATGGCGGCACCGTGGATGGATACGTGTAGATTAATGGGCGGTAATATTATAATAAGATCTCCTTCCTACGTCTGAAGGGGAGCGGAATCTGATCGGTTTATTTTTTGACATCCTTGCAGAGAAAAGCTTACCAAAACAAAGTTACTGGGTTGTCACTTTTCACGTTTTCTGGGTTGGTAGATGCACCGGGGACCCAATTATAGTCAGATTTTCATGAAATTTCCCCTTTAAAAATATCTTCTTTTGTGTTCCGAAGATGAACTAAAGTCTTATGGTTGTGGAACGACAAGTAGCTAAATGATGACAGAATTAGTTTTTTGGGGGTAAATACCTTTAATTGTAATTGATTATTAAATAGTTAAAACCTAGCAGTGAACCATCAGAATTTTAAAAAATTCTAAACGGTGAAATCATGTGACTTGGTGAGTTTGATACAAGTTCCGATCTTCTGATTAGAAACTAAAGATTTGTAAATGTTTTGAAAGCACATTATACATGCAAAGACTTCCAGCTTTTACTTTATTTGGAACAATTTTAATTGGCGAAGCAAAAATACACAAAGTTACTGGTTGTGTCTAAAATGGAAGTTACAATTGGAATTATATTGTTGTTTATGGAACTGCTGATTTGATATTTTTACTGTTGTGGATATCATCACTCAACATACACTCTAAGAAATAAATCCGTAAAATAACAGAAAAAGTACTGGCAGCTCATTACCCGGACTTTGTCCCGTAATTAAAAAACTGAAATTTTCTGTTAATTCACAGTGTGCCCACTGTAAATAAAACAGAAATTTTCTGTTATTTAATGGTATATCTATAGTAAAAGACCGGACACTTTCTGTCATTTAATGATGTACGGTATTTATAGTAAAAAAACAGGACCCTTTCTGTTATTTAATGATATAACTACAGTAAAAAAATGAAAATATTAAATAAATCCGTAAAATAACAGAAAATGTACTGGCAGCTCATTACCCGGACTTTGTTCCGTAATTAAAAGATGAAAAATTTCTGTTAATTTATGGTTTTCCTACAGTAAAACAAACAAAAAAAAAACAGATGAATTTAGGCAATATACCTACAGCAAATAGAAATTTTACTTTTCTGTTAGTTAACAGTGTAATGATAACTCTTGTTGAAAACATTTCAAACAAATCTTCTGTGATTAAAAAATATTTTTATTTACTTATATATCTACAACAATTCCAAGAAAACTAGAATATAAAGGAAAAAAAACACAAAAGGGAAAAGTATATATAGTTTCTCATCTCTAAATTGTTTCAAGTCTGTAAATGCATGACACTTTGTTAACAATACAACAATAGCATCCACTGAATAAATTATTCTAAAATGTGTGAGGGGAAAAGGTTTTTCAGAGGAACATGGATTGGGTTGTGGGGTACTCTTCTTGTCTTCAGGTAAGATGAAGACTGTAAAAGAAATACAAAACACTATTACTGACATACAGAATGTGTCAAAACAAAGAAAACAAAGATTCTAGGTGGGGAAAACTCATCACTCACCAAGAGATGTGTAGTAAATTGTTCAGAGCCACCAGACTGACTGGACCAGGTTCTGGTAGGACTGCAGACTCGGGTTTAGCCACCAAAAACTACAGAGGGGAGAGAACAGTATGTGGCCTATCCATCATGATGTTTCAAATTTAGTTACCGTGTACTGTAATGGTTCTGTCTGCGGTTTACCGTACCTGTGTCTTGCGGCGAGAGGCCTGCATTACGACCCAGCTGTCCCTCCCGGTTGTCGTTGTTCTCTCCGTGCCGACACAGGTAGAGGGTTCAGGGCTGGACGTAGATGTTCATCAGGTAGATTATACTGGATCTGTTTCATGAGGAAGTGCCGATCCCCGTCTATCGCCTAGATGAAGAAGTGATGGGTATGTTCAGTTAAAGTTCCATTTTGAGATTTGACAAAAGCTAAAACTTTACATGGTTTTTCGAAGTTGTTCATACAGGAACTTCAGCAGTCTTGGAGGAATGTGTAGACGTTTGTTTTCCTTCATCTCAGCCTTTTCGACCTTCGTTCAGGATTTCTGCACAGAAAAGTTGGATATGAAGAAAAAAATAGATATATTTTAGCTACACAAGAAATTAAATGAAAGAAAATGAACTACAAAGTATCATGCAGACCAGGTTGAGGTTGAAAAACAATTGAACAGTATTTTACGTTCGTTAAATTATCAACTATAAATAAACAGCCATCCCTAATTCTTTCAAATTCAAACACTGTATATAAAATGCTAAGACTTGTTTCCAGTGGACTCCAATTGCATGTCATGTTAGCTTGTCTGCTCAACTATACATTATAATATGTTTAATTATTTTCAACTAAATAAACAGAAACACAACAACATAATCTGTAAATCATTTAATTAAAAATGTGTTGCTTACCTTTATATGACCTCCAGGATAAGTGCCATTTTCTTCAGGTATTGTGTAGCTCACTGCCTCAATGGGGTCAAAAATAACTTCTTGAATGACAGCAATCCTGAATGTCCACCACCTTAAACAAAAAGATATTACAAAATGATATTACATTAATTAAGATATTACATTACATAATCACTTCAGAAAACTGCTTTAAAGGGGTAGTTCACTTTAAAATGAAAATTGTGTCATCATTTACTCACCCTAAAGTTGTTTCAAACCTGTATGAATTTCTTTCTTCTGCTGAACACAGATATTTTGAAGAATGTCGGTAACCAAACCATTAACTGGAGCCATTGACTTCCATAGTAGGAAGAAAAAATACTATGGAAGTCAATGGCTCCAGTTAATGGTTTGGTTACCGACATTCTTCAAAATATCTTTGTGTTCAGCAGAAGAAAGAAATTCATACAGGTTTGAAACAACTTTAGGGTGAGTAAATGATGACAGAATTTTCATTTTAAAGTGAACTATCCCTTCCCTATACAATTTGTATTTCTACTGAACATGTAAGCATACACATCTTTGAAGGGGGTATTCAGCAACCAACTTTTTCTATCAACATTTTTCCTCAGATTTTAAATGTAAATGTGTGTTGGCAATATTGAACACTCATAGTGATTAATAAAAAATGCTAATAAAACAAAATACAAACCCATAAGCAGCATGCAGGAGGTGCTTGTGATGCAAACTACAGCAGCAAAGTCCTGTCAATAAGAAAACAACAGAAACACTATGAAACAAACTGAGGAGGGATCTGGTAAAGAATGACCAACGTTAACGTTAAAGGCAGAAGAGTGGATAATATCAGTCATGTTAAATGTAAATTAATATTTCATGGTCATTTGGGGTTTAATGTCGCGCGCGCGTGCGTGCGCGTGTGTGTGTGTGTGTGTGTGTGTGTGTGTGTGTGCGCGTGTGTGTGTGTGTGTGCGCGTGTGTGTCGTCTAAAACAAAAACAAGTCTAACGTAAACATAACGTTAACTTACCTCATTAGGCAGAAAAGGAGGTGGTGTTTTCCTTGATCCAGCTGTAAGTTAACTGTTAGCAGCTACTGCATATTCACACACAGTATCTTCACGTTGTATCTTCATGCCTTTTAAATCAAGGAAGGAATGGCCTTTACTTTTCTTGACGATTCCTCTGGTAGCTTTTGTTTGAAGGCATTATTGCTCCAAAAACACTAACGTTAGTAACTTACTGTACTAGTATTTTATCACAACTGGTTAACCGATGCGCTCGTCAATAAATAAACCGCATCACCAACAAATAAAAGTAAATAAACCAAATTACAACAAGGACACACTATAACACATATATCAGGGAACCTCCACGAGTGTATACTAAGTATTTTAATGTGTGACGATATGCATAAAATGATAAACGCGACGGCTCCGACATTCATTTGCCTACATGCCAGATCATGGCAACTAACGTTACGGTAACAGATTATTTGAACATAAATTTCGTATTTTACCACAGAAGTGTCAGAATGGCTTCCACACACCCGAAATCCGACTTTAATAAACAACTTTGGCCGCGGTCATCTGCGTGTGTAATGGCGGCTGCGTCTTAAACTTTTTCGCGCCGCCAGGTTATTGTTCCCACAATGCAACGCGTAATTCAAAATACGGGCAAAGCCCATATTAGACATTCTCTGATACGGGTAAATGACATGTAAAAGACAAATACGGAAAAATCCTTCAAATTTATATGGTACATTGTACCATAGTTTTACGGATTTTTTTTACAGTGTACCTTCAGTAAACACTAGATGCAGTGCCTCCTACTCTCCAAAACTATCACTTATCAAAGACTTTTTCTTTATGTTTCTTCAGAATCTCTGAGCTTTGCACAGGTTTATGGGTTTAGCAGTGCTAGAGAGCACTTTATTTGCTCCTCATGTGCAAAGACTGCAAGCTCTAGTCTGGTGCTGTTGAGTCACTCTCAATGGTTTTGATCAACAGAACACCATGTACTTCCTTTGTTCCCTAATACAAACCAAACATGAACACAACTGAGCATTATTGTGTGAAGGATGAGGTTTACATGCATTCCTAATTAGACATGGGCTTTTAAAAATGACTACAATCTAAATTTAGACCTTTCTTAGATCTACTCAGAATAAAACCCACAGCTTTCCACTTTTTACCAAACAACACATCCAACCTCAAGAAAATAGCATATAATTGAACAACCGAATTGGACTATTAGCATTGCATGATTTGGCTTGTTTGTGAATGACAGTGCACTATAAGAAACACGACAAGTGGTTGCAATAATTTCTGTAATAAATCAGCAAACCTTGAGAGCGCAGGTATTTTTCCCTCCATCATTCTGACTATATTTGACGCTTCAAACATCCACAACGTTGCTCTATTCGGCAAGTAGGCACTAGTCCTGCCAGGAGGCATTTCAGAGAGTCATGTTTAATGGCAAACTTGAAATGATTTCCATCATCTCTGCTGCTAGAGACTGCTTCAGGCCTTCTTTTGTTCGCCTGGTTTGCAATGTGCATTGCAACAATTACGTGACTGTAATGTACTGTAATGGTGGTGGGTTTAATGGACATTGTGCTGTTTCCTCCAGACTTGGGATCCCAATAGACTGAGATTACCTAACCTCAGCACAGATGGGCAGTGGAGAAGTCCAATTGGTAACAGATGTGAGCCCCTTGAAATGCTGGCTTGGACACCACAGATATATAGGCCCTCAAGGGCATCACAATATTATTGATCAACTACAAAAGCAGCATTTGTTGACTAATTACACTTACCGGTAATTATTTTAGAGCTGCATAAAGAATCTTGTAAAACCTATGTTCTGAAAGCAAATTAATGCCAAGAGTGTATTTTAATATTCAGTGCACAGCACTTAGGTGTGCCTATATGTGACCAACTGGGTTGTGTATTTGGGTGAGGCCCAATCGTGTCTAATAAACATATGGGAAAGCATAATAAACCAGGGAGTATGGCTATGAGCGTTTGTTCTAAAGCCCCTGAGGTGAGCCCCTACACTCAATTACCTCTATAAACATCTCACAGCCCACATTTCTCTCGCTCTTTCTTTCTATATGTGGCTGAGAGACTCACTCACTTGTAATCAGCCCTTATCTGGACAAGAGTTTATTTATTGGGCTGAAAGAAAACAAAAGAACATTTTGCGCTTAACTAAATAAACTAGCTATTAACCCTATCATCCACTTAAACTAATGAATTTAGCCAGTGTTTGGTTTTTCTGATACTTACACAAGTTGGCATTATTATTGTGTTAAATAGATGAGACAAGTACACGGATGTTGTTGTGGATGTTATACTGCAGTTTCAGCCTAAAGAAGCAGTCACATTAGCAAAATAAAAAGGTCTTTTGTCAATAATTTAGTATAAGCACAGCTCACACAGAAGTCACTTTCAAACCAAACAGCTTTCTGTTTATCAATGCAGTACAGAAATACACAGGGAAATATTTCGCCCTCATGTGAAATTTCTTATCGTGGATTTCTTTTGATATGACTGGTTCCCTTTCAATATCGCTCTCTCAACAATGCATCATCAATGACGCCATGGAGAAACAACTTTCTCCTAGAAATACTGAAGCCTGATTGAATCACGATATTGCCTTGCAAGCTCAAATGGCGTTCAAGCATGCGAATCTGTGGCAGCAACGCTCTCTATATAACGTGACACTGAACATTTCCTTCAGACAACTTCAAGAAGCCGTTTACTGCTCGCCAATGAGATTTGCTCCAACCAGTGGACGGCACTGGATTGCCACTCTCCTGCTTTGCATTTCATTATGACATTTTCTTTCAGCATTAAAAAGACCTAACCTCACTGTGAAGTTATGAGTGTCAGGATCCTTCGCCTCCATATCGCCATCATTTTTTAATTAGGCCTACACCCTCCGCCGCTCTGCCATGGAGTAGGAAGCAGCGGCTGCCGGGGACAGGAGAGTCAGTATCCGCGTTCCTCACTTCCACCTGAACTACTTGTGATTTTCGCCGCTGCCTGCCGCACTTATGAGGAAACCATGGAATCAAAAAGCTGGCATAGGTCCCACAGGCCTGTTTCCTGAACGTGCTTACGACATAAACAGCGTACCACCTCAGTGTGGCATTCGGCCTTGTATAAAGCATGAATTGCTCCTGCTGCTTAATTAAGCAGCCCCCCGACTCAGCAATCTCAGACTCCATAGATCCTGACGTATTACTGTATAATCACCGGCTAAGTAATTGCCACCGTTCATTACCTCGCTATGATAAACACTGGTTGTGCTGCTATTCTCATGATAGGGTTTAGAGCTGCTTGCGCTATCTGCTATATCTCATGTTCCCCTGCATGTTGGGCAACTTGAGAAATTGTTGCTAATTGTGAAAAAGTGAACACTCTCGATAACAGAGTCTTTCTCTTCTTCCTTACTTGCTGCAGAGTATTTGCGCCATCAGGACTGATGATGACAAATATTGTAATTCAGAATTAATATTTGTTTTATCTCTAGTGTATTTGATTATATTTTTTTTCCAAAAGTTGTTATATTTCAGTTTTCACCTTTAGAGTAATTAGTGTTCTCTTTGGTGAAGTACATCTATTTCAATTAATATATTGTACAACTTTTTTGATGCATAGATGTAACTTTATATAATTGTGTCAGTTTGCTGATGACAAGTTAGCCAAACTAAAAAACATTTAGATCGCTATTATGGTCAGCTTAACTTAAAATGAATGCCTCTTGAACTTGGATCCGCATATAAAAACAATATACTGTATTTGAGTTGACAGAACTTATTAAATGATGTTTGATGAAAGCACATTCCAACTTCCAACGGTGAAGTCTTAAAGCAGGTTGCCTCAAGTTTTTGAGTTATCTCAACTTCAACGCAATTGTGAGGGTGTTAACATTTTTAGTATCACCCAAGACTAAACCAACTGTTGTTGACAAGCAGTATCTGGGTTTAGACCCCGCCACAGGCCTCAGGAAGTTTTCTTCAACTCCAGATGTTTAGTTGGTGGTCAGACACATCAGCTGAAGTTACATCCACTGCTAAGCAGTTTCCACAGGACAGCGCACCCATGTTTAAAGCAAATGGAAGGTGGTTCCAGACAAATTCATGGAAAACTTCTATATACTGTGGTCACAACAGTACTTATATCGCAAGTTGCCAAGCTCAATGTCTAGTTTGTAAATATGAGCAATCCTTTAAAAAAGTAATAGCAGAAAAGACAATATAATATTACGAGATAATATTGTGCCATGCCTCTTTATACGTAAGAGCACAGATATAGGACCCTAACTTCTTACTGTTCATATCACTCGATCCGTTTGTGACTTCCAGACAGATTGTCCGTGACCGTGGGTGGTGGTGGGGATTTTTCGTTAACTTTTTCTGCAGGTTATAATGATACACCAGTAGGTGGAGACATATATTGGGCATATAATACAGTATATCATATTTAATCAATTACAATACAAATTAAAATAATATTAACTATAGGCCTAAACATAACATCGTAGTGTTTTATATTAAAACTATAGGGCTGTCGATTTAAAGTATTAATTGAATTAATTAGTTATGGAAAAATAACATGTTAAAATGATTTAACGCACCCACCCTGCCCCACTCCAGACCTACGTCATTTTATACAATCGATTGGTGACGGACATGAAGCAGGGCAACAACTCACTGAGTGATGTGCAGTTAGAATGCCCCTAAAATTCAAGATAAGGGCAAAAGGCCCCAGTATAATTTTTTTTATATTTATATCATACGATTAAGCAAATTCACACAAATAACGAGCGGAATATCACAAGTGCTGTTTTGAATATCAAATGTGATATTGATTTTATACAACTAAAAATTATTTTATAAATATTTTAGTATTTTAGTTATTTTTAGTAATATTTTAGTTATTTTAGACAAGATATTGTCTCTTTTTGCTCAATATTACCATCAAAAATATTACCTGTAAAGCAAAGGAAACTGTTATAAAACAAAAATTTACTGTCCATAAAAACTGATATTGGTATCCTTAGTATATTGGCGATGCTGGTCTTGATAACAGGTTGTTAAAAAGTACTTGATAAAACAAGATTCCACAAAACAAATATAAATATAACATATTTTCTATATGATAATTTCTGGATTCAATTAATATTTATGGTTACAAATTTTAATGTTATTAATAATAAAAAAATATCAGAAATTAATAAGCTGCTTTTTAAATCAAATCATTAATAAAAAGTAAACAAATATTAGTATTGGGTGGTTTCTTGTTGATAATCCAAAGTGTAAGATCAATTGTGTTCCTTTGCTTTAACCCAGAAACTGTGTAAACAATAAACATCAAATGAACATGAATTTACCTTGTACAAAAAGAACCAAAATGAACCAATTTATTTCAATACAAAAAAAACTGTTTATGCACCTCTCCACACTAAATTGATGCCATGATGTGGGATACATGTTGCATTTTGTCATACTGCACAGCTGACGGGCAAAAATAGCTACTATAGTTAATGACATTACATTGCCAACAATGATAAAATCAACAACATTTGGTCTTTTTGAAGATCTCGGTTGATAACACCGAAATAAAGTTGGCCGACACTTTTGCAAGTCCTCTAAGTAACCTTCTTATGGTCTCACTAATTTCATCACCTCCCTCAACGGCCTGTCAAATCTGTCTTCACCCCGGTCGCATTGGCATAAATATAATACATATAGGCATATATATGACTCTCCAGATTGGACATGCTGAATATTTTGCATTCTATTGAGATCGCTACTGTTTGAAATGCAATACGCAGGGATTCTGGCTGAACTCTGGATGAGCTTGAGTGCTTTTGGTTGGGAAAGGGGTCTCTGTGACTTTAGGTCAGTGGGAACTAGATATTGATAGGGGCACTGGGGTTTTGACAATTTCTGCAGCTGACCATGACTTTAGTTTGATTGTGTATGAGTAAGTGCATTTGGGGCTAGATCAAGGAACCTGTCTTTTGTACAGGAAATGGGGATGTATTGGTCCTTATGGTAATTGAAAACATGAGGGAAGCCTCTGATGGTAACACACTCCCTGAAGAATGTTCAGCTTCCACTAACTGGTGTGCTCAATTCATTCTTGAATGACATCCTAAGGCCAAACACATAAAACCCATGAAAGCCTTGTGTTTAAACACGTTTATACAACAGTTAGTTCTGGTCCTCAATTTGATTCTCCAAGCACTTAATATAGAGTGCTGCAGTGATGACATATTTTTGTAGGCCAACCCGGAAGTTACATCACCCTGGTTCCCTCGACAGAAACCCAATAGGATTTTTTCCATTGGCTTTTGGATTTTGCTCAAAATAAACTGTGTTACCAGTAAGTTTATGATTCTTATGTTTTGATCATTATGATCTTCACATAAAGACCCAACTTTTATACATTTTGAAGCCAAAATACAAACGACAGTTGCACAAATCTAAGACTATACATGAACTGCATTCTAGTCACATGACTATTTAGCTTCTGGCAACTTTTTTATTTGAAAAATATTCGAGTAGTCTGAGTACGATTATACATAATGAAGCTGTTTGGCGTGATGATGTTTAAAGTCGGCATGAAACAGAAGTCGCGATAGTTTTTCTTCCCTATTGTGATATCCGAGTACAGCTGATCAAACGAGAAAAATTTAGGACGGGACTTGATTTTGTCCATTGGTATATCATTTGGATCATTGGATGGTTGTGGTTTACTATTGCTGTGATATCATGTGAGTCACAGGTTGGCTGTGTCTGAAAATGCATACTCTCATGAGTAGCACTTTTTGAGTAGGCTAGCTA
Organism: Chrosomus eos; assembly: GCA_036326025.1. Classification (NCBI taxonomy): domain Eukaryota; kingdom Metazoa; phylum Chordata; class Actinopteri; order Cypriniformes; family Leuciscidae; genus Chrosomus; species Chrosomus eos. Next base: position 24,763,515 of record CM070823.1, on the reverse strand, counting down.
TTTTCTTCATGACCACTAAAAAGTAGCCCTATGTTCTATATAGATGAATGTGTGCCTTATGAATGTAATATGGACATGCTACATTTGCCATGTTGTCAATATCATGTGACCTACTGTACCAGCATCAGTTTCATCGCCTCACCGCCATTGACAAATCCTCTCCTGTGGCCTCATGGGATAGTAAAGTGTCCACCATAATCTCGCCAGAAGTAGTAGGTCATCCGTGGACTTTTTGCCTTCTCTTTTATGAGTACTGTGAATTCGGACATACTTATTTTGTCACATTATACAGTTTTTTTGCCTATACCTGATTTCACGCAGCCGACATTTTGAAATCGCTCCGGTGGGAAGAAAACCGGAAGTGTCGCCTTTAATCATGCGTAGGAGATGCGAATGCGTGGCGTATTGTTGTGTTTAATGTAGAAATTAGTTATTCTAAAAATGTACATACATTTCTTTCAGAATTTAGACTATTTACAGTGAAATTCATTTATAAATAAAATGTTTTTTTATATATATAATTCAGAACGTAAAAAAAGAAGCAGGAACAAACTATATACATATCCTATAGTATAGATCGCGGCAGCAGCTTCAGGTTGGTAGTCCAAGGCATTGTTGTCTATCTGTACTTCCGGGGTTCTTCCCACCGGAGCCTCGCTTTCGATTTCAAAATGGTGGCTGCGTGAAATCAGCGTATAGTGTGCGATTTCGGATGCAGCTAGCTGTTGTCTTGCCCTCGCGCCAGTAAACACATCATCAGATGTTGCTCCAAGATGGATGGCTATATTTTGACAAAAGATTAGCCAACGATGGCACTTAAAAAAACATGTTCAACATGGTCACTTTAACTCGGATGCATTTCCGTACACAATCGTGCTGTTGGTCTTAACATATAGCAGAAGAGCAACTCTCTTCTTGTGTGAAATTTCTTAATTGTTTCTTTAAATGATTAGTTCACTTCAGAATTTAAATTTCCTGATAATTTACTTACCCCCACATCATCCAAGATATTCATGAATTCTTTCTTCAGTTGAAAAGAAATTAATGTTTTTGAGGAAAACATTCCAGGATTTTTCTCCATATAGTGGACTTCAATGGGAACCAACGGTTGAAGGTCCAAATTGCAGGTTCAGTACAGCTACATGATCCCAGACGAGGAATACGGTTCTTATCTAGCGAAACGATTGCTCATTTTCAAAAAACAAAACATGCCTGTCTTGCACTAGCTGTGATGTGCCACACATTACGTAATCATGTTGAAAGGTCACCGGAACATAGGCAGAAGTACCGACCGTTGTTTACAAAGTGAACTTGCAGAGTCAAAGGCCCTTTACAAACTAATTAAGTAAAAGGTAAAACAATGATGTCAGACGATTTGATGGAGTTAGTCGCCCTACCAGAGTTGGACAAATTACACAACTTCCTTACTTGAGTGAAAGTACAGATACTGGTCAAATATTACTCTGTTACAAGTAAAAGTGGTATAAAGACCGATTTTAACAAGTAAAAGTATCAAAAGTAAATGTCAGTGCATTGTTTTATTATTGTTGCATTGTTGTATGTAATACTTACAGTACCTTATGCCGAAGGATCTATGCCTGCCATAATATCAATATCAAATTTATTTCTAGAACACAGTTCCACTAGTGGGATTGAATAAATGCACTCAATAACGTCCACAATGGTTTCAGACACCCAAATGCTGTTTAAATAGTGCCCTATTTAAAGTTTTTTGGCTTTGAGTATGAATATGTTAGGCTAACTGTTATCTATAAGCTATTGTGCTCCAAAACAATGACAACATTCGCATTTAGAAGACCAAACCAAAGACGTGGACAGACGTTATTGTGGTTGAAAATGAAAATCGGGTTGACGTCAGAAACCAGTCGAGTTCTGGCATCAACCCGACTTTCATTTCCTACCAAAATGCAAACCCTGCAACCAAAATCATCCCCTGACTGATGTTACTACTTTCTACTCAAGGACCTTGACAGAAATGTAGTGGAGTAAAAAGTACAATATTTGTCTTATGTAGTGAAGTGAAAGTAAAAAGTATCCAGGAAAAATGATACTCAAGTAAAGTACAGATACTCAAAAGGTCTACCTAAGTACAGTACTCAAGTAAATGTACTGTTACTGTCCACCTCTGTGCCCTACCCTACGTTTTCCATGTCAGGTTACTGCCTGACCTTTCCAACGTAATGCGTAAAAGTCGTGAACATTACATAATGTTTTTTAGAAAATGACTGATCGTTTGTCAAGATAAGACCCTTATTCCTCGGCTGGGATCTATATCTACTATATGGAGAAAAATACAAATGTTTTCCTCAAAAATCTTAATTTCTTTTCGACTGAAGAAAGAAAGACATGAATATCTTAGAGGACATGGTGGTGAGTAAATTATCAGAAAATTTTAATTCTGAAGTGTTAACTACTACTTTAATTTTCATTACTTCAATCTAATGTAAATTACAAAAAGCACACATTGATATAAATACAAACTAATCAAATAATCAATAAACCTTTTTGTTGAAGTTGAAAAGATCACTGTCCACCCTGCTCTGGGTCTCAGCATCCCAAACTCACTGTGGAGAGCTGCAAGGTCAGGACTGGAAATTAAAGAACAAATTCAGAACAGAAGTAAGGGAGTCCATTGGTGGTTAGGAAAAGGGACACATCCTCCATAGTAAGGTCAGGGTTGTCCCGAGAGCATGTGGCCTCTTTAAACACATCAGAGATGTGAATGTGCATGAGCGTAACGCACATGAGAGACATATGCAAGTACATCCATACACTTTGGCTATTTGCCCTCCTTGAAGCCTTTATTTATCTTACCTTTTCTCCTGACCGACTAGTGCAAGATCTTTTTAAATGTTAACATTTGAAACGGCTAAAGGCACCTCTGAACTTGGGCTGCTGTTCATGGAGATGGCTTGATTTTTTTTAACCTCTTGACTCAGAGAATACCCGACTGCAATTTCCTGTCCATAAATCATGTCGAGTTTCTTTCATGATCAACATTAGATGGATTTTATAAAATGTTTGCCTAGAAAAAATTGTTTTTATCAAAGAATGTGTTTAAAACTTTGAATGGGTTGTAATGCAATTCACAGTTCCTATTGCATCAATTTGTATAATGTTTTTTGAAAATAATTTTATGAAATCATCGCAATTTTTCAGTTTTAGAACATGCTCAAATTTCAATTAAAGAATTCCCTTTACAGACAATTGATAATGATAATTTGAGTGTGAAACAAAATTTTATTCCAAATTATAGTTTAAACACAATCATACAGTTTGTGTTTTTTCTGCAGTGTCCAGGAGACAGCTCTGATAAATTAATAAATTTAAATTTAATGTTAATGTCTTCTGCAACAATTCCGACAAGTTTTCAGATTCCCAAGCGTGTAGAACTGCATCTGTTGGGAAGCAAGGCTTGAACGCTGAGCTTCCAGTCTATGCTATATCCACTGTGTTTACACTGCGCAAATCTAAAATATTTTGAAACCTAATTTCCTGTTTCCTGCTTGAATCCTCTCTGCTGCCACGCCAACATTCGCCTCAGGCTCCCCAGCACTTACATCCCATCATATTGGTGGAAAAGTTGGCTGCCAATTTGTTTGAGTTAATGGGTGATAGTCGATGAAAACACACTCTGAAGGCATGCTAGAGTTGGCATGCGGAGAAGGAATGACAAGCTGCCTTTGTGTCTGAGAGTTTAGAAGTTTAGTGTTTAGAACCTTCGCTGCATCACCGTGTTGATTTATTTCTTATTTGTGTGTTTCAGGGGTGATTCACTCAGTATAAATAAAGAGTGAAATTATGGCATATATATATATATATATATATATATATATATATATATATATTATATCCTGGTAATGAAACAAAGCTCATTTTCAGCCCATTCTCACCCCAAGGCGTCATCTAACTGACGCCTTGGAATCAGTTTGACCATGCTTCAATATTCGACGTTAAAGGTACCCTTTAGCGTCAGTTAGTTGACGCGATCCCAGGGCGTCATCTAACTGACGCGTTACCCTTAGCGTCAGTTAGATGATGCCCTTCTAACCCAGACCTAAACCTACCCGCGTCATCTAACTGACGCGTTACCTTAGCGTCAGTTAGATGACGCCCTGGGATCGCGTCAACTAACTGACGCTAAAGGGTACCTTTAGCGTCGAATATTGAAGCATGGTCAAAATTGTCAGTTAGATGACGCCTTGGGGTGAGAATGCGTTGTCATTTTTGATTAAGTGCTCTCAAAAGTTCATTAGCTGAGATTCAAAGGCTCATTCAGAAAGGTTACAGTGTGTTGAAATTATGTGGGTCATTAGAGCTCAGTATATAAATCTTAACACCACCCTTGATGAACATGTGTTTGTTGATCTTAACAATGATTTTTATTTATACTGCTGTTTAAAAGTTTGGGATCAGGAGGTTTTTTTATATATAAATTAATACTATATTTAGCAAGGATGCATTAAATTGAAGACATTTATAATGTTACATTACCATCAAAGGAATAAATTACATTTTAAAATATATTCACATTTAAAAATAAAAAATTGTACCGACCCGAAACATTTGACAGGTAGTGTATTTCAATGAGAGTGTTTCTCGCCCAGTGTTGTCAGCACTTCTAGAGAGCTGATGCTAAATAAAATCAGAATAGTCAATTTTTGAATCTTGTCAATCCCAAATAATTAAATAAGACAGTATTTCTTCGCTAATATCCCATATTTGCTTCTTCTCGATGTGCCCGTGATGAATTGATTTGACATTTGTCCTTAGGCATCGTTTCGGAAAGAAATATGACTTTATGGATTTGGCCTAAATGTGTCTTTTGTCTTGACATATACTAATATATGCAGCCTTAGAAACACAATTATCATATTTTCATTGATGGGCTCCCTCCATCTTTTGCAGCCGATGTGTTTTCTATCAGAGCCCCTCATTGTGGCAGCACAGAGATATTCCTCATATTGTGACTAATGGTCATTACGTTTTCAGGAAACTTTATTATAGATATTAATAGGCAGCGCTTGAAGTTGGACCTTTGTCAATGTTCCAATGCACACATACAGTAACTGTTTTCTTTCCCCAAATCCACATCAACTGTCTCACATAGTATCTGCTTGTGTTACATGGTTCTTTCCTGAAACCATAGGGCTCTGATTTCTGAACAGGCCTTGCTGATAAAATCTGAATTTAATAGACAAATAAGGGAAAATTGGATTAGCGTTGCAATCTGCACAGTCATCTTACATCTGTAATTGGGAAAAGCTGAAGCAGACCAACGCTATACTCCTATCACGGCCTGTGATCGCAGTTCTCCGTGAGGACCTGTAAAAAGGCCCTGCCATTGGCCCATCACTCAATAACTGGGCTAACAGCCTAACACTTCCCATTAATAAATGACTACTTCTCCTGGCCTCTCGCTCCTTCAGAGGTGATATTCATCACTGCTCTTAATTTTGTTTATCTTTTCATGCTCTCTCCCCTCAGCGATGGCCATCAATTAGCCTCTCTGGCCTTCATCTTCACGGCTTCAGCCCGTCGGACGGCAGGGTCAAAGGGTTAATATAAGAATGAGCCTAATTTCCAAACAGCTTTAAGTCCCATGAGGTCTCTGGAATGAAGAGGTGGTGCTTAAATGCTGCTCTCCAGGCCAAGATGACCAATATATTATGAACTAAGACAACCAAGACGATAGGGAAATGATCATTGTTGCTGTGTTTCAGCAGTGTAGTCGGGGATGTTGTTGGCCCTTTTGCTCTATCAGCAATGAGATCAGAGAATTGCAAAGTTTTGAATTTGATCAGGCGTTGTCTTGGTAAAGTATTTCATTTTTGGAGTGGTTACTGCCTGTTGTAGGAACACATTTTAGAAGCTTTATCACTAGTTTTTAGTTTTCATTTATTTGATTTATTTTGCTATTAATTAACAATATTGCAAATGGAGTAGTTTGTAAATGCCTCAGTATTAAAATAAATTAGGATTAATAAGATAATAAGATTATTAAATAATTTACATTCACATCATATTTTGGTTTTTACAGTAGCCTAAGAGACAATTTCAAGGCAGGTGTTTTACTTGTTTTTACTTTGTAAATATACTCGTTAAAATAAAACTGCTAATCATGCAAAATTCATATGAGCTTTTAAAAAAAGTAAGCGATACTAAACAACTTGGACGTGTAAATGAGATGTGCCTGTTTTAACAGTAGTTCATCTTCATAGAGCAGCATTCCTCTGGATCTGCTTTTAATTTAGTGTGGTTCCTCTCCAGACAACTTGGAAAAGTGTGTAACATGAGACGTAAAAAGTCTGTGTGATAAATACAGAGCACTAACGCCGCTGGCCACGCATTAGTTATAGATTGTAGCTTTTGACAGTATGTAAACGAAATGGGTTAAATAATTGGATTACAATAAATCATTAATAGCCTAACTACTGGACATTTTTTCGCCAGGTCACAGTAAATGTGTCTCTTTAGCACGCATTGTGTTATCGTGCAATTTACGTGCATAGGATACGCATGAGTAGGTTTAGTAGTAGTGGTTGTGGGGTGCGTGTGTGTGTATTATACGTTTGGTTAGGATTAGTGGTGTAGGGTGCGAATAAACTGCGTATCATATGCACGTAAAAACTCATTTCGCGTGTAAATTGCACGATTAACACAATGCGTGCTAGAGATGCATTTTCAAGAGATCATCATCAGGCTGGAAAGTTAGACACCTACACACGTAGGCTATATCATATCTCTTATATATATTTTAAGTTTTAAAGTCAGGACAGCGGCATCATTTAAAATACAAGACATTTATGAACTTGAATTGCGGTTTACAAAATGTTTTGCAGTTTGTTTTAAAGTAATGTCTAAGAAAACAAAACCGTGTTATAAGTCCACTTTTGCTAAGGGATGCTATAAAAATTTTAACTCCAAATTAACTGATTTTTATAGTCACTTATGGACTTTTTAAACTAAAGTTTGTTTTGGTTTTTCTTCAATGTGGGGCACATTCCGACTAATGTGGGTTTATGTGATAGGTTGCACTGTTAGTTCTCAGGCCCTTGATTCTTTCCTTGCTGTGCTCGTTAGACAAACATAATAGCCTAACGTGATGTTATGAGAAAATGTCCGATGCTAAAACAAATGGTGTGTAATCTGTGCACATGTCCTATGTTTGTGTGATGCACACAGGTCCATGGCATGTAGGCCTATAAGGGTTCGGCACGAGGCCTTTTTACAAGAGGATCCTGGAGTCTGATCATAATAATTATGAACGCCAATTGATCCCTAATCCTATGGACATGTGATATGATCCTTGTTACAAATGATCCGTGCATAGCTGCTACAAAACGAAGTTGATTTCATGAAACGCATTGAACTCCGTTTTGCCAATATAGGGGGAAAAAAAAGAAAAATATTGTTTTAAATAAAACGAATTTGAATTTTAATAGGCCTATAGCTATATTACTATTCCCTTGTTGATTCACCATTTTATACTTATGCATTATGACTGATCAAATTAACGTGTCAAAAAATATATCAGTCCAAATGTTTAGGAGTTTAGGAGTTATCCTAACTAACTTTATTTGTTTATTCATTCATTTGTGTATTATTTGGAGCAAATTGCATAGATGCTTGCAACGTTGCACGTGAGAGATTTATTTTTTAATTTAATAGGTTATTCCTAAATTCCTGAAACAATAATGACCACTGTAATAATTTAGTTCCATTATTTACGACTTGCTATTATGCTTATAAACAAATGAAACTGGCTATTGTCCAAACTAGGCAAAATGTTTCACCTAAATCGTGTAGCCTATATTGCTATTTAAAAATTATATTACCGTATTATTAAAAATATAATTATTATATTAATGTTTCGATTCGGTGGTTGTTTAGGCCTACTGTTTTCACTTAATTCAACTTTCCATCTGTATTAATTACACGCAATAGCCTAATGCGCTTGACAACCGATGACTCGCTACAAACTTATAATGAAAAGATGAAAATATGTTTTGCGTTGTTTTAAATTTTTATGATCGTCTTGTTTTATTGTCAAATATTAGCCTGTTTGTTGCTGTCAGTGTGACCATCATGACCTCTATTTCTTTCGATAATAAATGTAGAGCAAGTTTTGTCCTCCAAATAAACCCCACGACATTTTAATACAGTTTTAACCAAATGACCGCTGTCGGCTATTTCAGGCTAAGTGCGTTTATTGTATTTTTTTATTCAAACATTAGTTGTTTTATCGTTTGAGGGTAGATTTTTATTTTTACTTTATCCAGTTCGCTTTAAAATTTTACTTTTTATTGCCTACTTTTCGGGGAAAATATGGGTCAGGCGTTGACTTTTTATTACTGTAATTTTGTATTAGTGCATGTATTTCTTTATCCATATTCAGATTACACGTAAGCCCTGCTCATGAAGAAAACATGCTATGGAGGCTGATTAAAGCTTTTGTTGCTGGTATAGGGTCTGGTTTTGTTTCCCTATTGCTCAAATTTCATTTTTCAAAAAGACTCAAGGTTTCGATATGTGGCAGATTTATGGGCAGAGTAAAATAATAACAATAAAAGCAAAGCCTTGCGCTGGCACTGGGCAGCGAGCTGGGCTTCGAGGGAGAAATGGGATCTTGGGGAAAACTAATGATGAAGAAAGATCTCCTCAATCCAAGCTCCTTAATTAAATGCACGGAAAGAACGAGAGAGGCACTGCACATCTGGATTCAATCTGCGCCCCTTTGATGGCATCAAGTGTTCTTTTCCCAGACCTAGGCTAGGAGGCTGACGGAGGCAGCTTGGAGCCTGAACTCATGTCATTGCGACACATGCAGAGCTCGAACCCCTCCTGTCGAGAGACTCTTTATTAAAAGCGCACGCACGACATCTAAAAGCGCTTTGACATCCTCTGCAAACCGATTCAAAAAGAACAACATTTTACTCTCATATCATGGACTGAACGCACGGTACACTTTGCCAGTGTGTAACTTTGATCACTTTAAGTGTTCGTGTTAATATCGCTTAACATCAGTTAACCAACAACAGCCTGTGATTTAGGGTTACAGACTATAGGCTATTCATGCAAAAAAGTGATTGTGATGATCACTAAGACATTTAAGTCTGTTCAGTTTGAACTAATTCCATGTGAAATGGAACAAAGGGCAAAAATATTGATTCTCGAGATGACAAAAGGACAAATGTTGGACCAAAAATGACGACGATGAGAAATAAATGAAATAATTGCAAGGTAATTTTTGACAAAATGTGCTCTTTTATAAAAAGGTCAAAACATTTTTGATTCTGAAGAAGAAGAAAAAACATGACAACAAAAATGGCTTCCTGTTATGCTATTGATTTGGATTGATAGGCCTAGTCTATATTTTTTTAAGGATTACAAACTAGAGGCCTGTATACATTTAATTAGACATTGTGACTAGGCTATATTTGACCCAAAATAAATAACAGTGACTATTAATTCAGAAATAGCCTATACCATGTTCATCATATTTGTAGCTATTTGATATTTTTATAAATCGCATTTTTATGTATTTCTATACTCGAATAGACTGTATCCGGACCCCCGACCAAAAAAAAAAACTATCATCACGTTGGCTAATTGACCGATAATTAGGCTATTACGTTTTTCAGTGTGTTAGGGGTTGAGAAAATAGATATTGCTTTGTTAAACGTTAGGGAAAAAAAAACATTGCCACGTAATTAGGACTTCTTGTATGTCTATCATCTCCTCCCCAGGGCTTCAAATGCTCGTGTATTTGGCTCGCAGGCTCCCCCCTCAGCGCCAGTCTGCGCCGTTTGAAGTACCGGAGAAAGGAGCTGAGAGAGGCTCGTCCGACCTCCTACTATTGGGCGTAAATCGTTCATCTGTGCCATCAAACATTTCTCGCCAGATAACTCCTTTACTCACTCTCAGAATGAGAGGAGAAAGTCTCTGTTGCAGAAACTAAGAGGGAGTCGTCGGGTAAAAAAAGACGAAGACTTTGGAGTTCTAGATTGGAGATGTCTTTCGGTGATGCCTTCCCAACGACGCATGATTGTCAAGAAAAAGAGCGATAATTAGGCTACGCTTGTTTGGATCCATATGAGATTGACCTACGGATGTAGAAATCAAAATCGATCTGTTTGTCGAATATAGAGTGATTGTTTGAGGTCAAGACTTAACCCATGTTGGTTAAAGGTAGAGGATATCTTGCGTTTCGTCAGTTTACGTCATGACTTCCAGCTATGCTCATGTAATGGACAGACAAGCCACGTTTCCTAACCGTCTGGAGAGTCCGATCACCTCGAATCAGGATCATTTACAGGCTAAGAAGAACTTTTCCGTGAGCCACCTGTTGGATCTGGAGGAGGCGCGGGAGATGGTGGGAGCTCAAGCGGAGGAGAGCGCAGGGGAGGCGGGCAGGAGTATGCTGGAGTCTCCGGGACTGACCAGCGGCAGCGACACGACGCAACAGGAGAGTAAGTGCATGAAGCAGAGCAAGATCCCAGAGATTCTTTCATTATTTAAACATTAGCCTTTAACATTGAAGTATCAGGACGGATTCGTCCTACAAATAATGAAATCACGTAGCCAATCAAGATTTCAACTTAAAAAAGGAAAGGAATATTACTTTTGACATTAGCCAGCTTCTGTTTAGGGTCTCCCAATTATTTAACAAGAGTAAACTATGAATTTCCACACGCTAATATTCTTTGGTAGGCCTTATGAACTAATCGCCTAGATGTGATTAGCACCTTAGCGAAAACGGTCCCTTTAGCAGATGAGTGACAATGATATAGCCTACATCAGAGAAAGATGCGGGTCACTTAATTAGGCACCCATATTAGCGTTACAAGAGGACACGAGTCCCAACTCTGAATGCGTGCTTCATTTAACCTAGGCTACTATGGATTACGTTAGCAATTAAAAATGGAATTAATTGTAGTGTTGTTTATTTCAACTCCACTCGTTTAAACAATAGGCCTAGGCTACGTAAATAAATAAAACATATAGCCTAGCCTACTACAGCCAGGTCTAATAGTTTTCTTCGATCGATTAAGGTTTGGTAAAATAAAACAATATCAAAACAACATTTTAAACTTTAAAAAGAAAAGTGATAATTTTGCTAACATTAAGCCAACAGCAAGTGATCTCGGATCTGCAAATTCATAATAGGAAATATAGGCCTAGATATTGTAAATCTTATAGAGCTATACGTTTTAGATTTAAATAGTCCACAGTTTCAATGAACTAATTACTTTAGCTACTGAATGAAAGCCAGATTACATTTTCCAAACTGTAGGCTGGGTATAGGCTATATTAGTTTACCAAATTGTTCGTTTAATTGTATAGGCTACATTATGATTTATTAGCATAAACTTTGTATATTTTTAGGCTTCATATCCATATATTTTAACTTGAAACATTACGAAAATTATTAGGCCTAGAGAGCCTCTTGCTAAAATTACAGTTTTACTTATTTTGCGAAAAACATTATGCTCTAATGGGCTTTATTTATTTTTTGCACATACAATTTTAAATCTTTCTTCTTGAATCAACCAAGCCAAGAAAATTAAAACGAAATAATAATTCTAAACAATAATAATTGTAATAAATTAACGTAGGCTAAAATATTAATAGTTGGGCGCGTGGCTATATTTCCTACGTCGGAAAAATAAAAGGCCTATACTAACCAGACGATTTAAGACTCGAGGGCATTTAGGACTAGGCTATGTAATTCCATAAATATACATGATAAAGTCGAGATGATTTCGTTGTCACCAAGCACACAGGTGTAACATGTTCATGCTCTGGGCCTAGTAGGCTACTGATAACCTCTTCTTTTAACTTTCTTGACTTTACGGCCTTGTAGGAATTGGGGCGAATCAATTCGTCACTGGGGTATTTTCTCCCTCTCTGGGAAGTTTTATGGAGCGATTTAAGAACTGATTGATGTATCCAAACTAAGAGGAGTGAGTCTGAAACTATCCGATTCTCCTCGGACCAAAAAAAAAAAAAAAGCCTAGACATTATACTAATTGGCATTTTACTACTAGAAGGAGCCAGAATAATTTTAGAAAGAAAAAGTAGAAGACTGAAGAAAATAGATTTCATCAAATACTAAACATAAGTGGGAAACTGACACATGTTTTATTTAATATTTTGGCTTATGTATCATTCTAAAACCTGATAATTGTGTTATTTGTGTAGGTGTAATATCATGTATGATCATGCTAGACTGGATGACATAAAAATATTACAACACATCAATTACTTTATTTAATAACATTTTCTTCTGTTAATAAACCCCTAAAGTTATCCGCTAAAAAGACAAATCTGCACTGTTTATAAAAAGCAAACATCAGAAACATTGTCAAAATCACATTTCTGAAAAGATTTTATGTAATCATGAGGAAAAGTCAAGAAATAATAATCATAATTGTGCAAATTTTTTCACAATATGATTAGGGTCTGGGGTCATATTGACCCCCAAAGGAACATGTAAGCAGGTTTATTACCTAAAATGTCAGTTGATAATTTATAAAATTGGAGAAAAATTGCTGATTTTTAATAAATAAGGATACACACTCTTTAAGCTTTGTTTGCGATATGGGTTTAGGAAGGATCATCACTTTTGTCTGAAGTATAATTTGTATTAATTCTCCAAATGTCTATTAAACAGTAACAAACTTACAGTTTTTCTATGAAATGTTTGTGACTTTTGGCTGAATTTCCATCCGCTAGTTTGACTTCAGCACAATCCTTAGAATTTAATATCCTTTTTTCAGGTTGTTAGGCCATTTATTGAGTACAGACCTGCTATAATGGGGATATTCATGGCATCCTTAAATCTGTATGTGTGTGTGTGTGTGTGTGTGTGTGTGTGTGTGTGTGTGTGTGTGTGTGTGTGTGTGTGTGGTGTGGTGTGTGTGTGTGTGTGTGTGTGTGTGTGTGTGTGTGTGTGTGTGTGTGTGGTGTGTGTGTGCAGATGAGCAACTCAACTCAGAGGAGAAGAAAAAGCGTAAACAGAGGCGGAATAGGACCACGTTCAACAGCAGCCAACTTCAGGCCTTAGAGAGAGTGTTTGAGAGGACGCACTACCCCGACGCTTTTGTTCGGGAGGATTTAGCACGGCGAGTCAACCTCACTGAAGCACGAGTGCAGGTTAGCCATTGTCTACAGAATGTAATAACATTCACTGTTGTCACATCATGGGGATGCATCAGTAGCACATCCTTGTATTTTATCTTCTCAAACTAAACACAATACTCCATTATGATGACAAGGCTGCTCGTCACATTATGTATATGTCTAATTAAGCACCTTTCTTGATCATCCAGGTGTGGTTTCAAAATCGGCGGGCGAAGTTTCGGCGAAAACGAACGTGCAATGTTGGCCACTAAAAATGCCTCGTTGCTCAAGTCTTTCTCAGGAGAAGTAACAGCCATAGAGCAGCCCATTGTCCCACGACCCGCTCCCAGACCCAATGACTACCTGTCCTGGGGCAGCTCACCATCGTACAGGTTAGAAGTCCACCTAATTTTTTATGCTGCTGTTTCGGTTGTGCATGAGCTATATACTATATTCTGGGTTATGAAAGTGGATGGCATCTGCATAATGTTGCCGTCCCTCATTTAAAATGTGAAGGAAAGTTGTATACTTGTAAATAAATGTGTTTAAAATATTCAACTATCCCACCATTTCAAATGTAATGAAATGTGTTATAATGAGACCATTTGACTCAAGGACAAGGGTTCAATTCTCATGGAATGTATACAATGTAAATCTATACAATAATTGGTAGCATTTTACAGTAAGATTCTATTTGTTATCTACATTAGTTAACCTGAACTAACAATGAAAAAAACATATTGCGGCATTATTTAATCTGCATGTGATAAAATGAACTAACAGTTGTATTTATTAACTAACATTGACAAAGAATAATACTGTAACAAATGTACCGCTTTGTGTTAGTTAATGCATGAACTAACGTTAACTAATGGGACCTCATTGTAAAGTGTCACCCAATAATTGCAATGTCAGTAGATTTTTTATAAAAGCATAGATTTACTTCTGCGTAACTATTCAGAAAACGGTTTATACATGGAGCTGAATTTTGCAAACTCAACCTACAGAAATTACATCAGCGATACATAACCATCAATAAGAAAAGCAGTTTAAAGATCATTTAGACAACTCTACAGCTTGAGTAAGAAGCATTTTTATGACAGATTTCATATAATTCTTTAACAGAAATACCACTTTACATTTCTGTATTTTTTTATTACTGTAAAAGGGAGTGAAAACTATTAAAAGTATTATTACAATTATTGTCTTGAAATAAGAAATTTGGTGACACAAATGCTATCCATATAAAGTTTTTCATCAAAAAACATATTAACCATTTTGATCAAAGTCAATAAAATGAATAGAGACAGAAGAACAGGCATTTCTGAATGAATTATCCATCATTAATGAAAAGTGTGAACTCTTATCCTGACAACCTGAATTCTCCCTTACAGTGCAATGGCAACTTATTCTCCATCATGCGCTAACAACAACACCACAGCCCAGGGCATGAATATGGCCAACAGTATCGCCAACCTGAGACTGAAGGCCAAAGAATACAGCCTGAACCAGGTACCCACCGTCAACTGAAGTGGACAGCAGGGCTGTCCGAGACTCTGAGCGATCCCAATGTCCCCTCAAAACTGGCATATATGTTGTTTTCTGTCCTCCTATATGTGTTTTACTCTTATCAATCAATTCTACAAGGAAACAAGAACTTCTCCAAGGTACCGAGCCTTCCTGAACCAATGATTTACATAAGACTGTCATGTTCTGGGCATGTGGGAAAATGACATGTGGGAAAATTCAGTTTTGGAAAGCACAAAATGGATACTTTTCTCTGTTCGCACTCGTGAGTGTGGTCATCCCGTATGAAGACTGTGGCTTACTATAGATTTCTTTCTCGAGACCACAGGGATTTGATGACCTCTGCGGAATCCATATAGTACAATCTTGTGGACATCTGGGAAGTTTTTAGGATTTCCCCTCCATTTCTCCTTGGAACTCATAACTATGCACTGAGGCCACAAATTGGGATTTGGATATTTTGATTATTTGGAACTGGCTGAAATTTGGCTACCTTATTAATGTACTCTAAAATCACTCCTCACTGTTTTCAGTTTAAAACATGCCAGGGTTATTTTTTCATTTTGGCATATTCAGAACTCTTGCCATGTATGTAAGTAATGAATTTGGAGCCTTGTTGATTTTACCCATTTATATTGTCTAAACATATCTAAACATGTAATATTACTTTTGCAATAAAGATGTCCAAGCAGTTTAATGGCATTGCGCTTCAGGGTTAGAGTGTCCTCAAATGTCTTTATGGCCTGCCAGAGAACACTTCGGCATTTACAACAATTTGACCATGTTTTTTACCTCAACTATGTTCAAGATTCACTAAAAAGCATGTATTTAGATTTTTCTTATTCTCTGGTTTGATCTGTTGCTGGCAGCAGTTCCACGTATCAGATCAATTTCTATTTCATTATGTACGTGAAGAGGTGTTTTAGAATAAAATTAGATGAAGCGTACTCCCACTATTGGCCCATTGAATTACACCATTACGCAATAGAAGGAAAGGCAGGTGAAATACATTGAGAAACCCATGAGTAGTGAGAGTTAGAGAATTAGTGTGTTTGTGGTCTCCTATGGATGGTTGTTACTCTTTCCTTCTCTCAGTGTGAACATCTACATTTAAACTGTAAAATAACTCTTTGTCGGGACTCCTGGGGGTTTCGTGAGAAACAGTAGAAAGCTTTGCAGAAATTCCTGCGGCTCTTTTCCTCTCCGCCCGTTTCCAAATCTGTGCTTTTCTAGGGTAAACAAAAGCAAGGAAACTACAAAATTTAGCTAATCAAACTGGTCATTTACAATGTGATCCAAACACTTCTAGCGCTGTTGTTCTTCCCCTGCCAGCTATCGTTCCATTAAAGTGCCTGTGTATTTACTTTGGATTTGAAAGCGTTTTAAAGGTGGAAGAGAAAATTCAGCTGACAGGAGCGTTCTGAAAAACAGCCTATGCGTTTTACTACCCGATGATGGAGACTTTGGTGTTGCGTGGTGAGCTTTGAGTCCTTAAGCAGTCTTCAGGACTGGCGCTGTTAATTTTTTGTCGAACAGGAATGTTTACTTTCAAAACAGTCTGTTTATGGCACAGGAAGCGATCGTTTGAGTTTAAGTGGCCTCGGGCTGTTTTTGAATGGCTGACACTGGCTTGTTTATGTACCTGATGGCTCCCTCGGTCTGCTGATTACATGTGACCTCAAGTGACCTTAGAGACAGTCAATTGGAGGAAGGGGGTGAGCTGGTGAGTTGTTTTTTCTTTTCATCTGTCTCTTTCAGCCCTGTGAAAGAAATCTGTCAGCTGTCATCACTGTAATGTGCTCCAACAATTTGTTTACATCATGTTTTGCGGTATAAAATGAGATTCTCACACAGCATTGCTGAAAATCTTAGGTGTCACGTACGTTTATTTATTGTATCAGTTGATATTGGCTATTTTATTGTGCATGCTCATTTACTCTATTTTTACATTTTGATTACCTTTGCCATTATCTAATGCTCACTTCAAATTAATATACACTGCTGTTCAAAAGTTTGGGTTCTGTGATTATTACTTTTTATATACTTTTATTCGGCAAGGTTGCATTTAAACTGATCAAAAGTGATAGTAAAGATTATAAAATATTTCTATTTCAAATAAATGCTGTTCTTTTGCACTTTCTCTACATCAAAGAATCCTGAAAAAAATGTCACTGTTTCCACAAAAATATTAAGCAGCACAACAGTTTTCAACCCTGAAATTTATATTGAGCAGCAAATCAGCATATTAAATGATTTCTGAAGGATCATGTGACACTGAAGACTGGTGTAATGATGCGGAAAATTCAGCTTTGACATGACAGGAATACATTACATTTTGAGATATTAAATTAGAAAACAGTTATTTTAAATTGTAATAATATTTCTGTTTTTATTTTGATCAAATAAATGCAGCCTTGGTGAGGATAAGAGACTTCCTTCAAAAACACAAAAAAATCTTACAGAGTTCACAAAGAGATCGTAAAACAAATCCATATGAATTGAGAGGTTTAGTCCAAATTTTCTGAAGAGACTTGATTGTTTTATTTGATGAACAGATTAAATTTAGGCTTTTACTCATATACAAACTTTGATCAGTGAACATAAACAGAAGCTCAGAGAACAAACCAAAATTCTTCCAGAAGCTCAAACGTGCTGCGTAACACCAGAATGAACTTCATTGGTTCTCGCACATCAAGCGAACATACAGTACTTGAGCTTCCGTTTACCACAACTGAAGTGTGAGTTGATGAATATTTACATTAAAGTGATCGTGTCTCTTCAGAAAATTTGGACTAAACTGCTCAATTCACATGGATTAGTTTTATGATCTCTTTATGAACTTTAAGTGTCAAAGTGTTGCATAGCTGTCAATGGAGGAACAGAAATCTCTCAGATTTTATCCAAAAGATCTTTAATTGTTTTCTGAAGATGAACGAAAGTCTTACGGGTTTGGCACGACATGAGGGTGAGAAATTAATGAATTTTCATATTTGACTATCAGTTTAAATAAATTGTTGCCTTACGCTTTCCAAATAAATTTGGCAATAGCTTTTTAAGAAGTGCAGATTAGGACCGAGTACACTCCCGATTGGTTGACCTCTCCCGAGTTAACAGTGATGGACAAGAACTGTTTCACAATGATCTGAGTTTGAGCATTTTCTTAAATGATGCATCCATGTTAAAATTCCAGTCATGATTCCATTTGTGATGCCTTTAATGTGGCTTCTCCCCACAAACTGGGCTCGTTCCATCCAATTTACAGCAGAATCTTCATGATCCAATCAGTTCGTGAGTCAAACCCTTTCCAAATACAGCCATCCTCTTATGACCTGCAATATACGGGGTGTTCACTTAGGAGAGGGAGCTATTTCCTATTTCGACGTTGTTGTTTTGTTTTTTTGACACTACCCTCTTTGAACCATTTATATGAAGGTCAATGGGCCTTGAAGGTTCCTTAACAAAGTGAGTCTCTGGTTGGAGGATTTTTAATGATACATGCAGAAAGCTGGACGGATTCATTACTGTCCTCGCGCCAACATCAACCAAACAGCTAAGGATGAATTTATGACTAAAACATGCGTTCGTTTTAACCTATAATGTTCTCGGGTGGGCTGCTACGCTCGTATATGTTTGTTCACACTTTTGATTTCATAAGAAATGAAAAGTCTTTGCTCGTGTCCCAAGGAGAGTTTTTTGAGGAAGCCACAAGAAAAGAAAGAAAAAACAACTTTCATGTTGTCTCCTCTGCCTGGGCGTCCATCTTACCTTTCACAGCCTGGGCTCGTTGACCCCAAGTGCTTCCAGATGTCGTCTATAGCTCTAACCTGAGCCCCAGTGGTCCTGATCATACGTCCACCCCACCCCCACATCCCTCTGCACCCTGCAGCCCACTGACAGAGCCTCCCCATGGACGGACAGCTCCACAGATGACAAGCGAGCAGCTCACCCCCATCAACCTCCACATCTGGAGCCCATTAGGAAGGAGACAGTCAGAGAGAATGGGGGTGGGGGTTCAGTTAAACTAGTGTTGGCTGGAATTGCGGTTTGATCTCTCCTCAAGCTGTTACCTTTGAAAATGCCACTTTTCTTATGCATAGCTCATTATAGTAAACATTATTGTACTTTCTGTAGACAATCTTTGAGAAAGTCAATACAATTACCATGCAAATATAATAATTCTAATGATGAACACATGGGTTATGGCATAATGCCTAGACTTATACTGATAACATGCTACTTTTAATTAATCAAATACCAAACAGATGCATCATCTTGGATAAAAGTAGCTTGTTACTTGAAGATGGCATTCCAGATTGTGGAAGATATGAGCCTTTGAATGTATTTTTACAGGGATGATGAATCCTGGTCCAAAACACTGGTCACTTTCTCTCACACAGACACATCAGCCCTGAGATTGACTATTATGATCTTTCCAGTATTGAACAATATGCTCTGAGAGCCACAAAATAAGTCACTCTGGGCCTGATGAGATCCGCCGACCCAGTAATGGTCATGTCAGATCAATATGTTGTAGTTTAGTGCATATTAAAATTGAATTGTTTTTCTGAATGTCTGTCCTCAAGCAACCTCTCCTTTACTTGATGGAAGTCTTCCAAATTGCCTTCAGGAGAAGTTAGTTGAAATGGACATCTCTAGTTGATAATACCCTCTGGAGCAGTTTAGACCCAGAACTCATCAAAGCAAACAATCCCAACATTGCGCGGCCAGTCTCTGTTCTCTCTGCTCTCTCCCAGAGGAGGAAACCTTCTGAACCGGCACCTTCCCTCATGGACCTATCTGACTCTCATTTCATCAGCATGACTGAACAGTGATGTGGCTCTCATGTTAGAGTCTGCCACGGTTCATTACTGATCACTCTCAGGTACACTGACATTCAGAGTCACTGCATGAGTGAGGTGAAACTATAAATATATTTTCCATATTGGTGGAAATATAGGCTACATCTGGCATTATTTATAGCTGTGCGGGGCACTAACAATTTAAATCTCTCTCCATTTTGGATCTTGTGTATCTGAAATAGTCGGATTTACAATCATTTTGAGAATAAACAGGTCAGTCAAATTCTTTCAAATAATTTACATTTAGAGACGTCACCACTTAAGGCATCATCTGTTTAGCTGACGATAAGTATTGTCCTGAGATTTAGTTTTAATGGTTAATGCGATGGCAAAGATTTGTATAGTCTTTTATTTTATTTTATTTTTTTATTAAAAACCGCAGAACAGAGGGAAGTGTACTGGCAAAAAGAGAACACGACAGAGCTCGCAATAAAATTATATTCTACCATATTCATGCAGCCGGAGAGCAAACAAAACAATGTTCTTCCCGAATCGGCAATGCATAGTTGTTTTTTACTACTAGGGCGAAAAGTTACAAAGTATACCTTAAATAGTAGCCCAATAAAAACGGTTTTATTTTACATTGAGTGGATCACCTAATGTTGGCCTCCTTAATTAGATGACATGACATGTCAAAACGGCTGCACTTTATCTCTGTAACTGCCATTTTCAATCAATCATGGCTGAAGACGAATAGTTTTCTAGACTGAACTTTGGCTGCGTCCGAAAGCTTAAGCTGAAAATGCTGCCTTCAGAGGATGCATCCCAAGGTAGGAAGGCAAGGCATGTCCAAATCTAGTGTTAGCTTCACTTCACCACGTTTGAAAGCAGCATAGATCACTGCCTTTGATATCCCACAATCCTGTGCTTTCCTTTCTTTGACAGTTAAATAAAGATGGTGTCTGGAAGTTGTAGTTGGTGGTCAGTTTGTGTAACGTTTTTGAACATTTTCCACTTCTGATGTCATTTCTAGCTAGAAATTACTATTGTAATGAAATATTTGCTTAGTTATCACCAAAGCTCGCTTTATTTTGCTGTAGATCATTAAACCGTTACACTGCCTCAGATTCTGAGTCATCAAAGGCAGCGAAGCAACAAGCTTTCGGACGTGTGATGCTGCATCCACATCCACCAAGATGGTGCTACATGAGCCAACACAGCATAAACAAAAAATGACTGAGTGCACCATATTTGTAAACCATCCAATGCTCTGTGGCATGTGGACCAATTGAAATACAGTTTTCCATTTTTTCTCTGTTGCTTTAATGGCGACTCCCTCTTTCCCCAAGTGAAGGAAACAACACTACACTAAAACTCCAGGAGAATGAAAACAGGTTAGGGCGGAAGACGGCATGAGAGAGTTTTTCTAACAAAGTAGCCACACCATAAATCTGCAGCACAGGCTTATGGAAGGAAGGAGTGATATTATACATCTGTCCCAGAGGCTTTGCACCTTCCTCCCCAGGCTGATTAAGTGGACTCATTCATAAAGGCTGCTATTGTGCTGCCTTATCATAACTCATCCGTATTTTCAATACAATCAGCCCCCTGCTGCAGGTACAAAATTCTGATTTACACGCTTAATTACGGACCTCACTGGACCAAAGAACTTCACTGTTACAAAAGGGAATTCGGCAGAATAGCATATTATCACTTTGTCAAGTTTGTTTTGAAAAATGTAATGAAAACCAGTTATTAGATTATGGAAAATGATTAAGTAGGCCCAGGATAATTAGCCTGATCTGCTATACCAAAGTCCTTTTAGCCAAGTCATGCCACTCGGCCGCCATCTTGGTAACGCCTCCGGGCAGCTATTTCGGACTAACAAGACCAGGCTCCTATCTAAATGAATGGGCAGAGAGTTAGAACTGCACTTTCACTGCTCACCGGGACATAAAAACTGCATGTATAGAAACAGCAGTAAAATATGATAAAAATCGCTGAAAAAGTTTGATGACTTTGCCTCAAAATAAGGTTTAAAACGTCTATTTCCCCACAGGTTATACTTTTACTACGCATGCGCAAGGGTTCATGACACCAACTTCATTTACGTCTCTATCCAGAATGCCGGTGTTGTGCCGAGCACTTAAACAAATGCTCAAGCCCTTTGCTTTAAAGAGGCTATACATTTTATTTAAACTCGCGACTGACACCTGTGGCCAAAAAACAGAACTGCTCTTCCTTTCTGCTCGCTCTCGCAGCGCGGCGCGCGCGCTCATACGTACACACTTCACAAGTCATCTGCAGCAAGGTCGTCAACATTATGTTTACAGAGGTAAGAACAGTCAAATACGTAATATTGTTTGAGATAAGTTTGCGAGTGTAGGCTACTTGCTGACTAGCGGTGGTGGCAGAGTGACGCGCTTGACGTCACATCCACAGAAAATAGGAAAAATAGGATACAGGCTTATAGATGCACCCACTGTGAGTGGACAAGGTGTCAGTATGCTCAACAGGAGATGTTTGAGTCATAAATGGTCAAATAGAAAGGCTATTGTTACGTTTATTTTGGGGAAAAAGTTCCATATAGTCCCTTTAACTACCTTGGTAGTCCGGTGCCTTTGCATTATTATCACCCTCTTCCATCTGATCTTGGACACAACACAACTCACAACTTGACTGTTAAAAGCAGATGATTGTCTTTCCAGCGGGAGGGGCGGGACATGTGCATACAACTGCCATATTTGGCGTTACGGGTTTTCCCTATATAGTGGCATGTCTCTATATAAATTGTCTCTGGCTATACCCTGAAAAGCATGAAGATATCATGATAAATCAGCAATAATCATTCCCAGTTATCTAACAGTTATCTAAAATGTATATAATATTTCACAATATTCCTGTTTTATACAGTATTTTTGGTCAAATAAATGACCACAAGAAACATTGAGCACAAGAGACTTCTTTCAAAAACATAACCCTGACTTTTGAACTATATAATTTGCCACCTTAATATAGTTTCTATTTCTTATTGTACCTAATAATAGCAAATTGAGTTATTTTAATTAATGAATTTCAAAGTAACTTTGATATGAAATTCATTTAAGGGGTCAGTGAGATATTTAATAATAGCATAACATCATGTGCCGGTGAGTGTTCTCTCCAAACAGGGTCTGGTCAGGAGGCCGTGGAAAATTTGCCTTCAATTTCCTTTCTGGCAGCACACTGACAGCAGCGGAAGTGAACCCTGAAGTTTAGTTTTCCAATTACCAATTATAAATAATTGGCAGTGTGGCGAGAAGATCTCCATGATGATAAATTGATCAAACACTTTAGATCTGATTAGAGTGAATCAGTCAGCACTGATTTGCATTTCTACTGCTTAGTTTTGCACAAGTTTCCCTCTTTTCAGCTAGCCTGGTAATACCAGACTCTGCTACTTCACTTTGCTTCGTAGACAGAGTCTGGCATAGCATAATAGAGAAGTATTTTCTCTCTCGCTATGGGGCGATTTCTGAAGTTTAAAATCATTGGTTAACCATAAGCCAATCAGATAAGTTTATTTATGACGTATGTTATGCGCTGACTAGAGATGCGCGGTTGGCGGTTACAGCCGCGGACTCCGCGGATAAACCGCGGATCGGGCGGATGACGTGACAAAAAAAAAAATATTTTAATTAAATTCGGGCGGGTGGCGGGCGGTTGAACCAATCAAATTAAAAATATATGTTCAAGCGTCTAACTAGACGCGTATTTGACGCTCTATTCGTGTTCGGTGAACACACATAGAGTCGCTGTCCATTCTCGAAGTGCTGAAATACAAATGAAAACTATTTTGTAAATTAATTCAGTTTTACCATGATTAAATCAGCTTTGCAACTTGCAACTTGCACTCGCGACGGGCGATTAACTAAATAACGTCACTATAGCAGCTTGTAATTTATTGTAAAAAATCCCCATGTTTTCGGTGTTGATGTTGTGGTGACGCCTTCATGTAACATGTAGCCGGTGGAGCTGCTGCCAATAAAGCACCTAAGAGTTGTCACAAAGAAAAGTCACAAAAGTAATGATTATGAATATGTCGAAAAGGCCTATAGCAAGGAGACAATTTAATTGTTTATAAACGTGTTTTCTGTATTATTGTCACCTGCAAAGATGAAGTTGACGATGCTGATCGTGATCTTCGCAGTGAACGTGCCAGAGCGAAATGCACATTTCATAGGGATTACATAAACAGAGAGCAGTCTGTTTTCTTTAGTTTTGAAATGTTCTTTTTAGAAGTAGACATTTTAGATAATATTTCTCGGTCTGTGAGTTTGGCTGTGAGGCTGAGTTTTGAGACACGCTCCAGTTCACACGCCGGCGGTTTCGTGATTAGCCTATAGGCTATAGCCTATATGCTATATTTACTTATTATTTATTAAATCCAGGCAATTGGTGGATGAAACATTGATTAAAATTAAGATACAATTAAAACAAAACAACTGCACACATTTCTATGTTATACATTATACTCCTATGTATGATGTTGATAATATAATGATGCGAATATGTGCTTTAATAAAAATATTTGAAACAATTAAAACAAAACGAAATTCACTTTAAAGAAAGGCTTTGTGCTTTCTGTTTTATGTCTCTGTGAAAGTTTTGAAGCAGTATTTTAGTGCCGCTTTGCTTTCAGAGCGCTCACGTCCGTAATGGATTCCCCTATTTTAAAGAATTTATCCTCAACTAGTTTTCTGGTGTAGTAAGTAGGTCTACGTATGTTGTATAATGTTAACTTCAAATAATAGTAATTTAAGGGCGAGGCTTATTCCAAAGTAAAACGCTGTATAATTGTATAGCCTATAGTTTAATCAAATAAGGTTGGATTATTTATATGTTGAGCTGCCTGTTCATGAAGATGAAAGTGCACGTAATAAAATAATATACAATTGATGCAAACCAACAGGAATCCTTGCCTTTTCTGCTCTATGTTTATGTTTTATGTGGGTAATGCTATACGTTATTGAAACGGGCCCCCAGATGCTTAAGGCCGCCACTGCCTATCAGATAAGGTCAGGTGCGCGCCGATCGGAGACTGATTTCACAGCTGATATTCTAAGAGCTTTCTAGTCTCGCGGCTGTCATCAGCAGCGCGTTGTATCGCCCAATCAGCGGGCGGGTGCGGTTTTGAAAATTGGTCAAAAACGTTGGTGTGGATGGATGGCGGACGGATGATGAGTTTTGTGATGCGGTTGCGGATGAAATAATAGCCCATCCGCGCATCTCTAGCGCTGACACAGCCGCATCAAACCACAGACATCATGCATCGAACTCAAATCTATGATCGAACTTCCACCTGCTGTAAACACTTGATGATGCGAGCGAAATACCGGAGTGAACATGGCTGTGAACGACTTTTTTGATCGGTGAGTGATGTAATAGAATGACTGCTGCGCTTTGACAGGGCGCAAGCGAGCAGAGAGAGAGAGAGCCGCGCGCGCACTCTCAGGTCTTCAAACAACACGAGCGCGGTCTTGCTCTCTCTCCCTGGCAAATATTAATCAAAATCAATCGACAAGATAGTAAAAGATCGGAAGACCGCAGTTTCACGTAGAGCATTTGGAGATTTTTAGAGATTAGAGACTCTACGAACAACATCTCAATGAACAACATCTCAACACTATAAAGGCCTGTCTCATATAGACGCCTGTCTCAAATACAAGCCGGTGCAGTTAGATGATTTGGACAAATAAAAGCCTGGGCTATTATTTGAAGTTTTACGGTATTTAAGACCTGGAAAAGAAAGGAGACACTGACCTGTCAAAAGGCTCCCCAGTTTCTCGCTGACGATCGGCAATAGTTGATAAATTAAACTTTTCCCAAAGGGAGTAGGGCCACAACATCACCTCCATTCAAAATGTTTAATACACACTCTTCTTCTTCGGGCTTCAGTTTGCTAATGCCGGGAATATTCTCCACAACAGAGCGAATTGCATCCGCGTCTCCCTATCCGCGGTCGTTTCCGATTTCTCTGACCTAACTCTTCTCGACGCTTAGCGACTACGTGACAGCTTTCAGCCCGCCTTCTGTTCGTTGATTGGCCCGGCTGTTTTCAGGCCGGTGGAAAACAGAAAGATAGGCTGCTATCTCAGACTGACTACAGGGCGTGATTTTTTTCCCCAAATCCCGCCCTGCAGCTGATTCTAAAGTTTTCATTGGTCATGTCAATCACTGTACAGATTGCCTACACCCAAACCTGATCCCTAAACCTACCCGTCACTGTAACCTAAACCAATGAAATCGGTTGCAGGGCGGGACTTCCGCTGAAGTGGTTTGGGGAAAAAAATCACGCGACTACAGGAGCGAAATGAAATTAGCGGAAGTAGGAAGTCTGACGTAGTCAGGCTACTTTTCAGCATCTTTTACATAACTTTGATATCGTGATTTTTTTCCCCATCTAATTTTTTTATGTTGAGAGGTATTCCAAGAGACTTTATAAGCAGCAAAATATATGAATAAAGCAAAGCTTCCCAAACTAGTATTCGTAGTACGTAATCTTATCTATGTCATATGTTGACTTGTAACAGACTCACCGTGATGTCATAATTACAGGAAAATCTCTGACCAGGTTATTGATGACTTACAGTTTTTGTTCACATTTATCATATTCAGAAAGGAAGCAGTTAGAAAGCCTGTGTAAACAAAAAAATAATGTGTAGGAATTGATCTGGTTGATCTAGTAAGAAAAGAAAAGAAAAAAATGCCTGAATCATCTGTTTTAAATCTGCTGGTAATTGAGTTGGATAGTATTTTAATGATGTTCACTCTCCCTTTCTCTTTCTCTCCTTGCTTTTTCCCCACTCTCTTTTTCCCTTTCACTCTCCGTCTCTCATTTGGTTTTGATTAGGATTGATCAGGATCTCTGCCAGAGTATTTCACAAACACACTGGTGGGCAACCGCGGCGAGCCCTACAACTAGATTCCAATGTGTGTTTTATTTACATGCTAGATTTACAACATTCCCTAATTCATTTTCCAGTCCTCCCTAATTAGGGATACAACTTTGGGTTCTCAAGCTCTTGAAGTATCAGTTAGTATCAGATTGAGTAGTTTTCATGAAGTGTAGAAATACATTGACGTACAGAAATAAAAACGTACGTAAGTATAATACAACATTTCTCAAAAATGTGCTAGTAATTTAGAATTTTGGGAAAGAATTCAAAATAAGAAAAAGATATTCATTAAAGACTTAAAGGAATGCAATATGACATCCATAACTATGTTTTCAGTGTTGTATAAAGAACTTACTTAATAAACCGTAATGTTTTTATTACCTTAGAATGAGGCATTTATATCTACATAACCGCGGGCAACCCCTTCTATGAAGGTCGACATATTGTGACGTTATGTTTCTACCGCAGCCGACAGCAAACAAACAGCGCTACAGAGCGCGTTTCGTTCATACCTTGAAAGAGAAGCCGCAGAAACCTAAAAGCTAGCCATAAACACTGTGAGTAGTGACTTTTCCCTGGTCAGTGGTGTAAAATATGTAGGCTAGTTGGATTGTTTCATGTAACTTAGTTCTTCTCCCTTGCTGTGTTATGGCTTTGCTATGTGGGGATAAATGTGCTGGTTACGTTCGTGAGACAGACAGCTGATTAGTAGGCTACTCTTGTCATTGACCGTAAAACAGTATGTGTCTAGGGCATGCGGAGGCGTGCGCTGCTACAATCATATAATTTTTGCCGCACGCACCTTTGGGCTCATGCTGACGCGTCGAGTATAAACAAGGCTTAACGCTTTAACCAGCTCAGCCACAGTAACAGCTCATAGTAGCCAGCTAAACTTTTACTACCCTGTTACAAAAAATATATAGTTGCATAGTTTCATGTGGTTCTTCTCCCTGGCTGTATTATGGGTTTGCTATGTGGGGAGAAATGTGCTGGTTACGTCCGTGAGACAATCAGCTGATTACTATTATTAGATTAGAGGGATGGAAATTAACTTTTTTGTCCACCGGCCACTGTGGCTGGTGGATTTCAAAATCTACCAGCCACTCAATGTTTTTACCAGCCACTTTCTTGTTTTTAACCGACAATGTGTAACTGCATGTAAAAATTAATACTACAAGATCTACAATACTTAAGCAGTTTATTTAATCTCAAGTCTCAATGCAATACTGACATTTTCTCTTTCTCTCTTATACACACACAAACCATGAACTGATATACATTTCATTAAATATAAGGCAGATTAAACAAAAAACTGAACCGATGCTGAACCGCACTCTATGCTGGACAGGGATCTACACTAATCTTTTCCACTGCTGGCACTGGCGCTACTAACGTTTTCAGTTACTGGCGCAAAACATGATTTAGGCGCACAAATTATTTATAGTAAGGTATGGATCATAATGAACAATAATGAAACTGTATTGCATTAGGGGTGGAACGGTACACAGAAGTCACGGTTCGTTTTATACCTCGGTTCAGACATCACGGTTCGGTACGATTTCGGTACAATGGGGTGAAAAGCAAAACAAAAATGCAGAAGGCATTTTTATAAATGTCTTAATCCTTGTATTTTTAAGTTGTATACGTTTTATTAATAAAGGCATAGAACCAGTTTATTTGTAGTGCACTGACAATAGTTTTATACAATTAGTTTATTAAAGGTTCTCTAAGCGATCCTGGGTGACATCACTTCTTGTTGACGTTCGAACTATTGTCAAACAAAACAGAGGCTAGCTAGACCCTCCCTCCTCATCTGCGCACTAAACCCCTCAAACCATTCTTGTCGGTTATTGGCTGGAACAGTTTGTTATGTTTCGTAGAGCGGGTCGCTAGAGTTTGTTTTTGTAGCCGTGTGTGGAGCCTGGGGTGTCTGCAGAGACCGCATTTTTTTACAGTGTGTTCAGGGGACAGGCAGCTAGCGGATAGTGAGGAGATGTTTGCTGTATGTGAGAAAAATGTTTTGACCTTAAAAAGGCGTGACATCGCTTAGAGCACCTTTAATTAAATTAATAAAAAGACAAAAAGACCTTGAGATATGTTTGGTAATTGTACCTGAATGAATTTAAAATTTATTTGCTATATTTCAGATCAATTTATTTGTTTTCCTTAATTTTAATTAACCTTAACTTTATTCTCATCTGAATTATAAATAATTGATTTCTGTATAAAATAATTCTACCATTAAAAACACATTTGATTCTCTTTTATAATCAATGTAGAATGTGTAACTTAAAAATAAACAGATTAGTGCTCTGACTCCGAGGACAAGAAATGAAAACCAATGCGATATGATAAATATTTGCACACTTTGATCGCGCCTCCCACTCTCTCTCTCTCTCTCTTTCTCTCTCTCTCTCTCTCTCTCTCTCTCTCTCTCTCTCTCTCTCTCTCTCTCTCTCTCTCTCTCTCTCTCTCTCTCTCGCGTGTCGCGTCTCTCTCTCTCTCTCTCTCTCTCTCTCTCGCGTGTCGCGTCTCTCTCTCTCTCTCTCGCTCTCATTTGGGGACGGCAATCCGTCTCTCGCGCTCAAGCCCCGACGGAAGAAGCGCGCGGTGTTACTACACAAGAGAGCTACCCCTCCCTAAAAATAGACTCTGCGCTCACGGCTAGCTCTCCCTTTGGAGGGCAAACCGCCTCTCGCGCTCCCACGCCGAGCCTCGACGGAAGAAGCGCGCGTGTGTTCTGTGTTGAAGGTGTGCCTCCTCTAAAAGTGTGCTTGCGAGTGCGAGTTTACCCGCCACAACACAAAATCACCCGCATTTGGCTGGTGGCGGGTGCTAATTTCCATCCCTGAGACCCTTGATCCTCACCTGACTATGGCTTTGTAAACTTTATCCATGATGTAGTTTATAATGGACTGTGGTACAGAAACTTGGCTTACTCTGGCTATTCTCTGCTGTCTCAGAAGACGATATGTTTGTCCCGTTTTAGCCACCGTAGCTTCTTCGAAAGGGAGGCGTGATTTTTTTCCCCAAACCACTTCAGCGGAAATCCCGCCCTGCAACCGATTTCATTGGTTTAGGTTACAGTGACGGGTAGGTTTAGGCAGAGTCGTATATAGAGAGAGTTGCGACACGCTTTGATGTCGCCGCGACGGCTGTCACGTGGTTCATGTAAGCCCCAATAGTTCCAGTGATTCACAGCTGTGACTGGGCAAATGCAGACACTGAAGCTCTTCAGGTTTATTCTGACACGAGCTCATATCATGGATGTGCTGATCCATCAGTCACGGGGAAGCCCGGCGCGTCACCGCAGCATCAGCACCTCAACTCAACACAGCTTGCAGTGCACGAGCATCAACATGCCAATGATGGATTTCATCATCAGCGATGCATGTGCAAAGACATCATGCCAGTCATGCCAGCGCATGGTTTCTCCGAAAAACTGCAGCTGCTTCTTCTCCGTGCGCAGTGGTACAGGCAGATATATGTGCAGAAACACACACACACACACACACACACACACACACACACACACACACACACACACACACACACACACACACATATCCTCACCTGTGCTGTTCGTGTAAACGACACGCGTGTCGGTAATGATGCTCGGGTCACTTCGAGATCTTCCTCTCTGCACAACGCGATCTTCTGATGCCTCTGATGTGGCCATGGAGATGAGAACACACCATAAAACACAGAGAAGCCAATCTGCGTGCGGGAATATGAGCATATCATATCTCTTTATATGGCTCTGGGTTTAGGCAGAGTCGGGAATGGGAAACTACGTCATGGCGCAGTGCATTCTGGGTAGCGGCGGCCATCTTTTAGGACACGGTTGTAGTAACGAAGGTAAACAAACACGGGCGAAGATCAAGCAAGAGGTTATCTACCGAGATAAGTTGAACAAGGAAGCAAGTGAGAGTTACTTAGAGAAAAAAAAGGCAATTAACGGGCTCGATCCGTACGAACACAAAGAGTGGTCGACTGATCTGAACAAGCTAAGTTACCGCAAACAACCTTTCCTGACGTGTTTTCTTACCTTGTTTGTGGTGTGAGCGCATACACATTTGAGCAGTTCCGAAATTATAAATCTCTTGAGGCCCATCACCACTTAACTAATGGTTGGGTTCAGGACCTGGAGATTTTTAAACTCAACGACCAGAAAACCATCATTTGCACAAAGGTAGGTAATCACCACATGCACCAGACACACCTCTCTGTCACCAACAACAACAACACTGCAAGTTAAACTCTGCGTCGTATATATTTTCTTTTTTTTTACTTAGGAAACATTTTAATTAAGTTGTTTACTTTTATTAAATGTAATTTCCAGGCGAAACGCTGTTGTTTTTGTTGTTTCTGCAATGTTCTAGATTAGTTTCTGTAATAAATCAGAATTCGGTTTATTTCAAGGTACATTTTCACATACGAGGAATTTACCTTGGTATATTGGTGCTTAAATTAAGTAAATAGATCAAAAGTACATGTCTAGAAAAAAATATACTGCAGATTTGACTATGAATTTACAACTATTTTCACTGGTGTGTAAATGTGAAGGCTATTTGAATATATATACATATATATAATTCATTTTATGCTTATCAGTGTTATTTATGTCTTAGGTAACCGTGTTACAGCAAGCTCACACAAAAAGGCCAAGAACACAGGCACTGCAGAAGACAAACCAACTATGGTGCGTTTGCAGAGGCCCTGAAGACCAGGACGACATGGTGGCTTGTGACAAGGAAAACTGCAATAGTGGTTCCACCTCAGTGGTGTCGGACTCAGGCAGGGCCCCTTCAGCTAGTGAGCCGTGGCTCTGTGCCTCATGCACACAGAACTGAAACAGTGGAGCACAAGCGGGCTTTGGTATTTGTATGTCCAGTATAGGTTTTACATAGTGCCTTTTTATTATGACATGTTGTCAGTTCTTGAAGTTGACTTTTTACCTGTTGAATTTGCACAACATTTCTACACTGCAGTTCATGTTATCAGTGGTAATTTTTTTACCTGTTATGTTTGCACTACATTGTTACACTGCAGGTCCTGTTATAAGTGCCTTTGTTATTTTACCTGTTATGTTTGCACTACATTGTTACTGTGAAACATATTTACTTCAGCATTGCACTAAGTTCATATTATGTGATACAAATAAAAAGATTTAGAATTGACGTAGTTTTCCATCATTTATTAACACATGGCATGCAACATATGCAATTCATAAGGTTTATGTGATGTTTTATGGTTACATGACAACACTAGGGCACATATTAGTCAAGGCACAGTACACAGACACAATCTTGTCAAGGAAAATCATGTCCTCGTCTTCACATGGGAGCACATGCTCACAGGTATTGTCTCACTTAGTATGGTGTACTTGTTGCTTACACATCCAATCACCCTCTCCACATGGACCCTGAGGTGAGCTATCTGCCTTGCAGCATCATCCACCTGTGACCTCTGTGCAGCTGGATCCAGTGGTGTTGAAGGTGAAGTGTTATTCCCTGTCATAGCTTGCTGTCTCTTCGTCCTCCGGTTAAAACGCTGTGTGTGTGTTGTTTTGACTTCTGTGTGGCCCAGGTGCAATGACGTTACCCAGTCGGGATGACACTCCAGCATTTCATATGCTGGTTTGCCTGAAAAAACAAAACAGAATTTCTTTGAGAAATGCAGTCCCCTTCTAAAACTGTGCTTGCAGTTGTCAGGATACCTGCTCATCCAAATAACTTCACACTCAAGTGTTTAGCAAAGTTAGCTAGTTACTACTTTTTCGTAATTTAAGTTAATGTTACGGTTGTTGTGTAGTAACTAATTTCACTAACGTTACTGTTAACTAAATTTGCACAACTAAGTCAGCTGGCTGCATAGCTATCAAATTAAACTCAACTAAGCTAAACTAGTTACAACCCTTCCCTGTACGGTTAATGGGTTGCAACTAAGTTAAACTAACTTAGCTATCTTTGCCCAACCGAGTGCTGGCTGCATAACGTTAGCTACAAAATTAAGTTTGCATGGGCGGCTAGCGGTAACCACATAACAGTTAAAGGTGTTGTAATGATAACTTACCTGTGTGAAAATGTGTCGGGAAATGTTGCTGAAGGTGATGTTTGTCCGTCTTACAGCTGTTATCCATGCCATGTGACGCCTCTTTGATAACTCTGCGACTTGAGTTCCATTGCTTTGCTTCCAAGCTAGAAAGCTGAAAAATCGCACTCCAATATGATACGTTTTCCACACCGATCGTGAGAACGATTGTGATCATTTATAATACAGCATGCGTTCACCATTTTGTCGTGTTTCTAAGTTGAATTACTTCTAAAATATACCGCAAACACCGCCTGCGCTGCTACAACTACGTTTCTCCCGCGACTTCCGTGTCCTAAAGTCCCACAATGCCTTGCGTTCGCGGATCAGCTTGCGTCACGATCCCATTCTCTATAGAGAGAGTTGCGACACGCTTGGGAGGAACAAGATGGCGGGCTAAGCACATGTGGTTATCTCGACTCTACAGCAAATTTTGAATCTTATTATATTTTCAACCTTTTACCATCCCAATAGTGATGTATCAATGAGTATAGACTATGTCAGCTAAAAAGGCATCTAACCACCCAAAGATCGTTATCCCAGGAGGACAGAAAACTGTAAAAATCTCGGGTGCTCTTGCTGAACACGAATACGTCATGGAGGTCGATCACCTTGATCACAAAGAGAAACGCAAAGAATCTTCCTCCTTACAGAACACTCCAACTAAAGCCTCAGCCAAGAAACAGAAAGGTGAAGAGATCCCCGAAATTTCAAACTCCGCGCTTTTGGAAACCTTAGTTGCCAGATTTGACCTACAAGACGGGAAGCTGAGCAGCATTGAGCAGAAGATTACTGAAAACAGTCTAATGATCGTAAGCCTGACAAAAGCTGTGGAATTCAACGCGGCGGAAATAAAGGACTGTAAGACTAGAATCAACTTGTTCGACAAGCAACTCACCGCTGTTGTCACATCACAAACAGATCTGATAGGCCGCACGTCGGAGCTCGAACGCTACAAAAGGAGATGGAACCTCAGAGTTATCGGAATGAAAGAAACAGCGGGTGAAGATATCCGAAAAGAAGTCGTCTCATTGTTAGCCGAAATTGCTCCACACCTGCAGCACAAACTTGAAGACATCGTGGATACAGTCCACCGCGTTGGTCCCAAAATGAAAGATAAATCCAGGCAGGTGATCATTCAGTTCTGCATGCGGAAGTACAGAGACGAGTTCTGGCGCTCCACCAAAGTCTCGGATGTCTGTAAGTCCAGGGGAATAAAGTTCACCGAAGATTTATCCAAGGGAGATCGAGAAGCCCGCGCTGCACTATGGCCGAGGATTAGTGAGGCAAGAGCTGCTGGGAAGAAAGCATACTACCGTGGTCCCTATGGTTACATAGAGGGTAGCCGGATCGTTAAGGACGGTTGATTTCAGTAACTTTCCAATTCATCTTCCCTTGCGCGTGCAAGAGGTGTTAAGTGGGGTGGTTTGAAGTTTGAATTTTGTTTTGCTGTTGAGCGAGTTCTCGTTACAGTGCTCAGTTTGAGTAAGACAGTTTGCGTTCTATAGAGCACGTTACACTACTCATTTGACTGTTTGCCTTTTCTTACTTATTTTTATTTTATTTTTTATTCGTTAAATGTTTTCAGTGAAGTCACACTTTTCCTGTATTTCTCTAAATGCAAGGGGTCTCCGTAATTCTATCAAAAGAAAAGCTTTCTTTCTTTTTTGCAAAAACAAAAACTCACATTGTATATTTTTGCAAGAAACGCACTCCAACCCTGATGACGTGAAGTTCTGGACAACTCAATGGGGGGACAAAATCATCTTCAGCCATGCTTCTACTCATTCTGCAGGAGTGGCAATACTATTCAACAACCTACCTGGTAAAATTATAAAGGTAAAGACAGATTCAAATGGCCACTGGGTTTCAGTTGTTTTGAACATTAATGATGTTTTGTTTATTTTATTCAATGTGTATGGCTACAATAGTGTTCCCCTGAACAACAAATTACTATCTGAAATTTCTGACTCTTTAATTGAATTCAAACGTGTGTATATAACTGATAATATTGTTATAGGAGGAGATTTTAACATGGTTATGGATGAAGCGTTAGATCGTTTTCCGCCCAAATTTAACACTTCTCACCCAAATCCTTACCTTCTTAATTTTTGTTTGAATAATAATGTTGTGGATGCTTGGAGGGATGGGAATCCAAATCTTAAGCAATTTTCTTGGTTCAAAACTAATGGGACTTCTAAATCGAGAATTGATTATTGGTTAACCTCATCTAACCTATCTGACTTTATCAAAGATATCTCAATGTCCGCAGCACCTTTGACAGATCACTGTTGTATCTCTATATCCTTCTACTCGGGTAAAAGAGAATCACGTAACAAGGGTTACTGGAAGTTCAATACCGAGTTATTGAAGCACAAAAACTTTTGCTTGCAAATTAAATCTATAATTAATGATGTAGCATCGTTTAAGGACCTTACCTCATTCATAAGTAAATGGGAATATTTAAAACACAAGATTCGTGAATTTTCTATACAATTCAGTAAAGATTTATGTAAGGCCAGAACACAATTTGAGTTAGAATTGACAATAGAATTAAACAATTTATGTAATAAAAGTGAAATGGATAATGAAACCAAATCACAAATTCTATCCTTGCAATCCAAAATTGATAATTTATATATTCAAAAAGCTAAAGGAGCATATGTAAGATCTAGAGCAAGATGGATAGAGAAAGGGGAAAAAAGTAATAATTATTTTTGTAGACTTGAAAAAAGGCGACAGGAGAAAAACGCCATAAGTTCTCTTTATGTGAATGGAGTTGAAAATACCTGTCCTAAAATGATTTCCTCAGAGATTCTTCAATTCTATAGTTCCTTATATAGCTCATCATTCTCTGCGTCAGACTGTAATACTCTCTTTGACAATATACATACTAGCATACCGCAGTTAGACCAGGAATTTAAAGACTTATGCGAGGCTGATATTATAATAGAGGAATTAGATAAAGCAATAGACAAATTATCTGCAGGGAAATCCCCAGGCCCGGATGGCCTCTCTTCAGAATTTTATAAATTCTTTAGGGAAGATTTGAGAGAACTATTATTTCAAGCCTTTCTCGAGTGTATCCAAAATAACTCCCTATCTTCAACTATGAAACAGGGTTTAATTACTCTAATTCCCAAACCAGGTAAAGACGCACGACACATAGATAACCTTCGCCCTATCACTCTACAAAACTGTGATTATAAAATTCTAGCTCATATATTCTCCAATAGGCTCAAGAGAAACTTGAATCAAATAATTAGTGAATCACAGTCTGGTTTTTTAAAAGGCAGATCAATACATAACAACATCAGATTAATCTTAGACATTTTGGATTATAGCGAGTGGATTGAGGATAATGGATATATACTTTTTTTAGATTTCAGGAAAGCATTTGATACGATTGAACATAATTTTATATTTAAATCCCTCGAAAAGTTTGGTTTCGGCAATAAATTTATTTCTTTTATAAAAATGTTATATAAAGACATCAATAGTTCTATCTCACTACCGTTTGGAACGTCCCAAAGGTTTAACATTTCACGAGGAATAAGACAAGGATGTCCTATTTCCCCTTTCCTATTTATCTTAGCGGTAGAAATGCTTGCTATATTGATAGATAAAAACAGCAACTTTGACAAATTAAATGTATTTGGAAGACAAATTGGTATTAGTCAATTAGCTGATGATACAGTGATCTTTTTAAAGGACCAATATCAAGTTGATAAAGCCATCCAATTTATTAATCTGTTCTCCAAAGCATCAGGCCTACACTTAAACGTAAATAAATGTGAATTATTTGCAATTCATGGTAGCGAACTAGACTCTTTATGTAATATACCGATAAAAACATCTGTAAAATACCTGGGGATAACTATTACTAGAGATAGCAATCAAAGCGTCCAAGAAAATTTTGTTAAAAATCTTTCAAAGGCTAAAATTATTCTCAACAACTGGATACAAAGAGATATCTCAATTTTTGGAAGAGTTTTGTTAACTAAAATAGAACTGCTCTCTAGGTTTGTTTACCCAACCTCCTCACTAGCGGTCCCACCTCACTTACTAAAAGAGTGTAACGTTGCAATATTTAATTTTATTTGGAAAAATAAGCATCACTATATTAACAAAAATGATTTAGTTCACAGTTACGAAGGAGGAGGTTTAAATGTTATTGACTTAGAAATTATGAATGGTGTTTTAAAAACTCAGTGGTTAAAATCTTTTCTTTGTAATACAAACGGCTTATGGTTTACTGTTTCTTCTTCAATATTTGAGAAAGTAGGTGGTTTGGAATTTCTGATTAGATGTGATTTTGAGCTGCACAAATTACCTCTTAAATTGTCCGCCTTCCATCAACAAGTTCTCCTTTATTGGAAATTAGCATTTTCCCACAATTTTAGTCCACACAAAACTTGTATCTGGAACAATCGCTTTATTTTACACCATAACAAATCCTTATTTTATGGAAACTGGATTCAATATAACATTCTCTCCCTGTTGGACATGATGGATAACTATGGTAATGTTCTCAATTACAATGATTTTTGTTTGAAACATGGATTTGCATGTCACCCGAAAGAGTTTTACACAGTTGTAAATGCCATACCAAAAAACATAGTGTTACTGGTAAAGGGGATCCTTGCTCACGGCTCTGTGACATTCTCTCTTCCATCTCCTTCTCTGGGGGAATTATCTATTAGAGATCATAAATGTAACAACAAATATATAAGAAGTGTTTTTATTGATAGACTTCACCCAAATAGAATTAAACGTTACTATATTTTCAATGATTTTAACCCAGAGGAGGAGAAGGAATTGAGAATTAATTATCTTACCTTTCCAAGTCTCCCTAAAGTGAAAGAAATTCATTTTAAAATTATAAATGACATATACCCATCTAAAGAATTCCTGAAATCTAAATTTGATATTGGAGAAAACTCTTGTCAATTTTGTGAAACTTGTATTGAAACTACTGAACATATTTTTTATCATTGTAATCACTCAAAGCTATTTTGGTCTCATTTGTACAGTAAACTGTCATGTATTACATGTGTAAACCCCATTGAATACAAACAAATCAAGTTTGGTGTACTTAAGAAAGATTGTTCACAGCACTACTTGGTTAATAATCTTTTTGATATTGCTAAATACTTCATTCACAAATGCAGATTTTTGAAAACCCCCCCGTCCTTTCTTCATTTTTCTAATGAACTTAAAACTTTTGCTACTTCACTTTGCACCCTTTCAAATGAGAAATCCTTAGCAGTAGCTAGTTTTTTCAATGAGCTGAGTGAGCTTTAGCTCCTTTACCCCTTGCAAGAAATTACTTTATATAATTTTTTTTATTATTATTATTATTTATTGTATTTTTTTTTTATTTTTTTTTATTTTTTTTATTATTATTATTAATTTTTTGTCTTCTTGGTTGTATATTTAATTTGAGTCTATGATTTGATTTGTATGTCTGCCCTCTAAGAATTGTAAGGTAATATTGTCTGTTCAATACCTATTTTGTCTGTAAAATTGAATTCAATAAAAAAAAAAAAAAAAAAAAAAAAAAAAAATGCTGGTGGAAAGGAAAATTAAAAAAAAAAAAAAAAAAAAAAAAGAGTTGCGACACGCTTTGATGTCGCCGCGACGGCTGTCACGTGGTTCATGTAAGCCCCAATAGTTCCAAAACATACGCGGGCTGTCATGTTCTTCTATGGACAGACAGCAGCGATTGCATTATCAAACGGTAAATTTAACATAAAACACACACCCAAGTACTTTTTAAGCTGTTAGTGCATTTTGTTAATGTCAGTTTTGCATTTGGAGAGGCAGGGTGACAACTTAGATACGTTTTAGGCTATGTTTTTGGAAGGAAAAGCTTAGTGTTCATGTTCGCATGGGTAGTAGCACTGGCTTTAGCGGCTCTAACTTAACTTTTCCATGTCATTCATCTGATGATGGACGTCTCATGATATTTATTTTAGCACAACTGGGCTGTATTAGGCTATTGATTCCCGTGATCTTGCGTATAAATTCCGATTCAGCCATTAGCCTACCTTCGTGATCACGCAAAGAGGTCTGCAGTCTGTTCAGAATCCCAACCAGCATAAAATATAATTACGCTGTGTATGTACAAATGAATGATTTAGGAGGGAAATAGACTGCTCCCATAACGTAGAAAGCAACGACTATATTTACAGCAATGTTCGGTATTAACTTCATAAAATTAAACCGGAGAGATAGTTAATGAGTGAATTACCTATATAATTCAGTATGGCTAATGTACCCCTTCATCCTACCCTAATCTTAGACTACCATTCATCAGAAAACATACAAATACATGTACGTACTGTGTACAGTACACATGTTTCAATCACACATAACTAACCCTAACCCACACACACACATATATATATATATATATATATATGAATGCATGTGTATTTATGTAGTACTATATGTATTACACAAACACATATATGCATATATATATATATATATATATATATATATGTGTGTGTATGCATAGTACATATATATATATATATATATATATATATATATATATATATATATATATATATATATATACTATACTATGCATATATAGGCAAGGCAAGGCAAGGCAAGTTTATTTATATAGCACATTTCATACACAATGGTAATTCAAAGTGCTTTACATAGGAGAAAATAAAATAATCAAAACAAATAAGAATAATTAAAACATTTTAGAATAAGAAATAAAATAAAGTACAGTAAAAACAGTCGGACGAACAGTGGCACAGTGCTCATTCAGTAAAAGCATAGCTAAACAGAAGTGTTTTGAGTCTGGATTTGAATGCGACTACTGTAGGAGCACATCTGATCTCTTCTGGAAGCTGGTTCCAGCTGCGGCTGGCATAGTAGCTAAAAGCAGACTCTCCTTGCTTAGAGTGAACCCTTGGTATTTCTAGCTGATGTGATCCTAATGATCTGAGTGATCTGTTGGGTTTATATTCAGTGAGCATATCTGCAATATATTGAGGTCCTAGCCCATTGAATGATTTGTATACCAGTAATAATACTTTAAAATCAATCCTAAATGTAACTGGGAGCCAGTGTAAAGACCTGAGGACTGGTGTGATATGTTCATATTTTCTGGTTCTGCTCAGAATCCTAGCAGCAGCGTTCTGTATGAGCTGCAACTGTCTTATGGTCTTTTTAGGAAGGCCAGTGAGGAGTCCATTACAATAATCCACCCTGCTGGTGATGAAAGCATGCACAAGTTTCTCTAAGTCTTGACTGGAAACAAAGCATCTAATTCTTGCAATATTTTTCAGATGATAGTATGCTGATTTAGTTATTGCTTTGACATGACTACTGAAACTAAGGTCTGACTCTAGAGACACACCAAGATTCCTGACTTGATTTTTAGTTGTTAGACCTCTAGAGTGAAGGTATGCATTCACCTTGAGAACTTCATCTTTGTTTCCAAACGCAATGACTTCAGTTTTGTCTTTGTTTAACTGAAGATAGTTTTGGCACATCCAACCATTTACTTCATCAATGCATTGGCACAGGGAGTCAATGGGGCTGTAATCGTTAGGCGATAGGGCTAAGTAGAGCTGTGTGTCGTCTGCATAGCTGTGGTAAGAGATTCGGTTCTTTCTCATTATTTGGCTCATTGGGAGCATATACAGGTTGAATAGGAGAGGTGCAAGAATTGAGCCTTGGGGGACTCCGCATGTCATGGATGTCCACTCAGACTTATGGTCTCCTATACTCACATAATAACCTCTCCCTTCTAAGTAAGACCTGAACCATTTTAGGACTATCCCAGAAAGCCCCACCCAGTTTTCAAGCCTGTCAATAAGTATGTTGTGATCGACAGTGTCAAATGCAGCACTGAGGTCGAGTAGTACCAGCACTGATAATTTGCCTGTATCAGTATTTAAGCGAATATCGTTTATTATCTTTATGAGCGCTGTCTCTGTGCTGTGATGCGATCGGAAACCAGATTGAAAATTGTCAAAGTAACCATTCAAGCTTAAGAATTTGTTCAGCTGATTGAAGACAACTTTTTCAATGATCTTGCCTATGAAGGGAAGATTTGAGATCGGTCTATAATTGCTTAATATGGTCTTATCTAGATTGCTCTTTTTCAGGAGGGGCTTGACAACTGCAGTTTTCAGGGAGTTTGGAAAACTCCCAGAGAGAAGTGAGGCATTTACCACTTCTAGGAGATCTGCTTCTAAACTGTTTAACACACTTTTGAAAAAAGATGTGGGAAGTGTGTCAAGGGCGCAGGTTGATGTTTTAAGGTGCTGTA
The DNA here is from genome assembly GCA_036326025.1 of Chrosomus eos. Classification (NCBI taxonomy): domain Eukaryota; kingdom Metazoa; phylum Chordata; class Actinopteri; order Cypriniformes; family Leuciscidae; genus Chrosomus; species Chrosomus eos. The sequence continues at coordinate 24,722,710 of CM070823.1, read as the reverse complement.
CGGTTTCTTTCAAAATTTTGCCATCAATTTCTTCGAAAACAGACATAGTAAATACTTTCTCAGGTAGTGGTCGGATCTGTTTGACCCCAGCACAACTCAAGGATGAGCTGATCTATATATATATCTATATATCTATATATATATATATATATATATATATTATATATATATACACACACACATATATATATACGTATATATATATAAATATATGAGTGTACATATATATATATATATATATATATATATATATATATATATATATATATATATATATATATATATATATATATACATATATAAAATATTATTTAAAATATTATATATTATTTACATCAGGTTACCGTAAGTTAGCTACGTGTTAGTCACGTAAGCTATCGCTGCAAATAACCTATTATCTTCCAATAAACATTTACTAAACCTGGCTACATAACATATAACTACAGACTAGATTCACGAGAGGTTGGCTAATGTGTGTAAAAGTAAAAAAAATACTAATTTCATTAATTTACAGAGCGAGCGTACTTCGGAAGCACTGAAAATGAATGGGGTTCAATGCTGGAACTATCAGTGTTTTGGAACTAATCGCTGCTCCACGACACGCGTACTTCCGCATTCCTGAGTTACTATGGCAGTCTATGCACGTGTCGGAACTCTTTCTCTCCATGGCTCTGGGTTTAGGGATCAGGGTTGGGTGTAGGCAATCTGTACAGTGATTGACATGACCAATGAAAACTTTAGAATCAGCTGCAGGGCGGGATTTCCGCTGAAGTGGTTTGGGGAAAAAAAATCACGCGAAAGGGAGGGGTGAGCAGTGGGCTGAGCCCTTAGTGCAAACTCGCAACCAAATCGCTAGATGCCGCTAAAAATCACTCACTGCACCTTTAATGGAATGCAATACAAAAAAGACTACAAACACAAATCTTACATTTTCTTCCAAAGGATGGAACACATTCAAAGGCTTTTCTTTTTCTGAGAACTTGTGTAGTGTTCGTCAGTGTTGCTTGCCACTGATAGACACAGCATTGCTCTGTCTATCCGCATAAACAGCGCCCATTTGCAACGCCTATCTAACGCAATCGTTGAATTAAATTGCAAAGATAATTGTACTGACTCTTGACTCAGAGTGGAAAGAATTCCCTCCCTAAATCTGGAAACTTTGTCTTTGGAGAGTGAAGGGCGTGGGTTTTTGTTTTCCATCATCATGCTAGTCCACAGAATGACTAAAGTATTTGATCGGTTGGCTTGTCCGCCACAGCACAAAAGGGCAGGAAAGAGGTATGAGGGAACTATTGTTTTTCCCACACTACAAATGTTAACAAACACTCTTCCGTGCCTTTAACTGTCTGTCTAAATATGTGTCACATGGTGTTTGACACATTAAAACACCACACAAATGTCAACACATAGGCCTAAAAATGCACAATATTTAAGAGGTGGGTGCTTTGAACAGAGCCGGTCTAAATACAATTCCATCATTCTCAACTCCATACTTCAAGTAAACACAATGAACACGGCATAGCAGTTTAAAGTTAACTGAGTTAAGAAAAATTATGTAAGTGGTAGAGAGGGGCTCTGAATCATTCTCTGATGCTGTGCTGTTTGAATCTCGCCCTTGTAAGCCATGCCATGTGCTGCACATCAGCACTATTGGTTTTTAGCCAGTCCTCAGTAGGGATCGTTGAGGAATGCTGTGCTTTCCCCTCTTGAAGCCCAGCCTGGCTTTAGCCTCATGTCACATGATTAGCTCCCAATCATCCTCACAATCTCCAGCCAATGACAAATTATCCAAAGTGGGCAAATATTAAGACACCGGAGCAAGCTGATGACTTTTTTTTTTTTTAAACAAATAATGGGCCCCTTTTTTCCTTATTTAATGTGTAGTTCAGTAGTTTTTTTAGAATTGCATAACCATTACATTCATCCACTTTGTCTCTTTTCTTAAATGATGCATCAAATGTAAAATATACCTCTATAACAGTCCAGTTTGATGATAGGAAAACAGTCAACATAGCCATGTTCACATTCACTATGTTATCATCCAGTTCCCTTTCAATATCAGTCTCTTGACGTTGCATCATATGACACTATGGGGAAACATCTTTCTCTAAGAAACGCAAAAGCCTGATTGGAATAACGGCATTGCACTGCAATGGTGTTTAAGCGTGCAAATTAGGGGCTGGAACGCCTCCTATAGCTGAATGACATTTCCTCAGAATCTTTCTCCTTCAAAATGCAAGACAAGCCTTTGATTCATCTCCAAAAGTGGATTACGGATTACACTTCACTGATCCTCGAGCGCTCCAGTGGACCGAAGATGGCTATTTAACCCGTTGTATCTGTACAGGACCTATCGGGCGTTTTCTGCCTTGGCTGCGGCCACGCAGAAGTCGCCATTAAGGGTTCTAACTGCGATGCCATGAGCGCCCGGACTTGGAGACACCTTGTGCGGAATGAGCATCTGGCCTCCAACCCGCTGCACCACTCCTTCTGAGTGATGGAGGAAGAAGCAGTAGCATCCCAGGTTGAAGCACGATGTCTTCAATGGTGAGCTACCACTCACTCCATCCGTGAGCGTGAGGACTCCCTGCCTACGCATATCACTCATCATAGGTGATGCTCACTTCTTCTAAAGACAAACCTGGCTTCTTATGCTACCCTTATGTGGAGCTGTAAGCCTAGGCATTGTAGCGGCTGAATGCTGCAGCTTCAACAGTGTTGTTCTAATTCAGTATTGTGTTGAGTTAAATGCAGAGATACACTGCTTCTATTCTTGTTTGCACGATTACAGCGGCTGGGTGCGTTGTTCCAACCCTTACAGATCCACTACTGCATTGGTCAAAACAAGCCAACACTGTCGCTGCTTAGCCAACCCATTTACAATGAACCCCCAAAATGCTGGTGTTCAACTATAGTCTTCACTGCTGTGTTAACACCGGAAACATGTTGAGAGGTATGTTGCAATACAACTTGTTATGATAGTTGTATCTTATGCAGTATTTATACTGTGAGACTACTCTACTACTGTGCGCTTGAATGCCATTGGCCATTGTGGTGTAACAGAGTTATTTCCAATCAGGCTTCAGTATTTCTAGGAGAAAGATGTTTCCCCATAGCGTCATAGGATGGCGCAACGTCTCGATCCCTCGTTTCAGGGAGGTTATGTTAGTGACTGGAGACATTTCATACAACATCAAGTTTCAATCCTCGCTCGAATCTGATTAGCAGATTCTTTACATAAACTCTTCCTGCAGGTTGCATCATTATGCCAGTAGGTGGCGACAAAGTCTTTATCCAATTCGTTCAGAAACACTGTTGCACGATTGTGGTTTCTGCTGTAGTACTTTCTGCATTACTGTCTAAAAGACAAGTTAGGCATAAAAAAAATATTTGTTTGGTTCCGGTTTCCGACCGACCCTGTCAATTTATGTGCGACCCAAATTTATTTTATGAGCTTGAAAAAAAAAAAAATACACATATAAAAAACTTTGAGGCGAACTATAATTTACGTTTTATAGCACGCGATGCAAGCCTTTTTGTCCTTCAGCAATGCTATTAACAAACGAGGCAGCTAGACGATCGTTCACCGTATCGTTCGTCAAACTGAACTATAATACTATACAAGTCTCGCGGTTCGTATCACTAGAGCCTGTACTTGTCCGCTTGTCCGGGACAAATGGATTTTTGAAGGACAAGTAAAAGAGAATTTTACCTGCCCGAAGGAACAAGTAGCCAGAAAACATCAATAACAAACAAACAAAAACAACTAGGGAATCACTAAACCAAGAGAATGATTCTGATTGTATTACAATTATTGTAAGTTAATTTCGATCGATTGTGGATAATAAATGTATACTGAGTGACGGTGAGATTGCGCTGTTGACGCTCGCGCAGAGAAATCTACACACATGAGCGCAACACACACACACACACACACACACACACACACACACACACACACACACACACACACACACACACACACACACACACACACACACACACACACACACACACACAGAGTTAACAACATACTGCCTATAAACAAAGTCCTTTTAGGCAAGTCGTGTCACTCAGCCGCCATCTTTGGCGTTACAGGTTTTCCCTATATAGTTCTATTGAGGATTGAGGAAGTGACATGTCTCTTATATAAATTGTCTCTGCTATAAAACATCTAAATGTGGAGTTTTTATATTTTAACATATGTTAAGCAGCCTCAATTATTTGTCCTGAATACCATCACGATTGAAAATGTGACATAGATTTCCTACAACAGTTCAATAAACAATTTCACTTACATTTTAGATGCAATATTGGCTGTTTTTGTTCCGTTTCAGCAGCGAAAATAGTTCCAAACAAGAATCACAACAGAGCCACGGCTCATCTCACAGGAACACTCACTGTTTTCATTGGGCCTACTGAATGATTCAGCATTTTGACCGAATCGGTTGAGTCAAAGATTCAATGACCCATTCATAAACGTCTCATTCTCGTTGAATGAATCAACCGTTTGAACGAATCGTTTGAATTAATGAATCAATAACTCACTCATTAATACGGCCGCCTGCCGCCATCTATTGGCAGTTTAGTGTTATGTTTAAGTAGCCTATACTTCTTTCCAATGTTTCTTATTTGTACATTTAAATCAATTTCTTAACATTATTTCATGCAATTGTAATTTTTCAGTGTAAATGATTTAATTTGATCAGCCCTACCTATGGTAACAGTATGCTTTATCTTTCATTTTGAATTCCTAAATTTGATAAATTATAAATTCAATTATTTAGAATAATAAGACATAGGGCATTTAATAAGATTGGGGGAGGGGATGCCCTTAAAGGTGCAGATATTATAATATGCCGATTTAAATATCAAAGCTGATTGAACACTGATGAGAATATTGCTTCAGAATAAAAAATAAATAAATAAATAAAAAATCCACAACTTTTCCACTCGGACAAGTGAATGACAGATTTACTTGTCCAGAGTAAAAAATAATAATTAGCAATAATTTAACAATTAGCAATAATAATAAAAAAAAAAAAAAAAAAAAAATCCCAGGACCTCAACTGACAACCAACCGGAACCAAACTTTTTTTTTTTATGCCCTTAATATCAACTACATGTTTATTGAACTCTTGTGTAAAAGCAATTTCTGATGATCCAAACATAAGTACTGAAAAGCTAGCCTAAAGCATCTAGAGAGTTGTCAAACCAATCAAATGAGGTAGGTTTGCGTGTCAGAGAATAATATGGTACTATACTTTGAAGAGACAATTATTATTATGTAAGTGCTCTGCAGAGATCTCTGTAAGCTTTACCGACTCCATAATAGAGATGATTTACGGCTATGTGGAGTGCATGTTTCTTGTCCACAGGCAGGTCATTTGAACAGCAGCTGTCTAAACACAACACACGTGGTGGGTGTGACCAATCCAGTGGCAGCATGCTCTCTCTTCCTCTCTCGCACATTCTCTATGTCCCTCTCTCTCTCCTTTTCTGTCTCTCACTCGTTTTTATCCATTTGCCACAGCCACAGTGAATAAAACACGTCGGTTCCAATCAGCACTGACACTAAATCACATCAAAGACATTAGATGACACAGATATGCCTGACCAAATCCAAACCTCTCTTGTTGAATCTCTACAGAGTTAGATATTATCCAAAGCTTAAAAAGACTTACTTCATTATACATTTGTCTAGTTATTCATGGACATATTCCAGTTAATTTCCCAGTGTTTTTGTTTGTAGCATATTTTAGCATTGAATGTTGAATTCTGGCTTCAATTTGTAACATATGGCACCAACATGGTCCAAAAAGATTCTCCACAAATCAACCATTGGAAATATGACCGTGTTAGTCATTGATAATCAAGCCTTGGGGCCTGAATCATGTTAAAGAAGGGGAATGAATACATGTCATTCTTGGAAAGCACCCCTGAGTTCATGTTTTTCCCAGGCTCTAGCGGTTAGAGGTCCAGTATGCTGAGATAAAGGAGAGAGCTGCCTCACTCCATAACAACTGATGTGCCATTGACAACTTATTTTCTGCAGGGTCTGTCACTGCCAATCACTCATTTACACTTTTTTGCTAAATCGACTTTAATTTATGAAAAGCTACTTTATACATTTTTTTGTTCTCTAATTCGCCCATAGTTTAAATTCTCTTACATGTTGATGAGAACATCTGTTTCAATCATAACATGGCAGGGAGCCTCAGCCTATAGCAATTCACAGATATCTGCATCAGAAATTGCATACTCTCTAGAGGAACTTATTTTGAAAATTCATAGTGTTAATTCTGACTTTTGTCACATACTGTTTTTTCCTACTATGTGGGATTAGGGAAGTATGTGATTTCGGACACAGATATGTTTCTTGAATTATGGTGAACCTCAGTTAAGTTGCCTTTCAGCCCAAACCAGTGCTGTTTTTACTTGTTGTGACATTTGCACAGTGACTTTTGGAGACTGACCCTGAAAGTCTACGCGGTGTTCCTTCTGAATTGGTACTTCATCCACACTGATTGTCTCTGGATGTAAAAACAAACATTTATAGCCTTGGACAAATTAGCTTGATGGATGATAAACAGACTCATTTTTAAAGTGCCAGATGATGTAATAGCCTATGTGAAAAAAAATTGTATATAACCATTTTTTAAAATAGTAATAAAACATTGGAAACACTGAGTGAACTGATCGATACACCGGAGAACAATAAATGAAGATGACAACTGTTAAATGTATTGCTGATGAAGTTTTATCACTCACCTCTTTTTCAAGTCAATACATGGGTTCAACCAATACATCTAAATGTGAAGTCAAAGTTGAGTTCTTCTATATTTCAGTGCTGAAACTGAAAGATTCTGTTTATTTAAACTTTAAACAATCACATATTCCAATTATTTAAACTTTGAAACATTCTATTTATTTGAACTTGAAACTATGAAACATTCTAGTGAATGTTACTTAGTTTCTGAAAAGACAAACAAGTAATAAATCAGAGATTTTATGCACCAAATGTTTGATCAGAAGAAATTGTAACATTTTGTCAAAATAAAAAACCCAAACAGAACAGGGAAAATAAACTGCAAAGTTTCCATCTGTTTCAGCCTGATTTCATTAATTTAGGCCTTTTGTTGTAAAATCCTTCTTTTTTATTTATTGGGTCTACTTTATTCATTTCGATTTCTAACCGTTGGATTGGTTATGTTTTTTTTTTTTTTTTTTACAGCAATAACAGGTTCTATTTCCTGTTGTTGTTTTCAATTAGGCTGTGGTGTCTTTAAATGTCCCTTACCATTTTAACCTGTCTGATCCATTCTCCATGACGTTTTTAATCATCTTTAATGAGTATGTGCAGTAAATGTTTAAGATCTGCTAGATGTTTGATTGCTGCCAATATGGATGTGATTGTGGCCTCTGGGATTCCCCCAAATTAAAACCACTCCAGCATTATTATATCTCAGTGGTTTCACCTCCTGGATTTTACCCTTCTCAGAACCAACAGACTTGCCATCTGACTAAAAGGTTTTAAAATGTAGTGTTTTAACAGGAGAGGGAAAAACAAGCCCGTTCTTGTCAGCTGTGAGAATATGCCGAAGGTTAAGTGCTTAAATTCCAATAACACATGATCAAGAAAACACTATTATCCAAGTGTGAGACTATATTTAAAAGATTGAGAATATATACCTTATGATCCAGCCAACTCACTATCAAAACACCTTAATAGACTTTAGATCCATGCTGTTATTTAGAATCATTGAGATACTAAATTTTCACTAATATTTTTGAAATTTGTCCTTTTTTTCGTTTTAAAGTTTGTCATTTTTAATGTCTATAGTTTTATTTATTTTATTTCCATTTAAGTTATTTTAGTACATCAAGGTAAACATGAAAAAGAGAAATATTGCATTGACAGTTTTTTTATTCTCCGATTTTATTTAAAGAAATGAAAAACTTTTTTTGAATTTAAAACATGGTCCAATTTACCTATACTCACTCATATTTGCAGTGCACCTGGACAATGCATTCACTGATTAACTTTTTTATCGTGTTCTCCTACTTGATCTGCCCATTTTGGACAGAGATCTGTCATTTGATAATAAACAAGCAGTTCTGGCACCACCCAATGGCCATTAAGAGAAAGTTCAACCATCCCTGTCAGGCACAATGCAAAAGAATAATAAATACCGGAGAAAATCTACACTTGACACAACTGAGTATAACTATAAACTTATTTATAAAACTCGTCTCAAATCACAATGTTGCCTCAGCTTCCAACATAATAAATGAAATATTCAGTAAACTTGCTGAATAAGGCAAGAATAAAACCTCTATATTTACCCTCAAATGACAGAGTATCCTGAAAAGCAGGGAGAAAGGAAGAAAGCAGTGATTAATGGCATCATTAGTAGTTTACTTTAGAGAGTGTTCCCGATCTTCAGGGAGCAGTCTAGTATTATTTCACAAAGCATATTAGACATACACTGGTTGACCTGCAAGGCAATAGGCTATATGCAAATAAAGCAAGTGAAAAGAATGGCTTTCCTTTAGATTTGGTCTTCATTGCAAACAGATCTGTGCCTAATGAGTAGCAGATTACGCCATGATTCTGGTCTGAATTAAACAGCAGGAGTTAAGAGCTGCGGGAGGCACAAACTAATGTATTTTGTATGTTCTACTGTTACTAGGGCTTTTAATAGCAGTTCTGCAGCACATATAGGCTAATGAAACCGGAATGCTATAGCTACTTAAGGTTTCTCTGATAGAACTCATAGGGACGATTCACACAGAACGGGTTCTCTTACGAGAGTACTCTCGTGTTGCGTAAGCTAGCTTACGCTACGGGGAAAACTCCTTTTCTCGAGAATACTGAAGCCAAAAAATTATCCTTTAATTTTCTCATATTTAAAACGCATGCTTGCACAGAGCAGACCTAGAATAGGCAGCTCGTGCGCCTATTGGCTGCTCTGCGGCAAGATGCTGCAACCTATCGGTGGACTGGGAGTGACGTCAGCACCAATAGCAGCGCGGGTGCCCGAGTGCGTCACGTCCCGCCAGAATAGGCGTGGCTTACCTCTACATAAGCCGGTCCAGATAGGGTGTTCTTTGATTTTTCTCCACTTCAGCGAAGTATTCACATCGCTGACTCTCCAGAGAAGCCGCGCCGTCGAAACAAGCACCTCAGCGGGACGAGCCCTCTGCACTGCAGTTGGAAGCCGCCTTCGCCGCTTCATCGCCGTACCTGCTGCGCTATCCGGCGCCCATATCCTTTTCATATTATATATCCTTTGCACTAGTATTCTAAAAGAGCAAGAGGCGTTGTTTCAAATGCCTCGAGTTTCCAAATGCGGCTCGTGTCGAGCCCCTCTCAGCGACAATGCGCGAGTCTCGCCGCGGCCGGACCGCCATTGAAAGCAGCACGCATCGCTCTCACAGCTCCCTCGACGGAGGCGGCTGGAGTAGTGTATTTCGCAGCCAACGAGCCCGTTACGTTACCCGCTCGCCTGCACACAAAAGCCGTTTTCACGGCTACCCAAAAAAAAAAAAAAAAAAAAAAAAAGTGCGCTTCCCGCCTGGGACGAAACCGCGCGTAGCTTCCTTTAGAGCCTCGCTTTTTCACCTTCCCCGCCTCCCTTCACCGACGCACAGCTGCCGCTCACGAGCCTCACTGCCGTCGCGTTTGAGGTTGAGGGACACGCATCAATAGACTGCTGTTCTAACCGCGCGTAGCTTCCTTTACGTTACAAGGAAGCTAGCGCGCCCCCGCAGAAGCAGTCACTCTGCCCCTTGTGGGACCGCGCAGTGATAAGCGCCGTTCCCAAGGGCTGCCGGAGCCTATAGCCACAGCGACGCGCTCGCCGGAAAGCCTCCCTCGAGCCTCGCTTTTTCACCTTCCGCGCCTCCCTTCACCGACGCACAGCTGCCGCTCACGAGCCTCACTGCCGTCGCGTCTGAGGTTGAGGGACACGCATCAATGGACTGCTGTTCTAACCGCGGCTAGCTTCCTTTACGTTACAAGGGAGCTACCGTGGCTGCTCGCGCTACTCAAGCTTATGTTGTTTCCCCGGTGGCTAAACTCTAAGCTTTCGCGCCAGAGACCCGTGTTCGATCCCGGCTCTCGCAGTAGAAAAAATTTATGCAGCTCTCCTCTCTGAGCTCGCGACCAGCTTTCTTACGTACAGGAAGCGAGCGCGCGAACCGAGACGTCACCGTCGAAAGAAAGTGTGGTTTTTTGTCCCGCCGAGGCCTGACAAACTCCCTCTTCTTCTCAAACATTTTCCAGCTCCTCCTAGTACGAGCGGCCGGTAATGTCTATACTGCAGTAGTGTGCCTGTAATACACGCACGCCTGTAAACAGTGCCGACACACACACGAAAACTGTGATGACGCTCTCTCTCTCTCTTATCTGCTCGCGGCAACTAAAGCTTACGTTGTTTTCCCTATGGCTCAGTGGCTAAACCCTAAGCTTTCGCGCCAGAGACCCGTGTTCGATCCCGGCTCCCGCAGCAGATAACATTTATGCAGATCCGGCTCACGCCGATGGTGTTTTAGTGTAGAAAGGTGCCCACATCTCAGTGTTCACCCCTACACGAAAGCACGCTCGTGTTATTCACAGAGCCCACTCCCTTAAAGCGGGCAACAGCTCGAGTGTTGAACGTAGGAAATGTGTCCGCGAGTTCGCGTCCACGCCTATTTTTCTGCCCGCTCTATCACTAAAGACTCACGGCTGGACCACAGTCAAAGTTTATTTCCCTGTCAGTCCCCTTCAAAAAGGCTACTGCAGTGGTCCATTTAGCAGCCAACGAGCCGGTTCATTTACCCTCTCGCCTGCACACATACGCCGTTTTCACGGCGACCCAGAGAAATCTCAAAGGAGTATACTGTCTGGTTATCCGGCTCACGCCGTTGGTGTTTAAGTGTAGTGCAAGTGCCCACGCCCCAGTGTTCACCCCTACACACAAGCACATCAAATCTCGTGTCACTCACAGAGCACACTCTCATAAAGCGCAGAGAAGCCGCTCGAGTGTTGAATATAAGAAATGTGTCCACAGGTCCGTGCCCACTATCTGGCCGCTCTGTTACACGTTCAATAAAACAGGTTATGAATGTAAGTCTCGTGCCCGCCGGAGAGCGTTCACGCTTACTAACACACACCTCCCCCCGGGCGCCGCCCGCGTGTTAAAACGAAACACAGGGCATTGATATGACGCTCCCTATCCGTTATGATCGGGGCGTCACATACACTTGCAAGTCTCGTGCCCGCGCACACGCGCTCACGCTTACAGAAAGCTTTTCCGCCCAAAGCGCTGCTCGCGCGTCAAAAAGTGAGAATAAAATGCTCCCCATCCCTTATGATTGGGACTCCTCACATAAATCAGCCGGTCTCGGCTTTCAGTGAGCAGCCATTGCCCAGAACCGAGAGCGCGCGCGCCACGCTTTCGGCTCCGGTTCAGTTTCACAAGCCCGCAAACGGCTGCGATCTGAACCCGGAGGCCATTCGCCCCCTAGCGGCTCACATAGCTGCGTGGGAAATTATCCCAGGGATTTCAGAATGGGTTCTCAGCACAATAAAGCAGGGCTATACACTTCAATTCATTCGCCCTCCCCCGCGCTTTCGAGCCCGGTCCGCGACGATAGTGAATGCGGAAGTAGCACACCTACTTCACGCAGAAATAGCAATACTGCTGTGCAAAGGGGCTATAGAAAAAGTACCGCCTTCTCTTAGCGAGTCAGGCTTTTACAGCCGATATTTTCTTGTACCCAAGAAGAACGGAGCTTTCAGGCCCATCCTAGATCTGAGACATTTGAACAAGGTGCTTGCAAAAGACCGTTCAAATGCTTACAACCAGGAAAATCCTCGCGCACGTTTGCCCGAGGGACTGGTTTATTTCTCTAGATCTGGAGGATGCCTATTTTCTGTTTCAGATATCACCCCGTCACAGGCAATTTTTGAGATTCGCCTTCGACGGTCAGGTATATCAATACACCATCCTGTCGCTCGGCCTGTCTCTAGCACCCCATACATTTACGAAGTGCATGGACGCAGCGCTCGCCCCCCTGAGAACTCAGGGGCTGCGAATAATGAACTATCTGGACGACTGGCTGATATTGGCTGTGTTCGCCACCTAGCCGCGTTTTTCCAGAAGGGCAGCTTTCTCCCTTTGAAAACGTTTCAACGGATGCTGGGCTGTATGGCATCAGCTGCAGCGGTGCTCCAGCTGGGCCTATTGCGCATGCGCCCGCTCCATCACTGGTTGAATGCTTGCGCGTCTCGCCGAGCCTGGGTTTCTGGCGGCCAGAAAATCAGAGTGACTCAGACCTGCATAGCGGCTCTGCAGCCCTGGTTAGTAGCCGACTGGTACCAGCAGGGAGTGACGATGGGAACCTTCTCTTATTGGAAAGTAGTTTCGACAGATGTGTCCAACTCGAGTTGGGGCGCGCTGTTCGAAGGCAGACCGGCCTTTGGCCAGTGGTCAGACCAAGAGAAGTGCTTTCACATAAACTGTCTTGAGATGATAGCGGTCGAAAACGCGCTGAAGCGCTTCCTCCCGTTCATACAGGACCAACACGTTCTCGTTCGCTCGGACAACATGTCTGTGGTTTCCTATGTAAACCGTCAGGGTGGTGTCAGATCCAGGAACCCCTGCAATCTGACGGAACGCATCCTTGTTTGGTCCCAGATGCACCTGTGCTCGCTGAGGGCGGCGCATGTGCCTGGCCATTCGAATGACGGTCCAGACAAACTGTCCAGGGACAACGTTCCCCTGGGGGAATGGTCCCTGCACCCCCAAACGGTCCAGAAACTGTGGCGCCTATTCGGCAGAGCGGAAGTCGGCCTATTTGCGTCAAAAGACAATGCTCATTGCCCGATGTTCTTTTTGAAGAACCAGGACACCCTGGCCCAGGTCTGGCCCAGCCTCCCTCTGTATGCTTTCCCTCCGGTCTCTCTGTTACCACAGGTAATCAAGAGAGTCAGGGAAACGCGCCACTCGGTGCTCCTCATAGCTCCGCACTGAGAGAATCAGAATTGGTTTCCGGAACTAGTACGGCTGTCACATGCAGCTACGTGGCCTATTCCGGTGAGGGCAGATCTCCTCTCTCAGGCTCGCGGCTAGATCTGGCTCCCCATCCATGATTGATCAACGGGTACTCGTTACCCTGCCAGAAAGAGTGATGAGCACGATCACGCAGTCTAGAGCTCCTTCCACGGGACGGCTCTACGCGTCTAAATGGTCAGTGTTCTCCAAGTGGTGCACCGACAGAGATCTGGATGCACGGTCGTGTGAGGTTGCGCATTTGCTCACTTTCCTACCAGAGCTGATGGATAAGGGGAGGTCCCCATCCACGCTCAAAGTTTATGTGGTGGCCGTGGCGGCGTTCGCAGAATCGACGCACGGTCAGTCACCGGGAAGACATGAGCTGGTCATCCGCTTCCTTAGGGGAGCTAGAAGGATGAATCCGCCGCGCCCCCCGTCGGTTCGTATGCGGCCTCTGCAGTGCTTCGGTTGGGTCTGCTGCGCATGCACCCCCTCCATCGCTGGCTGAAAACACGAGTCCCGCGACGAGCTCTCTGTGAGAGCGTCATGTTTGGAATTTGGGCCTAATGATTCTAAAGTTACGCTCAAACCAATACACGGTTATGTCCCCAAAGTGCTCTCTACTCCGTTCAGAGCGCAAGTCATTTCCCTGCCGGCCCTTCCGGGAACCGACAGTGACAGCGATGTAAACTTCCTTTGCCCGGTCAGGGCTTTAAGAGTTTACGTTCAACAAACCGCTGCCTTCAGGCAGTCAGAACAGCTGTTCGTTTCGTTTGGTGGCCGCACGAAGGGGCTAGCTACCTCGAAACAGAGCTTTTCCAGATGGATAGTTGATGCTATCGCCTTGGCTTACAAGTCTAAAGGCCTTCAATGCCCTTTAGGTGTTCGAGCCCATTCCACTAGAAGTATGGCCTCATCATGGGCTTGGACTAGTGGTGTTTCACTCCATGATATTTGTAGAGCGGCAGGCTGGGCCTCTCTGTCTACATTTATAAGGTTTTATAACCTGGAGGTCCCTGCTTTGCAGGCCAAAGTGTTATCTGTATGAGATTGTCATACACGCTGACTGTTATACTGTGTTATGCACTCCCTTATACATATGAGGCGTCACCATATGGTCAATATGTGTTAGGGCTCACTTTGTGTCGGCCCACATATCTTCACTATTACGTGTTCCCCGGGCACTGGCCCTTGGACTTAATGTGAATGGTCTCAGCATACACGGCGCTTTAAACTGGGTTCCCGTAGCGTAAGCTAGCTTACGCAACACGAGAGTACTCTCGTAAGAGAACGACACTCGGTTACTAACGTAACCTCGGTTCTCTCTAGAAGAGGGAACGAGTGTTGCGTAACCCGGCCGTGTTAATGCTGCGTTCTTATTTCGCTTCAGTGTGAAAAACCAAAGAACACCCTATCTGGACCGGCTTATGTAGAGGTAAGCCACGCCTATTCTGGCGGGACGTGACGCACTCGGGCACCCGCGCTGCTATTGGTGCTGACGTCACTCCCAGTCCACCGATAGGTTGCAGCATCTTGCCGCAGAGCAGCCAATAGGCGCACGAGCTGCCTATTCTAGGTCTGCTCTGTGCAAGCATGCGTTTTAAATATGAGAAAATTAAAGGATAATTTTTTGGCTTCAGTATTCTCGAGAAAAGGAGTTTTCCCCGTAGCGTAAGCTAGCTTACGCAACACTCGTTCCCTCTTCTAGAGAGAACCGAGGTTACGTTAGTAACCGAGTGTCGTTTTTCAATGTAAACACACTCTCGACGCTGTACACGAGTCTCGTGCCTGACGAGGTGTTCTCAAAGTTAAAATAAGTTCAACTTTTAAAAACGCTGTTTTTTAACCGCTAAAACGCGTTGTGAAACAACTTTACAGTTACTTCTTGTAAAGGCAGAAAAAATAGGCTGCATCTGCACTGACACGTTACTGTTTAAAACTCCAAGAGAAAAGCAAATAATAAACTATTGTGTGTGCTGTGCAGTAAAGTGTCACTGAAACAATCTATTGTTGCACAATAACATAGGCCTAATGGATAATTCACAGTGGTTTCTATAAATGCTGTTCCAATTAGTGATAATTGCTCCTTAATAGGATACAGCTGAACGTATGGTTTTGATATATTTCCTAGGCTTCAAAACAAAGATGTTATTAATAAATGTTTCGGTGGGGTTTTCCCGTGGGCATTTGTGAGTTGTTGTACATGACATGTCATGAGATGAATAGATCAGAGGTGTAACTGAAATGCTTTTCACATTAAAAAACAAATGAACTTTGGATAACTAAAAATCTCATATCCTTCTAATTTTTGCAGCCATACACATTACTCGCACTGTTTTATAAAGAGAATCACCAAAGGTGCTGAAGCACAACACACTAGCAAAATACGCTTCAATTGATACAACCCGCGGTAGTTTAACTTTTTTTTTTTTTTTTTTTTCAACAATTGCACAGTTTACATGAACGTTCATCTCCATTATAAAAATAATACATTGTGCAGTTTCCAGCATTGCGGGTGTTTTCCGGGGTAGTTTTGTACATAACCATTCAACACATAGTTATAGGCATCTAAAGATTTATATGCCCTCAGTTTCTCTTTACGCTCGGTTTCTCTATCAGGTAGGTGTAGAAGTCAGGCCACTCAACCGGAGGTAGCCTTAATCCTGTCAGATCATCCATTGAGTGAGCGTGTACGGGTCAGCCGTAAAACGTTTTTTTTACGTCTGGTTCCGTCCGTTAAAATTAACTTTTGCAAATAAAAATTGCGGTACTGGACACTGAGTGACCTTGCACATTAAGATAAAACCGGATTTTCTCCAGTCTTTGTTAAAAAGCAAGCTAACAAAACTTGCAAAATAACGTTAGGAAAGCGGCAAGAGGGATCGTTCTGCAGCCAACTAAGCTCCGCCCACAGAAAAACGTCACCATGTTTACCAACTGATAGAGATGGTCCTCACTGCAGAACATGAAATCCACGAGAGGGGTCGGATCTAGATCCGACTCCTCCCACCTTACATACCTAAACCTACCCAGCTCCACCCCTTATCCCTAAACCCACCCCTAAACCTACCCAGCTCCACCCCTTATCCCTAAACCCACCCCTAAACCTACCCAACCCCACCCCTTAATCTGGATCCGACTCCGCCCCCCGGATCTCGTGTACTGCAATGAGGTGCTACTGGAGAGATAAGGGGTCTATAACTTGATATTATTAACAGGTGACCACACCTACACCACTGGTGCACACTACCATCTAGTGGTTGAACAATCATTACATTTGGCTCCTACAACAGTAAAAACAGCAAAAATATTGTTACAATTTAAAATAACTTTTCTATTTGAATATATTTTATTACTATAAATTAATTTTATTAGTATATAATTTAAACTATAATTTTCAAGATTCTTTAATGGATAGAACGTTAAAAACGTTTTTGTAACAGTTAAATGTGTCTAAACTAATGAATGCCTCATTGTAGAATAAAAGTATATTAATTTCTTAACAGATCTGCAATATACAGTCTTTATTACTTGTTTTTGTACGTCCTATTAATTATCACTGACACTGTATAATTAAGAAATAAACACTTTTATTTAAAAGTCAATTTAAACAAGACGTCAAAGATAATAAAATACAAATATTGCCTTTTTTATAAACATCCTGGTTTTGCTGATTCCCTTCCTCTGTAATAGAATACATTTAATTAATTTCAGCTACATCTGAGCGACAGCTTTTATGAGTTATTTTGAGTGTTTAAAGTCCCAAGCATCACGCAAAATCAGCTGACCAGATGTTACATCTACTCACACTGACACTGCATTCCTGCAAATGAGTAACTACTTTCAAAAACAGGTTACAATGATACAGATATGTCTGTTCACAAAGAACATTTATTCTGTTCAGTTAATCAGATGAACAGAACACAATTGTCTTACATATGGAAACCATAATTATACATATACAGTATATATAAAAAAATACAAGAATGGTAATAGGGGAAAATGCACATCATTGGCTCTCTGGTCCCTAACAGCAAAACCCCACATATGTTCCTTCGAAATGACAACACATGGCTTTATATCCCTGATGTAAAATATCAATTCTTCCCTTTTTCATGAATTCCCTTGTGGAAAAGATAGATGGATTGATTTTAAGTGTTATCTGGAATGATGCATCCATCATAAAATGTGTGCCGTCTTGCATTCGCCTTCATGGCAGGTACATAAATAAATTCCCTTATTTTCAGTTTTGATTTAAATAACTAAATTTATAATCATAAATAAAAACAATTCTGAAATCATAAACATGATATAATGTGCATAATAGTCCCTTTATAAAGTGTCAGCCTATAAAGACTGCTGGGTTAAGTGAGAACTAAAAATTAAGAAACCATGATAGAAAAGATGAGGGATATTAACTAATCATGTCTAAAAATAAACTCACAACATCCTTGTCTTGTAGTGAACCTGTATTGTAGAAATGTGTTAAGATGTGACCGCTCTTTTGACTTAATTAGCCAATATTGTCAGTGTGAAAGATAATTCTGAACCAAAACCTGATTTTAACTCTGTCAGTGTAAACCAGAATTCTCTGCGTCTGCTGCGCGTTCAGTCGACTGAAGGCTCTTCAGAGCTCTCAGAGTCCTCTCTATCACTCCCCATAAGACCAGTCACCTCAGGCAGATCTACAAAACCAATACAAACATTAGATATTACATGTAGAACTTCATGTACACCATTGTTCAAAAGATTGGGGTGAGTCAGTTTCAAGAATTTAATACTTCTAATCAGCAAGGGTAAAATCAAAATCGACAGTAAAAACATTTATAATGTTACAAAATATTTCTATTTTAAATGACTGCTTTTCTTTTGAACTTTCTATTTATCAAAGAATCCCAAAAAACTAAACAAAAAAAAGATCATGTGACACTGAAGACTGGAGTAATGATGCTGAAAATTTAGCTTTGCATCACAGGAATAAATTACATTTTAATATACATTACAATAGAAAACAGTTATTTTAAATAATATTTCACAATATTACTGTTGTTGCTTTATTGATCAAATTAATGCAGCCTTGGAGAGCATTACAGACTGCAAAATCCCCAAAAATTATTATAGACCCCAAACCTTTGAACGGTAGTGTATAAGTATGAAATCAACCTTTTATTATCTAAAAAAAAAAAAAAAAAAAAATTTAAAGGGGTCATATCATTTTTTTATTATGAAAAAAAAAAACACTAATATAATATTTTAGCTTTTTATTAGCATTTTTTCATCTTCACCTTCAAATACACAAACTTCCCCACATGTTATCATTAGTTCTTCAGGGGGTTAAAATGGATTTGCTTAGAATAATTGCATCAAAGCACTTGGTTATCAGAGAAAAACTGTTGGATAATAAATCTTATTTATATGATTTTACATGTCTTACAATCCTTTATCTCAAAAGATCAAGGAAAACAGACCTCATGATATGACCCCTTTAATTTTAAGGTGGATGATTAATGTTTCTGATTGTATTTTGAGGAGAAAGTCATTTAGCTGAGATTTCTATGTGGCCCTCACCCTTAAAGTCTTTGCTGTTTATTGAACTGTTCTTATGATCTCGCTTAGATACTGAAATACAAAACAGTCATGTCAGTCATGAGGTGAAGATGTTATTGAGTATTAAAAAGAGGAAGTGCATGTATGAAACGAGTGAGACCGACATCAACTATAGTTTAGTCGAGTTTCTTACAGCGCACAATCTTTATAGGCCAGATAAGGATCGCGGAGAGGCTCAGTGCTGCTAAAACGGACACTCCACCAGTGACGATGACCATGACATAGTGGTAATACCACACGCAGTCCGGACAGCACACCATTGTGCTGAATGAGAGAAATCACACACATAAACACTTTCAATAAAAAATATATATTAGAATTAAATTTTACTCCAATATATTACATTTTAAATCCAATTAAGCCATTATAACAGTCTTTCTTACTCACTTTACATTCTAGTATGCATCGATGCATTCAAGTATACACTTACCGGCAGGGGTGTAGCGCCTGAATGATCATGACTCCCAGGCCATTAGCCACCTTGTCTGTGAAGCTCATAGCTCCGTAAACAAAAGCCCCGCTTTGCTGTCAGGAGGAAAAGAAAAGTCATTTCAGAAACTCGAAAAACTTCTTTGAAAACAAATTTTAGTTTCCTCTTTCCTGCGACTATTTTAACACTTCTGAAACTAGCCCCTTTGAAGCACATGCCTTTTTCACTTCTGTTTTTCTTACTGGTTCAGTTTTGTAACCATTAAAGTTGTGAAGCGGTTGCTGTACGTTTTCAGTTCCTCTAGACTGATTGATATCAACACTTACTGTCTGATCTCCTATGAGTTCAGCCGTCATGGCAAGAGACATCACCAGGATGGTGCCAGCACCCACCCCTAGCAGGACCGCTGCCCCGTACACCTTTTCTCCCATGTGTGTGTCCAGCAGCACCCAATAGGAGAACACCAGAATCAGCAACAGTCCCAAAAAATAGGTCATCTATCAGTAAGAAACAAGGAAACTTTAGTATAAATCATATTGTATCAACTTCCAATACTGTACATGAAATTGTCTAGTGAATTGTTTTTCCTTTTATTCATTTTCAGATGATCCTTTGAAATTTGGATGGGCGCGAACAGTCTAGAGCGAGGTTCTCAACTGGGGGCCTCAAGAAGAATTGATATGACATAATAATGACTAATATAATTTATGTGTGCTCCACTCATAAATATGATCACACGTACAGTATATGACACAGCAATAATGACTGGTATTGCTAATCACTTCCAACAATGGGAAAAGTTATTAAGTCTTATATTTCAATCAAAAGACAGAAATGCAAACTCATACTCACACATTTGCCTATTAGCTTGCTGAGAGGTTTCATGATAAATGAGGAAGCAAAGCCACTCAGGAACATGACCAGTGGAATGGTGGCTATGTACTTCTGGAAGACAGAAAGTCAAACAGAGATTACTATCTATTTCCTTAAATGCTTTTGTTGCTGATGCTAATCTGGGTGTAAAGTGAAGTATTACTATAGTTGTCGTACCTTTGGCAGCAGTAGTGTGTAGGTGAGATACATGGAAATATATGTTTGTGATAGGTTCACTATCAGTCTGGTGGACATATAAAGCACAGCCACCTGAATAGAGCAGGGTTTAGAGAAGATGTTAAAGTCAGTTATAACAGACAGTTACTAAATACCATTTCCAATGTTAAGTGATAACATTGTGTTTCAACGCACTGTTCAGATTATTCACAAAAGCTGGGAATTAAATGCCATGCCAGTGAAGAGTAACATGTGTACTGGCTACTAACCTGGTAGAATGATGGCTGTCTCAGCCAATGCTGCCACTGCAGTGGAGTAGTGGGAGGGGCCACAGTGGCACTGTGAAGAAGTGACTGGCGCTCATCAGGACTAGAGCCATCCTCCTCCTGACTGGGACGTGCGCCCTTCTCCCGTGTGCCCAGGTGAAACAGCACTGAGAACAGAGCCCCAATGCACACCACTACGAGACTTAGATTCTGTGTGTGAAAAGATATTTCTGCATTAAGCTTGTCAGAGCTGTTTTGTCCAGGCCTACATGCTAGGTAAATTTAAAGAGAAGCAAAGGCTGATAAGACTGGTCCATAAAAATACGCTGAAAACCATAAACCGTTGATTACATTAATTTAACACCATTTTACTACTCATCTAGTGAACCATCTAAGGGAAATGGGTCATCTAACTTTTAATGAAATTTCCTGTAGCTCAAACAGTAGAGCATGGTGCTAGCAAAGGCAAGGCATTATTTTTTTTTATATTACATAAATATAAATTGAGTCTCTTTTCTGGTTTTGGTCGTGATTCTTGGTCTTATTGTGCACTTCTTTTAGGAATACACTAGCATATAGATGTTCACACACATTTTGACTTTAAAGGGTCTTTAAATGTAGGTGTCTTGTAATGCAGGATTAAATGAGCGAGACTTCACCTCAGCACAATAAAGGTTCAGCACTCACTCTGAAAACGGGAATGTCAACAGGGCCAAGGTTTTCTGTAAGGGCAGGATCATCTCCCTCCTGAGTCTGAAAATGAAACATCAACCAGGCCACTGCATACACTGTGATGTTGGCTATCACCGTAAAGGCATACCTGAGAGATACAACCAAAATACAATTAAAAGTCAAGACATCATACCGGTAAGTACAGGCAGTGTCCTCCAAACAAGCAACACAAGAATGTTTGATCATTAGCATAGAGCTGCATGAGTTTACCTGTATGCAGTGAGCTCCACTTTCTCATGCTCGCAAGACACCAGCTCGGGAATGAGGGAGAGATGGGAAATCTGGGTGGCCGCCCATCCAAACTGGAAGATGACGATGAAGGGGGTAAAGTAGGTGAGACTGACCCACTGTGGAGTGTTCGGATCACAGCCCAGGCACTGGTTAAATATAAAGGGGAATGATAGGAGGACGCTGAAGGTCCCTAGGTGGGGTAAAAGACAGTAGATGAGAATTATATCATCTTATAATATGCCTGGAATAAACCTTAAAGAGACTGTTCACCAAAAATAATTGTCATCAGTTACAAAATATGCAATGACATCTGTTTTTAAAAGTCATAGAACAACAGTGGTGATGATAGTACAACATTTGCATGAATGATTGATTGTTCAATATGTAGGGCGGGACTTGTGAGTGGTTGTTGCTGTTGCTCTGATCTCACGTGAGTAAATGCCAGTAAACACGTCATCAGAGAACAGATGAAAGATTACGAGGGCACATGAATACAAAAAGATAATAATGATCTGTACGAATGATTCATTTACAATAGTGTAATGTTCCACAAACAAAGAGTTAATTTGATTTCATGGGGACTTACCGACTAAATGCCATGTTTTTCTTTTCCCATACGATCCACAGCCGGGTGTCTTGTCAGACTCATAACCGATTAGTGGTGTACACACTCCATCCGCTATCTGCCCCACTAACAACAACACACCCGCATATGTGTTCTGAAAGCCCAGCACTGAGTGATAAAACACCAGAAGGTATGTAAACCACATCGATGCGCACAGGTCGTTGAGAAAATGCCCCACTGAGTAACTCAGACGACTGACGGCGGGTAAAGAGGCTTCTGTGGAGTCCGGCATGATTAACGCGAAACAGTTAATTCCCAGTCGGCTAAAAATGTGTATTTACGTTTATCCACCTCTGCATATTGTCCTCTCCAGCGCCGGCTTCCTCACTGCGGAGAACGAGTCTAGTGTGAAGGTCAATGCTTTCGGTCCATAACAGTTGTAACGTTACGTTAACTGCAGTTCCTATGGTTTTGGTCAGCTGACTTTGCAAATAAGTCACGATGGACGAGGCGCGAAATAAAACTTCATCATTCTCTTTCATAAATTGAGACTTACACTTTTAAATGACATATTGGTAAACATCATATGCAGCATGCTTAATGTTGAATTTGTCTGGTGAAAAGAGCTAGTATAGCACAGCATAGCATAGCGTCTTGTTATTTTCGATTCGTGTTGTCATCATGTGCGTATTAAGCCACGCCCGCGCTCATTCATTCAACGTCTGCTTTTTAAAGGCGAGTCCGGTAAAAGTCCCTTTAAGATTTTTTTCATCATTTTATTTTTCCCAAAGTCGAATATCGATATGAGGAATCGCGGGTTTACACTTATTTCCACAATAATACAATGTTTCACGCATTTGGGTTTGCTAGTGTTTGAGCAGTTGTCAAATATCACCACCTGCTGTTCGTGCAGCACTCTATATCCCTTCTTCTGCCATAAAAAGTGCTGACACAATTTTGCCCCGTTTCAGGCTACCTGTAACCCGTGTTTTCCAAACTTATACCCGTGAAAGTGCACTGGAACGGCAGTCAAACCCGTGACTTCGTACTAGATCGATGTACTCCCAGTTACGAGTTGAAAAAACACGGGTTACAGGTTGCCTGGAACGCGGAAAAATTGCCTGAAAAAAATCCATGTATTGTTGACCTTAAACTGAATTAAATATATCTAACTAAATGATTACTAACTGATTGAATATAAATTTTCACTTAAGAGTATTACTTATTAGAGTATAAGACTATAGACAAGTCCATTTTTATACCCCTAAAAGGACAACGTTTCCCCTGAGATATAAACATTTACAGATTTTGAAAATATGTATATAATTTAAACAAACGTAATAAGCTAACGCTTAACTTTTTAAACGTGCAAGTCTCCTTCAAATATAGTGAATATGTAAAATATACCAGCTTAAATCTTTTGGTAAATACACTGTAAAAAATGATTTTGTGGTGAAGAAAATACTACTGAAAAAAAAACAATGTAATTTACATGAAAAAGTTAGTTCAGGCAAGAATTAAAAAAACTAAGTAAATTCCATATCAGTACTTAATTCAAGCGAGTAGAAATGGAAGCGTAAATATCAACTTAATAAAATTAAGTAAAAATTACTCAACTTTTCTGATACTGGGGTTCCCATCATGCACTGGACCTTGAATAATTAATGAGGTTGATTTTTCACTGGTTTCCAGCTGTATTTACACTGTTTTATCATTGCTTTTGTTGTTAGGATTATAGTAACTTGCCATTTTGTGACATTTCGAGTACATTTTCTGCTCAAAATGACACATTCAAACACAAAAACGATTACAAATGTTACCGTCATTGTGTATTGTCTACCAAGTATTGAGGTCTTTGCATTCACATGATGTTTAACATCTGACATGATGTAGTATAAATTACTTAGAAGTTCTAAGCAAAGCACATTCTGGTATTTCAATATTATTGTTTAAAGTGAAATGTAATGCAAAGGAAATTTCAACTAAATTGATTTTACTCAACCTTTTACTAGCCAAGTTAAAATTTCTTATTTTCTTTGTTACTTTCACTTGACTAGGTTAAGTAAAGTTTACTTAATTCCATATTCCAAGTAAATTTAACTTAAATATTTCTAATTAAAGCTACTTATAAATATGTTTAGGTTTTTACTTGGCAAATCGTTGTAAATTTACTAGCATTTTCTGAGTGAAAAAAGTTAGCAAGCTTTTTTCAAGTAAATCCTACTCCAAATTTTTTACAGTGTAGATTTTCCACTACAGCTGGCCATGTTTTGTTTTAAATGTATGAACAAAGTCACCATATCTAAACAGTCACAACACACCCATTCAACATGAAACCATGAAAAGAGGCCTAAACTTTCAGCCTCTCAATATCCCCCAGTGTAAAAAAAACTTTTTTAACCCTTATCCAGTAAATCATGAATAACTGGTTGAGAGCCACTGTTTAACACCATATTTAAAAACAGCTCATTCATGTTTTTTTGACAGTCTGTTCTAAAGAGGTTAATGATTGAATAATCACAAGATGTCATAATTGACAAGCTGTTTTATCTGCAAGGGGGGGAAAGGTCATTTGGAGGTATAAAAATATCCTGTTCTAGCACTATATAAAATGTAAGTGTGTGTATGCCACCTCTTATGCCATTCTGACAAGGTGTACTCAGTGAATTGTATTACGCAGGTTAAGCGGTGTTTAAGGCACTTGCCCAGCAGCTACACGTGTGTTGTTCTATGGCACCACAACCTGGTGACTCACTGCAACTGGCCGTGTTTCATCACGTGATGTTGACCGTTGAAATAACCACAACCATAAACTCAATGCAGTGATTGTGCACAGACACAACATGTACCATCTTATGAGGCATAGAAGAAAAGCAACATTTAATAGGTATGTAAATCAATACACATCCTCACTCTGATAGGCAACCTCTGTTACTGCGTATAAACCCATAGACTCAAGTCTTAATGGAGCTTTGCTATGATACACTTTACAATAGTGAGAAATGCCAACGGACTCCATTAGACTGGCGTGGAGCGCACCGTAGAGAACAAACACTCTGAGAGGGCCACGGACACCCCGTCATGATAGGAATCGTAGAGGGACACATTAGTGTTAAATGTTTTACTTGGAAAGGCACAAACTATGATTCCCAGTTAACTTAATCTAATGCGAAAAACAATAAAAGCACAATTTTGACCGAGAGCATCACTTTCGTCCCTTTGGGAGAGACCAGCCCGCTGTATAAAATGATCCCACGTCTGCCTTTATTTCTGTTGCTTCCTGTAAATGTCAATGCCAGAAATGCCAAACGGTTTGCTTTTTTCCCTCAAAAGTGCAATTCACAGAGGAGAGATACCATGTATTTCTCTCCATCTCCCACAGTACCTGAGACCAGCCACTGTGCTACAACATCATCATCCACATGGACAGGAAAAAAAGAGGAAGTAAAAAACAATGAAGAGAAAATAAAGAAACACTAAGAGCGGTTAAAAAAATGTTCACACATTCTACAACATGAGTAAAACTGTTCAACTCAGGGAGAGCAGATCTTCAAAACAACTTTTTAAATTACAAAAACAAAGGAAAGACAGAATTTACATGTTTATGTTTCTCCATATATCAGTCAGCAGTCTTTGCCCACTTATTTTGATCCCATTAAAAAAAAAAAAAAAAAAAAAAAACATCATGGAGCACATCACTCACTCATCCAGCCAGTGTGTCAAAGTGAACGGATGTCTTCTGTGTGTCTGGTTGCCTTTTAGTTCTCAAATAATGGTTTTGCATGTACAAGTACATGTATCTAAAATACAAGTTTAAACAGTCCATCTGGTTTAAGTAACATAACATATATCATCTTACTTCTGACCACTAGTCTCTTCTGGTTTCCCACATTGTACAAATATATTTATTTGTTCCACTGAATCGTTTCCTTACAAAGAGTGTCAGAGCCCAGAGTGCTGAGGTGTGTCCTCTGAGCGGATGCCAAAAGTGAGGCAGTGAGTTTCTGTTCTGATGTGGAGCAGAGACCGAAAGGGATGGAGCTCCATGTTTCAGCTCCAAGTCCTTTGCTTTTATTTTTTTTCTTTAAACGCACCAGTGACTTAACGTTTCAAAGATGTTTCTCCTCACTTGTGTCGCTGGAGCGCTTTCCTCTTCCTCCTCTTGAAAAAACAACAGCACCTGAAATGAGCAATAGAGTTAAAGACAGTTTTGCAATCTCCTCCCTTCATTCTCAAACTTGTCACACAGTCTAGTCGAGGTTTTGTTAGGCAGAGGTCAAAGCAAATGTGTTAGCAAGAGATCAGACTGCACAATCGTGTGCAGCTACTGTACATGTGACTGGTGCTAATGTAACCAAAACATAAATACGTTAATGCTACAACAGTGCTTTGGGAACAAGGAATTAACGGTAAAACTGAAAGTTAAATATTTCAAATATAATCAATTTTATTATATAAAATGAATGAATCAATAACAAATGTATTTATTAGTCAATTTTAAAAAGTATTTGTTCTTTACATGTTTAAAATTAGTTAAATGTAACAAAACAATACACTAATAAATTATTTTTAATATTTACATTTTAAACAAAGCCACTCATTTAAAAAAAGAGGCAGTTCACATGATTATAAATATAAATTATTATTATTAAAATATACTAAGTGGTTAAATTAACTAATTAAATAGATTTTTAATATAGATATTTATTCATCAGTTTGAACAAATTTGATTAATAAATTGACAATTCCTTTTTTCATTTTAAAAGGGCATTCCAAGCACTAAAACTATACATTTATAATTGAATTGTCATTAAAAATCAAGTTTTTAATGTTTATGTCTATGTGGTGTTTTTAATATGCCAAACCATGTGCAAATTCCTAAGTCAAACACCATTGCTGAGTATTTTCTCCTTAAAACTGAAGAAGTCTTAAAAGAGTCTCAAGAGAAGCTAGGTTATCCTGGTATATTTTTCTGTTGATTGAAAATCAGCAAGCTAAATCTACCCGATTTTTCACGAGGGCAGCTGTCTGACTCTGAGATGGCGAACGGGAACATGGTTTGTGTAACATTTGCAGCACATTATTAGCTGTTTCATAACACAGACAAGCCAATGGTTAATCAAATTACCGTCGTCCGACATTGTAGAGAGTGATACCATAAGACGCATTACCATTCTGATACATCGACTTGTAGATGAGCCTGTATAATTCGTTCTTCCACTTCTGAATCAGTTTCTGCCATATATAGCTGAATTAAAGCAGTATTTCCCTTGCCATCATGTAATGTTTACTACAGTAAAGCTGACCGAGTAGATCAGGTAGTCTAAGCTGATGTGAGTGGAAGCAGGGCTAATTAGCATATTCATGCTTCCGCAAATACTAAATGAAGCAATTCACTTACATTCAAGCTATTTTAAGGCATGCCAAAATTATTTTCACAGGAGAAAATGTTTAAATATGTACTTTTGGTGAGTTTTAAAGGATACAATTATTGGGGGACTTTAAATATTAAAGCTAATAATAATTAAGTAAATAACACATTCAATCATTAGCATGTAGCCTTCAATTATTTAATTAAGTAAACATCGTTTTAAATGGGTTAGGTGAAAAGTAATAAAATGAACAACAAATAAACATTACACATACTTGTTACAGAACAAGTGGCCGGTCTGTTAGTCTGCATTTACACTTAATGCACACATGCATTTTGACATATCAGACTTTTTCATCTGTTGCTATGGTTATTACTGTCAATCAACACAATATTGGATTCAATCCTGCATTTAAATTGTTGTCCCTCCTGAAACTTTGGAGTGTATACTTAGCAGCATTAAAAATAAAACTTTCATTCAAACTGTGAATGGGTTATGTACAGATGGCAAATAAAGAGTGCTCCCTCAATAATCAAGAGCACTATTGAGCACTTTCTGACTCATTTCTTAAACGCCTCTTGTTGGTCATTGCGTTCATGTGCTCAACATCAGATACAATGCTCAATGCTGTAAAAACACATTGTAAAGAGCATCGAAGGATTCTATTTACAGAGCGCTCACACACAGTCGCCTGTCAGCCGGTATCATTACATTTTTAAAATGTCATTATCTACATGGTATCAAAGTACTTTTGACAACAATCAGAACTAAAAACAGGCCGTGTCCCTGCTGTAGCTTATTGTAACATATACAATTAGTTGGCAAGTTAATGAATTAATGGTAACAAGGTTAGGTAGCTGCTGCTTACCAGTTGACATTCGCCTCAAACATTTGAGTAGTTAATAACATTAGCTAACCGCAGCAAGGACCAATATGAGACTAAACATCATCATTCAAAAAACAGCGTCCATGCACATAGCACTGCTTCTAATGTTAACTTTCAGGGAGTGATAAACTCTTCATTCTCAGCTAAAGGAAAATACAAGAACATTTTTTTCAATATAATTTTCCAGGACAACAACTAGATTTTCCAGGACATTTGACATTTTACAGGACTGGAAAATTAGTCATCAATTTTCCAGGTTTTCCAGGACACGTGGGAACCCTAAGGATGTGTATTATGCAAACATGTACTTTTAAAAACAACTGGCAAACTTTAAATTGTCCTTACTTTGTATCATCGGCCACCTCCACCTCAGCAGGGGCAGTTATGGGAGCGTTAGAGTGTCCCGCCGTAGGATCGTCTGTATTCACTTCTCCATTGGTCGAGCTCATAACCTGAAAATGAATTTAAGGTAGCAGGCAATGTGTTTTCAAAATAGCTTGGCAAAGATGAGTGATAACAGAAAAACCACAGTACACAGCGGGATTTATTTTGTCTAACTGGCCCTTAACCCATTAAGGACACTTTTTTAAATAATTAACTGTTCAAAATTAGGTTGCTTAGCATCAACCAGGACGGTTAAAAAGAAAGGAGGGGGGGGTATGTAAAATGAAAGAACCGTGCTTGTTCAGATAATGGAAATAAGCCGAAAATGAGTTTAGTTGGAATTCTTATTACACTAACATATTATAAAAGAAGAGTTACACCCTGGATAACTGTATGTACACAAGCAAACACCCATTTGTCTTGCTTAACTACTTTTATACAATATAAGCAGTATTTTCACACTGAGGTCACTATATGTGTGTGTCACTGTCACTAGATAAAGTGATGTGTGTTAGACAAGGGGGGAGAGAGGAGAGGAGACCATTTAAGTGTCTACAGCTGGAAGATGGACAGAGGTGTCTCAAGTGAGAGGACTTAAAGAAACAGAAAGACTAGAGAACAGAGAAAGGAAGAGATCGACACCGACAGCATGCAGTACTGCGCAAACACCCAGTACCTGGACAGAGCCCCCCAGCCTATCGGCCGTGAGGTGCGACCCTAGGAGCTCCCTGTTGGTCACGGGAGTGGGCTGGGACTCACTTCCTTTAGGTTCTGGAGACTGGCATGACAGCAATGGGGGAAAGGGGGTGGGAGGGTGGCAAAGGGCATAAGAGATGTTTTTGAAAGGAGGTGAGGGTGTAAAGAAAAAAGAACAGAACGAGTTTAAAGAGGAACGCCTTCCATGCACAAGCAGACTGCTCTAGCTAACAGGATAGAGGTGGAAATAAAAGTGTGAGTGAAAAAACAAGAGCATGTGACATGCAGAGATGGAGAGGAAAGCTAAGCTCTTATCTTTCACAAAGAGCTCATATAAAAACTTATAATGTAACGGAGATTTAAAGGGACTGTGACCAAGACATGGAAATACCACCAACTAAAAGAATGGCATTCAGCGTTTGAGGAAATGACAGATCTTCAGACTAGCAAAAGTCTACTCTGGCTGCAGGAAGTTGTCTAGGGTCGGTCGATGAGTGAAAAAAAAACATTTACCACATACTGCTGACATGGGTTAAAAGAGTCATGTAACACTGAGATAACATTTCAAAAACTACACTGCATTAAGCAATGTTTTACCACATATAACAAAAAAAAAAGAAAAAAAGGAAACTAGTACTTAAAGGTACTGTCCCATTCTTCCTCTTTTACATGAACAAGGAATTACCGCTAAAATTAAAAGTGCAATATTCAAATATAATAAACATCACTTTAGAAAATGATGAAATCAATAGTAAGTGGAATTTATTTCTTCAAATTGTCAAATAAATGTGTTTAAAATTGCTAATGTTTAAAACTAGTTAAATGTAACAAAATAATTAATTAAAAAAACATTTAATGTAAATTTTAAATTTTAAAACCAAATGAAAAAAGCACATGACTATTAATAGAAATTATTATTATTAAAAAATATTAATAGTGGTTAAATTAACAACTTAAATTAATTTGTCATTTTGAACCTTTTTTAATTTTAAAGTGGGATTCCAAGCAATGAAGCTAAAACCTTTATAATAGGTCTTGTATGATCATACACTACATTAAAAAAGGATTTGTATTACACAAACATGGATTTTACATCGCTATCAACAGCCTGAGTGTGTATCTCACCTGGTTTTTGGTCTGTGGTTGTGCTTTGTCTCTGCTGCTGGGTTGCAGAGGTGTGTCACTAGGCATGGGTCCTATTGGAGTCGGCTGCATAGACATGTATAGGAAACTCAACATCCATGTACTTGCATCATATACAAGCGGTTAATGGCACGACATCCAAACAGACTTACCAGCGGCTTACCGACCCAGTCATATTCATAGTCAAAGACATAGCCATTTCGGTCAAAGAGGTCAGTAAAGAGCTTTCTCAAGTAGTCATAATCCGGTTTTTCAAAGAAATCCAGTCTCCGCACGTAGCGCAGGTAGGTGGCCATTTCTTCTGTGAGATGAAGTTAAAGTTAAGACAATGCACCATAGGTAAGAGTGCACGAGATATGTGGCCATTTGAAAAGAATTCGCTTACCAGGGAAACTCTCACAGAGCACTTCTATAGGAGTTGCTCTTTTGGTATCTCCAATTTTCTGATAGCGCTCCTTAAGTGTGTCAGCCTTAATGAATAAAATGGGACAGAACAAATATTAGAACATTTTTGGGAATTCCATAAAGACATTTGTTCAGTATATTGCCATCTATTATACTAATAGTATTAGCAATTTATTTTACAGTCTGTCCTGTTCCACTGCATATACACATACATACTGCATACTTATAATAACTTGGTAATAATTACATACTACCCCTGAACCTAACTCTAAACCTAACCTTAACCCATGTAGTAATTTTATATTATTCAGTACTTTCTTGGGTAAGTATACTGTAAGTGCAACTATGATAGTATTTTGACCAATGAATTTCCATTCCCTTTCATCCTTAATTGAAACATTTTTGAGAGCTAAGACTTTCAGAAAATGTACTTGTAAAAATGTAGAAATTAATATGAAAAGAGTTGGTTTTTTTTCCCCCCTGATATTTCCATATTTTCCATGACAGTGGGAACCATGTACTAGGCTAAATTATGATTAGCATGTGACATTTAACAGGAAGGTCACATAGATTTCATTTTTTTTCCCTTTAGACTATAAAACCAGATAAAGATGTAACATTTTTTTTTTATATATTTTTGTGGGTTTTCTAAATAGGTCAGCTTATCAAGGCTGTATAGCTATTGGTTATTCTGCTGACTTTTCATGATAGTGACAGATAGTGGGGCCTGTCACTTTGTCAGACATTAGCTGAGTGAGATAAGACTCTCCGACCAGAAGGATACCATCAAAATACTGTTAAGAGAGTGAGAACTGAACAGAGGGGAAATTCTTACCATAGATTTGTACTTCTTACATTTACATTTATACATTTAGCTGACGCTTTTATCCAAAGCGACTTACAATTGCTTAGGGGTGTAACGAGACGCTTATCTCACGAGACGAGACGAGATTTTGCACAATTTTACAGAAATCCTCAATGACACAATTCATGACTGGAAAAGTATGCAGGTGCATTTTGCAATGTTTAACTAATAATCTTATTAAGTAGACCTGAAATGACATGCATTAGGAGTATGAATTATCAAACGCATTGAAAGAAAACAATATACAACAATATAACCTTTTAATAATAAAAGGTTTTTATTGACTGGCTTTTCTCCTGTATGATTTCACATTCTCTCAGAACTTCTGATTGAGTGGCTGTGTGTGACCTCCTAACTGAACTCTCGAATCTTATTAAGTGCAAACAATAAGTGCAAGTGCAACCATAATCAAAGTTAGCGCACAGACTCTTTATAATTGTTTTGAAATTGCGGTTTTATTTTGCACCGGCAGTTATAGGGTTAATGAGGTGAGTACGGGAAAGGCCGGTAGAGAGGCTGTGTGTGTTTGTCTCCACAGTTGTTCTTGCGTTCCGATTATAAGTTCAGAAACAGAGCCTCCCTTGTCTGTTGTCTTTAAGACATTACAGTACTCTCTCAATATTCGAAGTGCAAACTGAGACGATAGCCGCAAATAAACAGTCCAGATGGGTATTGGGAGACGGACGATTGTATGTTCGCGGCCTAATTTGTGCGCAATGCACATCAGCGAGCTTGTGTTTTACTTTCACTATCGTGATCACGCGTACTCTGTGTATAGCAGCGGTGCTGAGCGTGCATTCTACAATATAAGATCAGACGTTTAGTCTATGTTGCGCAACGAATCCTCCGCCATCCTCACGCGATCAGTGAACTGTGATTTGTGCCGCACTGATTGCAACGGCAACTCGTGCTGGATGAGCAGAGCAGACTTTTACATTAGTTTATAATGGTTTTTAATTATTTTTATAAAAACAGCAAAACGATAGTTTAGGCGAATGTGAGTGTAGCGGTGGAATATTCTATGGTAATAGAAATCGCGAGACAGCTTTTCACTCGACGGGAAATCTCGTCATGTTTTAGTCTCGCGAGATCTCGTGGCACGAGATCTCGTTACACCCCTACAATTGCTATATGTCAGAGGTCGCACGCCTCTGGAGCAACAAGGGGTTAAGTGTCTTGCTCAGGGACACATTGGTGTTTCACAGTGGATTCGAACCCGGGTCTCTCACACCAAAGGCATGTGTCTTATCCACTGCTTTAATCTCTCATATGTACCATAATATGCGCTTTAAATATTTATATAAATCTAACACAATAAAACTTACAAACACACGGTCTTGGTTTTCCAAACAAACTCTTAAATCAACATTTTTCACTCCACCTACTACAATACCTTTAAGCCTTGCCAAGGCAGACTGCCCCGTAGAAAGTACATAAACATATGACCCAGCGCCTCCAAATCGTCCCGTCTGCTTTGCTCTACAAGAAAAAGACATGAAAAATTATGAAACTGCTAGGTACACTGGAATCTGTCTCAAGTCAGACAAAGAGTCTTAATTCACTGAGCAAATATATATTTTTATGCATTTAGCATAAGAATCAAAACAAATCTAAGTTTTGTGGTTGAGCAGATTTGTGTCACTAACAGCTAAGCTAGGTTTTAAGACATACTTTAGTCTTTATCCCCCATGAAATTCTAATAACCCTTCCTAAGCGAATCTTTCCCATGTCTGCGGGTCTTACCCTTCCCCAGGTGTGTGTTGATGCTCATGTAGCGAGCTGTCCCTGTTAAGCTCTTGTGCTCCCTGTAAGGGATGTGTTTTTTTGGTCTCAGGGTCGATGTATTCTTTGGCAAGCCCAAAGTCGATGATGTGGATTGTATGTTGCCTCTTGGTCCCCGGCCGGCCCACCAAGAAGTTCTCAGGCTTAACATCCCTGTAGATCAGACTTCTTGTGTGCACATATTCCATCCGTGTGATCTATAATAGAGATAGAAGTCGTGTTAAAAAAAATAATCTATTAGTTTAAACATCTTTCTTTCTCTCTCTCTCATGAGTAAACGATTACACGGACCAGCTGAATTGCGATCATGAGGACGGTCTTTAGGGAAAAGGTTCTGTCGCAAAGGTCAAACAGGTCCTCCAGACTGGGGCCCAGCAGCTCCAGCACCATGGCATTGTATTTCCCACAAGGCCCAAAGTAATACACCTGAGGAACACCCTCTGAACACACATATATATGCAGTTAGAAAACAAATCCACAGAGTTCAGTAACAAATACAAACTGGCAATTTAGCAGCTTTAACTTTAATGGTAAGAATTAATAAGATTACGTAAAGACAGGGAACAATAATCTTTTGTTATGTGGTGTTCGGCACTCAGTAGTGCTTCATATTGAGGTACACTACATTTGTGTATAATAGGCATCATGGGGCAACAGAAAAAAGGTACGGACTCTCAAATCTATTAGGCGATATGTGTAACTGGAACATGGAGAATATTGCAATTCTTTTATACGCGTTTGATTTTGATTATCACCGAACCTAAAGATACCGAACCTTAAGGCATAGGGATACATTCACAACCTGATTGGTCTGCTTTTATGACGTATTACCTATTTTGAGACAGAACTTATGAATATCCAAAACAAAGCTGCGTGCTGGGCTAAATGCACTTTGGTGAAAAAATTAATAATAATAAAAAATCTAAATATTTATACAATTTCTACATCTAGTTTACAACAATGGCTAAAAAAACCCACCTCTTTAAGCCAAATTCTTAATTCTTTGGACCAAATTCATAATTCAGATTAGAAGTTACTCAAAATTCCTGGGACACATCCGGGTAAAAAAGCATATTCCGCTTTTGCTGTAGCAGTGCCTAAACTTTGGAACAGTTTGCCTAAACATATTAGAGACGTTGCTACTGTACAGGATTTTAACGGACAACTTAAAAATCATCTGTTTTCAATAGCTTTTCATCAGTCACAAAAAAAAAAATCTGTGACGCATTGTGAAGCACATTGGTCAACTTGTGTTGTTTTAATTGTGCTATATAAATAAAGTTGCTATTGCTATAAACATATATAAATCAAATATTTTTAAAAGGCTGGAAAATATCAAGATACATATTTTTATTCACATTGCCAAGCCTTAATCTGGCCTGCTCACACTGTATCAGCACAAAAAGAATAGAGTAACCACGAACACGCACACAAAAATTATGTTCGCAATAAAACTTCAGCATAGGAATGGGTGAATATTGAAAATGTACAGTGTCATCATTTTCTAAAGCTCTTCTCATGAAAAATGCATAGCAGAATGAAAAGGGTCCGAGGCCTTAAAGGGATAGTTCAGCCAAAAATGAAAACAGCAAAAGGCGAAAGACTAACCCTTGAGTCGCACAATGTAATGACGAACGCAGTTGCTCAGCCCTGTTTGTTTGAACCGCGAGAGGAGTAAAAGCTTACACTACTCATACATCGTCAAGTGTTACTCTTTTGGCGTGCGTACGCTTTTGGCGTACGCAACGCTTCAACCAGCAACCCTAGGCTTTATCTGATCTGAGCAAAACACTTAATGACATTCTTTTATTGATGAACACTAATAGGCTAAATGAAATAAGCTATATGTTAACCTGTCATATCTTTGAATACAAGTTAACCTTTTTCTGTCCTGCAAGTCTTATCAAACATTGTGTAAAAAAAGACACAGCAAGTAGAGCAATCGATGCACAGGAACCACAGTCTGTGCTGGTTAAATTCATCCTCTGTGCTGAAAAGAGGATGTGGACAGGATGAGCTAAAAGAAACTCACGGTTGTAAATAGGATGTGGACAGCATAAGCTCTACAACAAAAACCTGGTCTGAACATGGGTGCTAAACTGTAAGATTTAAAGTAAAAGGAAAATGGATAGAAGTACAGCCTGTTACTTACCCGAGTTGCCCAACTGTTTGTAAAACCTGTACTCGAGGTGGAGCTGGGGTGCTCTGGATTTGATTGGTTCCTATAAAAGAGTAAAATTAAATAACAAAAACATATATTTTGGTGTTCCTGTTAAGTACAAGTAAAAAGCCAGTTTTAAATATTGGTTTTAAGTTCGCATGATAGCTGTAAACCATAGTTAGAATTAGATAACTGACGTGGTCCTTATTATGGTATTATGGTATAGGTGTTTTGGGTTCCGTATTGCAGTGGTTCACTATAATCACCATATGATAAATGAAATTTCACAGGCAAAAAAGGTCAATAGTATAGTGCACAACATGATGCAACTTATTTCACCCTCAAACAAAATTCTCCATAATGTGGATTCCTATTGAAATTACTCAATTTCGACCGTGACAATTTGCAGAACAATGGTATATGTACCTTAACAATCTAAAGGAAGTTGCTAAAACTACTAATTACATGACTGACTTCTATCATTAGGATATTGCTCTGCATGGTAGTCATCACTAAGGGTGGTCCATTTAGTTTTTAGTACATAAATAATGTAAGTGATAGAATGTGTACGTTCGTGTTCAGTTAAGTGCAGGATCGAGTCATCTGTGGCATCAGCAGCTCTGAGCGTGTGGAGAAAAGTGCTGCTAAGCAGGAGCCAGAATGGAAGAGCCAAATACATATATAAATAAATAAATAAAAACAGATTGCATAAATGCCACAGGATGTATTAAATACCCTGCAGTGGAGAGTGAGAAGTACAGTGTTACTCTTTCAACATCATTTTCCAGCACTAGTTAACACTGGTAATTGGTCATATCAGGAGCAACATCAAGACCCCTTTATTTAGTACCAGTAATTGTATAATACAGCCTTTATAGCTTCTTCAGAGAGGATATTTGTCTAGTTTAACAGAATCAGTACAACAAGGCACATGTATGTATCAACCTTTCATGTCACAGCAAAATGAAACCCTGATGTTGATGTTGTAGTATCTCTATGAAGCTGCGTGTTTCAACAGACCTAGCCTCAAAATGTTTAGCTACATTTCATTAAAGTGTGATTAAGGATCTCATTACAGCATGTAAAGGTGAGACCAAGGAGATAAATGACAAAAATAAGTGTCTCACTTACGCGATCACACATTTTTTTTAAAGCAGAACAGTTGGCAACATGGAAAATGTAATGAGAGAAATAAATCTGAGACTTCTGCAATGTGGTGAGACTCTAGAGAATTTGTATTCACAGAATACATCTTACACACTTAACACACGAAATTGAGGCTGGCGTTGCTCACAAACAATGTGGGTGGCCACTAAAATGTCCTTAGATAATATTCTAATCACCAAATTATCTTTCCCTATATGCATTTCCGATATGCATGCTTGAAACCAAATCCAATTAAAATACTGATATGTAGGAGCAATTTTTCAATTGTTTATGCATGGCTTGCATAGCAACAAACCAACAAAAATGTGAGCATCCTTCTAAATGAGAAGGCCAGGCACGATTTCCACACTATGACTGACTAATCATAAAATTGGGGTCTGTAAGATTTTGTAATGATTTGAAAGCAGCATCTGCTCACAATTGCTGCATTTATTTTATCAAAAATACAGTAAAAACTGAGAAGAACTTTTTAATTTCTAAATGTATTTTAAAATATGATTTATTACTGTGATGGCAAAGCCGAATCTTCAGCATCTTTACTCGGGTCTTCAGTGTCACATGATCCTTCAGAAATCATTCTCATATGCTGATTTACTGCTCAAGGAACATTTCTTTAGCCTGGATGCCAGCCCAAACCCCGTCCACAACATTTTTTGGTCGGAAAGTTCGGTCTGGACTCGATCCATTGAGGAGTAATTATGCTTGGTTCAGAAATCGTCGGGCCAATCAAATTGCCAGGACGGGCTTTATACGATGATGGACAGATGATCTGCAGTTACGTAATCATCACGTCATCAAACGTATTTCTTTCAAAAATGCTTTTCGTGTTTGCAAGTACTCCGCGAATCCTTAAATTATTTTTACAACACCGGCAAAGATCATTAACACATTATTTTTTTACTACTTTTTGCAGAGTGCGTGCAGTTGAGTTCTGTTGACCACTATGCAGCTCAACATAGCCTACGTAACTTACTGCGTTGCTCTGATTGGTTGTAAGTATCCAATTGAGTGCAGAGGGGTTTTTTTCCTGGTTCGGTTAAAGACACGCCTCATAATCAAAGCCCTATGGACCAGTATCAGACTCACATTCTGACTAGAATATGAGTATGACGAAGTCAGGCTAACATTTCTTATGAACTATGTTGAAATCAGTTGTGCATTTATTTAAAAAATTATATATATTATATATATACAGTATATATATATACACATACTATAAATGTCTTTTGTCATCTTTATTCAATTTAATTTGTCTTACTGAATAAAATCATTACTTTTTCCAAAAGAATTAATGATCCCAAATTTATATATATATATATATATATATATATATATATATATATATATATATATATATATATATATATATATATATATATATATATATATATATATATAATATATATGTATCTCATAATAACATCCTATTTGGTGTTTAATGAATGTAGTTTTATACTGCTTTCAGGTACCAATAGGAGTGCATTACTCTCAGCTCTTTTTAACAAATTCTAAGGACTTTCCCCCCAAAATATATTTAAAAAGATCTAAAGATCATGTCTGATCTTGCCAATCGCTGATCAGACACAATCAGAAATGGGAGAAATACATCTTGCAGCATAAAAGTGTTTTACCACACTGAACCCGCCAACACATTTCAAAGGATTCCTGTTTAGCACTTCATGTTTTTACATGAATATGGTTATTTGCAAGTTCACGCACTAGTAAAATAAGTCACAATGGCAGAGAAATATGCATCTTGAAGAGTCAATCTTTTGTTAAATAACAGAGTATATTCCCCACCACAGGTTACTGCAAGAAAAGAATTGTTAAAAAAAACACCTGTGACATTTGGCATATTTGTATGCAGATACATCTGTTGTATAATGAAAAGAAATTTGTACAAGACTGCAGTGTCTGTTCTTTTGTTCATTTAGTTCCAGTAAAAGCTGTTTGACTGTTGTCTCCAGTACAAGCAATTACATGGTAATGAGTGTGTGTAAAGGTATTTTTTTCTCCAGAAGGAACTGGGTGAACAAAGAAGAACAAGCACTGCATATTAATTTAATGTGGTTGGTTAAGGGTTATGATGAACTACTGAGTTTTTCTTTTTGGAACTGTTTAACAGCACACACACACTAAAGGCAGCAGTGGGAATTCAGGGTTTAGCATTAATTCCAAATATCAAAACAATATTGACTGGTTTTAGTGAGGCACTTACCAGTTTAATGGCCACATATTCATTAGTGTAAAGATTCTTCCCGAGTCGAAGCTCGCCGAAGTTCCCGCAGCCGATCTTTTTACCCACTCGGAAGTTAGGGCCAACCATAAGCACCCCGGAGTTGGTCCCAGAGCCTCGGCCACCCCCATGCCCTGTCCTGCTCCCACCAGTCTTAGACATTCTCTTTCCTTCCTCCGCCTCACCTTTTCCTCCTCCTCTCTTATCAAAATCCATAAGCTTGTGATACCCCGGCCTCTCCACGATTACTCCGCTGCCATAAAATCACAGAGCCACCAAAACAACTCGCAACAGGGGTACGGGGAATGGGATGGAGGAGAGGAATTTAGTGAGAAAGAAAGTGAAGGGAATTGCTTATCCACAATACGGCTCTACACATGTAGATGAAACTAGACATGAACTGCTTTTATAGACCGGGTGGGGTGAATATAGCTGACAATCCAAGGGCGATACAATTCAGGACGAAGACATCATACAGAAATCTTCCTTAAATCCAACCGCAGAGGAGCACGTTCCTCAGGAGATGGACACATGCGCACGACCCTAGCTGGTGAAAGTGAGGCGCTGTCTGGCATCGGTTTCCATCCTCTGCACCCCCTCCAGGTGGTTTTGAAGAGAAGGGTTAGGCATTCCTTGTGTCCAAGTACGAATGCAGAGCATACCAGAGTTTGCGTTTAGAGGAAACAGGCGGCACATCAGCAGCACACCTTAGAATATCTGGGGCAGAGAAAAGGCACAATTAATGCTAAATAGACTGCTTAAAAGTACACTTAGAGAACTGCACTCTCGTGGCACCTGTTCTACAATGGTGGTGAGGAAGAGACACGGTACCACTCATTATAAGGGACAATTCTGTCATTATTTACTCACCCGGCCTCACGTCATTCCATTATAGTGACTATCAAGGGAGCTTTTAACACAACGAATTACAAGAAAAAGCCAGCATTGCACTATCACCGTTTCTATTAAACACACAATTTAGATTCTGAAGGTTTAAGGGACACGAAACCAGAGACCATCTCCCTACAGGAAATGTTATCTAGCGTTTCTAACTTCCAGCTCTAAAAATGATTCCCTCAGGAGCTCGAGATGAGGCCTGAGGTCGTGTGAAGACGAGCCGGGGTCATCTTGGACCGAGTGTCTTGGTTATGTTTTGAGAGAGCTGATGCCATCCATGGGCTGGTTTATTTAACAACAGAGAATGGACCCTAAAAAAACTAATCGAAATGGAAGAATTCATGCCCAGGAAACTTGATGAATCGTTCACCGAGTTGCTCATCATTACAAGAGACATTTTGTCAGAAGGCAACAAAACTAAGGTGCTAATAGGTATAGGTTTGCAATAGGTTTGCAATAAGACAAGAGCAACAGATGGAACGATAGATAGATAGATAGATAGATAGATAGATAGATAGATAGATAGATAGATAGATAGATAGATAGATAGATAGATAAGATAGATAGATAGATAGATAGAAATAATCTGAATGAATGGCAAGTACATATCCATAGCTTAAGAAACATAAAACATCTAACGTTAAATTACTTTCCAACAAAATGTTCCTTATGATACATTCACAGTGGATCCACTGAAATGTTACATCGTAATATCGTGAATTATCAATGAAACTATTGAAATGTTACATCAAACCATTTTGTTATGATGAGCAAATATTAGACGTGATATCAGCCTAATACAGGAACACTTTTTCTGCCTGTGGATTTAAAGCATTCATTCCACATCCAAGAATAAGATACAACAGTATTAGAAACGATGATTAAATGTTTTAACACTTATTAAGTTAACCGTCCAGCTAAGACTATAATCCACCGTCTCGTATCGGATCAGGCCTGATCTATATGCATGGACAACAAAACTGTTTTACAATGCCAACAAATGTGATGAATCAGGCCTGTACACTAGCTCTCTCTCTCTCTCTCTGGATTCAGCAGCGTGTCTTATGAATGACCCATACGTTTACGCTAGAGAAATAAAATAACCCCACAGTCTCAAATATTTAACGTTAGATGTCTAAAGGAATAACCTGCTGAAAAAACTGTCCAAATGTGCCTGCTAGCCTCATGCAGCTCGCCACCAAAGTATGAGAAAGAAACTTGGGTTAACGTTACTAAGATAAACTCCAAACATTTTGGTACATTCTGTTCCCTTTGTAAGACTACATCACATGAGCGTAAAGAAAGCAAGAAGAGACGTTCGTGTGAATCCTCGAGTGTTGAAGAACCAGTGTTGTCAGTTAGCCACTGAGTTGCCAACTAAGCAGCAAAATGAGTGAACACACGGCTAGCGTGCTAACTAGCCCAAACAAGCTAACGATCTGTGGCCTGCGCTTCAGCGAGCTAACGAGAGTTACTAATTCAACAACACCAGCGGGTTTATGGAAAATAAAAGTCAGCTTATTATTATCTACAACAACATTATACATACGTCAAAGCAATATTTGTTGACAAGCACATAGATTTTGTTGCCAGCCATTAACCGGGCAACTCCTTAATCCCGAACAGTCGAAATAGGACTAAATTACGTACGCGGTAACGTTATATTCCATGAATCGTTCAAGGAGGAATTTTATCAACAGAGTAGACACTTTTACCTATATCTCTGTATTATAAGTCGACGACAATTCCCATTTTGTCGGTTTTAATGCTCATTCCTTGAAGCCATTATCATTTTTTCTCCCTCTTCGCTGATGTCTCTTTAAGCCTCTCCGTACAGCTGGCGCGTTTCCTCCGCAGTCGACGATCGTATCAGTGAGTCTAAGTTGCAAAACTTGCGTAGTTGGGTTTGGAGAATACTGGGTCATAAAATTCCGCGCTCTTCGGAAAAAAATAATGCGCAGTTTCATTCAACGTAAAACTACGTGATAAACTTAGCCGGATGACGTAGAAACTGGTATCGACGTGGGACAGATCATTTTATGCTGCCTATTTTCATGTCCCCAACATTTTCTTTTAGTACCCGATAAAATATAAAAATCACCTCAACTATGTTAGTTTATTTATATTATTTATTTATATGTTATATATAATTTATTTAAGTAGTACAGTACCGTTCAAAATATTTTACTGTTTTTACTGTAATTTTATCAAATAAATGCATCAAAGCGTGATACATTAAACATATTAGCCAATGTGTTACACAGTAAAAAAAGTTGGGTTACTTTCCTAAAATTTTGGGTAATTTCTTGTAATAACCCCTAATAACCCAGCTGTTGGGTTAAATATGGTTTTTTAAGTGACCAGTACGGCGTCCAGTGACCGTAACAGAAAGAAGATTGATTATGAAAGGTAGCCACGTCATAAAAAAACTTTTTTTATGTATCTTAATTTTTTTTACAGTCTATGATCTTAAAATTAAATGTATTGTGTACTGAAGTGTTAAATACATTCTAGGGCGTTTTCACACCTATCCTTTGCTTTGTTCCGAAACAGGGACTAATTTGTTACAATGTTGCAGTTTCTTCTTGGTACGGTTCGCTTTCATAAGGCAACCTACAAAGCGTACCAAAAATGTGTTCATTCAAGTCACATGCGAGTACAACTGTCCTCTATATTGGTCAGAGATTCCTTTGCGTCATCCATCAAGATGATTGACAAGATCGCTCTGTCGAGACATGTTTTTTTAAAACTTTTTTTTACAGCTGGGTCCCAATGTGCATACTATCCACCCTATCTGCCCTAAATAGTATTAACAATTAATATTTAGGATGATAGTATGCACATTGGGATGGTTGAGACCGGGTTGAGACTCGAGACCAAGGCGGCACAAGTGCTGAAAAGTCAAGGGGTAATCCATCAGCCGGAAGTTGAAGCCGCGAGAGCGGCCATTGTAGCAGAACTTCACCTGCTGTTAGCATTCCATTGACTCCCATTCATTTTGGCTGTCACTTTGACAGCGAATAACTTTACATCTGAGGCGTCCAAAGACTTCATTTGTCCATTATTTATTTCTAAAGAAACACGGCAATGTATAATTGGCTCCATTACTTTGTGTCTTACGTTATCGCCCCGTAGAAGCCTTTTTTGTCAATGTCATAACCACGCGACTTTATGTCGCACAATACAGACATTAGGTTCCGAAACAAAC
This sequence comes from Chrosomus eos, assembly GCA_036326025.1. Classification (NCBI taxonomy): domain Eukaryota; kingdom Metazoa; phylum Chordata; class Actinopteri; order Cypriniformes; family Leuciscidae; genus Chrosomus; species Chrosomus eos. The sequence continues at coordinate 24,679,584 of CM070823.1, read as the reverse complement.
GCTCACGTGTGAAAGCACCATTAAACTGAAACAAAGTTTTCTTTAGTTCCTGTTCTCAGGAAAAATCGGTTAGAAATAAATCCTAGCTATCCCAGCTTAGAAAAAGCTACTTTACTCAAAATGAATCACTACTTTTTTAAAGAGAATCGCTACTTTCCCTAAAATGAATCGATACTTTTTCCAAAAAAGAATCGCTACAATCCCTAAAAAGAATCAATACTTTTCTTAAAAAGAATCCATACTTTTCCTAAAATGAATTGCTACTTTTTCAAAATGAATTGCTACTTTTCTTAAAATGAATCGCTAAATTTCTCAAAAAGATTATGTTCTATCTTTAAATAGAATCGATACTTTTCTCAAAAAATTCACTACTTTTCTTAAAATGAAAAGATTATTTCTGTAAATTGAATCGTTACTTTTCTTAAAAATAATCAATACTTTTCTTAAGAAGAATCACAAATTTTCTCAAAAAGAATCGCTAATTTCTTTTAAATTATTTGCTACTTTTTCAAAAAGAATCGATACTTTTCCTCAAAAAGAATCAATACTTTTCCTAAAATTAAATCGATACTTTGCTCAAAAAGAATCATTTTAAAATGAATCTGGATGCTTGGATAACACACCTACATCTACTTTGATTAAAAATAATGTATTTCTTGCGAGAGAAACACGTTTTAGTCGCATAACATCGGTTAATGGAAAACGCTGTCATTTTGCAATAGTTTTTATCAAAATTTAGAAAATATTGCGAAACTTTTGCACAAATCTGTAATGGAAACAAGTGGTACTCGATGCAGAGCCAAATGGGAGGAGCTGGAGCTCCAGCTTCACCTCACTTGATTTAGTGGGTGGGGCCGCGCAGGCGCAGGTTAACTTTCGCGCAGCAGCATCGACTGCGAGCACTCAGCATGATTTCAAAAGCAACATATTTCAGCGCCAGCTCAAGTCTGTACTTCAATGTTATATTCATAAAATGTATTATTTGATCTTATTATACATTAAAATGTGGAGTGGATGCCTCACTAATCTCAGAGCACATTTGTTATCTTGTTTTTCCTCTAGTGTGGGAAGTCACATGGCTGGTTTTAGATTACTAGACTGCTTGTTTCCATTTCATTAAAATAGCTTAATGCATAGCCTATCACATTAAGGTTGAGTCTATCAAATATTACAGTAAATATTCCATTTTAATTTACAATATAAAAAAAATTACAACTGGCCTGTTGGAGTATGCTTTTACATTTACATACAAAAAGGGCAGATTAGGTAACCTAGTCTTATTATTTTTTATTTCATGAATTAATCAGATGATTTAGATTAAATCACACAAATAACACGCGTTACTGCGGTGGACAAAATAAACGGGTGCACAGATAGTAAGCTTTCACATTGCCTTTTAAGTCTAGTATTTACATAATCATATAGCAGACGCTTTTGTCCAAAGCGGCTTTTAAAGTGAGGAAAACAACGAAACTGTTCATCGTAATAAAGAGAAAATAATACATAGATACAAAGTTTCAACAGTTTTTAGAAACACGCACACATAGTGTGGAGCAATGTTCTTATTAAGTGTTTACGCGTTTGTCACAGAAACGATAAATCATTTTATAATTTATCATAATCATGACAAATATTAGAGAAAATACAATATTATGTTTGCCAGCATCTTGCGCATCAAAACAAACTTGTCCTTTCATCGGGTGAAACTCGCACTAACATTAACAGGCTTGATAGCGCGTCATGTTCTGTCCACTAGATCCAGCGAGGGTGAGCTAGAGCTCTAGCTCCTCCCATTGGATGCTGTAGCGAATCCCCGCCCACTAAATTTATCAAGGTGGAGCTAGAGCTCTAGCTCCTCCCATTTGGCTCTGCATCGACCACTATCTCAATAGAAATGCATCTACTGTATCCTTAACCAATTAAATTAGTGGATTGGGGGAAAAATCGCGCTTCCTCGTTAACTTTGAAACGGCAAGAAGCATTGAGAAGTCTTAACCCTCACACCAAATACTTTTTTATTTACTTCTTATATTTCTCTTTTTATGACAGACCACACTGAATGCGACTTAAAACCTTCCCTTACGCCTAAAGAACCCTTTTAATCTGGAACCTACATTCTGAAACCCACCTGAAACCTATCCTAAAAACTCTTTCAATTAGGTTTCTGGGGCGGAACTGTGATGGGGAGTCACAAGATGAATGTATTGGACATGGGCGAAGCCCCTCTTATAACCCCCAAGATAATAATCCTGAGCCGCCACTGTTTGGAGCGGATGTTTCATTTAGATGACCTTTTCATTCAAACCTGCAAAATTCTTTAAGCGATTTGTTTTGTTTGACAATATCTAATTGATCATCAGCTGATAAAATACAAAGCCACAGCCTGAGTAAGTTCCTGGCTCTCTGCAAAGTCTATTACTTGAATCTCAGCAGTTGGTCTCAGTTCCTGTTGTTCATGACATGTGAGTTCCTGGCTCTGCAAAGTCTATTTCTACTTGAATCTCAACAGTTGGTCTCAGTTCAGTTCAAACATGTGCTTTCTGAAATTAATTTTGCTGCTGTTGATTCCATCAATTATAAGTGGTAAGTTTCAGAAAAGGTAGTAAAAAAATGTATGTATATTTGGAGAGCTATACATGTCTGTCATTTTTTTCTTTTAGGTGGCTGTCAGACCAACATCACTGTCAGTGGAGGGCAGAAAGTTTGCTCAGGTCAAGACTTTACCCTCACGTGTCAGTTTGCTTGCCATGGACCACAAAACCATGTAAAGATGGTGAAAGATCAACAATTTAAGCACAGTCTAGAGACTTCGTATAATTGTATCACACTCTCTATACATGTTCACAGTGCAAATAATGATCATACAGGAAAGTATAGCTGCCAAACAAAGTCAATGGATTCAATGAGCATGGCTTATGTACAAGTGGAAGGTAAGTGTGAAATTCTGTCGGCTCATTGAACAAATTTAAACTGAATATTTTCGACTAAGAAAGTTTTTCCTTTTTTTGTGTGTGTGATTCAGACTGTGGTCCCTCAAAATCCACTGAAAATAAAACATTATACTTTCTGACCCACAGCTCTACACCATCAAGTAAGTTTTTTCCAGTAAGCATATCTGAGAAAAGTTTAAATATGGTCCCAAAGTAATTTATAATAGACAATTGTTTTTTTTAAATTGAATATTGAGTAACTCATTTTATAAGAAAATGTTAAAAAGTTCTGATGCTGTTGTCCTTTTCTTGGATAGTAATTTTACTAGTGAAAGCTGTGAATCTCAGACCCACAATTTTAGATTTCGTGCATATCACAATTAAATCTCCATCTCTTGCGTCTACTGAATGTGTTGTTTTTTTCTGTTTCTGTAAGGGATTTTGGATCCAGTGCTGATATGGTACATGCTGTTCAAAACAGGGGTTTTTCTCATCGGGTCAATAACTGCAGTGCTGAAAACTGTGTGCCAGAAGCACTGAAAAATGAACAGAATTTCTGCCAATTCTGTCAAAAAACTATTTTTCCAATAAATGTTCATTTTCTCTTGGATGCTACAGTATTCAATATTCTTCCAGTGCTGAATTTGTAAATGTTATCTAGTGCTCTGTGTTGTTCATAAGTCTAATGTCAGATGTGTCTAAAATCAAACCAGCTTTGTGAACTTGGCTGTTATCTCTCAGCATTTTTACTAAGTAAATAAATAAAACCATATAGCCTATACAAATTCTCACAAATATGATTTCATAGTGATTTGGATCGATTGCATCCTTTCAATCATTCTCTTCAATGTCTCTCATCTGGTAGACGGTACACAGCAAATTTCAGGAGTTAAAAAATCATGAGTTAGGCAAAAAAGTGTAAAAGAGTTCATTTTTGGAGTTATTTTTTTTTAACTCTGACTACAGTTTGTGTTATTGGATACTCCCCGGCTGTGTTGTATTTTGGAGTTCATTCATTGGTGTTCAGGAGCGTGTTTTAACACTACACCTGGAGTTATTTTTGAGAAGTGCGCCATGATGACACGACCCTGGTTCTGCTGCACAAAGGAATAATGGACTTATGTGCTTCGTCGTGAGGTAGGTAAAACTGTATATAAAACTATTTAAAAATGTTCTATATTTTCTGCCAAACACGTTTGGTCATCGCGTAGCTGTTACGTTATAGGCTAGTTATACTGTTTACTAACGTCAACGACCATGACAAACTTGCTGTTGAACGTATAGGCCCTATACTTGTTTCAAAATTTGAAATGGCTATTTGCGTGTGGGGGTTATTTTGTCAATGTAAACAAGTTAACATTAGCTAACCGTCTTTCCATTCACCGTGTTTCTGAAAATGAGTGTTTTGCCGTGAAATTGATGCATCAATGCATTACAGGCGTACGTGGTTACAAAATTGCAGTGTCTAACATTACCCTGGATAATAAAATATGTTGTTCTGTATGTTGTTCAATATGTTGACATGTTTTCTCTTTAATGTCAGGTCATGATGTTAATAAAAGTGCAATTTAGAGGGAAGATGAAGTATGTAAAACTGGAAGAAGTTTGTTTCACAGATTTTCTCAGTGCAGGTGAGTTGTATGTTTAGTATTCAGTTAATAAAGAGTAAGTAACAGTAATTTTGTCATTTCATGTCATAAACAGACTTACTCTACTTGTCCTGCTGCATCTTCTCACTCCACAACCAGCTGGAAGAAAGCGGCCCAAGAAGATGTTGGAGAGGCAACTTATAATCTGGTGAAATTTGTGAAGGTTTGTTAAGACAACACTATCCTATTCCAAATAATGCTTATTTTAAACAAATTGTTTAAAAGGGACATTTATGTTGTGTTTCAGTCATGCCAAAGCCTCGAGGATCATCTCCTGACCACTGAAGGAAACCCTCAGCCATATCTTCTTGCTCCAGGGACTTTAAAAGCACAGGTTTTCACCTTTTACATTGTCTTGGACAAAAAAATACGGGTGTGATTCACAATTTTATGTTGTATCAGAAAGTTGCATTATCTGATTTCTTATTTAATTGAGTTTACTGTGAAGTTATTATACTACCTCAGGTTACACAATCCTACTGCACTACTGTTTCTTTTTTTATAATGCTTGATTTTATATAATGCAGTGATGTATTGTTGACAATGTTTTTTAAAATTTTACTAATTCACTTTGTTAGCTGCCTACATGTAAATGTTAATGTTTTGCTGTTAGGTTTTACAGTATTTTATAAGATAAATTGTTTTCAAAGTCTGTCCATGCATTGCATTTCTGAACCATATGGATTTGCTCAAATAAAGGCAGTAAATCAAGAGTATGGTGTTCAGTGTAGTAATTTCCACATAAAACATTATATTGTGTTAAATAAATGTTAACTCTAAGAAGTGTTAAACTAAATATTTTTAAGTGTTACTTTTTAACACTGGTAAGGAGTTCATATAATTAATTTTAGAGTTACAGTTACTCTCCGGATAAGTATTTTAACTCCATAAAGAGTTACATTTTAACTAGGAAAAAGTGTTAAAAATTCAACTCCAATAGCAGAGTTATTTTAACTCTGCGCTGGAGTCTATTTGATGGTCACGCATGTACACTCAGATTGAGTTGATTTTAACTAACAGGGAGTTTATTCCAAAAACCAGAATTTGCTGTGTACCCTTCATACATTTTTTTTAGGAAACGTGTATCTGCTAATATTATCTTGATTTTATATTCTTATCAATTTTCTACCCTTCGACAATTTGGATTTTAAATTAAAATTAATTATCGCGTCTCACATTTTCATCATCACCTTTTAAAAAAAATGTTTAATGAGTTGGGTGAGTGAGTTGATGAGTGAGTTGTTTAAATGTTGTCCTTTGCCTTGCTACAACTGGTTTTTACCAGTGAAATGAATGTTTAGAAAAAATAATGTCAGGATTTCAACACGTGGGGGAGCTCGTGTTTCATTTCAACCCTGGCTCTTCCCAACACAGCTCGACGCTCATTCGTGTTTACAAATGCGAGTCAACCTTAATTGTCAACCATATTTATCCGATTATACTTTTGGTTTTTTTACGGCACTGATTCTTTTTGCCCTTAAAGTTTAAACTTTCTTTAAGACATGATTCTGCAGTCTTGTCAGCATGGCCTGCAGTATCATAGTAGGGGAGAGTGGGGCACAACCTAACACTGTCTGACTGTCTCAGTTTGTGTAAATTCATTTGGGGTTCAGAGAATTTAGTTTTTCCCACATTAATTTTACACATCTAGTACAATTATGTGGTTTTGTTTCATTAATACAGTGTATACTTTTTTCTTGATTTACCCTGAAAGAATGGAAGTGAAATGTGATAACGTGAGGGGCACATTAACCGCACGACCATATGACAACTTAAAATGTTTATCTGATCTAATAAAAAATAAAATACAAGACAAACTAAAATATTTTCTTACACGTTTCAATGTGAAATAATGGCATTTTTAAAAAATAAACTAATTTTGAGTTTGACAAGCTATAGTTCAGAACATAATACCGTAATGAATAATATCTGAACATTGACTGTCTTTTCGCTTTTTTCTCATGGTTTCTCAGTAGAATTCATAAAAGTATAGAATAGAATAGCATAGTTCTAATAGGGGCATATTGTAACAGTGTTACAACATGCCTTACCTGTGCAACTGCTAGCATCTTCTGCTAGTTAGCGAAATATTAACTGTTAAATAACATAACGGAGATTAAAATATATGATTTATCTTATTTTAAATCAACACAAAAAACGAGATGAAAAAATAACTTTTAAACAACCTTTTAAAAAGTTTTAAACAATGCGTTACTAGCCCCGAGTTTTAACAGTTAATATGCATTTGCACCAACCATTATACATCAAAATTATCTCTTCGTGTTTTTCTAGGTGAAGGACTCACCATGTAGGCTGAAAGCATATACAAATGTAAGCAATTATGACAACTGCATATTCAAAATAGAAACTTGGCAGGCTGTTATTAGGCTAAATTGGTCATTTGATTTGTAATATTTATTAGTTTAATATTTAGCCTATCTATTGTATTTGTCCTTTTGTTTGTAATTTATTTTATGCATTACTGATGGTTTCTTCTACTCACTGTTGTGTGGACAGTGAACAGATTAAGGGGTTGGGTTTTTTTTTATGAATGCGCCCCCCGTCACAAAGTTTTGCTTAGGATACCCATATACATCTACTGGCGTTACTGGCATGTGGACTACATGTAGTGGCATACTGAAGTGTTTATCAAAACTGTGATGTAAAAATGACGTCTGAGTGTGTACATGAAGGACAGATGTTCAGTGATGTTTTTGAGAGACAAACATATGAGAACAAGTAATTTAGTGAATAATATTTTTTAACTTTTTGAAAGAGTGAGATGACAAAAGTAGAAAAAAAAAAAGTTCAAGAAACATCCACAGCACATTGCTACGTGGCATTAGAAACCAAAAAGAAACATTAGCGAAAGAAAAAAAATATATAGGCCAAGTGTGTATATCAATCTATCTGAAATGAGGGACGACAAAACTTTTAAACCATATATATATATTAATGAAAGCATCTATAGACACCGATGTTATCCTCTAACACAATTTAACAACTTATGGTGAGGCCGTTTATCATCCTACAATAATAATAAGAGTTTAAGTGGTCAATGAGTGTTTTTACAAGAAAAAAAAAAAGAAAAAAAAAAGTAACCACTGTAGTTGAACAAATTTCCATGTTCTTTATTTGACCCCCCACCAGGGTCAGATGAAGAAAAAAAAATACATGAAAATACATGAATAACCACGAAAGGTACACCACTGGTCCCTTAAATGAGTGTAGAGGGAGCTTCTATGGAAAAAAACAACAACAATGCCAAATAAAAAATATTCTCAGAAGGAAAGACTAAACTTAGATTCCATCAAAAAAAAAAAAAAGGATTGGAAATCAACTGTATATGCACTTCAAGTAAAAGTCTTCCTGTAAGAAAAACCACCATATTAAAGCCAAAACCTCATGTTAGGCCTTGCTTCACTCAGAGTGAAAGTGTTTTTTTCCAGGTTGATCTACATATTTTCGGGTTAAAATTTCAGTATGAGAAAAACCTATTAAACATTGGTGTCTACAGTCATCATAGACCAGAAGTGTGGAACATTGCTAACAAGTAATATTTTAGAAAAAAAAAGAAAAAGAGCCTTTGGTCATGTCATATATAGGCACTTATTGAGGACCAAAAAATAAAATAAAAAAAAAGGGGCTCACATTTTCTCAACAAGTTAAACGACTTTTAAAAACCAATAGGCAAACACTTTTTAAAAAAAGGAAGATAAAAATCTCCCTTCCTAGCAAAATAAAAGGTGGCAGGGGGGCAAAATATTATAGCAGCACGGCACATTGGTTTCTGGAGGTTTTTCTGCATATCTATTCTTTACCTTTCTCTCAGATGTCTGTCTACAAGCACAAAAAGGAGGCTAACAGAGGACTTAAGGTCTTTTCGTGGAATAAATCACCTTTATTCAAACAGTGAATGGAGTCATTGACAGAGCCCGTGTGTACACGAAATGTTCAATGACTAACTGAATGAATGGGGAAAAAGGAGTTGGAAATGCAAATGCTAGACTTCAATTCTCAGAATTATGCCCTGTCATTTAAAGCATGGCGTTTCAGGTCAAAAGAGGAAACGAAAATGGGGTGGAAATGTGATTATGGAACCAAATCCTGTTTTCCTTAAGAGGCCAAGTACAGAAGTCGGGCCACCTCCCTGAAAAAAACCCCAGAACTTTCCAGTGCAAGGACAAGACATGTTAAACGCCAATGAATTTAGATAGAATTGGTCTTTCAGCTATAAAATCGGCTTTGGTTGTTCATTCAGAAAGAGATCCTGAGGTTTCTGCAGAAATCACTGCTCAGATTTGCTTTTGGCAGAAAACAAGTTTTTACAGTAACACAGTGGATTGAAGTAAATAAGGTTCTTGATAATTCAGATATAGAACCCCGCACAACATGGCTGCAATTTCTGCCCTGGATAACTTGAATGAATAATAAGTTAATTTGCCACTTAAGTCCCAACAACAGTTGCTGCTTAATTACATTGTCACAGCCCTGTCATCATTATCACTTTGTGAGTTACTAAGAAAAAGTAAGTCTCAAAGACTGCATAAGTACAAAAGTTTCAGCTGCTGGGGGTCCCATGTGAGCGCAAAGGCAAACAGCAAGTGTTTTTCTACTGCTTAGAAATTAAATGGCTTCTGTGGGGTCCAGCTGTAGAGGAATGGAAGCAGCTTGAGTCCTTTGATTCTCGTAAACAATGTTATATTGACAGATTCCAGGGACTTCAACAAGTCTTTTTCCAGACACATTTTACCCAATCAAAACTGTGCGCAGGGGGCCTTGGAGGTGCTTGAAGTGCTACAAACATGAGAGTCCTTTCCACAAGAGCTTACGACGCACAAAGTAGGTGGGCAGAGAGGTCAGAGGTCAACACTGCCTGGTTGAAGATTCTGATAAAGGTCGTCAGGGGTGATCGGAGGCTGGGAAAGGTGGTAGAGATCAGGCACAGTCACCCACGAGCACAAGTGGGGCAAGGAGCTGGCGCAGTTGAGAAGCACACACCGGCCCTTGGTGCTGGCTGCCTGCGGTGTTCCTGCGGCGGGCCAGCTTGGACCTCGAGGGTGGAAAGAGCAGCATGGAGCTGGAGCAGCTGGAGAAGAGAAGAGGGGAGGAGAACTCCTCAAGCTGCTGCTGCTGCTCCTCGCTCTCTTCCCTCTCAGCCAGCTGCCGGTTCATGGCTACGGCCTGCCCTGCAAAGAACGTCAGGTCCTGAGCACTACCGCCCCTGGAGAAAAGACATTGATGGTCAGGATTGCATGAATATTAAATGATCTGGTATTTACAGTCAAAACTATTACTTAGTTGTTAAACATAAATGTGCATGTCACTTTCTAGGTTTAATGCTGTAAAGCTGCTTTCTTTATAAAATGGATTGCTTAAATAAACATGACTTGCACAAATTGAGGAGCTCGTGCAAACATCCACATCCCAATGATCAGATTTTTTTTCTTCACTGCGGTTCTCACAACTGTCATTTTTGTTGTGCTTATTTTGTTATGGAGAGGTAAGTGCACAACATGCGTTTACGTATTCATCTAAAAGGCACTCACAACAGTGTGGGCGGCATTAGGATGTTTGCTAACAGTTTACCAAAACTCAAACTTATTTTTACCCCTAAGAGAAGAGCGAAAATCAACTTTGCTGTGGGTACATCAGGGCCTTTAATCTTCACTTTACTCACCTCTGATGGAGTATGGATGCAGACACAGTGTTTGGTGCACACTATAAAAGGACAACAGAAATGAGTAGTCAAACAGTTAAATAAGTTAAATAGTTAAAGTCTTCAAAGTCCTAGAGATTGGAAGTAATGGACATACCCCTTTAACCCATGGGTGCTGCAGCACTTGGGCGGCACTGAGGCGGTCTTTGGCATCCTGAACCAACAGCTTTGTGATGAGGTCTTTGGCTGCAGGCGAGATGTGTGCCCAGTCCTTCTCTGGAAACTCATATTTGCCTTCTTGAATACTGTCAAACAGCATGCTCTGTGGACAAATTGTAATGAATGGTATTAAACATCCAATGTGAAGTAGTAATATCATTTTCAAGGCTTTATTTTTGTACTATCAAGCCAGTGGTTCAGATTTTTATTTTTCCCAGCCACAAAAGTAATAATTACTAAAATTGTGTTGTTACGACACCAAAAAGTAACAGCAGTAAAATTTCCTATTCCACCACAAACTACTAGCCCAACTAATGTAAAGTTAAAAAAATAAAAACAATTAGTTGCCCCAGGACATCAAGCCCTGACTATGAAACAAGATGGCTAGACCAGGTCCTACTAGGTCTTTCCTACTACAATTCCACGGAAAGTTTTTAACTTTCAGTACTTCCGATACTGGCAGATTTCCCAGCAAACTAGATGTGTGGTGTACCTGGCAGGCTTGGCAGGGCTCTCCCCAATCCCAACCACAGTCTGTTCCACAGCGACCCACAAAGGGCGGGTATCCACTTAGCATGATGTAGAGTATGACGCCGAGGCTCCACAGGTCACAGCGCTTGTCGTAGATGCTAGCTTCTTCATTAAAGGCTTCCACCACCTCAGGGGCCATGTATTCGGCGGAGCCACACTTTAGGAATTAAAAGTGCTTTAGTACATACTGTAAAAGTCCTCAGATATGCAAAGGAAAGTCCACAAATCTCCCACATGGTTTTTAAATGCCACAAGTACACTATTGGCTAGAGCAGAGAGGAACAACCCAGCCTCAAGTTCAGTTTCACTTCATTTTTACAACATATAAAAGCGATTAGTGGCCAATCATCTCACAACTACGTCTTTTGATCCTTTCCCATTTGCATATAGGGAGAACAGGTCTGTTGAAGATGCGGTTTCTCTTTGCACCCATAACATTTGGAAGGGACAGCTACATATGCACGGGTACTGTTTATTGATTTTAGTTCTGCTTTTAATATTATAACAAAGTGACAAACTCCTGGGGTTGGGTGTTAAGGAGCCCATATATACACGTGGATCCTTGACTTAACCGACAGATCTCAGGTGGTTAGGGTTAACAACCTTTTGTCAAAATCAAAGTCCACCGGCATTGGTGACCCCAGGGGTGTGTTCTGTCTACCCTTTTGTACTCCTTTTATACCTATGACTCACCATGATTCAGTCAGGATTTTTAAATTTGCTGATGATACTACTGTGGTGGGCCTCATCACCAATGATGATGAATCGGCTTACAAAACAGAAGTCCTTGCTGGCTGAGTGGTGCTCAATTAACAACTTGTCCCTCAACATCTCCAAAACCAAGGAGATGGTTTTCGATTTCAGGGAGAAAAAAAAAAAAAAAAGTCAGTCGCTCCAGCCCCTGGCCATCAAGGACAAAACTGTAGATTGGGTGGAAAGTTTTAGGTTCCTTGGCCCTCATTTATCATTCTTGCGTAGAAACGGGCATATATGTTGTCGTAAGATTATGCTTACACTCCTCACACCGCCTGATTTATGAAGCTGTGCGTACCTTTGAAATCCTGGTGTACGCAATACCTGTCCTTGATAAATGCCGCGGTTGAAAACGATCGTCATTAGAATAACACGCCTCTAAATATTCAAGTCTCCGCTTCCCCCACGCCCTCATTTTTCGCCATGGACACACGGAAGACGGCAAAGAAGAGAAACTTCTCCGACGTGGAGATCAAATGACCTATCACAATGCATTATTTTATAGCATTTTGAAACAATTAGCATTTAATATCGTATCACGTACAATAGTGATGATGTGATGTGGAGTACCATTCTTTTACATTAATAATTGCATGTCCATTTGTAATATTCTTATTATTCGTGTTCGCATTTATGAGGAAAAAACAATGAAACGGACGTGAGCGCAAGCGGCACTAAAATATATTTTAAAACTTTCACCGAGACAAACATAAAGCACAAAACCTTTCTTTAAACTGAATTTTCGTTTTGTATTAATTGTATCTTAATTTTAAATCAATGTTTCATCAACCAATTACCTGGATTGAACAAATAAGTAGTAAATAGCAGATGATAATCATGAAACGGAGGACCCGTGAACTGAGCTCATCTCATAAATGCCTCAGACATGTCTACTTTTAATCAGAACGATTCAAAACGAAAGAAAACAGACTGCAGAATGCTCTCTGCTTATGTAATCTGAAATGTGCATTTCTCTCTGGCGCGTTCACGAAGATCGCGAGTCAGCATCTCAACTTCATCTTTGCAGCCGACACAAAGAAAACACTTCTTTATTAATAAACAATTAAAATATCTCCTTGATATATTTTACATATTCATAATCATTACTTTTGCCGGTTCTTTGTGACAGATTTTTACACTGAAGTTTATAATTAGCCTACTATGTTGTTGTTGTTTTGTCATAGGTTTTAGTTTGTCAGTGCGTTTTGTGGTGTTAGGAATTGTTTTTCTGCGCATTTCCGCACTAACTCAAAACGTGCGTACACCACCTCCTGAGCTGGCGTGGGATTTGAGCGTGCCGTACGCCAACGTCCATATTGATAAATCTCAAAGTCACCGTGGTTTTGGGTGTACGCTCGAAATTTGGTGAACGCACTTTTGATAAATGAGGGCCCTTGGGACCATCATATCCTCCGGTCTTAAATGGAACACCAATGTCAGCCAAATTGTTAAAAAAAAAGCTCACCAGCGACTCGTCTTTTTAAAGACAACTCGGGAAATTTAAAGTGTCTAGGCGGGAATGCTCCAATTCTACAGGGCTGTGATAGAGAGCACACTTACTTTCTCCATCACTGTATGGTGGGGTAACTGCTCAGCGGATGATAAGTCTGCACTGATTAGGGTAGTCAAGAATAATTGGGCTGGACCTCCCTAAGATCTGTGACATTTACAACACCTGTTTACTTGAAACTGGACCGAAAATACTCAGATTCATTGCACCCCGCTAGTTCCCTCTTCACCCCTCTACCATCAGCCAGAAGGCTAGGAAGTATCAGATCCAAAACCACCCGTTTTTCAAATAGCAGGCTGTGAGGGCCCTTAATTCACCCCAACAATCCTTATCTACTCCGCTTACACAACTACATCCTCCTCAGTGTCACTAAATGCACTAGCACTTTGTCTGATGATCTATTGTCGGATTATCTATTATACCTATTCAGTGGTAGCATATCAAGTATCTGGTTTCTTATTTTAGATTTTCTGTTGTTATTGTATGTCATGTCTGATCAGTTGTTGTGATTCTTGTCCAATACTCTTGTATGGTCTTGAGTGAGCCAAATCCCTGCAATGAATTCCAGATGATTTGCGTCGTTTTGGCATAAAGACTTGAACTTGATATACACTCATGACAACGTCCCATCAGCATGTCCCTAGGTCAAACAACAAGTTCTGATGTACGGTAACAAATTACAAGGTGAGCAACCTAGAGCTACATCATTTGTCAGAGCTGTCAGCACTCCCTGAGCTTGGCCTCTCCTGTTTGTTTTCACCTGCAGAGGGCATTATCAAGTTCATTGTTCCGAGTTAAGCTGGGGTGGCCTGATCCGATTCAGACCTGGGCGCGTCAGCGAACAACTGTTCCAGCAGGGACCACAGGCTGCTGTCTGCCCTGCGTCATGTGGAAACTAGGCCAAAAATTTGCTGCTCGAGGGGAGGGGGGGGGATTTAAGCCGCTCTACACCGGCAGGGGATAAACAAGCCCCAACCCTGCTTGAGTGTTACATAACATGTACGAACGGACACCCCTAATGGTGCACTAATTATTAATGCAACAGACAAAAACACAGGAGGTTAGAGGGACAAGCAAACCAGTTTGTTTTTATGGAAGTGCAGCAGTCTGGTTAAAAAATAAAAATAAAAAAAAAGATTGTTGCACAACTACTGCATGAGTCACTGATGCAAACAGAGGAGGCTAAATACATAATGCAGAGGGGGAGGAGACTATGTGTCCTCAAATAGCATCCTAAAAATCAGCCTGGAATGCCTTCCCTCTGACCCGGACAAAAATAAATCCAAGCCTTGGTAACCTCACAAGCACACTCCATGTTCCCTCAAACCATCAAAGCTCAGTAAAGGTGTCAGGGACATCACTTTCAAGGAAACGAGATAATCGTCAAAAAGAGTGTGCCGTGAGAAAATGCCACTGTGTACGTTTACCATAAGAGGGTCAGTTGATTGTATGACAATGCCTTTGTAATCAGAACAAAGAACTATTGGTTATACAATCGAAGCTAATAAAAGATCACCTGATTATGGAAGCGCAATTGGATCCCTTTCACTAGGGACACAGTTGTGCACTGTGATTCAACAAACCGGGAGTTCAGCAATGAGCCCCAATTGTCAGTTTATGGCCCAGCTGGTTCTGCTTTCAGCATGACTGGGCCCTTACATAACACTCCTAAGATTCCTCTTGCACAGGGGAGTATCACATAAAGCTGTCTGTCTCTTATGAGCAGGCCCACCGCTTCCTTCCGTCATTATAAAGGAAAAAGTGTTTCCAGACAACATGTAGGCTGTATGTACATAATGACGTTAAGTCATCTTGTTTATATCAGTGACCACAACCACTGCAAGTTATCGCTGGCATTGCATCAGTCTCAATAACTGCATGTTCTCAGATGGGTTATGAACAGAATGCTATCATGGCATGAGAGGACTTTAGTTCTGGCAAAACCAGGGACTTTCCCTGGTCATTATTCCAGCAAGTAAAACCACAGTTGTGGGTGGAGAATAAAAAAAAAAAACCTAAAAAAAAAAAAAAAAAAAAAAAAACAGAGCATTTAAAAGATAGTTCACCCAAAAAATTATAATTGTCATTAAATACTTGAACATAAGTCTTAGGAGTAAACCGTACATGCATGTTTAAGGTTCCGAAATATCAGGATTCAAAAAGGTCTCCATTTGTGATTTGAAGATGAACGAAAGTCTATGGTATGGGAAAGGTAAAAATCCATGTAAAACTATGCCATGGATTTCTTCCTGAACATTCTGGTGCATTTATGACAAAAAATAAAAATAATTGTAAATGGAAAGGGTATATCATCCAAGCTCTGACCCACCCAGTTCCAGTTGCAGATTCTGCAGTCATCGGGAAAAATGGACTGTTAAAAAAAAAAAAAAAAAAAAAAAAAAACACAAGCCCGTAGTAACAGTCTGAGTGCTCACCACCAGGGTGCGGTGATAAGAGGGAGATGGATGTGGCTTTACAGCAATTACCGTTATCTATGCTGTTCTTATTTTGATCGAGAACAGTGCAGTAGCAATAAAAAAACAGCATTAAAATACTGACTAGTGACTTGATTTATGTACACTTATACCAGATGAAATGTAGGTGACAATGCATTCATAAGGAAAGAAGTTCAATTTGGGGGGGGTTTACGAGTTCTTAAACACCAACCAGCCTCACAGCTCTTAATCAAAATGTTAAAAATAATAATAAATTCCTACCCCTCTCCTACAAATCACATGTCCTACAGTTCCTATAGTAATTTTAACATTTAATGAGATTATACTTTTTTCATTAATAAAATCTAAATCTGTTTAGAGTTCAAATTATTACTCCATTTTGATTCACTTTCAAATGATTTCGATTTTAATAAATATGTAAAAAAGATAAATGTCCGTGGCATGTGTCATTAACCATCTTTAAAAGAAATAGAGCAGAGTGGTTAAGAGCCTGTAGGATTTTGTATAAAGGTATCGGCCATAAAAAATATTGGTCAACCAATATCCTCCTAGGTTAAACTCACCGGAGTCAAGAGTTCAGGGGTGGAGATGGGTGAGCTGTCACTATTCAGTTTGATCCCACTACCCAAATCAAAATCACAGATCTTCACTGGAGAAATCTACAGAAAAGAAAAAGAAAATAACCCCCTTTAAATTTCACAGTGAAAGGAGTTAAGAACATTGCATTGAGTATTCCTATGGGTCAATTCAGGTTTGTTCAACAGCTAAAAAAAATAAAAAAAAAAAAAACTACTGTACCCAACATATTAGTCAAAAATCTGTCAGAAATGCAGTGCATGTGTTTTCTCCTCAGATGTCTCATGTCTCCTCGTATACAGAGAGAGACTCACCCTGTCACTATGTTCACAGAGGATGTTCTCTGGCTTTAGGTCTCGATGTGCCATCCCTAGAAAAAGTAGAAGGCATAATGAATAAACATCCACGTTGGTAATATATAGAATGCATGAAGACATTGTGTTGTATCAATACTAAAGGGCCCAACCTTTGTTATGTAGGAAGTCCAGAGCACTGGCGATGTCCTGCACCACTATGCTGGCTTCCTGCTCATTGAAGTGTTGTCTTCGGTGTATGTGGGTCAAGATAGATCCTGAGAAAATGAATAAATGCAGAAAATTTGCTGATTATAGAATCTTTACCAAATGAAGAGACAAGTTCAAAAATTTAACTTTTAAAAGTTTAATATCTTTCAGAGTAATTCTAATATGCTGATTTGATGCTCATGTATAACGGTTTTGTAATAAATAATCAATTTTACTTAATTGTGTTCTTAAAAATAGAAATGTCAAAAGAACAGCATTTAATTGAAATTTTGTAAATGCATGTCTATCAATTTAATGCGTCTTAGCCGAATAAAAATATTTTACAAAAACAAAAAAATAAAACCCACACACTACTTACCGCCTCTCAGTTTTTCAAAGACCAAATAAAATTTGTCCTCCTCCTCAAAGTATTCCACTAGTTCCAAAATGTTTCTGTGGTGATAAAAGATTAACATTAGGCATTGTAACATGATGGTATCTTAAAGGATTTTCAATGAGCTTCACAAGCTTAGTTTGCAATACTGCTAATTAGGTTTTGGAACCATGTAGGCAGCATCTTAACAGTCATAAGACTCGACCCCACAATTGATTTTAATAGTTTGCCATCAGCATGTTGCGAAGCGAAACGCATAATACTCTAAGATACCTCGTTTTGGCCAGACTCTAAAATGGCATTTATTCTTGGAGGTTTGGGAAAGGACCAATAGTGTCACAAGGCTTTCCGTACCTGTGGCCCTGACACTGGTAGAGCATTTCCACCTCCCTGAAGACACGGCTCCGACTGTGGCCCGGCCTCTTCACAATTATCTGTATAACATTAAAACATCATCTTAAAATTACCCAATACAAACCCAAGGAAGGACACAGTTCTGCAAGTCAAGGTCAGAATACAAGGAGTCTGTTTTGATGGGCTCTTTTGCTACCTGGAGACAGCCCTTTAAGTACACATTTGCTCTTAAGTGGCAAAACTCTCAGACATGCCCACGTCATCGCAGTATTCAGCTCGTCGACAGTTCTGTGTCTCCCTTTGTGGATCACCCACACACAGCATGTGTGGGAGATTATTAGCAAGCACACAGATGACACGCCACTGCTTGTCTACAAAAGAACATCTCAGACCACTGATTCAGCAGGTCACCACATGGTCATCAAGCTTTACAAGCCAGCGGACTAGACAGATTATCAGGTTTTACAACATTCAGGACACCCAGACCATGTATGATGAACAATGTAGTGGCAGGTTCCTCATCACAAATGAAGGGTTGACTAATGGTGCATTCAAGTCAAGTCGGAAATATCGTATTTACGAGTTGAATGGCACCAAAAAGTTGCACATACGAGTGGGAAACTCTTTAAGCCCAGAGTTTTCGAGTTGGAAGTGTGCCTGTCAGTGAGAAATGTGGTGGAATACCACAATACTTCAAGGTATTTAGAAGTGACATTGTAAGGCTTCATTTTTTTATTAACAACGAAATAAGCTAATTGCCTGCACATAATATAATAGCATTGTAATATAACTGTGTACTGAAATTTTACAGAGGCTTCATAAATTAAACCAAGCAAAACACACCTTTGCTTTTCATTTACTAGAAAGTTTAAAAACCTTACTGTTTTTTTGTGTGGTTACTAAGGCTGCATTTACACTGCAGGTCTTGATGCCCAAATCCGATTTTCTGACTATATCCGATTTTTTTTGACGACCCGCTTGCATCATCTTTTAAAAGTGACCCGTATCCGATTTTTGCATTTACACTATACACTGCTGAAACTACCAAATGTAGACGTTCTGACCCGGAAAAGGAAGTAAAACAGCACGAAATACAATGGATGCAGATGTGAATAAAATTATCCAGTGTTTTGCTTTCGTTTTGTATATTTGTTTTTTAAGCTTTTTATCTTATGGTGGCACTGTAGCCATGAGCGCTTAAAACCGTGCCTCCCCATATCTCGTGAAATGTCTTTAACCCTCTGATTATCTTCGGGGTCTTTTTAACCCGCAAATGACTTTTGGTCAAATTAAAAAAAATGTTCTCTTTGTTCAAATGGTATGAAACTTTCTACAGCTCTCAACTCTTTCTAGATCTACAAAAAAAAATTTAATTGGAACGATATCTGTTATTATGTTGGCGTGAAAAAAATATCACACTTGTTGTCTTCGGGGTCCCTGGAGACCCCGCATAGTAAACATATAATATTCATCATCAAAATCAGAAACAACGCAGATCACATGGACAGAAATGAAATGGCACACTTCTAACGATGTAAAAAACATCCACTATGCAAAGTTATCATGCTCGCCACACACACACACTCATATACACAACCACACATACACATACACACAGGAATACATATGTGTAAGGCTATAAAAAAAGTCTTATAATTTGTCAAATAAAATGCAGAACCACCACAAATATAAATTGGTGACACTGACACAACAAAAATACACACACACACACACACACACACAGGGATACATTTGTACGGCTATAAAAAGTCTTATGATTTGTCAAATAAAGTTCAGAACCACCACAAATATAAATTGGTGACACTGACACAACTAAAATGCACACACAAACACACACACACACACACAATCTTTAAATCTAATCTGATTTAATCTAAAATCTAAAGACTCCAACATATCTCTTTGTAACATCTTGTTCAGGTTTGATTCTAATCATAAAGTAACATTATTGAAAAACGTTTTTCAATACAAAATATGCTAAACTTTGACAAAAAGTATATAATTCTTTTTTATAATTTTGATTTTAAAATATTTATATATGAATCCAACTCAATCCAACTGAATCCAACTTGTGAGAAGATGTATTTTGGTTAATCAAACAGCATATAATGGAGCATATAATGGAGCTCTATGGCCATCTAGTGGTTAAAGTAAATTTTTTTTATTTTAAAACTGCATTTTCCAAAAAAAGGGCAAAAATCTTACATTAAATCATGTACAATTATCCATTTATCCCCATAAATAAAATCTGGGTCTTTTATAAAGTGAATTTTACATAAAATGCTGTTTTTGTAAAAAAAACTATTTAAATATTTATTTATTTATTTTTAGAAATTTAAAAGATATCAAAAATCCTCCAAAAACTGCACAAATGTTGAGTAAAAACATTAATAAACAGAGTAAAATTACATTTGTAAAAAAATATATATTATACTGTTACAAAATGCAATGTTATTGTCTGGGGTCCCTGGAGACCCCAAAGATAACAAGTGTATACCCTAAATGAAGATAATCAGAAACACGGATTTATTTCTGTAACAACCCTGCATTTTTGCACTGTGCACTGTCTCTTCGCCCAAAACACTTCGCCCAAAAGCCTCCGCATCGCTCCACTGTGTATCCTTCTCCCTCGCGCCTATAATAAGAATGTAATCGCGCAGTTGTATTGTCCCCCTGAGTTTACGTCACTTTTTTAATGACGTACGACTTGCATTTACTGGGGAATATCCGATTTGTCTGCTTACATGGCACACGCAAATGCACATATCCGATTCATATCCGATTTATTACCACATATGAGTGAGGCCTGGATCCGATCTGACAAAATCGGAATCCATGCGTTTTTTTCCTGCTTACACGTTCATGGGTCATATCCGATCTGTGCCACATGAGAGGAAAAAATCGGATTTGGGTCACTTGAACCATGCAGTGTAAATGGGTCCTAAAGGTACACCACCATCTTCGTAAACATGACCTCCCAGTCCCAACTCGTAAATATGAACTTTCCAGGAGGACTTGAACGCACCATAAATTTTGAAAATCCTTAGTAGAGCCTACCATGCTACACGCCACCAATTTTGTGGCCATCAACAGCTGGGAATGTTGTGATAAGTGGGCTATAGCGGTGAATTTAATTTAATTTCAAATGATTAATCGTATCTAACATAAAAGTTTGTTTACTGTGTGTATATAGATTTATTCCTGTAATGGCAAAGCTGAATTTTCAGCATCATTACTCCAGTCTTCAGTCAGGGCTCCAGACTAACTTTTTACTAGGAGCGCTGTAGCCTCTGACTGAATTTTAGGAGCGCAAACAGAAAATTTAGGGGCACACCTTAAATCAGCTTGCAATGCAATTATTCAAATTATTATTTTAAGTTCACAGGGCTCCAGACTAACATTTGAGTGCAGCAGCACCGGAGCCACTGAGTTCTACAACACAGATCTGGTAGCACTGGGGCTGACAATAAAGCACTAAGCTTAATTTAGGGTGTAGATGAAATGTGACCCTGGATCACAAAACCAGTCTTAAGTAGCACGGGTATATTTGTGGGAATAGCCAACAAAACACTGTATGGGTCAAAATTATCGATTTTTCTTTTATGCCAAAAATCATAGGATATCAAGTAAAGATCATGATCCATGAAGATATTTAGTAAATTTCCTACCTTAAATATATCAAAATTGTATTTTTGTAAGTGGATGCAGCACAATAACCAACAGAAGTGGAAACCTTTAAAGGCGATTTTCTCAATATTTAGATTTTTTTTGCACCCTCAGATTCCAGATTTCAAATAGTTGTATCTCGGCCAAATATTGTTCTATCCTAACATACCATACATCAATGGAAAGCTTATTTATTCAAGACTGCTTTTGTGGTCCAGGGTCACAAATTAACTTTATCATTCATAATGTCTTAATATTAATATTAATTCTAAAGCAAAAAAAAATGTGTGTGTGTGTATATATATATATATATATATATATATATATATTTTTTTTTTTTTTTTTTTAGGGAGAGAAAATAGCCAATAAGCATCCTACCGTTTACAATTGTATTTTAATTTTCCTTTAATTAGGAAACTAGCGTTTTCCTACATCTTAATTTTTAGTTTTAGGACAATCTTTGAAGGATAAACAAAAAATGTGTTGGTCATCACATTAAAAATAACATATATATATATTATATATATATATATAGTTTTGAAGTGCTGGAAAAAGATGTGCAGTACTTGTAAGCGTGTAGTACTATTTCTGTCACAATAATACCATAGTTATGGTTAGAGTTTTTACATTCTCAGTAGTAAGTAGTGAGTTATGGTCTGGCAAAGCTTCATAGACAAATCATTTCCAAAGGGGTGTCACTGGACGTCGCTCAAATTAATTTTTTTCTTTCTTTTCATTTGGTTTATCATTAACAAATATACAATAATTAAACTCATCATATACATAACTTTTGATTAAACCAAAGGGTATAGGCTGAAGCTCAAGACTTATTGACGCCTATCCCTCTCAATTTTTAACAACAGTCAAACAGTGCTCAATTCTCTTCTTACAAACACTTGAAACAACAAAGTCATAGATATTAATTACCCAAAACCTATCTATATGAAAGTATCATCTTGTTTCTTAAGAGCCGTTTAAATCCACTTATTGTTTGTGTCAATTTAAGATCTATATGCAAACAATTCCATAAATTCACTCCTCTTACAGAGATAGTTCTACATCTAATATTTGTTCGTACCTTCAGTTTTTTTAAACAAACATGTTCCTTTTAACTCATACTTACAATAACGTTTCTCAAACATACTCAACTTTATCTGGCAGCATTTTATAGTATACTTTATACATTATCAATGTAACCTTATAAGCCACTAAATCATAAAATTTTAGAATGTTTAATTTTAAAAATAAATCGTTAGTATGATCCCTATATTGTGATCTTGTAAACTCTTTTGTAAACTAAAAAGTGGTTGGGTGCATGTCTTCTACGTATTACCCCAAATCTCCAGACAATACGTTAAATATGGAACGAATAATGATGCATATAACATAATGCCTTCTCATTTAACAAATTCCCAATCTTATTTAATATCGCAACGGTCTTTGAGATTTTACATAATCAATGTGTTTTTTCCACCCCAATTTACAATCTAATACAACACCCAAAAATTTGATTTCATTTACTCTTTCTATTTCCTCCACCCCTATTCTTACTTTCACTTCTGTCACACTATTTTTACCCCAAATCATAAACTTTGTTTTACTCGTATTCAGTGACAGCTTATTAATATCAAACCATTCAATCTCCCTTTCCACATTTCTCACTCTTTTAACTTTACCAGAATAAAAAAAAATTGGTATCATCCGCAAAAAGAATAGGCTTGAGAATACTTGACCCTACAGAGATCATTTAAATATAAAATAAACAATTTTGGTCCTAGGACCGAGCCCTGTGGAACCCCACAAAGAATTTAAGGGACAATTCCATCAACTGAAACAAATTGTGTTCTGTTATTTATATATGAACAAATCCAAGAATATGCAACCCCTCTGACCCCATACTTAAACAGCTTCTTCAGAAGAATATTGTGATTTAGAAGACACCCAGACTCACTCTTATCATCAATAGCCTCGCTTAACTCATCCACTAGTTTCATTATTGCAAGTCTGGTCGACTGCTTGGCCTGAAATCCATACTGCTGCTCAATCAAAATATTATATTTATTAATAAAACTATCCAACCTTTTAACAAAAAGTTTTTCCAATATTTTAGAAAACTGTGGAAGTGATACAGGTCTATAATTTAAATATTCATTTTTGTTACCTGCTTTAAACAAAGGTATGACCTTTGCTACCTTCATCTGGTCAGGGAATATTCCCGTCCTAAATGAAACATTAACATGAAACATGTGTGTCAATGGTTTAATAATTTCTTCTATGGTTTCTTTCACTAAGGACATATCTATGTTATTGCAATCTTGTGATCTCTTACTTTTATATTTTAAAACCATTCCCCTCACTTCAGATTCACTAACCTCACTTAGATACAAACTTTGCAGATTGTTTTCAATTAATTTATCCAATCCATTATTCTCTTTTGGTTCAACAATATCCCTTGCGAGATTCAGTCCCACATTAACAAAAAAAATCATTAAATTCTTCAGCCACATCTTGTTTCTTGTCTATGCACATTATCTTTTATTATAAATTTAGGATACGCAGCTTCATTGACTAATTAAACCATTTATAACTTTCCACATTCCTTTCATATTTCCTATATTTTCCTCTAAACAACTGCTATAATATGTCTCTTTCCTTAACCTAAGTATTTTCGTTAGTTTATTTTTATATGCCTTATATTTCATCTCAGCTTTTTCCGTTCTTTGTCTTAAGACCCTATATAATGCGTTCTTTTTACATGCAGTTAACATTACATAACCCTTTTGTCATCTAGGGTTTTTGTTCCCTATTTTTCTCAATGCACATTTGTAAAGGACAATTCATTTCATATAACTTTAAATATTCAGAAAAGAGCTATACGCTTCATTTACATCATTAAACATTATCCCAATTATATCTTAATAGATTTTCCTTAAAGGCTTTCAAAGTTACATGAGTCCTCAGCCTCCATTCTCTTTTCCTCCTTACAGGTGCTTCTTCATTTAATTTACAATTATAATAAACAAAAATTGGCAAATGGTCACTGTCTTCCACCAACAATCCCCCTACAATGTCATTATCAACAACATTTGAATAAATATGGTCAATTAATGTAGCACTTGTCTTGTAATTCTACTCGACTTTGTGATTGTTGGATCTCAGCAAATGCCTGATGCAATTGTATAGACCTAAAACCAATCAGAGCGATGGAGATGACGTATGCAGAGCGACGGAGAAACATCGAGTGTTATTCTTTGCTCGGGTTAACAAAAAGGAAACGTTCAAATCGCTTAAAACAGACGCGATAGCCGATTCGAACGAGTGATGTTCCACGGCGGCATCCATCTTTGTAATGTAGGCTACAAAAATCTGCTTCACCATCGCTGCACTGTCGTCATCGTGTAAAGCCCGCCCCAACGTTTCTGATTGGAGCCTCGATTTCGACGGATTAGAAATGGGCTTGAAGATGGTCCTCCCTACCAATATCATTAATCGGTCGTATAAATATTATAAAAATGAACATTCTTCCCAAATTTTTATACTTCTTTCGCTCTATTCCACTTTCCCCTCCATTAGGCTTTTTCTCTAATATGAAAAAGAAATTAACCAAATTCATCTGGAATAATAGACGTGCAAGGCTTCGCCTAACATTGTTATATCTCCCTTATGACAGAGGAGGTTTACGTTTACCCAATTTGCAGTGGTACTATTGGTCTGCCCAGTTGGCTTGTGCCACCTATTGGTTCTCCTTGCAGCCGAAATTACCCTGGGTAGAAATAGAATCTATAGTTGCAAAAGATATAGGGATGGATATGTATTTGTACTCTGACTTGTATAAAAATCTAAAAAAGGCTACCAAAAATCCCTTTGTTAAAAATACTTTGATAGTATGGAATGATGTTCAGCGCACATTGGGAGAAGTCCCAACTATTTCTTATTTCTCTCCTATTTGGGGAAATAGGGACTTCAAACCAGGGGAAAATGACCCTGGCTTTAAACAGTGGGCACTTAAGGGCATTCGTAAGGTTGGGGATTTGTTTGAGGGAGATACATTGATGCCCTTCAAAGATCTTAATGAAAAATTTGGAATCCCAATGAAACATTTTTTTAAATACTTGCAAATTCGCAGTTATATCAATGCCAAGCAAAATCATTCATTATCTAGACCTCTACCAACAGAACTAGAAAAGGCGATGTTTTATGAGGAACTTAGTACAAACCAAATTTCATTGTTTTATTGCAAATTTGTAAATAGTTCCAAGGAATCATCTGAGTCCAAGAGAATTGCTTGGGGTATAGATTTGCAATATGACCTTCCAGAATCAGAATGGAGCCAGATATGTGTTAAAACCCAGAATTTGTCAATTAACACTAGATTTAAGTTGATCCAATATAACTGGGTAATGCGTACATATGTCACCCCTGAAAAGTTAAATAAGTTTAACCCGGAAATCCCAGATATCTGTTTTAAATGCCAAAAACATAAGGGAACATTCTTCCATTGTATCTGGGAATGTGAGGTGATCAAGTCATTTTGGCAAAAAGTGACAGCACTAATTTCTTCAATTATTTCCAAAACAATTCCAATGACCCCTGAAATATGTGCTTTGAGTTTAATTCCTGTAAGTCTATCATTATCAGGTTGTCATATTAAAATGATTGACATTTGTCTAGTTCTTGCAAGACGTTTAGTAGCATTTTACTGGAAGAACATAGAAGGTCCATACATTGATCATTGGTTAAAAGATCTGTCACATTGTATTGCATTGGAAAGAATAACCTACAGTATAAAGGGCAAACTAAAAGATTACCATAAAATATGGGACCTTTTTATACATTTTCTGGAAAATAACCAAATATCCATACAGGCAATAGTAGATACCTCTCACTCCAATGATTAATATGAGTATATATGATGTGCTTGTGTATTTGGAAATATATGAGCATGTCTTAGCCTTTGTATAATAACTTCTATACCTGTGTAACTGATTTTTTGGATGCTGAGGGTGGGTGTGGGTGGGGGTGAGAAGTAAGGGAAAATATAAAAAATTCTTTGTTTTTTGGAAATGTTATTGTTATGTCTCACGTTTTTCAATAAAAATATGTTTCAAAAAAAAAAAAAAAGAAATGGGCTTGAATGAGCTCTTTGCCAGACTTACTTGCAGGGCAAATCTAAATTTGCCAGAAGTTGTCTGGGTTTTCCCAGGCTAAAATCCATTGTGAATTTAGCTGATTTAAAAGCCTTCTATAAGTTTATCTGTCTCTTTGACTGTAATAAAATCCATTTACTTTGGCATTAGAACATGTGATGTAAATGCTCATCTACAGGTTAAACTCTATGGACCCTGTATAAATTACAGTAACCCAAAAGGTTAAGCATTAGCCAAACATTTTAAACAATTCACGTCGCACAGTACGCAAATTACAAATAATTTAAACGGGGAAACTTCTAAATTTCTCCAACATCCACAAATGCACCAGCTCATATGACTCTTGGAATTTCACAATATTCCATGACATCAGCTATGTGGAGAACCTGCGGTTTTCAATTTGATCTTTTCTTTGGTAAGTTACAGAACATTTGCTAGGAAATGCCACATGAACACATGCACATGCCTCATTTAGCACCCTCTATATTTCCTTTTCCATCTACTAGAGGTCAAACAGATGTTACGCGAGAAACCACACTGCTTTTTCAAAGATAGCATGTCATGCTTCACAACAACAATTGAAAAGGGGAAGTTTCTCTGCTGAATAGGCACTGTAGTCATTTATTTTTGTTTCACGGCTGCAGCAGCAGCACAGTAGCTGGAAGGCCAATATTCCAGAGAGAAGTACACACAACAAATAAAACAGCTTGTATGAACGAAGCTCAAACAACCATGAATCAAAGCTAGTGTCCGGTATTTCCTGATGAGGGCTGAAACATTAAAACCGAGCCATCTTTCCTAGCATAAACCCCCTTCTTATGTAACACTACATTTAAGGCAGGACACAGCTATGTTCAGACTGCAGGCAAATGTGGGCCAACTTTTTTTTGCTCATATGTGACTGACTTCGCTGTTCAAGTTGGTCATGAGAAAAAGTGTTCACCACATGGAATCTGAGCTTTACAATTCCGACTTGGGCGACTTCCATATGTGGTCCTATATCAGATACAGGTCAGAGGCTTTGCAATGCGACCTCAGTCTGAACAGTCAAGACGGAATTAATGGGAATTTTACGTCACTCTATATCAGCATACACCACAATTCTGGCTGCCTGCTTTCCTCAATACATACTACACCTAGAGTCAAACAGATCTTGGAGTGTTAATAAAAACGCATTTAAGAGAACATGCTAACAATGTGCACCTGCACTCAAGTTAAATGCAACTTGTGTCAGAATTGACTCTAAAGAATCTGGTAACTTGACATACACACTTACATATAATATATACACACGTTAATATTGTATTGCAAAGTTACGATATTTTTATATGGCTTAAAACAAGCCTTTTGAATTGCTCCGTTCAAGCCTTTTATTTTCTCATTGGTTTTACTTTAAGCACATTATGCATTTCTCACTCAAACTATGCTGCAATATTGAACTTGCTTGAAAACATCAGTGATGTCACAAGATCAGCTAAGATCACATTGCTAACTGCTTATACTTAGCACTTCGGCATTTACCATAAGCACTGGTTTGGCTACGATCTGGGATTGTGAAAGCAAAATCAGAGCAATAAACATGCAAGGAGTGTACAGTTTAAGAAGGTATTTTGCTTTTGTAACTGGAGTTTAACCTGCACATAGATAAGAAACTAATTATTTGATAAGCCACATGAACAGTGATACAGTGATGTGCAGTTTTAACATAAGAGGGTGCTGATACTTGCCTTAACTGCATATTCTTTATTGGTGATCAGATTGATGCAGGCCTGTACAACAGCATAAGCCCCTTCACCAAGAATCTCATTTTGCAGTTTGTAAACATCTGTAAAGAAAAGAAAATTAACATTTATCCTCTACAGACAGTGAAGCTTAACTCCAGGCTTGAGAATAAATAAAGCTTGCCTTCAAAACGTCCAGAGAAACTGTCAGTGGCTCTGCATCTTTTTTTCTTCTTATGTCTTTTCTTGGCATCAGGGATATCGATGGGCTTGCTGGATGGCATGTCTATATTTAAAAAAAAAAAAAAAAAAAGAAACTATTTTGTGCCAAGTCCACTATAATCTATCATGAACTTTGCCTAACACACAATGAGTTCTTAAGCAGATATCTCATATCTCTACCTCCTCAGAGTTTACGCAAACCATTAAGACTGATAATAACGGTCAATGTTATTGAAACAGTAGGCAAAATAGCTGTACCAGGCCTTGTCGAGTGGTCTATCTTGAAGGACGAGCCAAGATGGGATTCCAGATCTATGAATTCATCAGTCTTGAAAGGGTTTTGCCCCTGGGAACAGGAAGACAGGAACATTTCTGTCAAGTGTCACAAACTAAAGCTTGCAATATCACATCCATTCAGGGCAGACCATTAAGCCATTTTCTGGCAAGACAGAACAGTAACCAACCTTGAAGGAGCGGTGGAATCCGGTGACCTCCGTGATTTTGTTTTGCACCATGTTTTCAAATGGCCAAATTATGACGTTCTGCTTGGTGAC
Source organism: Chrosomus eos (assembly GCA_036326025.1). Lineage (NCBI taxonomy): Eukaryota > Metazoa > Chordata > Actinopteri > Cypriniformes > Leuciscidae > Chrosomus > Chrosomus eos. Next base: position 24,650,719 of record CM070823.1, on the reverse strand, counting down.
CAAATCTTTGCAGTGGGTCCTTTAAATCAATTATTTGTCACCTCTGATCTGATCACCTCAAAGTGGTCGCGCAACAGATGACTCCTGCATACAAAGACAGACAAAAACAGCATCAAAATGAGTTCAGATACTCTTCCAGTGATAATCTGGAGTCTCGGAAATACAGACGATGACCACAAGAGAAAAGAAAAGCTCTTGTACAGACTTGGTATTTTCATATTTCAAGAGTCAGCACAGTCAGAAAGTTAACACACAACAAAATAAACGAATTAAATAGATATTAAATCGAGAAATATCAACTGGCATGATTTATGTACGTTTACAATTGGATATTAGTTTACAAGCTATGAGTAGCTATTTTTAATCAAGCTGATTGTGTGACCTAGGCTACCTCTGAGTGCATGTGGTTGCATCCAGAAAGTAATGGCCTGGAGTTTATTTATAAAGAGTTCTCAGAATAATTTCATAGGCAGAGGAAAGGGTTTCATCTTACCCCGTTACTAGCCGTGAGACGCCAGCGTTCACGTCGTTGCTCCAACCCACCGTGTAATAGACCGCTGCTATGTGTTTGTCAATTGTAATGTTAACTAATCTTGAGAGCACAGCGCATATATAAGGTTTTATCCTACACTCCGCCCACTCTATATTCCACATCCAATCAAAAAAAAAGTCGAATCAAAAACTCAGAACACTATTGGACAATCATTTCAGGGGCGGGGTATCATTTTCTCACGTCATCTATTCAGAAACAAAATTGGACTTGCCCCATCTACTGGACAGTGGATACATTTATTTTAAACAGATCACTTTTGAGGCAACACATATTTTCTAGCTGTTTCTAACACTTTCCTAAAGTTAAACTAATCCTTGTTTAATCATTACTTTTGTGTTATAGCTTCAGCGATTTAGTGGCCAAAACTTTACAGATTAATTTAATTAATAATTGTTAAGATATTTTGCAATAGGCTAAACTTGATAATCTAATGGTAGATTATGTATTTTTAAAGATTTTTTAGTATTTCATTCTTCAGACAAAAACCCTTGGAAAGGGCAGTAGCCTACTAGTTGCTGAAGGGTGCAATATCACAGCCTTTAACTCTATGTTCAGGTATATAATGTGTTAAGTCAGTTACTGTTCCTGTGGTTAAGAGTTATATTTTTAAAATGGATGATTGCAACTTTCTAAAGTAAAAAAGAACCAAACGGGAACAAAATACCAACGTCAGATCAGGGGGACGTTTTGTCTTTGTTGGGCTATAAGATAAGTTTTTTTTTTTTTTTTTTTTTTTCAAAAACTGTGTGTGTAATATAACGCAATTTAAATAATTTTAAACAATTTAATCTTGGATTATAACAGCTGGTCTGTAGGCAGGCATGATGTGTGGATCACTGCCGCCATCTACTGGACATTTCGTTCAGAAATATACCGTAACGTTTCAAAATAAATTCGCAACATCATACATCACCGATCACTATTTTCCAGACACAAAATGAGATCAAATAACCAAACGGGTTCGGCTGACAAAATATTACAAATTATGATATGCAGATGAAATAAAAAAAAAGAAGAGCATAGTCATTCGTTAAATGTGTTGAGATGATATTTTGTGCCCTCTATGGTCAAGAGAAAAAAAAGTATTCGAATCCTACACTGCTAATTCAAAGGGTTGAGCTACATTTCTTTAAACAATCAAACAAACAAACAAACAAACAAACAAAATAAGGTTAAACAACACCAAAACTCAAATGTTGGGTTTGGAAAGCACTGTATCAGAATTGTACTTGTCTCCTTTATGTGCCATGTCTAAAAGCTGTGTCAACAATTGACCGTTCGCAAAAGCCACGCCCCCTAGTTATTGTTGCTACGCCCGTCAAACAAATGGTCAAACACGACCAGCGCCACAGATTGCCATGAATGGAAGAGGTATACCCGTGCGTGTCAGTGACCTTTTTTCGAGCAATTACCTCCGCGATATCCTCCAGATCGAGGCAAAATGGGTTACAGTATGCAGTGGAGGGATATATTCAAAATATAAAAATACGCAATGAAGGAGACATGACTACTATTGAGGCTAATATACCGGTCTCAAGCGAAATCTGAGAAACCCCATGACCTGTACCTCAAATGCAACCAGTAAATTACAGCCTTGAAGAAGATTTAATACGCTGGTTCAGTCGCTAATTGTTTGGAGTTAGAAATATATAATTCGCGCTGCATATTTAGTAATTTTGCCTCAGATACAGGATTATACATTCGCTTTAACAAGCAGGTTTTTCATTACCACGGCAACCGCTTGCGTGTCATGCTGAATCCGATTTTCGTGTTTAAAAAGTAACTATACATAAGAGACGGAAAGATGCAGATAACCATACATTTAAGGTTATTTCTATTCATTACGATATTGATTACGTTATATGAACTGATGTTGTCAAGTAAGCTTCATGCGTTCCCGTTGCGAGCGTGCACTCTTCTAAACTGTAGTCTACAGGTCCTGCACTGCTAGTGACTGCTGCTCATTTCCCCCCGAAAATATCACGTTAACAACAACCCTTTAGAAAACGTACTTCCTTTGTGGATCCTCTTGATCTGCTCTCTCCATGTTTCTTTGACTAATCTCAGTGTGTCAGTCTCATGCACGCTGTTCGCGAGTGAACCATGTTCGACACATGTAACTGGGAGTGGGGCCATCCACACTGTTTTATCCATCGTAGGCACCGTTCACGTTGTGTTTTCGGCTTTGGGAACGAAAAGAACACAACTCCTCCAGACAATCTCTCGGAGTATCTAGTGTCCGGTTTACAAACGCAGTGGGCGCACCGCTTCACCAGCTTGCTTGGAGTCAATGTTTGACGGAGCTGCTCACATAGTAACGGTTGCTATGATGTGTGATTGGACAATAGCCGTTTTGGGGGAGGGGCCTGCGAACGGTCAATTATAGGATTTCCCTTGACATTTTGGAGCCTTCACGTTGCTCATCTACAGAGAGGAAGGCATACAATAGCAGGAAAACCTTTCAGACTGCCAAAGTCATTGCGTATTTTAGAGAAACAAGTAGCCTAGATATTACAGTAGAACCACGAGCTGCACAAATTATATAGAGTATACCCCCAAAAAATTACACTCCCACGAATATAGTCCATTTATTCTATGGACAACGTTGCAGACTGAGCAGGAATAAAAAAAAATATTGCTGTAAGTCATTTTATTAATCGCTGTGTCATGACTCATGCATAACGAATGAACTAAAACTAAAATCTGCGACAAAAAAAAAAAGGAATGTAAAAAATAATGAAATTATGTTGTCTCTCATCATCAGTCAACAACACGAACTGGAACGGGAACGTATGTTCTCGCGATATTTAGAGGTGAACGTATCGCACGTAGCCAGGCTGGAAATGCGATCTAGCTAGGTAATAATCGATTTCATTTGAATTAACGTCTATTTTTTAAAACAAGCTTTGAAAACCTCACGAAATCCATTCATAGTAAGTGCCATGATCAACGTGCACTATAAATAATTGCAAGTGTATACATTTATTCCAAGCAGATAATGGGATGTTTTGTTGTTGTTGTTGTTGTCTGCTAGCTTGTGCGACCGCTGGCTGTCTGCGCACGTCCCTGATTGTTTACGTTAATGAGAGTTTTGTCAGTAACGTCAATGGATTGCTTAAACACTGTTATTGATCAAATGCATGCAGTCGACTAATTACTTTATGTCTACTCTTTGTTGTTATGACGTGTACACCCACTACGTGCCATTCACTGAAAGTGTGCATGAGCATTAATGTTCTATATCATATTTGATCTCATTTATCTAGTCTGAAGGACCGATCCCACTACATCTAAGAAATCACAATGGAAGGTATGTCAATATTAGTTCTGTTTTAATTTGCTGTTTCAATGTTCATGCATTGTATAGCCCTGTTTAAGGAGCACTCAATGTTCCACCAGGCTGTCAAATGTCCTGCTCGTTTTTTGGGTGCAAGAGGACCTACAACAGTCCAGAAGCACTGAATAGTCATCTTCAGGACCATCAAAAGAACACTGCCCAGTCTCTTCCAGGTACATCAACGTGCCTGCGACCTTTTTATTAGTGCATTTGATGGATGAAATGCTGTTTGTTATCATTAATCAGTTAATTTACAGTCATGAAAAGTGTCACATCCGCAATTTGGTGTCTAATGCACTCTCCTTTATTCTTTAGGGAAAGCTTTCCTTTGCTCTCATATAGGATGCGATGGTTCATTCAACAACATGCAGCAGCTCATGGAACATATGAGACACCATTACAAGCCAAATTATTTTTTCCTGTGAGTTCCGCTTTGCATTTAGGCTTCCTTTCTTTATTAGTAAACTAAAGATGTATTAATTTATGAATTTGTTTTATTTTCATTCTTCTGATAATTTTGTTTTTTACTTTGTTGATACCTTTTAAAATGTTTTATCAAGGTACAATTTTTAGTAGAAACAAGTTGAATATTAATATTTTTAATATCTTATTTATTCTTATTTATAAATTTGAATGCGATTGTCACCATGAAAAAAGCTCAATAATCCATAATGGCATTAAAAACAAACAAACAAACATTTCACTCTTTCTTGCCATTGTTTCAGTATCAAATAAAACATCTAGCTCATTTAGCAATTTACCATAGATACCCTCTTATCTCAAACTGTCTTAGTCCCTATGTCTTTAAAAATGTTTCTCAATCTCAGCAACCAATTTACTATTTATTTTAATTTTTTTGTATACTTGTTTTGGGTGATTTGATGTTTTTTCTTTCAGTATTGATTTACTTATTTTTAATATTATGTTTCAGCTTTATGCTTCCTCATTATCATTATGTCTGTGTCCTTTAGGTGCGAGAGCTGCAGGGCCAAACTGCGTTCTTATCGCACTCTCCTCAAACACCTGCAGACCTGTGCCAAGGTTGCTAAGAACAAAGCTGCAGTAAAGATAGAGACTGGAATGGCACCTGACGCAGAGCCTGCCAGTGTTCCTCTCACTTCTGGTGACATGGAACCATCTGGACCCTCTTACCCCCAAATGTGCCAGAGGAGATGGAGTCTATGCCATCTATGCCCACTTTGGCAACACATTCAACACTGGCAAACATGCCAGAAAACAGTGCTTTTACTAACCCAATACATGCAGGCCCTGCAACTTTGCTCCTTGCCACTCTAAATCTAGCCTCAAACCAAAATCTTCCTTGCAAAACAGAATCCCCCTACAGCCATTTTCCACCCACTCTGTCTCCCGTTAACCCAGCCTTCCTGCCAGATCCGGGCCTACAGCAGCAGCAGAGGTCTTCCAGGTCTGGTCCTCCCAGTCTGCCCTCTTCACCGCCCCTGCCGTCATCGCCAGGATCAAACGCGGTCTGGAGGAAGAACCAAGGTGAATGGATCTCATAATGCTTTCCTCTGTGAGTGAGGAAAGCCGACTGAAAGCAAGTGTCATTGCTCACGATGGGTCTTATTCACTAACCATGCGTATGCACAAATTTGTGCAGGAAAACCTGAATTCATCAATAACTTTTATACAATTTTTTTCCCCAAAATGTATTTTAAAAAGTGTAAGAACCCCAAATCACACATAATTATATATATTATGTATATACACAGTGTGTTAAGATGAAATTTGAGATATTTGATCTTCTCCCAAATGTTATTTGTATATATGTGCTCTAAAGGAAAAGATGGTTTGGGTATGTTTTATGCAAATGACTAACTTTTGTTCCGTGTGCACGTGTTGTAAAATAGGTGAAACATTTCCATGAGAAGTTCTCTTGTGTGCACAAGTATGAATAATCCATGCAATTATTAGTGAATGAGACCCAGTGTTCCTACATTTTAGATTTTTGCAGTTTGCTCAACTGATCTCACCTGCTTATCAACAGGTGCGAGTCCTTTTGTAAATTTGTAAGTCACTTGTGGGGGAAATGCCTAAGCCTTGGCCATGGCCACTATGAGTGAACTGTGTTTTGTCATGTTGCACTGTCCTGCCAGAACCGCCCGGGCCCCTTTTGCACAGATGGAACTCTCCAAGCAGTCAGAGTTTAAGTAGAGATGAAGTCCAGGTGAGGCACAGAGAATCCACACACACATTACTTGAGGGAACAATCAGATATCTTCCCTCAAATATGATACTTTAGATGCTAATTCTCCTCCCCTTCCCTGCTTTAACCGGTTTATGTGTTTCCCTGGGTGTGCCATTTAGCTGCACGACTCGGTCCACTCCCATCCGATCCTAAATGCATATGTCCACGGGCTTCACTAACATGTAATGAGACATCAGAGAGTCTGCTTTTAGGGCCGGTGTTCCTTTACTTCACTTTTTCCCCTTCCCATTTGCATTTTGCAAAAATCAGGTGGTCATTTCTGGCAAGAGATGGTGCTGCTGTGTCATAATAGTCGATCATGTGTGGAGATGTTGAGATCACTTGCTAATCCCAACACCTTTGTACCCATGTTCATCTGTCTTAAACTGGGTTTAATGATTTTGATTGTGTGAATAATATTGCTTTTGTATATGAGCTGATGCCAGTGATCATGGAGTTTTGTTTCCTGCTCAAGGCAATCATGCAATTATCTGCTACTTTAACTGGTGAAGGTTTTCTGTGTCTGTCTACAAACATTCTCAATGAATGTATAACCATGAATATGATGATCTTTGAGTTGGTTTTGATTTTAACGACTCGCCCATTAATTAAATCTGTCAGGTCAGTCCTTCAACTGCCGCATCCTGTGGGAACACACAAGAGGGCGATACAGCTGCCTACAGTGTGGCCACTGCACCCCAGACCGGGGGGAGATGACTGCTCACATTGAGGGCCAGCACAAGAACCCGGGGGGCAAAGTGAACGGTGATCCTGGTATGATTCCCTACTTCACTGTGTAATTATAAACCTTATAATGAATGCAATTCATTGGGTTAAGGCTGGAAAACACTCCACGACTTTTGCACAGATTGTCAGTCTGGACAAGTTGACCCTAGATGCCCAAAGTCAGCCAGCCTGCAGATTTTGTGCAGTCAGAGTTGACAGATTTCACAGAAAGTCAAGTAGTGCATATTGGGCACAGGCTATTATTTTTATTTAGCTTTACTCTGTTTGCATCCAGTCGGATGATATCAAACAGGAGGATGTTTTAGAAGTTTGTTGTGTTCGGAGCGACTTGAAAGTTTGGTAATGATGCGTGGTGTTTTTAAAATCTGTTCAGATTTTAAGTAGTGTAGTGTATTCCGGCATTTAGCCTAGTGTTTTGAAAATAATTACACAATATAGTTACATCATCTCACCAGACTGAACCTTCTGTGCATTTTACAGATACAGAGATTGGCACTGCTTCTTTACTGGCTAAGACTTCACTCCACACTGAGAACTCAACTTATACACAACTCTAGCATGAAATGGGACACGAATGGGATGATTGACAAATAACTTTTGTTATAGTTTCTTATATATGCAACTCAAATGGTTTCATTTGACTGTCCATGTGGACTTCAAGAATCTCTATTGGTTTGGACATGTCATAATAACAATTAGCACTAAGTTCTGCATGTCTTGTTTTCAGTAAGCATTTGTCAGTAATCTAGGCTTACAAAAAGTCTTGTTAGTTTTCATTAAATAATTTGGAATTGCATAAAAATAACCTGAGTAATGTTGTACTATTATGTCACCTAGATTTTTTTTATTATCTATTTGCAGGATGTGGTATCCATACAGTATCCAGAACAGTATTCATGTTTATAAAAAGAAATCTCAGCCTCTTGTTATTGTGTAAGAATTAAAAACAGTTGTTTCTGTAGTGTTTACTACCTGCAAATAAAACCTCTTAGGAAAATTTTTAAAAGTGTGATGCGAGTTTATCTCATTTTAATATCATCTTATTGAAATTAGTTGTTTTAAGTGATTTAATATTATTTTTATAAATTGTATAATTTCACTTAAGTTGTGTAATTAAATATGTCTTTTAAAAATACTTTCTGAACTTCAAGAAAGAAAGTTAATGAAAACCTTTCCGTACATTTTACTGTAAAGGGTGGAGTAACTTTATATGCATAGTGTGTAAGCAAATAATTAAAGTAGATGGAAGATATGAATGAGAAACACAGGTAGATAAAAGCCATTCTACTTTTATTTTAAAAACTGTCAGTGTCGCGGCCATTTGTTCAAACTGTTTAGTTTCTCCCTTCACACTCCATCAGATGTGTAAGAGCGAGGATGCACATTCAATCTACTTCAACGCTTTTGTAAATAAACTAAACCACCGGAACATAGGCAACAATGGAGAACATGGTAATAAGACTTTACTGACACGGCCAGACAGCCATTAGAGAAAAATACGCATGCCTTTATCATTAATATATTTGTAGTGAAAGAAGCGAGGACAACGTTTTTCTGAAGATGGTCAGGATGCTAACTTAGCCAGCTAGTCACTCGTACGAGGCTTAAAGCAGGAAACCCGCGAAATTACATCAGTGTTTTGTGTAAATTTAAGACGTGACGAAAATGTGCTTACATAAACCAATCTGTCTTTTTATAAACCTAAGCATTTGTCTTATAGGACAGATGGATTCTTGAGTTCCAACACTCACTAGCTGTCCGGCTAGTCCGGAGTCTGTCTCAATACCTAGTGAGCTGCCTACATAGACAGTATTCGTGGGCGTCATAGCCGCGCGCGAACGTTCGAACGCTCCCATGCCCAAAGCTGTCTAGCAGGGGGACTCACTAGGTATTGAGACAGTCATCATGAGACAATTCTTCCATTAAATTATAAATAATTACACTTAATTAATTAAACAGCATCTGACGTTTTTCAATATAAAAAATATATGTTTCAGAAGTCTTTTGAGTACGCTAAATGCAAGACTGACAGCTCATTAGATATGCAAAATTCCAATGCTCTAATTGGTTTGATTTAGCTAATCATTTGCTGTATACTGTAGGCGTCCATTTGAATCCAAATTGTTATTTGCATTTCTTATTATATTGGCATAAGGGTTAGTTTTAAAAGTGTTATTTTTAAATAATTAAAATAACCAAGTATATTCTATATATTATGTTACATTATATTAATATACCATGGGATTTTGATGGAGTCGGACCATCTTTATATTGTTCTTTCTGTCTGTCTGTCTATCTGTCTGTCTGTCTAAAGCTGCTTCAGTCTTAACCTTAAAATGTCAAGCTTTTAAAATGTCTTCGAACTTTCTGGCCAGGCCCTTTCAAACCCGCCTAAAGCAACCTTTGTCTTGAACTTTTAATTTGTTAACTAATTATTTGTGACATGCACTGCTTGTGTAGTTTTATATTTGCAATAACTGGGGGAAAAATGCTTTAGGCAAGATAGGATGCAAACTCATTCAACATTGACAAGGAAGTTATTAACTACCGACTGAACTAACGCATAAAATTCTAAAATTAATTTCGTTTCCATACCAAGAAAAGCTGTAAACTATAAACCATCACGCTTGTGAAGAATGTCACAGAACTGTGAGTTTCCATCTGCAGCTGGCAGAGAGAGAAAGCAGGTTGATTTCTCGCAGATATGAAGTATAGATCTGACAGTAGTGTTGAGAAGTAGACCAAGAGCTCCTTTTCATCTTTCTTAAGGTGTTCACACTTTGCATGTTTGGCTCGATTAAAACAAAGGTGCGATTGCGCTGTTAGTGTGGTTCAGTTGAATAAGTGTGAACCATCCAAACCCTGGTGCGCACCAAAACAAGCAGGCCGAGCCCGAGACCTCTGAAGTGAACAGTGGGGTCTTAGGGGTGTGTTCACACTAGTTTGGTTCGCTTGGTTCGTTTGGTCTGAACCACAAAAAAAATCTTCATTTGTGTGTATGGCGGAGGGATTCCTGATTCTGTTTTGACTCCTTCACACATTTTATAAGCTCTTCACAAGTTCTCAGTTGTTCGAAATACTATTATACAAGCTACACACATGCAACAAGCGCATTTAGCCCAGCACACAGCATTGTTTGGATATTCATAGTTCATAGTTCTGTCGCAAAATATGCAATTAGTCATAAAAGCAGACCAATCAGGTTTTGAATGTATCCCTATGACATTTTTGGTTCGTTGATAAAAATCTGAACACTAAGCTGACCAGTACTAAATGTTTTTTTTTGGTCTGGACCAAAACTAGGCTAACCAAGCGAACCGAACAACAAGTTTGAACACACCCCCAGTCTCACTCAGGTGTATATGTCACTCACTGCTCAAATATTGCAATTCAGCCGTGCTTATTATTGTTGTTGTGTGCACCCTTGTTCAGAATAGAAAACGGTTCTGGTGGATGACTGTTTTTTCCTCTTATTTCAGTGCACTGTGCAGGTGAAACTGGAGCTGGGACACAGAGCCCAGTTAAGGAAGAAAGTCACCAACGAGGGCTTCACACATGACTGGATGGTGTTTGTTCGGGGCCCGGAGGCATGTGACATCCAGCACTTTGTGGAGAGAGTTGTCTTCCGCCTTCACGAAAGCTTCCCAAAACCCAAGAGAGGCAGGTTATATTTTGAGTCTACTTCATAACCCTGTAACTTTATACTCACAGTGATGTAGGTTAAAGTTAAACTTTCAATCAGGATTAAGGAAACGGCTGGTGTTTGTTTACACCCATGTTCTGTTGTGTTAAATCTGCCCTTTTAGTTACTCATGCTGTTAAAATACATTGTGTAGTTACAGCATGTGAAGTCCTAAGATCTAGTATAATACTAAAGTATTGTAAGTACAACTATATTAACTAGTATTGAAACATGACCAACCCTGGCAATCTGCAATACTGTCTTCTGTAGATCTGCTTCACAGCAAAAATTGTATTTGTTTCATAATTGATGAATATCCTGTTTATTACTGTGAAGCTTCTTCGACAATCTGTATCGTATAAAGCGCTATATAAATGTGACTTGACTTGTAAGCACTCTTTTTAACTGCTTGTCAATAGGTATTTGGGTAACACTTTATTGTAGTGTCCTTGTTACATATGTTACATGTAAATGTAATTACTGTAATAATAACAACAGTATATTATGCATAATTACATGCAACTAAACCAATCCATAAACCTAATTATATAGTAAGTGCATGTTGTTAATTAATATTACTCAGTACTTAAATGTATTGTAACACAGACATCTTAAAATAAAGTGTAACCGGTATTTACTTTAGAAATGCAAATTGCAAGGTGATTCTATAATTATTTTCTTCAACATTGTGTGATTTATTTTTTTTCTTCTCTCTACTTGTTCTGGTAAACTATATGGCGAATAGAATTTGTTTATTGTATGTTTTACATAGCCAGATTGTTCAGCTATTAACCAAATTGATTTGTGTCATATCTGTGATTTGTTTATTGTAAAAAGTAAACAAATTGTATGTACATCCTTTAAGTGTGGTGATTCAGTTTTTGCAGGTGAAGTGAGCCCTTTTGATGTAGCATCTAAAAGTGTTAACACTTTCTCTCGGGTGTTTTAAAAATATCTTCCTGTTTGTATGAGTGGTGTGATATGTTAACCTCTGGCTCAACCAATGGCCTGATTTTGGGGTGTGGCTACCTGATTTTAGGAGTGATTCAGAAACCTGTTCGGAAAAAATGGTTATTTTTGCAATTCCATGGTGTGAGTAGTGGCAAAGAAAAGCACCCTTGACATTATTGTAGTATGTACATGTAGATAGTGATTCTGGTTTCATATTTCTGTTTCAGTGTAGACTCAAAAATGTATAGCTAAAAAAAAACTTATTATTTTTCTTCTTTTTTTTCCCCACAGTTTGTAAAGAGCCCCCATATAAAGTGGAAGAGTCTGGATATGCTGGTTTCCTCATGCCCATAGAGGTCTATTTCAAAAACAAGGTGAGCACATCACCCCTTATCTATAGCCGTATCTGCATTTCATTTCTTTAGACATGAATAACTGGTATTTCAGGCAAAAGGCATGAAAAGTCTGTCAGATTGTTGTCTTTTTAGATGCGTTATATTTAAGCAGTTTGTTGCCTGTATTAGAAAAAAGTTGTGATTTAAGAGTTTTGCAATTTGGTAAAGGTAAAGGTCACACAACTAGGTGAACTCAGTGTTTGCACTGGGAGCTAACAGAGAATTGACATGAAGCTGTTGAACAGCAACAGAGAAATTGGAGAAGGTATAAATGGTAAGAAAATGTGAATTTGTATTTCACTATAAGACTTCATCACTTTTCATATTGCTATCATTTTGTATACTTACTTTTCCAGAATTTGTAGTGGATTATTTCTGGTAGTTTTCAATCTTCTCTCGTTTCCTCTAACGTAATATACCAAGGACCTTATATTGACTTAACTTTACTTTAAATGTTTCACACACTGCTAGATTGAGGTTTGGGTTTAATACTGACGTTCAACTCAAAAAAAAAGTTTATATCTGTGAATCCTAAACATCTTGTCTCTTCAATCACAGGAGGAGCCTAAAAAGGTGTGCTTTAATTATGATCTTTTCTTGAACCTGGAGGGAAACCCACCTGTCAATCACCTGCGCTGTGAGAAGCTTACGTTTAACAACCCCACACATGAGTTTCGGCGCAAACTGGTCAAGGCCGGTGGGGTGAGCGGGGTTGTTTGTTCTTGCTTTTTCTGAACCTCTATAATCAGCTCTTTTTAACAGACTCTCTCTCTCTCTCTCTCTCTCTCTCTGTCTCTTTCCATTGGGTTGTTATTCTTTTCTCAGGCTATAGTTGTTCCTGAGGGGGTGGAGATGATGCCAAGGCCCAGTCCAGATTATCCAATGCTGCCGACTATTCCACTCTCTGCCTTCTCAGACCCCAAGAAGACCAAATCCTCTCATGCAGTAAAGGTTAGTAAAAAAGTCATCATTTGGTCAAAGAGTTATTTAAATTACTTCAAATATTATTTAAATTGCTTTCTAAATCCATTTGAAGTGTTTAAGGTTGATAGTCTTACCCAGGTGATTTCACAGACAAATTGCTTAAGATAGTCCCAGATTAAAATGCATGTTTGAGCTGTTTTAACTGAAAACAACTTGCACCTCATATCTTAAAATATGTCAGTGCATTGTTTTGTCTCAGGATGCACACCAGTAATGTTTCTTTTCTAGGGCACGTTTATAAAAGCTACTAGAATGCCCTAATTCGAACTAAGGCCTAATCCTGGCTTAATCTAAACCCTGTCTGTGAAACTGGGCCTCAAGGTTTAATTTTTAAAATGTGCAATATTTTGCTAATTTGGATAAAAAAGAAAGTTTGTGCTTCAAGGGATAGTTGATTAATTACTCGCCCTCATGTCATTTCAAGCCCGTAAGACTTTCGTTCATCGTCAGTACACAAATGAAGATATTTTTAATGAAACCTGAGAGATTTCATTCCATTCACCCAAACATGTAACCCTTCGAAAAAGAAATAGTAAATGTAATCCATGTGAATGGATTGATATATGATGAGCAGTTCAAGTATTTTGTAGAGACACGATCGCTTTATTATGATGAACATTTAATATAGGCTTTTATTCACATATAAACAGTAATCAGTGCACATACATAGAGCACATCAAATATGGTACACGGAAGCTCAAACGTGCTTGCTTGATGCATGAGAACCAATGTGTTTGTTTGAACTAGAGGTCTAAGCAAGATCGAGAACTTATTTTTATTGATTCCTGATAAAAAATAATTTATATTTCTTCCGAGTCATATCCGCAACTTTTAATGTCGTCCTGCTCCTACCTGCAAAATCTCACAGGTAGAGAGCTCCGCAGTTTGTCCTGTTCCCACACACTCATGACATGGCGCTTCAGACCTCACTTTGCTGAATTTGTCGCAGCAGGAAAAAGGAAGGTGCTTTCCGTTTCCGTCACATACAACTGAAAAACATTGAGAATATCAAACCCTGTGTCTGTAAACCTTTTTTTCATTGTGCAATAGATAGACGAATGACATTCTGTACCGTAAAACATAAAATACATTTCCAGGCACAAATCAGTACCTTACCTGCCACACTCAGCTATTCAAAACTTGTCCCATGTCGTACTCAGACCTCTAATTTGAGCTTTAGTTAACCATATTTGATTATAAAACCACTTGATTCAACTTTTTGAAGCATCAGAATTTTGGGGGAGTGCACTTTCAATGGAGAGATTGAAACATCTCAGCTTTCATTAAAAATATCTTCAGTTGTGTTTTGAAGATGAATGAAAGTCTAATGGGTTTGGAACGACAGTGCTTATCGGGTGGTTTCCAAGCTGTTATGAGTACGCATTTAAAGAAGTCTTTCAAAACCTTCTTTGTAGGAGTCAAGTAAAGATGGAGGAAGTGGGAGCAGCAAAGGTCTTAAAGCTCATAAGGCAACCAAAGAACACAAAGAGCGCACGCGAAAAGACTCTGAGAGCAAGGCCACGTCCCGAGAGAGCGACCGCGAGGGCAGCAAGTCCTCACGAGACCAGTCTTCGTCCTCTTTTTCAAAGAAAGCCCCGGATGGCAGAGGAAAAGATGATGGGAAACCGGTACCAAAAGCAGCCTTCAAAGAGCCCAAACTTACGGTCAGAGAGTCCAAGATGGATGGCATGTCTCCAAAAGGTGGCGGAGCAGTGACAGGCGGAGGGGGTCAGCTGGACACTCGAACCCCGAGCAAGCGGCCCTCATCTGCCATGGAGTCTCCGAAGCAAGTACCAAGAAACAGAAGAGGATGGGCACAGAGGGCATGAAGGGGCCTGTGAGTGGAGGCTACAGCAGCAACTCTCCCCGTATTACCTCAACAACACCCTCCACGTACCCCGAGAAGAAACCCCCGAAAGATAAAGGCCACTGGCCCAAGATGAAACCAGAGGTGCAGGAAGTGAAAAGGCAGCCCGACTCTGATGAATCAAACTCTGAGGATGAAGCCTCTTCCAAATCAGAGGTATGTTTATGTTTTTCCATCAGCAGAACAGGGATTTGAATGTATTCAAATGTATTAGAGCTCAAGGATGTTTTTTTTTTTTAGCAATCGGCTCCATCCAGTCCATCAAGTTCCAGCTCCAAGCTCCAGCTCTGATTCGGACTTTGAGCCACCGCAAAAGCAAGGCCAAGGTACTTAGAGTTTAATCACGAATTGTCAATTTAAATGATCGCCTCATTAATGATTGTGAATAATGATTGTTTCCAGGGACGCTTCGGTCTATGGTAGAGGATATGCGCTCTGAAGGCTCTGATGATGACAGCAGCTCTGAGGTTGAGACGCCCATGAAAACGACTCCACCCAATCAGGACTCTCGGTTTGTGCCATTCCCTTTGTGTTTGATCCAGTTTGGTCTTGTTTGAATAACTGAAATGTTTACTAAAAAGGATACTTGACAGTAAAAATGCAGACAAGAAGCATTTTGTCCACACTCTTCACATCATTAATATTACCATAACCGTGTTACTCATTGAATCCGATTTATATTCCTTTCACAAGTTCATTATGATTTTCCCGTTTTCAGTTTAAGCATGGACAGTGAGAGTGATGGCAATGAGGAGTCCCGACCTCCCAGCCAGGAAGCCCCCTCACCTCTCCCCAAACTGAACTCAGCAAACCTCAAGGTAAGGATTGCATTGCGATGAACCTTCCAACTGGTTTGTATTAGGTTCATATTTCTCGATTTGAAATCATTGGTGTTCTTTGTCAGATGTTAGGAAAAAAGAGCCCAGACTCTTGCACCCGTGAGAAGATGCTCAAGAGGGGATACGACAAGGTAGGAAGGGTAAATAACTGAATCATTCTCCTCAGTGACTGAAATTCAGATTTTTATTGCACATAAAAATACAATGGAAGTGTTAAACGGGTGATCTGATTACAGGCTTATACAGAGGAGCTTGTGGACCTCCATCGCAGGCTGATGGCTCTGAGAGAGCGGAATATTTTACACAGGTTATAAGAAGTTATTTCTCTATTTGAGTGCATTTTCTAAAAAATGATATCACCATCACGCATTATACCAAAACTCCATTGAAGATTGATTAGTGCCTTATTTCAGGACATGTTAGAAATTATTAACGTACACTACCGTTCAAAAGTTTGGGGTCGGTAAGATTTTTAAAATGTTTTTCACAAAAGTCTATTATACTCACCAAGGATGCATTAACAACTGTTATATTGTGAAATATTTTTACAATTCAAGATAACTGTCTTCTATTTAAATGTACTATAAAATGTAATTTATTCCTGTGATGGCAAAGCTTAATTTTCAGCATCATTACACCAGTCTTCAGTCACATGATCCTCAGAAATCTTTCTAATATGCAGATTTGGCATTTAAAGGTGGGGTATGTGATTTGGAATAACGACCGGCAGATTTTGAAAATACACAACTCAAATGGTCCTACCTTCTTTCCTCCAATGCTGTCTCATTCGTGTGAGGGGGATGTGGTACGACCGTTTGATTGACAAACTTACTGTCCAATGATTCTAGGTGGTCTTGGAAATGATTGGCTGGAGTTTTTCGAGTCATGCACCTTCCACAGATGATTAAATTGTTTAATTTTCATATCAGTGCTTCTAACTAAGTGGCTGTAAGTGGGTTAGGAGATTTCAAGTGATTTGAAAAAATGGACAAAAAAGAGAATCACATACCCCACCTTTAAGAAACTTTTTTTATTATTATAAATGCTGTAATCATTATATTTTTTCAGGATTATTTGGTGAGGAGAAAGAGATATTAAAGAAATAATATAAAATAAAATAATAATTTGAAATAGAAATCTTTTGTAACAATGTAAAAGTCTAAAGATCAATTTAACACATGCTGTATAAAATTATTTGAAAAAAGAAAAAAGTCTTACTGGCCCCAAACTTTTGAATAGTAGTCTATGTGAAAGATATCATTATTGAAGATTTAGGTAGTCCAAAGTGCCCCTCATTGGAAAACAGCTGATTTATGTTGGGCTCATATGACATTCATGTTACCTTTCAGGGATGATTACTGTTTTCTGATTTTGAATGACACATTACTTTGTCTTTTAGATTGTAAACCTCATTGAGAAGACTGGCCATTTCAACATCACAAATACAACCTTTGACTTTGACCTGTTCTCCTTGGACGAGTCAACTGTACGTAAACTCCAGAGCTACCTGGAAGCCACGTCCACATGACACAAGGAAGCTGCTCGGCCGTGATTTTTTTAGAAGCGTGAGAGAGGCGTCCAAACTGACTTGGGGAAGAGGGAAAGGAATTGAAAGCAACATATAAATGCACAGGAAATGAACAAAAACAAAGCGAACAAACAAAAAAAACTTTATACTGTAATAGATATAAGCAAACAAAAGGACCAGGGGCATGAATGGGCGGCATTCAGGGTTTATCTAATAACAGCACTGCGCGTTGCACTAAGAAACAAACTGTTGGCACAATACTGTCCAAAATGGACAAGATCCTGCATAGGCACCGTGGATGAGATACCTTATTACAAATAGGTACATTTCAAGACTGGTTTTGCACCAAAGCTGTAACAGCTTCCCTCGCTTGGGCCTTTATGCAGGGTCGATGACTGAAAGACTGTGTCCCCTCTACCCTGTCACTCATGTCTACCACTCAGCACAGCGTGGTGACATGGAAAGAGCCCAACTCGATCAAACCTTATCGGCATACTGTTTGTGTCTGCATAGCTTTGTTGCCCCATGTGTTGGAGAAAGTAATACTCTCAAGCTTTGGCGATAGATGCTCCCTCGGATCAGCTAAAGGGGAAAAACTATCTGCCTTTGTAGTGCCTTTTTAAAATGTCATGTTTTTGATTATAATTGTTTGTGAGTCTCTCATTGGTCTTGGGATGACCAAAAATGATCCGTCAACATTTGAAATGCCTGAAATTGACATTCAAAGCCCTTTTAAAGGCGGTTTAATACCTGTCCCGAGAGAACACTTGATAAAGCCGTTCTGCATGTGTGATCTGAGAAGGTCTTGTGCATTATTCTGTTTTTTGACGGTCAACAACATGGTCAATTTGTTAAGCATTCAAAGTTCTTTTTGTAGTTTATTTAAGTAACTGTGCACTTTTTCTGGTCACTTCAGTGCTTTGTAATTATCTGATAACTATATTTATGATTATTTTCTCCTTTTTTTAATACATAATATTGACTTGCAAAAATGTACAGATTTTTGTCAATGTTTTTAAATGCATCTATTGAAGTCATATTATTGATTATTCAATCACTTGAGAGAATATGCACACAGAATGAAGGGGGAAGGGTTTGTCTGTATTCCAATGGTGCAATTGGAAAAAGAGTCTTCTGTTCACCTGAAGTATTATACAAGTGAAAATGTATTTGTGTCAGATACGTATCGTCTGATGACATTGCTTTTTGAAAAGCATACCTGCTTGACATGTTATTCTTCATTGTCGATTGCCAGTTACCCTTTTTGATTCTCAATAATGTATGGCTATAAAGTAAACAATGTTTTCAGTGAAACTTTTGTGGCAGGCGTATGTTACATCATGGGTAAATAGCAGTGATCCGTGTTTGTGCATGATTGACACATGAATTATCACTTGCAGGAATATGCATACAACTTTCACAACCCTATATGTTTGCTTTATCAGCTATTCTCAGGAATACAGAAGATGCTCTAAATAAATCCATACAATACAAACCCATATAACTTGAAGCACAAGCTAGAAACCTCTTGTAGATCTCTTGGTTGTGCTTTCTTCTCAGTGTAGCATAGCCTTATTGGGGGAATGGGTTTATTTTACAGTATTATGTAAATATGTAACAATGTGCATTACATAGGTTACCGTACACTGAAGGCTGAAATTGTGGAAGCATGATTAAAGCTCATTCTCCATTTAGTTTATATCAGTATGTGTGTTTATAGATTTCCTTTTTAGACGAGTCATTCTATCAATTTGTGCATTTTGGGATGAAAGAAAATGATTTCAGTGACTAGTTGTACACCTCAATCTCATGTCAATGACAAACTGATTATTTATAGCAACATTTTAAACACGACTGACAAAAAATCCTCCTGTTATGACAGATAATAGCCTAATAGACTGTTACAGCCAATTGTTATGGGTTTAACTATATAAATGCCATAGCTTGTACTGGAGATTTCAAAGACACTACATTTTTCTTAAGTACATAAAGTGGAGGTATGTGGAATGAGACAGTTTAGTGTCATTATAAATAGTGTAATATATTGTTTATGAAGGCCATATATAGATACCTAAAGGGATTGTTCGCCCAAAAATGAATATTCTGCCATCGTTTATTCACCCTCAAGTTGTTCCAAACCTGTATGAGTTTTTTTGTTCTGCTGAACACAAAAGAAGATATTTTGAAGAATGTCAGTATAACCAAACAGTTGTGGTGGGGCATCTTGACTTCCATTATATGGGGGAAATTAATTCCACACAACCGTTTGGTTACAAACATTCTTCAAAATATCATCTATGTTCCACATAACAAAGAACTTCATACATGTTTGGAACAAATTGAGGGTAAGTAAATGATGACAGAATTTTCATTTTTGGGTGAACTATCCCTTTAAGGCACCATGCCAGTGCCACCTTCAAGGACTTTTGTTGTGAAAATCGGGACCGGAAGCGACATACTGAAGCTACATTCCCGTTGATACCAATGGTTGATTTGCTTGCCGGGGATACGAAGCGAATGGAGAGTGCGGGCGTCGTGTTTACGGTAATGCTGGGATTTTGCATTTGTAAACACAACAACGCTTTTAG
Source organism: Chrosomus eos (assembly GCA_036326025.1). Taxonomy (NCBI): domain Eukaryota; kingdom Metazoa; phylum Chordata; class Actinopteri; order Cypriniformes; family Leuciscidae; genus Chrosomus; species Chrosomus eos. Next base: position 24,631,039 of record CM070823.1, on the reverse strand, counting down.
GATAACGTATCCGACGTGTGCACATTTCTTCAGTTGCAGGTTTACGACCGTTAACGTGCATTTGAAAGAAATATCCATGTCTCGTTGAAATGACTCATAAGATTTTTGGGCTAACTACTAGCAACCGTGACTGTTTTGTTTTCTAAAACTCATTCTTAATCATTAAAAGAACGATTATATGGTTATGTACTAATCAGTATTTTAAATTCGACTACATATTTAATATCTCAGGAGCTCATCTAGGAACAAAAGCTACTAGTGTCCTGACAACCGTTAATGTTACAGTCAGCTGCGACCAGAAACCATAAAGGATTAAACGAGTTTACTTTATCATTTGTCGTTAAACTGAAGGTATTTACCCCAGTCATAAGCCTAGTAAACATATTTCAATGAGATGACACTATTGCGAGAAGCGTCGCTACCTGATATTTGTAGAAAATACCTTCAGTTGGTTTATTTGAACTTCAATAGCCATTTATTATTTGGTTAATATAAAAATGCATGCAAAGTGAACGTCTGAAAAATCTGTCCCATGCTAAAGCTATGACTGGATTTTTTGTTGATCATGTGGTGTGAGCATTGCAGAGAATCCAGTACTTTTCTGCAGCCAGTGTGATGTGCTCTTTGTTCGAAGTAAACGCATTTATCTTCTCTATTGCACGCTGCATTATGCCCTTTTTATGTTGTACTTTTTGCAGTAAGAACGTGAGAAGTCGTGAAGATGAGTTCTCAGCAGTATCCACGTCCAGGTCTGCCATCTGGTCTGGGACAAGGACAAACACCAGGCAGTAACACTACAGGACTTTCAGGAAGTCAAAAGAATACAGGTTTAAGATGCACTGACTGACTTATACAAACTAGTATTAAACAAACCAGAATCTCATGCCAACACCTCTGTAATGTTAATTAATGCTTAACAGATCATTATAAATGTTAGTTCATATACATTACCATTAAAATGTTTGGGGTTGGTAAGAAGTTTGTTTTTGAAAGAAGTCTTTCAATCTAATCATTCGAATATGTTGATCCAGTGCTCAAGAAATATAGTTATATAGTTAATAACAGTTGTGCACCTTAAAGGGTTAGTTCACTTCACACAAAAAATAAAATTCGGTCATTAATTACTCACCCTCATGTCGTCCCAAACCCGTAAGACTTTTGTTCATCTTCGAAACACAAATTAAGATCTTTTTAATGAAATCTGAGAGCTTTCTGTACTCTCCATTGACAGCTTAGCAACTACCACTTCGACGCTTCAAAAAGTTCACAAAGAGATCGTAAAACGAATCTATATTAATCGAGCGGTTAAAGGCTCTTGCACACTGAGGCCGAAATTTTATTATGCGTTTTTCCGTATTCGTGATTCGGTGGCTCTGAATTGTCAAAACACCAATCACACTGCTTACTACAGATGCGAAAAACGCAGAAAATCGAACCCGATCCGATTTTCTTTTTTTATGACGGGCGAAAGTTTCGGAGACAGTGTGCAAGCGTGATTGACATAACGTGAGGTCGTATTTATTTTTTTAACGTGCGAAAATTTCGGACATGAATTTGTGTTGGACTGTGCAAGGGCCTTTAGTCCACATTTTCTGAAGAGACACGATCACTTTATATGATAAACGGATTGAATTTAGGCTTTCATTCACATATAAACACTCATCAACTCGCACATCAGTTGTGGTAGACGGAAGCTCGAGCATGTTTGCTTGACGTGCGAGGACCAATGAGGTTCATTCTCGTGTTATGCAGCATGTTTGAGCTTCAGTAAGAACCAATAGCCGCGTTTCCACTGCCGGGCTAGGGCCGGGCCAGAGCTAACAGCGAGCCGAGCCAGTGGCCTCGGGCCTCAAGCACCGGGCTTGCGTTTCCACTGCCGGGCCAGTAGCCCCGCAGCGCTGCCCTAAACCCCGCCCCTAACACGACTTTCTGGATCAAACGTCATACAACCCTACCCATTTCAGCGGGTATTATGAATTTATTTATTTTTTAAGTTAGGAAGATAGCATATGTATATTAACTCACCGGCCGTGGCTGCAATAGTGTCCCGATTGTCTCGCGACCCAGCACACCGTCCATCAAGTCGAACCATGGAAAGTTCCTTCTCTGAGCTCCGCTTTGTCCATTGTGCGTTTTAATCGCCTTGTACAATACTACGCCCGCAACTTTTTAATTTTTTCCTGAACTTGAAGCGTTGCTCGCTAAATGCTTAGCTTAGAAAGTTCAGCATCGATGTATTTTATAACGTCCTTGTTTCTGCACACGCCGTCAAATTGACGTTGTACCCTTTCTTCTGCCCAAATGCTCAGAAGAGCTTTGGTATCTTCGACAGACCAGTACAGGCGATTCTCCATTTCGAGCAGCGATTATTTTGAGCGTAATAAAAAGGCGAAATGTGCATCTTGCTTCAGATCATAATGTCACATAACACCGATAAACTCCGCCTTTTACCTTGAGCACGCCTCTAGCCCGAGCTGGCCCACTTTGGCCCAAGGTATTCGACGGGCCAGAAATCCTGGCCGTTGGCCCCCAGGTAAGCCCCGCTCAAGCCCCGGAAGTGACAGTGGAAACGCGACTGGCCCTGGCACGCACTAGCACGGTTCGGCCCTGGCCCGGCAGTGGAAACACGGCTAAAGAGGTTTACGAGTGTCAAGCAGGTTCGATTGAGCTCCTGTTTATGTTCGCTGTTCAATGTTAATATGTGAATGAAAGCTTAAATTCAATCTGTTCATCATTTAAAGCTGTCGAGTCTCATAAGATTTGGACTAAACCACTCAATTCATATGGATTATTTTTATGATCTCTTTATCGAATAGCTGCCAAAGGAGGGACAGAAAGCTCTCAGATTTCAGCAAAGATCTTCATTTGTGTTTTGAATATGAACAAATTTCTTACACGTTTGGATGACATTAGTTTTTTTGGGTGAACTAACCCTTTAATATTTTAGTGGAAAGTGGAAACCATTATTTATGTCTTTACTGTCACTTTTGATCAATTTAATGCGTCCTTGCTGACAATAAACGTTTAAACAGTTGTGTAGTGTACAACAATCCTGTTTATGTCCTTAAACACTTGACACCATCAATATTGACTGAATGTGGTTTCATTAAGGAGGACATGAAGACTCTAATCATGCTCCGCGTGAGCTGATGTCCAGTGGAGCCACAGCGTTCAGAGATGACAAGCAGGAGACGGTAGTGGTGCGACCCTACCCCCAACCCCAGACTCATCCCTTACCCCACGGAATAGCTCCGACTCTGCCCCCTCCTCTCCCTCAACACCTCCCCATCCAGCCAGGCACATCCGTCTCTGTGTCAGCAGCACCATCCCACCTCCCACAGGGTCTTTCCCTAGCCTTCACTGAGGGTCCTCTGAAGGTACACGGGTTTGGGGCCTTTGATACTTACAATCCCGTCAGTTTATAAAGCTGATCCCTGTTGTCTTCTCCCTGAAAATGTCAAATGTAGGCAAATGTAAAAAGGCAAATATTTGCATACATTACTCTTCTCTTTACTCCAGTCTGCCCTGAAGACGGCCATGCCAAGCCGTGTGATAGCTCCAGCACCTGTGTCAACACCCGGCCACCTCACCCTCCCCTCTAAGGTGCCTGCTCATATCACTGCTACCATGGAGTCTACACAGGCCTCAGGTATTCCTGTGGCAACCATCAGTGGTCAGCAGGTTGGTAATGCTTTTAGATAAATATAAATAAATTTTGCTGCATTAGAACTAAGTTGCTGTGTGTGTGTGTGTGTGCGTGCGTGCGTGCGTGCGTGCGTGCGCGCGTGCGTGCGTGTGTGCGTGCGTGTGTGCGTGCGTGTGTGCGCGCGTGTGTGCGTGTGTGGGTCATCTATCCATCTATCTATTACAGTTTTCTGTAATTAATTGTGATTTTTCACACATAACAATTTTTTTATGTCTTAAATGTGTGTACACAATATACAATGTTTACCGTTTTTCATTTCCAATTTTGAAATAAAATAATAAATATGAATATAAAATAATTCTTTTCAGTGGATAATAGTAATTGTTGATTTGTTGTTGGATATTTTGTTGGACACTAGTTCCTTTAGAAGATTAGTATGGAAAAAATATAATTAGGTATTTTATTTATTATTATAAGTAAAAAGTTTAAATATAAAAGACGGCACACAGTGGCATTTTGTTGCTGGTGTTTTGATTTTTTTTTCCTTTAAATTAATAATTTATGGAGGTATTGAATTCTGTCATTATTCTCTCATAATTATTTACCTAAATAAACATTAGCATAGAAAAATGTATTTAATATTTAAATTAATGCACATTCTTCAAAAAACGTAGTTATAAAAAATATCCGATATATTTTATGTATTCTGAAAAAACATTTATGAAAGGGCTCAGTTAAGATCTCATATTTCCCCATGTGTTGGACTTGCTGTGACCTTCAGTTTGGTTTTAATTGTTTGTTCTTTTTGGTCATAATAAGGGTCACACTGGTAACCTGCATCATCTAATGACGAACGTGCAGATCATCCGCAGTGGAGCCCCTGCGCTGCAGATCGGATCCTCCGCTGCTCCTCCGCATCCTTTCACCTCCCATTTACCCAGAGGTGAGTTTACAGATATATGCATCTCATATCAAACAAATTTTTGTTGGCGCCGCACTAATTGATTTTGTTATCACAGGAGCGGCTGCTGCGGCTGTGATGTCAAGCTCCAAAGGAACCACAGTGCTGAGACCAGCATCTGGTCCGAGCTCCGCCACGGGGCAGCCTACAGTCCAGCACATTATTCATCAACCTATTCAGGTTAATACAGCTAACGCATTTTGGGATCTATTTAACACGGATTAGTTTACAAAGCCTGATGCATTTCATTACATATCTGTTTGTGTTACAGTCTAGGCCTATAGTCACTACCTCTACGGCTGTTCTGCCTACAGTGGCTCCAGTGAATGCCACCAGACCTCAGTCTCCGGTCATCACCACAGTGGCTGCCCACTCTGGAGACATGGTACACGGGTAAGATGCATCCACTTTAGATAAAGCACATGCACTGAATTTATAGTAGTTGAACTGTAGAAAATTATTTTGCCTTTCTGGATTCTAGTCGTTCAGCGGTGACAATCCACCCACCCCAAGCGACCTTGAGTATCCAACGCCCTCCACCCTCACGTGACACACCCACGCGGATCACCCTGCCCTCCCACCCTGCCATTGCTGCTCAGAAAGCCCTTCCTCACTCTGCACAGGTTGAAAGCATTCTGCCCTGTCCTTCTGGAAATATATATAAAACAAATGCTAAGCATAAGGAAAGTTATACCTCTTTTTTTCTCTGTCTTAGAAACCCATTTTCAGCACTGTGACACCTGTTGCTGCCGCAACAGTGGCTCCAATTCAGGCCACCAATACTGCACCATCACCCTCTACAACAGGTGATACATCTGTGATTCAGAAGCATCTATGCACATCGCATAGACTGTTGTGTTTACAGATGTATTGTAGTACTAAGGATCTGATGTTATTTTAACACCTTTTTTTAAAGGCTCCACCCCCCACACTCAATTATCCAGTAGCAACATTGTCACCATGACAGTGGCTTCCCACTCCTCTCATGCCTCAGCAGTGACCACATCCACTATCCCTGTGGGTAAGTTGCCTTTAGCTCATCTGCTCTGGGATTGTTTTATTCTATTACCAAAGAAGTGTAGTTATAATATCTAATATTGTAAATGGGGTCGCACTCCAAATGAGAAGCACCACACGGTGTCATGCCACGGTTTAAAAATTCAAACACGTTGTTTTCACTGAGTGTATGCACTCCAGTAGTGCCACTCAGCATCTGTCCACGGTGCCCGGCTATGGCTCTGAGACAAACTTTGCAAATCCAAATAGATTCTTCTGATCCTAGGCCAAAATCTGTAGTCTTTGATCAAATCTAAAACCAATAGGCACGGTAAGTAAACTTAAAACAAAAAAAGTTAAACTTGCACAGTTTTCATTTTCCATTACTAATCTACAAGAGAAGCCTTTCTGATATAACAACTAACTCTGATTTAAAGGTTCTTGGATACACAGATTTTTTTTTAAAACTGTATTTAAAAATGCAAAAAAGGTCTGTACTCTAAAAATATTTGATTGTAAACAATACATTTCGGCACAGACGAAGGTAGAGCCAAAACGTTTGTTAACTTTATCTCTGATTTACAACAAATATTTTTAGAGTGCAGACCATTTTTGGATTGATTCATAGGTCTCAGCACCTAATTAGCTGGGAGAGCGCGTTGAGTGTGTTGATCAAAACAGTCTGTTGCTAGTGAGTGACATGTACCGTAGGCTCAGCGTGTGCAGTCAAATGAGTGAGGAACACAAGAAAAAACGCTGAAAAGGTAGATTTGGTTGCAAAAAGACTCGTTAAAGAGGTGTTTAAATGAGTCACTGCACAGATGAAATCTGCTCAAATGGGCATTTTTGTGATTTGTAACCAACAAAGTGTAAATCAGATGCTCTTTGTGCAGTGTAGTCCGCTTCATTGATTAGTATAACGGAAGTTTTCACATGAGTGACATCTTCAGTGATTATACAGGAAGAGCGTTTTTCTTGCTTTCTGTTTATAATTCATTTACAATTTCAATTCAAGTTTTATTTTTCATACTTCCAAAAGGACCAACGGCCACGTACAGACTGCAAAGTTTCAGGGGTGACGCATGCATTTAAATGCAGTTGCGTGCAGGGACGTGCACAGGAATTTTGAGGGGCAGTTGCTCTGACCTGAACCCCCCAAAAAAAACTCACGGGCTATAGGAAGGACTGAGAATAACAGGGTCTTTATTAAAATATATATACACAAAGAAGAAACAAACTGAAATACAGCACTCAATCACCTTAACTACAACTAATAATAACACAGAAAAACATGCCTTGAGTCATGAAAATCCCAACATCAATATCCCTATCAATATCCTCTCACACTCCAGTAATATTTCTGTGAATTGAATTAATCTTGCACTTGTTCATATTTTTTGTATTATGTCTGAATATATTCAGTTGAATTTTGCCCACACAAATTACCTTATCTGACCGTGTTTATGTCCAAACTCAATGCCTCATATTATGGTCTTGCAAAACGTCAGAGATGACAGGTTTATGATATACAACTTTGTAAACAGTATACAAAATGAATTAACAATATGTTAAATGTCACCAAAATACACATGAGATTAAGAGTTCCTCATATTATTGTTTATTGTTTTTTTATTATTATTGTTTACTTATTTATTAATTTTAAATCTGAAAAGAAATAATCTGGATTGAATTGACAGATGGGGAAAAACTCGCTTCTAAAAAAAAAAAAAAAACTTAGATTTCAGGCAAAATACAATGTTTTTTTTTACCTTTTGGCTTCCCGTACATTCAGTTGTGCTTCTTGCTCGTATTCAGTATTCAGTTCTGACGGTACGTATGGTAACTGGGCAACTACGCATGATTTGTTGTATGATTGAGTCGTGTGCAGCGCTGCAGCCACGTAAACAGAGTTTGCCCTTCCCCTACTGACTTTCACTTTCGGTGCCCGAATGGAACTGAATGAGGCTTTGCGATTTTTATTTTTTTTTTATATCTAGGCCTAACGTTACGTGAAATTCTGCATCCATTGTACGGTTTATTTATTTATTTATTTTTCCCCTCGGAAGGGCAACGTGAGTCGAGAAGGGCATATGGGCAGTTGCCCGGGCAACCTGAGCAACCCCCCTGTGCACGTCCCTGGTTGCGTGTGTGAGTCACTGACGAAATTGCGATGACTGGCAGTGGCAACCATAGCAATATTTTGGCGCCTAGTGACTTAATGAAAAACTTGGGGATGCAACAGTTTAACATGTTTGGTGGTTCTATTTGTTACCAAAGTAATATTAGGGTCTGTTTGCACAACACCGTTTTCAACTAAAAACAGAATTTTTATGCATTTTGGATGTTTTGGGGGCTTGAAAACACAAACTTTTGAAAATGTTTCAGAGTGTTAGTTTTTGAAAACGATACCATTATTGTCTCCACGTAAACTACAAAAATGTGAATTTGTGAGAACAGTGATGTTATGCTCATGCGTATTACGTGTTGTTCATTCTATAGGCACGTAGTGTTTCTTTACAAAGTGACATCGCCAACTACTGGCCTGGCAGCAAAATACAGCAATTTTACATTTTAGTCATTTTTGCGGATCCATTTCGGGGATCATTTTTGACGTTGTCATCTGTACGCAATAAACGCAAAGGAAAAACGTTTAAGATTTGTGTGCATCGTTGTCGTGTAAATGTACACTCAGTGACCAAAGACGCATTGTCCGGCAGTTGTAGTGATTTTAAACGGCACCCTCTCCTGAAGATATAGGATCCCTCTCCTGTATAACCTAAAGAATATGACATGGAGTTGCCTTGCCTTGTAATGGTTGACATTAATAATCGCAATCACAATATCAAGGGAAACAATCAACAATTATGATTTTTGTAATCATAGTGCATCTGAAAAAAGTAAAAATCAAAAAAGTCCTCTGAGTAAATGTAATTTTTACATTTTCTATGCAGATGCACTTCCCTGCAAAATCACACCAATCATTCTAGAATGATTCATTCTTTCCAAATATAGCTATACAAGTCATCTGGTAAAATTGTTTTCATAGCACTAAATATACAGCAGTAAAACAAAATATCGCAAATGTCTTTTTCTTTTCTTATTTTCAATATCGTGCAGTCCTAATTTATTTAATTCCTTCCCCGTTCAAATAGAAATGAACTCTACTTGTATGGCTGGAAATATCTGCCTGGGGGCATAACAACTGTCTTTGCAGACTGAACCGACTTGCTCTCTAAAGTGACTTTAGTTGAATGCTGGAAAAATGTACAATTTGCATATTTTTAACAGATAATTTATCAGAAACACAAATAGTTGTAATTGAATACCTTCTGCACTGCCTACATCCTAACTATATTTACATAATTGCAACAGAGCCGTTGTTTGCATTGTCTTCTAGGAAGATTTTGCTTGTAAAATGGTTACATTTTTACCTGAAGGAATTATCTGTTGGTTTTGCCCCCTCTGTCACTTTTAGCTAAAGTCGTTCCACAGCCCAACACACACATATCACCACGTATCCAGTCCGAATACACTGGAGAAAGGGGCAACCTCATCCCTATCTCTGGTCATCGCTCCTCTCCCAACCCCATAAACATGGAGAACCGCACTGACAACAGGTATAAATCATTTCCATTCAATATATTGAAGAAATGATGCTCCTTTCCACCTACTTTACATTTGAAATATGTTTTTGGCCGCAAACTGGCAATCTCCAGATCAGGTTAATTCTGTTTGCCCTGTTTTAAATAAGGTGTTTTATGGCTCCCCGCAGACAATCTGTTCCAGTGCAGTTTCAGTACTTCCTGCCTACCTACCCATCAGCACCTTATCCGCTGACCCACACTTACACCCCTATCACCAGCTCTGTGTCATCCATACGCCCTTATCCAGGTACCATTTGGTGCTTACATTAATATTAGATTTTCCTGCACATGAAACTTGATTTTAAATTGGTGGGTACTAGTTTATTTTGGCTTTAGTTTATTAACATTTGTTTGTTGTGTGGACACAGTTACTGCACAGGCGCCCAGTGCAGCCATGCCTGCTCAAGCCAGTGTAGGAGTTGCATCTGCAGTTCATCTGAACTCTATGCAGCTGATGACGGTGGACCGCATCACCCAGATCAACACTCAGAACATTCAGCCAGGTGCCATGGCAGCACAGGGCATCCAGCCCACTCCCATCCAAGCCCAGGGCCTCCATACGTCTGCCCAGATCACCACCACAAGCATTCAGCCTACACCAATCAACCAACAACAACCCCCAACAGAGTCTAAAGCTTCAGGTGAGGAGCCTCAGATCAGCAATGAATCTTACATTAGGGTCCACCTTTAGTTCTTTGCATGTTTATACCAAACAACTGCATACAAACCTTTCTTAAAGTGAAACATTCGTAGTGATGAGTGTCTTTCTATGGTGTTTTTCTTCAGTTGTACTGGCCGATGGTTCCACTCTAGTGGCTAACTCTATTAGCAATGCATTCAACAACAGTCAGCCTGCCACCACTGTGGCCCAGACGCACAGTCAGAGTGCCAACGCTGCAACACCCTCGCTTGTGACGTCCCCTCGACCCAGCATTCTGCGCAAGAAACCTGCCCATGAAGGGTAAACATGACAAACTCAATGTTGTTGTTTTTCCACTGTGAAATTTTCTTCCCAAATACTAATATCTGTAATGCAAAAAAGGTTTTCATTACTTAAATGCACTAATGAAAATCATCCTGTCTAGACACAATGATTTATAAAATGATAAACAAATGACACAATGATAAATAAATTACTACTATCTTGATTCAAGTACAACTTTACAATTGTACTTTTTACAATTTAAATCTTTTGTCACTCACATTACAGAAGAAGAATGTAGCTAATTGCTTAATTATCATTAAGATAGTGGCCCAATGAACCAAATTTTGGTAATAAAATATGTATTATTTTCTTTACTGAAGATATATATATTTTTTATTTTCCCTTTATGAATTTGGTGTGAATTATGACCTATACCTTTCATGTTCAGTGTTAAGAGTCAGTGTTAAAAATATTTTAATATTTTTAGTTTTATTTAACAATGACAATGCTGATGAGAATCTCCTGTAAAATGTTTCTACTATATGGTTCTTCCATATTTTAATTAGTAGTTTAACATTCTTTTAGAAAAAAATTATTGACATTCTCAAGATTAATCTGTCTCTTTGGTTTATTAAAGTGCTTCAGTTAGGAAGAACCTGATCCCATGTCATCTCAGTGACTCCACAACCCCTAGAATTGATGGACACATCAGGAGTGCATCAGGATCACCTCGTCCGGCAGGGTATGAAGTATTCAAATTGATTTTGAGATCATTTATCCTTCTCTTTGTAGTATCACTTGGTCTTAAATGGTAGCGTTATAAACACTAAATCTCCAAACCCTTTGGCAGAGTGAAGCCCAAACCTGACATCCACATGAGCCTCATTCCATCAGTAGCTACGGCTATTGAGGCTATTCCTAGCCAGGGAAATGAACAGCAACTGCAACACTTGGGAGCACCTCCTTCCCAGCTGGTCTCTCAACCTCTCCCCTCCCTCCTGACGTCAGCCACGCCTCCCTCTCAACCCACTCCTGCTCTCTCAGCCATACCCCCTGCCATGGCAGTCACCCCGCCAATCCCCTCCATGGCCAATGTAGTGGCCCCTCCCACCCAGCCAGCAGCCAGCACCACTTCAGCATGTGCCATCAGCTCCGCCCTTCCAGAGATGAATATTAAGCAAGAGGCGGAGCCTATGGAAACTACAAAACCAGGTGAGATCTTTATGCAAACAAGGTTTTACACTAGTAGTCAACCTATATATTAAAATTGAGATTCATTTATTCAACCAGTATTTTACACAGGGTTCCCGCGGGTCCTTAAAAAGTCTTAAAAAGTCTTAAATTAGATTTTTAAAATTTAAGGCCATAAAAAGTCTTATAAAGTCTTATTTTTACTTATGAAAGGTCTTAAATTTTAGATGACACTTCGACTTAGACATATATAAATGTTTTACAAATTAAAACTAATTAGCGTAGTATTTTTTTTATTATCTTTGTGGATTTGCTTGGTCACGTGACAATTCGCATCACATTCGCGGCAGCATAACGTCTGTCTCCTGCACGCGAGAGAGGAGAGAAGGAGAAAGTTGGCGAATGTCACTGTCAGTTCAGTCGTAAGTTCATTCTTTATGTGCGTAGGGGTGTGCGATGTGTATTGTCTAATATGATATTGTAATAATCATTGTTTTAACGATGTATGAGGCACTGTGAGCTGACATCGCATTTGTCTCTCGTGCTTTCACTGCGTGTGCGTGATGTGTGCAGTTAAAGGTAGGCTATGTCCCCAAATTAGTTTTTGTCTTATATTTACATCATATTATGTTCTTCTTATATTAGAATATCACATCAGTGAGTGCCGTTTTCCCGTGCACAAGTGCAATGTTTATGATATATACAATAGTTAAATTAAAAATAAATTAACATTTCGCCGACTAGAATTTCAAAATGAATCCGTAGCAGTCAGAGTCTCAATGCCACAGACAGCGATGATTTCTTGACTGAAATCCGCGTTTTGAACGAGTCATTTTAACGATTCAATGAACAATCACTTTCTTCCCCGAATGAATCAGCCGTTTGAACGAATCGGTTGAATGAATGACTCTCTCAACTCGCTTATTAAGACAGTGACTTGCCACCACCTACTGGCGGTTTTAGTTTCATATTTAAAGTACCCTTTAATTAAAACGTTAAAATTAGAAATCATTTAAATATTGAATATTGAATATTTTATTTATTTATTTTTTAAACTCTCTCATAGCATGGAGTGTAAATATTAATGCCACTTCTGATGCTGCTTCTGTCACCTCTGCTCTGCAAAGATGGATTTTGATTGAATGATTTAATTTGACTGGTAACGGTGGTACTGTATAATTGTGTAATTAAGTATTACTCTGTATAAATAAGTATAATTACTGTATAATTTAATTTTAATAATTTGAATGTTAGTATTTGACATAAAAGGTGATGCATAACTCTAAATAGGTTTAGAAAGAATGTCCATATATAGGTGAAAATGCCCCTGGAAGTCAATTTAAGTTTGCAAATATTGCATATTAATTAATCATTTCTGTCACTGCTGTGAACTGACCACTGCATAGAATATGAAAAATATTAATATCTTCGTGAGTCAGCTGTCAACAACAGGCCTAAACCAGCCATGGCACCAGCAGAAAAACACAATCAGTAAAAATCATCTAATTATTATCAACAAAACGTTGAAAATATCGAGATATATTTTTGTTAATATTGCACACCCCTAATTTATGGTATTAATTTTGATTTCTTCAGGTCTTAAAAAGGTCTTAAAAAGACTTAAATTTGACTTTAAAAAGTGTGCAGGAACCCTGTTTACAAACTCTTCCCAGTGCTACATTGTGTATAAACTGAAACAATGAGACGAAAATGATGTGATGCACGCATCAAAACCAGAAGTATTAACTGGTTTAACTAATGAGGTATTGTCTTTCATCTCAACACCTCTCAGTGGCATCGGGGCCAAACAGTGGTGCACAGATGTTGGCAGTCCCTGCTATAGATGTCACCCTGGGAGCTTCACCCAGAAAGAAGCCCCGCAAGCAACAGCACATCATTTCCACTGAGGAGAGCGAGATGATGGAGACCAACAGCACAGATGAGGAGAAATTCCCACCCAAACCCCTCAGCCTACGTGCAGAGAAACGAAAGTCCCCTCCTAAAGAATACATTGGTAAGCTTCATTACGGTTTTTAGAAATTGAAGATGAGTTACCAAGATCTAAATAGGTTCTTGAATCTGAGGTTCGATAATTGAGATTTTTTTGACAATTAGGACAATCAGGTTAATTATTTCATTTTGTTAGAATCAACATAACTTAAATTCTCTACAACAAATACTAATAATCTACCGATTCTGCCAATTTTTTTCAATTTTATCCCGTTCCCGCCTCCAAAAACCCTTAGGAAAAGGGTACAGGTTGATTTTTCAATCCCGGTCTGGTTCGATTCTGTCTTGTTCCGGTGTCTATAGGCTTTTCCCCCCTAATTTTCACAGGCACAATGCTTCATATCTCCAGTTACAGACTTCTGCCTGCTGTCTCCCGCTTCCCGTGAAGATATCAGTATCTTCCCTCCCGCATCCGCACTCAGCAATTAAATACTCGTCCCGCTCCACACTCTGTTGCAGACCTCTAATATATAGGACAATGTTTTCATTTTTGAATTTTTTTTTAAAAAAAATTAGAATTGGCATAAATTCACTAGTCAAGTTACCTTTATTTATATAGTGCTTTATATAATACAGATTGTTTCAAAACAGTTTTACTGGGATAAACAGGAAAACAATTATTCAATGAATTTAATTCTGTTGTAAAGCATCTCTAAAAAGACAATAATAAACAGTCATTCAGCTGAAATCAGTGTTGATTCAGTTCGGGTCAATAACTGTAAAAATAATAAATTATGGAATGAGTTCAATTCATCTATAAAGTAGCTCTGGAAGAAAAATGATCCAGCTCAGTTCAGTTCATGAATGATATTGCTGAATATTGAGTGTCCCAAACTAAGCAAGTGGCAAGGAACCCAAACTCCATTGGTGACGAATGGAGAAAAAAATCCTTGTGAAGAATCCAGGTATAGTCGGGGGACCAGAAAAGAACTGCAAATACTACCATGATATTTCACCTTTAATTTCACATCTTTAAAAATGTAGTTTTATCACTTAAATAAATAATTAAAATAGTAAAAAAAATTATCTAATAATATATTTTTATCTAATAAATAATTTTAATTTACATTGCAGAAGACTACTGCTTGTTGGGGGGGAGATTGCCATGAAATTTGTGCCACAATGCAAAAAAAAAAAAAAAACTTAAGTTCTCAAATAGGTAATTTTCTGTCCTCATATTTTTTTTATTAGTTGAACACTACATTTTTTTAAAAACGTAGATTAAAATACAAAAAAAATAATCCACATTTTTTTCACTTCTTTCTCTATGAAACATCTTAAGACTTACTGCCTTCTACTTGTGAAAGTCCTGTAGTCTACTAACCTTTGTGCTATGGTGACTGTGTCGTAACATATTTGAACAGGGGCCAAATGTAATAACATTGCTGGAATAAGATAAACCCACATAGTGATAAAGATCAGAATAATCTTGTCAGTTTGTAAGTTGTTCTGAAGATGACTAGATTCTGCAGTTGCTCTGATGGCAGCAATTGTGCGACTAGCTGTAGTTTTGACTTATCACAAATTGTGTAATAATTTGTGTTCACTTTAAGAAACTCAGTTTCAGTACAAGACATTGTGGCTCCTTTAATGCCTAAATTTAGTGCATCTGTTTGACTGCAGATGAAGAGGGAGTTCGGTATGTTCCTACACGAGTTCGGCCTCCGGTCACTCTGCTGCGCCACTACCGCAACCCCTGGAAAGCAGCGTACCACCACTTTCAGAAATACACCGACATCCGTGTCAAGGGTCTGTCTAGGCTCATCACACAGTATCTAATTGTCCATTTTGCATTAATACAATAAATATAGTCTGTCATGAGTCATTCATTAATACCAGCTTGTGCTATCCAATCAGAAGACAAGAAGGGAACCCTGCAGGATGTGGCCAATCAGAAGGGAGTGGCATGCAGAGCCCAGGGCTGGAAGATTCACCTCTGTGCAGCTCAGCTCATGCAGCTGGTAAAACTTTCTCTGAAGCTTTAATTCTTCACCAGTAACTGGCATTAAGTCAGTCAAAACAGTGGATGTGTTTTTGTCACCTGCCTGCAGACTAATCTGGAGCATGATGTCTATAGTCGTCTGACGACTCTCCAGGAAGGCCTTGTTCCGAAGAAAAAGGCCGGAGCAGATGATGATATTCACCGTATAAATGAGCTCATACAGGTGAGAGCCACTGATCTCGTTTAACCACACATGATCACTTTCAATAGGTTATCAGCAAGATTAAAACTTTTGATTGCTTAAATCTTCTTCTGGAGATCTATCAGTATGTGCACAATATATTGGTACAATGTCAGTTATGTGATATTAGTGTTTTTTTAAATTATTGATTAATGTTGGATATTACATGCTTATTTCCTCATTTTTTACATTTAGATTAACTTTAAGTCAGCATTGCAATAACACAATACTGATTTATAGTAATCTTTAAAATAGCAGAAAATGTATTATTTTAAATTGTATAATAATTTAATAACCCTGTTAAATGTAATCTTTTGCAAATCTCAAAATGAGTATCCATATTGTACATGGTGTGATGCTTAAATTCACTTGTAGCATTTAAACAATTAATTTTAATCTTGTTTTATTTAGACCGAACTGTGTATTCGTTTAATATCGGCCTATTTATTGGTTATCGGTCATAACATGAACCAGAATGTCTGTACATCACTACTTTAAAAAAAATAAAAAAGTAAAAAAGTTTTCTTAATATTCTTATTTTCTATACTGATTAATGGTCTAGTCATTCAGGCAAACTAAAATTTAGTCAATTTGAAAAATATGTACACTACCGATCAAAAGTTTTTTCATGTTTTTAAGAAGTCTCTTATGCTCACCAAGGCTGCATTTATTTGATCATAAATGCAGTAAAAACAATGTTTATTAATAATAATATATATATTATTATATTTGTTTATATATAAAAATAATACTATTACAGATTAAAATAACCGTTTTCTGTTTTTTTATATATCTTAATGTAATTTAGCAAAATTTTCAACATCATACCTCTAGTCTTCTATGGGAGCTTGTTTCCGCCACGGAATAAAAAATAAAAAAGGTACTTGCATTTTTTTTATCTCACAATTATGAATTTTTTTCTCAGTCAGATGTAAACACTCAATTGTGAGATAAAAAGTCACAATTATCTTTTAAAATGTTTTATTCTGTGGCGGAAACAATGATCCTTCAGAAATCTTTCTAATATGCTGATTTGCTGCTCAAGAAACATGTTTTATTATTATCAGTGTTGAAAACGGTTGTGCAGCATAATAATGTGGAATCCGTAATATATGTATATATTTATTCACTTTTTTTGTTTGAACAAAGTTTAAGCAATATAAATCTTGAATTACATCATAAATGTTTTAATTGTCAGTTTTGATCAATTTAATGCATCTTAATTTCTTTAAAAAAATATATAAAAAATCTTTCTGAACCTAAACGTTTGAGTGGTAGTTACACAATTGATGTTAATCACAATACTGTTTCACTGCATAGGGCAACATGCAGCGCTGTAAGCTGGTGATGGACCAGATCACGGAAGCCCGTGATTCCATGTTAAAGGTGCTGGATCACAAGGAGCGTGTCATGAAGCTGCTCAACAAGAACAGCAGCACTAAGAAGCTCAATAAGCTGAAGCGTAAGGACAGAGCGTGAGATACACGGACTGGGACACAGGGTTCAGCATGAGCACATGACCTCCAGCATGCAGGCACACTGCCCTGGATCACTCGGTCTCTACCAGAAGATATTCACTTCAAGTCCTGATCTGATGGCAAGACGTCTTTATCTGGCAAGCCCTTCCTCTCCCAGCACACATAGAAGCTCTAGGGAACGACAATGTTAAATTAACCACAACATGCATCTCTAACTGTATCTTCACTAAAATATGAACGTCTAAAAAAAACTTTTCTTTTTTTAAACAAGACAACTCCATCACAAAGAGATAATTTTAGGGAAGTTATTGGATGTTGAAGATTCCATTTTAAAGTTGTACATAAGCAGATATCAGTAAAAGCAATGCTGTACGTCTATATATTATATTCACCACTTTTTCATTTGGGTGCCTTGAACGATGACCTGGTATTGACGTTCGTCTGTACTGTATTAAACACCAGATGGCAGTATTTCATAATGGCCGTTCTTCACACCGAAAGGTTTCCATTTTGTATTGTAGCACTTGAAACAATAAGAATTGAGAAGCCATAACAACACCATCCTCGCTGTCCCAAATGAACAAAGACTGAAGTATTTTACCACATATGGTTTGTGGGAAACGTTAAAGGTGCTTTGGTGAAATGGAGTATTGTGCCTTTCTGTGTGCCTCATGAAACATGGGTTTGCTGTGATGGAAGCAGATTTTCTGCGAAGGTTAAATGGAGTCTGAATGTCTGAATCATATTACGTTCTCCCGTCACTGTCTGTCTATTTGTGAGGATTTTTTCATTTATCATCAGTCTTGCAAGCACTGGCTTTCTAGGTTGGCTCTTTTGTCGGGGGTGGGGGGGGGATTTAATTTGTGCATTAAGGGTGGTGAGAATCATGTTCAGATATGTCAATCAGAATTTAGAGGAGAGATTTGTAAGTTAAACCTAAGTATATATATAAATATAAAAAATAAGCCCACTTCCATTTTTTTTTCTGTCTTCGTAAATGAACAATATTATGTTTATTTTTCCAGTTAAGTTGCTTGAAGCAGTGTCATTTGTGGCAAAGATAAAGCGTTGTATCCTGTTTGATCACTCAGTTTCATTTTGAATGACTTTCATGTTGCACTCCACTGCTAAAGTAAAGAAACTTTGTACATGTATCTGCGGATGTGTTTTTTTCTATAAAGTTTAATTTAACTCTCAGTAATCTAGATACTGATGTATTCCCTCCCCCCAAATCAAGCCACTGGTTACACAAAACCATGGTTTTACCACTGTATTTATACTTCTGGTCACCATAGGGGGTGTTTTTTTATTTATTTAGTTAGTTTTTAAAGAAATTGATACTTTTATTCAGCAAGGATGCTGATCAAAAGTTACAATAAAGGCATTTTTGTTGCTACAATTAATTGTAATAATATGCTGATTTGCTGCTCAAGAAACATTTCTTATTATAATAAATGTTAATAACAGTTGTGCTGCTTAATATTTTTCTGGTAACTGATACATTTTGATCAGTTTAATGCGTCCTTGCTTAATAAAAGTATTAATTTCTTTAAACAAAAACAAAAAACCGACCCCAAGCTTTTAACCCAAATAGACATTTTATTATTTTAAACAAGTAGTCCTTTATAGGTTCTAAATTTTCTTTAAAAAAACGAATCTGGTGCTGCTTATTGTGTTTTTCCCTTTCTGACAATGCACAAGCGTTTTATCTAGGTAATGAAGTCACTGTCCAAATCGCGCTCCTCGTCTGGTTGTCTAGGGGCTGGTATTGAGTGCATTTAGATAAGTAATGGTTATCGGTTTGTAGGGTGTGACTACCTTCAGAGTTTCTACGCACTTAAATAATTGGTCCCACCTTAAGTCATTTATGTTTTTCTCGAGTTAACCAGCTGGTTTGGATTGAGCCTTATCTCCATGGAGACAAATAATCCAGAACGTAACACCTTACCATCCTTATTCCTTAAACATAATAATTAATTACACTTATCTAAGTGGCGGCTTCAATACTGAAGCTTGTTTTATGATAAGCCCTTTGTTTTTAAGGCCTATAAAAGCAGAATATACCGTCAGGAAATGAAGATGCATTTGTGTTGACCTTAACTGTACTTTGAAACCTCCTGGCTGCTCCTACGTTTTCATAATCAATGCGTGCAACATCCTCGTCACTTTAGAAAACAACTGCTTATATGACGCCCCAAACAATTACATTGCAGGCTAGTATCTGTTCACTGGGACTATGCAAATGAATCTATCCTCTAGTCTAGAATCTCGCAGTTTTACTGCTTAACAGCCGCTCTGACTCAAATAATAAAACTGTCCTCTGGTACCATCTTCCTCTTGCGTGAAAAGTCCAAAAGGCACATGTGGTGCGTGGTTAATGGATAGGTGACGTGTTTGATAAGATGCACAGCATTTCAGATTTCACATGTAAATGTCTCGAAACCCTAAAAATCTCTTGGTTTTGAAGTCCTTGTCTAATTTGTGATTCGCTGCTTGCTTTGTTTGCAGTTCAGCACATTGGAAACTTAAAGAGTGAATCTCTCCGACTGGTGATGACGTCCCTTCACAGCCCTCACTGCTCGATGGTGACAATCACCACTCGATGGAGCAAAGTCTAGGGGCCATAAAGAGATGAAAACTAGGGACACTTCCTTGTTGCGGTCACACAAGCGGATGGAAAAATTATTATTAGACGCGTATGATTTTTAACTACTCTTTGGAACTAGTCAGCAAGGGTGTGTTGTCCCCAGTTATGAAAAAGATTGCCTTTCATACAAGTCATAGTTTTTAGCCGTACACGCTTCGATGAGGGTCACATGTATTTAAGTGTCTTTTTTCAGTTTTTCATTTTAATTAGATGTCTTTGGTACAAAGGGGATTGTTCAAATGGTGATGTTAAAAAAGGTAATTCATTTTATGATTAATTTGATTTGTGTCTCGTTTTATTTGTCACAGTGATGTTTTATTTTATTTTATTTTACAGAAGATATACATTTGTTTTTCTTGTGAACAATTTATTGAATGACATTTTCAAGGCTTTAAGTTGGTTGTTTTAAAATGTGAATCTGAATATAGGGGGACTACTTCTGGATTGACTCCAGTATTGGCGTCCCTATTGGAGGATGTGTGAAGATCTCAGACCGTGGACAGTATTGCCTGATTGATGATGAAGGGAAGGTAAAAATGATGACGGAAGGAGAGACCAGGCTAGTTGTTACAGAGGCTTTTATCAGTGTGGATGAAATGCTGGTTTAAAATACTCAGTTCAAGCCTTGTGGATCAAATTGTCACTTATGTTTTAGATGTTATAGCCTACATTTTGCAATTAGTCAGTTAATATTATTAAAGCAACACTATGTAACATTGTTTACCTTAAAATAATGTTTCCAAAATCTTATCAGTGGTTCAAGTCGTAACGGTGAAAGGCACTTCTGCCAGAGCCTGACGGGGTCTGTGTCGCTTTTACTGGCACTATGTAACTTCGGGGTTCGGGTAGTAACCCGACCACAAAAAGAACTACAAAACTCGACTGCTTTACGTCAAGCGCTACAATAGTCATTATTTCGTTTTTCTTCGTTTCAGATGTCGCAATACATCACCTTTCATAAAAATCATGTAACATACTCTACCTTGTCTGTGGACATCGTTCATTCTAAAGCCGGTGCTGGATAAACAGCGAGCGTGCGTGCGACGGTAGGCTAAATTATTTACGACACCGGTAATGGACAATTTCGTTTCCAACCAGTAGGGCGACCGAAGAGGAAAAGCTACTTGGTGTTACTTTAACTGGACCCGATGACAACGGAGTGCTGAAATGCCAACTAGCCTCTCCCTATGGAGGATCCCTATTCCACTCTACAGATAAAGCGCTATGAAATTCCGGTTTCGCATCCCTACGCCGAATTGATAAAATAAAATTCTGCGTCAAAATTTATAGGCAAGACAAGTAGTTTGTTTAGGCATGGTTTGTAGCGAATTACGAACCTCCGCACACATATATTCAAACGCACATAACTATAGAATCAATTCTTAACGCGCATGTAAACGCCATCAGCGTTTATCACAGGTTCGCGTTTAAAGTCTATTTAGAGAGAACGGGGTCGTCTTAGCGGCCCCTAATTTAATAACAAATGATCATTTCGATGGAAGTGAATCAATCAAAACTAACTTTAGCTGTAAACAACATATTCAAGAACCGCTATAAAACCAAACCATTCTTTGTTACCTTAAATTATATGTTGTTCTCTGTAAAGCTGCTTTGAAACAATCTGCATTGTTAAAAAGCGCTATATAAATGAGGATTTGACTTGACTTTAAATCTCAGCTGTAAAATAATTTTTTGCACTGTTATTAGAATTGAGAGAATCTTGAGAAGAGGAGATATTATTGTTGTGCTTTTGATTGCACTTTGCATATTCAGTAACTTGTAGATTTAAAACACTTGTTGTTGTATGTAGCCTGCTGCCGGTCATTTTACTAATTTTACATTTTTCTAATTGTGAAGCAAAATGTGCTGAATAAATAACAAAACATATTAATCATTATATACTTTTTTTTAACTGAATTCCATCGTGACAACATCCTCATAATGTGCCAATATGCAGCACTCTTGTGTTGTTTCAAAAGGTTTTTCCTGGAATAAATGTATTTATTTATGTTTTGGTCAAGACTGAAAAATTAATGTCTATACAGAAAATGAATTAAATAAATATACCCTGAAAATATTCACTGGAGTAAAACTTACAACTTGCCTGTATGCTAATGAGATATTATATCACAACACATTCTTTAGTGTTGTAATTAATCTACACTTGTCTAATTAGATGAATCTCATGTGTTGTGATGTTTTTCTCAGGAGCGCCTTATCCCGGAGGGGGAGAGGGCCAGTCTTAAGCCGATGCACCCCACCTCAGTGGAGGGTGTGGATGACATGATCAGACTGGGTGACCTCAGTGAAGCTGGTTTACTCAGAAATCTGCTGGTGCGCCACAGGCAGGGTTTTATATATGTGAGTGGATTCTTGTTACTTTATGGCATAACAAAAAATGAACTGATTAGCCTCTGTAATCATCAAATGAAATATAATGTATTTCCAAATTAGCATTTGATCTGAATTTTAACTGTAAACAAAATGCTGTGGTAAAAACCAAGTTCCCCTACTTTGTGTTGAAAATCTGTACTAGAGCTATTGGGACATTTTGTGTAATTTTACAGTAAAATACTGTTCAATGTAGCTACTGTAACGGTGGTGGTCGCCCTAATACAAATAAATGACTCTTAAAAAAAAAATGTTCGGGCGCCAGACAGTATAAAACTTGTCAAAAATTTAAATAAACCCAGGATAGCCAAAAAACAACCACCTGTTACACAACAAAATTATAGTAATAATCAAAAAAGAAAAATCATTTCACAAAGGATTTAGAAGTTTTTAGAAGTGAAAATGAACACGTCATCTTATAATTTACAGTGAAAAACGTAAGTTGACATTCCCAGAAGTCCCTGCGTGACAGCTCACAATTGATAGTTTATGATAGTTTCCTCTTATATTTTTAATATGGGTTAATAAGTACATAAGGATCTACTCATCTTGTGTTTTTAAAGTAATGTTTATTGCATCTGCGTATTACCATGATGGTATTTTGTATGATACTGTCTGCACCTTGTATAAATATATATATACCTCAGCTTTGTGAAAAAAAAAAATCCACCTCCTGTGTTTTAAGGTGGTTGTTATTATGTTATATAAATGGATTTTGGCAATTTGGTATATTAACATTATTTCAGTTGATTAAATATATATTTTTACTGTAAATTTTACTGCAGATGTTGCTTGCTTATTTTTTTACGTTAAAGTTCTGGTAACCACAGCTACCAGTTTTTACTGTAAATTTTTGCACAGTTCATTACAAGTTCAATTATGGGAATAACAATTTGAGTAAAAACGAATTTCGTAGTATTTTGGTTTGTCTCTCTCTTCCTGTAATTACAGCAGCACTTGAGCAACAAGTCACGTGATCAATGTCACACATTTTTGGGGGAGAAATAGATTAGATTCTGAAATATTTATTATTAATTTTTACATCATGAGGTTTCATTGTTGTAAATCTTAAATTATTAATATATTTTTTTTAATTAAATTTAGAAATCTCGGTTTTCAGATGTGGTCTCAGATGTTTAGATCCCGCGCTCTGTATAAGTGTGTGTGATATATATATATATTCTTTTCTGTGTGTGGTGTTTAGACCTATATTGGCTCTGTGCTAGTGGCAATGAATCCCTATCAGATGCTGCCCATCTACACAGCGGATCAGGTGCACCAGTATCACGGGCGTAAGCTGGGCGAGCTGCCGCCACACATCTTTGCCCTCGCTGACAGTTGTTACTTCAACATGTGCCGCAATAAGTGCAACCAGTGCTGCATTATTAGGTACATATTTGTTCTTTTCAACATTGAGAAGCGAATCTAATGTCTGTATCATGAAAGTAGTAATGTTATATGGTTAGTATCTAAGAATGTAGAAGTTGAAAATGGCTATATGCTACTTTTGTAAGGGAATGTTGTTACATTTAGTCACACATCATAAAATGTGAGTGTTGTGGTCAATGTACAAAATAGAGTTCTGCTTGGGCTAATGTAGCAGAAACAGTGAATATAAATATTGTATTATATTTGCTAATGCAAATAACAATAAATGTAAACAGCCATCAAACCCAATGATGTAGAATGGCTTTGTTATTCTATTCTATTCTATTCTATTCTATTCTATTATATTATATTCGCTAGTGCTAGAATCAGTGAATGTAAACAGCCATCAAATTCAATGGTATAGAAAGGCTTTGTTAATTATTGTATTCTTCTCTGTTCTGTTCGGTTCCATTGTTTTTGCAATTTGTTTGTTTATTATTAGCTTCAGTGGTTTTTCTTACAATCATATAAAAATCTATAATAAATATAAATAACAAATGTGAAAGTAGCAGAGTCTCAATTCTTTTTTTTTCTTTTTATTACACATTTATATTTATTAGTTTAGCAGATACTGTTATCAATAGGGCCTTAAAAATCATGGCAAACAATGAATGAATGAATGAATAATAAGCGCTTGTGGTTTGTGTGTGTCAGTGGAGAATCTGGTGCAGGAAAGACAGAAAGCACTAAACTGATTCTTCAGTTCCTGGCCGCTGTGAGCGGGCAGCACTCCTGGATCGAGCAGCAGATCATACAGGCCAACCCTGTCCTGGAGGGTAAGCACTCAACATGCTTGCTTTTATTTCAATCCTTTCCGTGGAAGGCCGTCTGACTTCTTCATATCTTACAGCCTTTGGGAATGCCAAAACCATTCGCAATGACAACTCCAGCAGATTTGGGAAATATGTGGAGATCTTCTTTAATAAACAGGGTGTTATAGAGGGAGCTCACATGGAGCAGTACCTGTTGGAGAAGTCTCGTGTCTGTCATCAGGTGAGACCAAGTTATTTTTTCTTGATGCTTTTTCTTCCTCACGTAGATTAAAAGTTTGTCGAGACAAACTTTAAGTTGGCTTGTGAAAGTTTGGACCAATACGTTAAATTAGTTGGAAATTTAAATTAGTTTGAAGTTTAAAGTACTTTAAAGTTTAAATTAGTTTGAAGTTTAAAGTGGTTTAAAGTTTAATTTAATTTAAAGTAGTTTAAAGTGTTTTAAAGTTGTTTGAAGTTTAAACTAGTTGAAAGTTGAAAGTATAGTTTGAAGTAATTTAAAGTTGCTAGGGTGTGTCTAGTGGGTTGCTAATGTGTTCTGGGTGGTTGCTCGATGGTTGCTAGGTATTCTGGGTGGTCGCTAGGGTGTTGCTAGTCAGTTGCTAGGGTATTGTGGGTGGTCGCTAGGCGGTTGCTATGGTATTCTGGGTGGTTGCTGGGGTGTTCTGGTTAGTTGCTAGGGCATTGGGTGGTTGCTAGGTTGTTCTGGGTGGTTGCTATGGTGTTGCTAGGTTGTTCTAAGGTATTTTGGGTGGTTGCTAGGTTGTTGCTAAGATATTTTGGGTGGTTGCTAGGGTGTTGCTAGGTAGTTGCTATGGTGTTCTGGGTGGTTGCTAGGGTGTTCTGGGTGGTTGTTAGGCAGTTGCTAGGGTGTTCTGGGTGGTTGCTATGGTGAACTATTTATGAGTTTAAAAGTTCATAAGTGTATGAATTCATGAAAGTTCATCAGTGTATGAATTCATGGGTTTATGAGTTTATAAGTGTATGAATTCATGATTTGATACGTGTACGAGTTTATGAGTTTAGAGGGTTTTTTTCAAGTTAAAGCATCAAGAGCCTTTGATTGGCTGTGTGCTTTTATGAGCGTCATTAGATTCAAATAGCCTGAAATTGCTCATGAAAATTATGTTTAATATTTCATAAATACTGTAGTCTTGCAATTTAATTATTAAAACCTTGAAATTAAATTATTGTTTTAAGGCACCACAGGAAAGGAACTACCACATTTTCTATTGTATGTTATCTGGGATGCCAAGTGAGCAGAAGAAGATTCTCTCCCTTAGTAATGCATCACAGTTCAAGTACCTGACTGAGGTGAGCACTTCAATTCATGTTTAGTAGAGAGTAACTGGAACACTTTGCTCATGTACTCAGTAAATACTTAACCTTAAGTTTTGGATGTTTGCAGTGAATATAAATGTATAATTAAATAATAACTACATCATATAAGTACTGGTGTTGCATCCATTGAGTGTTACATTCACTCCTGCTATCTAATTCAGATTCCTATATAAGGTTTTGAGATTAGTAAGCATTGACTGTGGCATAAAGAACAATATCTGACTCTTCTGATGGTTGTCTAGGGTGATTGTTTGACATGTGATGGCCGTGACGATGCTGATGAGTTCGGACGGATTCGGGCTGCTCTAAAGATCCTCACTTTCTCAGACAAGGACTGCTGGGAAATCTTCAAATTACTTGCTGGCATTCTCCATATGGGCAATACCAACTTTAAGAGTAAGTGTCTATAACCTTTCTGTTACAGTAATAATATGCAAACTATCTTCACATTAACAAAAGTTCTTGTAGCTTATTATGCCATAAATTGAACTTGACTGATTTGCCCATAATATTTGTTCAGGTACTGTAATGAATAACATGGACAGCTGTGAGGTTCTGACATCGAATAATTTTTCTGTCACTGCCAAGTTGTTGGAGGTACAAATGCTTCTTCAGAGCTAAAGCTGATTTAGCACGTTAGCTTCAAATCATTTTCAAGCTTACTATCTTTTATGCAATCAAACATTTGGCTGCTGAATGTTTTTGATGGCAGCTCTTCTGTCAATTTGCAGGTAGAAGAGGAAATTCTTGAAAAGAGTCTCACTTATCGCTCCTTCATGACAAATAGAGAGAAAGTCACTAAATCCCTCAGCTCAGAGCAGGCCACAGACACCAGAGATGCTTTTGCCAAGGTACACACATGCTTTTATCCAAAAGCCCATTTGGGGGATTTAACATAGATACAGGATTAGGTACAATATAATGTTCAAACGTGTGTTAAATATTATTATTATTATTTTTTAAGAGTCTCTTTTGCTCACTAAGGCTGTATTTATTTGATTAATCATACAGTAAAACAGTAATATTGTGAAATATTATTACAATTTAAAATAATTGGAATTTATTCCTTTGATGGCAAAGCTGAGCCATTACTCCAGTCCTCAGTGTCACATAATCCTTTGGTGCTCAAGAAATATTTCTTATTATTATCAATGCTAAATATAATATTTTAGTAACGTTTTTGTGTAAACCAATGAGATTTTTTTCAGGATTAGTTGATGAACAGAAAGCTCAAAAGGGCAGAAATTTGAAATAAATTAGTTTTGTAGCAATGTAAAAGTCACTTTTAAGTCACGCTGAATAAAATTAATATTTTGAAAAAAAAAAAAAAACGAACTAACAGACATTCAGGCTTCCTTTATGCTCATTGTTGTTGCACATGTCAGTTAATGTTTGTCATTTACTCCCTGACAGGCACTGTACGGACGGCTGTTCGTTTGGATGTTCACAAAAATAAACAGTGCCATTCACAAACCACAGACTGATGAGTCCTCTTACACTCGCAACTACATTGGCCTGCTTGACATTTTTGGCTTTGAGAATTTTCCTGAGAACAGGTAAGTGTCTGTTGACTAAACTAGTAATTAGTTTAAACTACAAAATATAATGATAAATTAACATGGTTGCACAGCAGGGGTTTAAAGTACTTCAGTAATTGTATTTCGATGGATGGATGGATGGATGGATGGATGGATGGATGGAGGGAAATGGATGGATGGATGGATGGATGGATGGATGGAGTTTTTACATTTAATCATTCCATGTACATCAGTTTTTGCCTATAGTTGTAAAATGTAGACACTACCCATACTTTAAACATACTTTCTCTGTGCTTTTGCCCACTGTCTAGTTTTGAGCAGCTGTGCATTAATTATGCCAATGAGCACCTGCAGCAGTTCTTTGTGAGTCACGTCTTTAAGCTGGAGCAGGATGAATATAGTAAAGAAGGCATCTCATGGAAGCGCATTGCTTTCAATGACAACCAGAAAACCCTGGACCTGCTGGCCATTAAGCCTCTCAACATACTGGCTCTGATCGATGAGGAGAGCCACTTCCCTAAGGTCAGCTTCATAAGCTACATGGTCTGGTTTATATGCTCATAGATATTTTGCCTGTGCTCACTCCATGCTGTCCTGTTTTCAATGCAGGGAACAGATGCCACTATGTTAAACAAAATGAACCAAGAACACAATGGGAACAAACTGTACATCTCATCCAAGAGCAAACATGGCATGCATTTTGGGGTTCAGCACTTTGCTGGGCTTGTTCATTATGACTGTGAAGGTACAATTTACTACTTGAAAACATTTCCCAATAGTTACTTTAAAAGCAAATTGCTTCTGGTCTGAAAGATCTGTATTTTGTCAGGTTTTTTGGAGAAGAACAGAGATGCCCTGAGCATGGACATAATGGACCTGATTCGGAAATCTTCCAACAAGTTGCTCAAGCAGATCTTTGAGAAGGAGATGAATACAAACTTGGTCAAAAACGCGAACAAACTCAACAAAATCATCATGACGCCGAATAACTCATTACGTGTATGGGACAGTTAGGCAGCAGATTGACAGTGTTGACTTGACATTGACAATAGCATTTTAATAAATCATTTCTTTTGTGTCACACAGCAAGTAAATGATCCGAGGCGGCAGATATCTACTCTGAGTGGCCAGTTCCGCCAGTCTCTGGACTCTCTGATGAAGGCCCTGTCTCTCTGTCAGCCCTTCTTCATACGTTGCTTCAAACCAAACGACAAAAAGAGGCCCATGGTATCAATTCACATGCCATAAGTTACATGTTTTGTATTGTGTAGCCATCAGAACCCTTTTCAAATCATGTTTTTCTTTTGTTTTCCCTGTCAGTTTTTTGACAGAGAGCTCTGCATGCAGCAACTTCGCTACTCTGGAATGCTGGAGACCATTAGAATACGCAAGTCGGGATATCCCATCCGGCACACCTTTAAAGACTTCCTGCAGCGCTATCGGGTGCTCCTGAAGTCTGTAGATTGTGACCCCAACACTGTATGAGACAATATGATTATTTACAGATGTGATGCTCTAAATATGTGAATTATTTCATATAAAGTGATTGTCGAAAGTAGATGAAATTTGTGTCTAAGTAGGCTTAATGTGTCAACACCCATAGCTGAAACTTAATTCCTGTCAAATCATTGCCTTCTGATTTAAATATAGATTTAGGGTTGTGGCTGTTATTGGTTGCTTGGAATAATGTGTATATGATGTTGTTGCAAAGTGTGTCATTTCTGCAAAACGTAAATATAAATAACTGGTTTCCCTAAACACTCCCCCATCTGTCATTGGTCAGAAATTCAGGTAATCCTACCCCTATCTTCACACCATTAGTTGAGCCAATGCTAATGTGTGCCTGCTAGCTCAAAACCGAGCATCGTTTACACTTTATGGGAATCAATCTAGCAATGGTTTACTTATAATTGTCTATACGTATTAAACTGACAGGAGAAACTACAATAATTACGCTTCAGCTTTAAACAGGATGAATGTTCCAGGTTGGCATAATTTGATAAATAAAAATGTCTGTTATTTGTTTATCAGGAGCCTCCTTCTAACTGCTGTGCTGCCATCTGCAAGGCTATGATCAAAGACGAAGAGGACTGGAAGATTGGCAAAAACAAAGTCTTTCTCAGGGTACCTCAGGCATAATATTTCTCTAGTGTATTATAAGAAGTTTACATCAATATATGTACGCATCCTTGTAATATTAAATCAGATTTCTAAAGGCATTGTTAAAATGTTTAGTATTATATTAAACATAAACCACTGTTCAAAAGTTTTATAAAAATAAATTAAATCTTTATTTAGAAAGGATACATTAATATAATCAAAAGTGAAAGTACAGACATTTATAATGTTAAAAAAGTAAATACTGTTCTTTCTGTTCATCAAAGAAATGTACTGTGGGTTTCCACAAAAATATTAAGCAGCGCAAATGTATTCAACCTTGATAATGCAAAAAATCACCATATTAAAATGATTTCTGAAGGATCATATCACAGATTAAGAGCATAGCATAAAAAAACAGATTGACCCCAAACACTTGAACGGTAGTGTATATAAATGTTCGCATTGTCTTGCATCATTTGTTTCTTTTCTTCCTGCTGCAGGATCATCATGATTCCTTCCTAGAAGTGGAGAGAGAGCAAGAGCTTTATAGGAAGGCACTCATCATCCAAAGAGTGATGATTGCCCACAAGGACAGGTCCGTTTCCCACCGTCGTAGTGTTTCTTATGCAGTTGTACAGCTTTATTAAACTAAGTCATTCTTCATCCACATACAGAGGAGCTTTTGTAAGGAAGAGGAAGGCAGCTCTGGTTTTGCAGAAAAACTGGCGTGGCCACAGAGACAGGAGAGGCTTTTGCAAAGTAAGCTGTTCAGGAACATCTCATGTCTGTATGGAATACAGTTAAAATTAGTGTAATGACATAATGAAACATGACTCACATTGTATCTGTTTTCCCTGTTAGCTCAAGCATGGATTTGCTCGGCTACAGGCGAAAGTGCGCAGTCGGCAGCTCCATGCGGAGTATAAGCGCAGACGGGCTGCAGCCATTACTCTGCAAACACAGACCCGTAGCTACCTCGCCAGGAAGGACCTGAAATGTAAAAAAAACGCCGTGATATTGCTGCAGGCTCAGACCAGAGGACTGCTGGCCAGGAAAACCCTCAAGAGAATGAAATCAGATGTGAGTTTATAGTGGAATGGACCTTCTTTGTTGTACGTTTGCAGTGTTTTGTTTTATATACACTAGCGGTCAAAAGTTTAGAATAATTAAGATTGAATTAAAAAAGTATTGGCGAAATATTAGTATTGGTATAAACATTACTCCAGAACCGTCACATTATGTGATTAATTGATCAAAAGTGACAGTAAAGACATTTATAATGTTACATAAGATTTATATTTCAAATAAATGCTTTTCTATTGAACTTTCTATTCATCAAAGAATCCTGAACAAATGTACTGTATCACTGGTTCCCCAACAATATTAAGCAGCGAAAATTGTTTTCATCATTGATAATAATAAAAACCTTTATTAATAATTGAGCACCAATAACAATTTATAGTAACTGGGCCCCCAAATTAGCATATTAGATTGATTTCTGAAGGATTGCGTGACACTGAAGACTGGAGTAATGATGCTGAAAATTCAGCTTTTCCATCACATTAATAAATGTATTCATAGACATATCAACAGTTATTTTAAATTGCACAAATATTTCACAATATTTCTGTTTTAATGTGTTCATTTTACTGTGTTTCATCAAATAAATGCAGCCTCATTGGTGAGCATGAGAGACTTATTTCAAAAACATTTATTTATTCCAAACTTTTGACCGGTAGTGTACTTCATTTTTTTATGCTTTTATTCATACCCTTGTCCTGTCTCAGGCGTTTTTGACTGCGCAAGAAAAAGAGGCTCAGGAACTGGCAGCACTGGAGCTTCAGCAACGCCTAGAGGAGCTGCTCAGAAAAAATGAGGAAGCTGCCAATTCCCAGAATAAGGAGGATGAGGAAATGGTGGAGAATCTTTTTGGCTTCATGAGTACATTAGGAGGACAAGAGGGCCAAGCTCCTGAGGGTTTTGAGGTTAGAGTCATCTTGACAGCTGAAGAACACCTATTTGACAGGAACAAACACTTCCTGATCAAAATACAAAAATCCTGTCACCTTTTATTGTCAATACACAATCAATTAATGCATACTACACATGATAATCAGTGATACTACTGTATATTGTACAGTGTGAGATTTAGGAATGCAAAATAAGTCTATTTCTAGGTTAGTACTAAGTTTGTCTATATGTTCCTAATGTTCTAGGATTTTGAGGCAGAGCCGGTGAAGTTAGAAGAGGTTGAACTAGTAGAGAGCCCTGTGATGGAGAGGAAGGCTATGTCATTACCAGACAGCAGCGAAGACGAAATAGAGGAGAAAGAGGAGGAGAAGGAGAGTGAAGCTGAGGATGATGAGTTCGCTTTCTCTAAATTTACATCTCTACACTTCCAAGGATCTTCTACCCACTCACATATCCAACAGAGACTGCGGAAACCCCTGCTCTACCATGAGGATGAAGGGGATACCCTGGCAAGTGTTGTTCTCATTAGCATCATGGCCCCATTTAAAGCGAGGCTTGATAGTCAACTGTGTCTTGTATTGGCTTGTCTTATTTCTTCTCTCCGCTTTTTTCCCTATCTCCTCCAGGCCAGTTTGACAGTATGGTGGATCATACTAAGATTTATGGGAGATCTTCCAGAGCCGAAGCAAGAACGTGTTTCTGCAATTGCCGACCCCATTCAGAGGAACCTCGGTCAGAGACAAGCACGGCGACTCAGTAACCTTGTTGGATTAGATCAGGTAAACAACCGAGACACCATAATAAACCTTTCTCCTTTATCTGTACACCTACCAGATGTACAGCCTATACCTCGACTGTCTAACCTGCTGGAAAGACCAGCCTGTCTATATTAAAAATTTTGTTATATGCTGATTTGGTATTAGTATATATTACATTGCTATACATATTTTAATGTAAACACATTTAAAATATAGACTATAGTTTCAGATGTGTTACTGTAATATAGGCATAGGAAGTGACAACCACACATACAACCAGATGTGAGCAACCGGTAAAGTGCCTCCTGGTGGAAATAGTAGAAATAACAATATAAATATGTGAATACATATGGGATATTTACATTTTTAAAAAGAAGTAAAAATTAAAACCAAGGGACCATAAATACAGGGAACAGAATACTGTTACAGATGTCATACAATAACAAAACTTATTTACCCAACATACTGTATGTAACTAGTAACTTTTTTCTTATAGCATTATATTAAACAAAATTTGTCTTGTAATTGCAGAAATTTTTGAGGAAAAAAATGAAGCAGCAGAAGGGGACAGGGAAACGAAAGCACTCAGCCATTCCTGAAGAAGAGGTGAAGTGTGGTTATATACACTTCTGAGTACAACACTGAACACCATCCGCAGCTAAAACATAATAACTGCATCACTGCAGGTTCTTACTAACCATTCTGATGTCATTTGCAGCCAGAAGATATGGAGCCAAAACCTAAAATGGAGGCAGTTCAGGAGGAAGAGGATGTACTGTTTGGAGAGGGCCCAACTTTTGATCGTCCAATGACATCCTTGGAAAAATTACACAATATTGTGGGATATGCCATTGTACGACAAGATATGAGGTTAATGTGATGGGGCCAATGGTCATTTACATTCTTCATAATGTGTGATATACTGCATTCCTCATACAGAGAGATAATGGTTACATAATCTATATTTTTTTCAGAGATGAAATCTACTGTCAGATCTGTAAGCAGTTAACAGACAATAAGAACCACAAAAGTGTAAACAGAGGCTGGATCCTTCTGTCCATCTGTCTGGGCATTTTTTCCCCTACAGACCGCCTCACTAAGGTATGAAATACTACTTTGATTTTTGTTCTGAAATTATCCAGTCATTATTGCAAAATAAACCTGACAAGGTGATCAGGACACTGATATGAAGCAGAAGAGTAATGTTTTGTCCCGAATGGGTTTATTTTGCAATAATTTGTCTACTGAATATTTTACTGCATTATATCATAGCACGACTATGTAGAAATAAGTTCTCTGGCACCATATTAATCATATTACAAATGCCACGACTAACCAATCAAGCCGTGCGATATATGGTATGGTATATTATGTGTTGTGTTGTCATATGCTGTTTGTTTTGTCATATGTTTAATGTTATATTTTATGTTATCTTTATTATTATTTGTTATATACCGGTATGTCGTGATGTCATACTGTTGGATGTTGTTTAATGCTGTTTTGTTATGTATGGGTTTGCTTTTATATGTGGGTTTGCTTTTATATGTGGTTTGTTATGTTGTTAAATGTCATTTTATGTTGTTATAAGTT
The DNA here is from genome assembly GCA_036326025.1 of Chrosomus eos. Lineage (NCBI taxonomy): Eukaryota > Metazoa > Chordata > Actinopteri > Cypriniformes > Leuciscidae > Chrosomus > Chrosomus eos. The sequence continues at coordinate 24,597,471 of CM070823.1, read as the reverse complement.
GTTTAATGTGATGTTATGCATGTAGTGTTATGTTGTTGTGTTATGTCGTGTTATGCTGATATGTTGTTTTTATATTGTTTAGTCGTCTTATATTGTCATATTATGTTGTCGTTATTTGTTATGATTTATTTTGTTATATTTGTTATGTTGTCATGCTGTTTTGTGTTGTTACGTTTTATGTTAGGTTATGTGTTTTCTGTTCTGTTTTGTGCTATTTAATGTTATGCTGTTATTTTAGTTTATTTGTTATATTATGTAATGTTATATGTTATGTTCCACAACCTTTTGACCATAGTACCTGGATAGCTTTATACGCCATGGGCCAAGTGAATACTCCTCCTCCTGTGCGGAGCGGCTGAGAAGGACTTTAGCCAATGGAGAAAGAAGTGAGCCACCATGCTGGGTTGAACTACAGGTAGGCAATCCCTCTGTCTGAAATGATGAAGAATACTCCCCTTACCTTAAACATGACCAACCCTTCCTTCTTTCCTGTAACTGCAAGTCTGTGGAGACCAAGAACCCCATTGTAGTGGTTGTGGGTCTGATGGATAACAGAAGCATCAGCCTCCACGTGGACTCAGCCAGCACTTCTAAAGAGGTGTGCAAGGGAGTTATCCAGAAAATAAACCTGCAGGACAGTTACGGCTTCTCCGTTTATGCTGCAATGAATGAGAAGGTTTGTAACATCTGAATGGCTTCGAGATGAATCTTCACTTGTAATAGTAACATGTAACTAATAAGCAATAGAAACAAAGTCTTAATGTATGCATTTCTTGCTGCAGATGTGGTCTCTAGGCAGTGGCAGTCAGCACATCTTGGACGCTGTGTCTATGTGTGAGCAGGAACAAAAGAGGCAGGGGAAAGAGGAACAGTCCGCTCCTTGGCGCCTCTACTTCCGCAAAGAGATCTTCACTCCGTGGCATGACTGTTCATCTGATCAAGTCAGCACAGATCTCATCTATAGGCAGATCATCCATGGACTCAAACATGGAGAATATATGTCTGATAAGGTCAGTCCAGGCTCTGTGCTTGACCTGTTCATATAGGATATATGATTTTAATATGAATGAGATTTGTGACTTATACTCTGTTGTTGAACTATAATCTTGATCTAGGAGGATGATTATGTGCAGCTCGCAGCCAAATATTACTATATACAGCATGGCTCTGAAAGCAGTTTGGAAACTACCCAGAAGGTTGTTCGTGAGTGCATGAACATGACTATAATTGAGAACAAGTCTTTGGTCAAACTAGTGCAGTTGGTCAATTCTGCGCACACAGAGGTATATTCATATGTTATTATAAATATCGTTGTTCACAGTTTGATTTGGCTGCAACAGAATTTGATTTGACGGCAGTGCTAATTTGGAGAATAAAACAAGCAGTAATCCAGTGTTATTTCTCAGGGCCCTTACATAAACTCTTCTACACCTGTCCATGAAGTAAAAGCAGAGGTCGTCCAATATGCACGGCAGAAGTGGCCAATCTATTTCTCCAAGTTATATGAGGCTAACGTGGTTTCGGGTAAAAAAAAAAAAAATCATAGGAGTAGCTAATCCAAGTCTTTACTTAGCTTCATGTCATTACAAACCTGTATGACTTTATTTCTTCTGTGGAACACAAAAGGAGAGCTTTTGAAGAAAGTTCACGCTGCTCTTTTCTATTCTATGAAAGTGGATGGGGACCAAGGACTTTAAAGATTAAAAAAAAGGCAAAATAAAAGTCTTCTGAAGCCATATTAGAGATTTGTTTAAAGAACAGACTGAAATTTAAGAAGAGCAGCTAGAATTAATTTTGCATCCCACGGAAGTCATACAGGTTTCTAGAGATATGAGGGCGAGTAAAAATTGACAGAATTTTTATTGTTGGGTTAATTATCACTTAAATGCATTGAATTTGGGAATTCACTGTTGTATTTTATTCAGGTCCCCCACTGCCTCAAGACCAGTTTGTAGCTGTCGTGAACTGGAAAGGTGTCTTCTTTCAGGACCAGACAGAAGGCGCATTTCTGCAGCTCTCTTATCCCGAGGTGTCAAGAATCGAAATGATGGGGTAAAAAATAACTCTCAATGGAGAAGCACCTTAATTACACCTGAGCATTATGCTCCAAATACTATTTCTGCAGATTCTCAGTCTAGTTTGTGAGATGAACCCCGTTTAGTTCTTTCCTATTTCTGTTTCCTTGATTCCTTCCCTCCTTAACCTTTCTCCTACAGCGATGAAAAGTCTGGTGGGATTGTATGTTTGACAACTCCAAAGGGGATGTATGAGCTGAAGGTTGTGAAGGGAAACGAATTTGTGGAGCTGGTCAACATGTTCATCTCAGGGCTTAAGAAGAGATCTCTGTATGCCGTGGCAATACAGGACCTTAGCAGACAAGGTGCTTCTTTTACATTGGTTACTTCATTGTGTTCCTTGTAGTATTTTCATTTGAGGGTGATTCTTCAATTGTACGATAATGCTAATAACATCTTTGACTTTTTGGAGAACATTTGAAAAGAGGGGAAGTTCAAAATCAGAGTGGAGTTCAAGACCACATGTAGAAATTCTGATAACATTGATAATAAACAACAGCTAGTAAAGTAAAAAACTAGACCCTGAAAATTGGGTTAATTTATTAAATTTATTATTAAGTATTTTTAAAATTATTTTTGTCTTTAAAACCATCCAATATGACAAAGTTTCCACTTATTGAAGAAGCTCTCTTATGTTAATTTGGGGTGATGGGGTCTTCTAACCGTTAAAATTGTCAAAATTTCTTGGATATTTATCCTTTTGATTTTTTTCTTCCCTTCAGAGGATCCCACATTCCTGAGCTTCAGAAGGGGTGATGTGCTGTATATCATAAAGGATGGAGAATATGATATTGAAGAAGGCTGGATCAAAGCGAGGAATGAGAGGACAAGTCAAATTGGAGCAGTTTCCTTGGATTCTATTCAGATTCTACCGATGTTGACTAGGCCTACAGAAGAAACACTGGTAAAATGATTTCTCTTGTCTCTCTCCTTATCACTGGCCATCATTGTGTTCATTTTTTTTTACCAGTGTTTTGAGGCTTTGTCTTGGAAATAAATACCAGAATAAAGCTAAAGAAAAATGATGGAAAGGCCAGCAAACATTGTGCTGTTCCTCGCTGTATTTGACGCCGGATGGCGAAAAGTAAGACAGTTTAAATTCTTTAAAGACAGTTTAAAATGTTTAAAGTCAGTGTCTTTAAAGATTTGAAACTGTTTAATTCTAACAGTTTAATTCCAAGAGTATAAAATGATAAATAAAAATAAAATAAAGCAGTTTTGGTCCTGCCTCCAACCATTAAAAATATTTAGAAATTATGTTCAAAGCCATCAGTGAGGTTCTTTTCTTAGAGTGACAAAATATGCTGTTTTGTAAGTCAAGAACAGAAATGGAGAGTAATTTCTATCCTCTAGAATTTGCTGAATTTGACCCCAGCACGGAGAAAGTCGGTGATGCCGGTGTTGCCGCAGAAGGAGGAGCTCAGCACAGAGAGAATCGCCCACATGTCGCTCAAGGAGTTCTCTTTCGATTATTTCAGGTACAGTTTGCAATCATCTCAACTGACATAAATGATAACTGCTCCAAAAAAGCAGCAATTTGTAAGTTACCAGTTTTGAGAACACGTCAGAGCTCCTTAAGTGTTAACCTCATCACGTACCTCTTTTCAATGGCTCACAGGGAGTCAGGTAAGGAAGGTGGTCGTGGCAAGGGAGGAGCCAAAGAGAAACTGTGGGCCAACAGCAAAGAGCCTCTCAAACAGCCTCTGCTCAAGAACCTGCAGGGCAACACAGAGCTCAGCCACCTCGCTTGTGACTCCTTCACAGATATCCTTCCCACTTACATGTTGCATATCTACAATAACGGATTATGCATTTTGTAAATTATAAGTGATAAAGACTTAAGTGCATGTGACCTCAGTCAATTTGAATGAATGATGCTCGCTGTTTTCTTTAACATGGTCTCTACCTATCCTTAAATATATGGGAGATTATCCAGTCAAGCATGTGCGGACACCCATCGATCTAACAAACCAGATCTTTGGGCCAGCAACAGCGCACGTCGAGCTAAGAGATGAGATCTACTGCCAAATAATGAGGCAGATGACTAATAACAAACATGGGTTTGTCGACTGCTTTTAAGTACCTAGACATGATATATATGATGTCACTTTATTTGTTTTATCTGTGTGTTTTAATTGCTGTGTGGTTTTTCCCCAAGGTTGAGTATGGAGCGAGGTTGGCAGCTGTTGTGGCTGTGCTGTGGTCTCTTCCCTCCTAGTCAGTTGTTACTGAGGCATGCTCAACGTTTTCTGGAGTCCAGACCCAGAGAGCCACTGGCCTCCACCTGCTTGCAGAGGATGCAAGCTATGCTTAGGTTCAACTTTACTACTCAAACAGATTGTTTGATAATTGTAAACATGAAGGGCGAATGTTGAACTATAATGCATTTTTTAATTTCCCGTACAGTATCGAGGGAAGGAAGTTGCCTCCTCACCAGGTGGAAGTGGATGCCATTCAGAATAACAGCACGCAGATCTTCCATAAAGTTCATTTTCCCAACGATACATCTGAAGTAAGGAGTAACGTTTCAGTTTTAACTATTTTACACATTCTTATTTTCAGCCGCCTTAACTCTTTTTTTTAAATTTCAGATTTTTGAGGTGACCACCACCACGAGGATCAAAGATTTAATTCGCAACATTTCCAAAGACCTCCACCTCTCCTCATCGGATGGATACAATCTGTTTGTGAAAACAGCCAATAAGGTTTCAGATATGATTTCTTTTTGTCTTCTTTTTTTCTGAAGGTGATTTTATAGGTCCATGCTAATCTTTGTGTGTTGTATATGATACTTTCAGGTAGAAAGTATGAATTCTGAAGAGTACTTTTTTGACAACCTCAGGCAACTCACAGATGTCGCCAAAAAAGGAAAGAAAATCAAGGAGGGTGAGCTGTATATGCTAACATGCTAAATACTGTAATTAATCCACTATATATTCAGGTGTGTGTTATAATCAGACTCTCACTATGATAAACATTGATCCTGAATTCAGCTGTTCCAACTATTGTCCCTTACCTGGTGCTCTTCATGAGGAAGCTCTGGTTTAACGTGATCCCGGGGAAAGATCTAACCGCTGACCTAACGTTCCACTTTCCTCAGGTATGTTGTCAATCTGATCATGGCTTATCTGGTTAAGCCAGATACTGACTGCAGAACTCTATAGCGGCATAAATTTAACCTACCTTACAGTAAATGGTTGTATAACTTGAATAGAGTGCTGCAGAGATGAATTATTTTGTAGAGATGATCAGAAATGTAATATTGTAGGCAAACCCAGAAGTGTCCTTCAACAAAAAGCCAACAGGATGATTCTTACACGTTTTGTTCATCACAATTGAACAGCTTTTATGAATTTTGAAGCTTAAAGGGATAGTTCACCCAAAAATTAAGATTGTGTCGTCATTATCTAACCCTCATGTTGTTCCAAACCTGTATGAGTTTCTTTCTTCTGCTGAACACAAAGAAAGATATTTTAAAGAATGTTGGTATTCAAACAGTTGGCTGCACCCATTGACTTCCATATTGGGAAAACAAAAAAGGGTGTCGTCAACTGTCTGGTTACCAACATTCTTTAAAAAACACATTATGCACAGAAATGCAGGAATTTAGGACTCATTCCTGCGGCACTCTATTATGCAGTGCAACTTTGCCCAACTGTCTTCTTTTTATTTTCCTAGGAATTGCCGAAGTATTTGCGGGGTTATCATAGTGTGTCTAAGGAGGACATGATCAGTCTGGCGGGACTGCTGTTGCGTACTCAGATTGACACGGATAAGTCACAGTTTGTCATGATCCCTAAAATGCTGAAAGATCTAGTGCCAGCTGATCAGCAGAGGCTCATGTCTCCTGAGGACTGGAAAAAGGTGATCCTCACGCCTCTTATTTATTGAATACATTTTAAATATATGGCTCTATGCATTTTGTCTTTGTTTCAAACCTTAAGGTGATGATACACAGAGCAACTTTTTGAGCAATGTTGCTGGGCAATGTTGCCGTCAACGGGCAACCAGATGAGACACAGGGCCCACGACTGATCTAAATTATCCAGATAGAAATGTATTACCCATTTTAAATGGGAAAACTGCCCAAGCAACAATCGCTCGGCAAGATTGCCCAGCAACATTGCTCAAAAAGTTGCCCTGTGTATCATCACCTTTAGTGAAGTGTACATAAACACACACTGCCTTTCAAAGGTTTAGGATCAGTAAGATTTTATATTAGAATGATTTCTGAAGGATCATGTGACACTGAGGACTGGAGTAATGATGCTGAAAATTCAGCTTTTCCATCACAGGAATAAATTACATTTTGAGATATTAAAATAGAAACTTATTTTAAATAGTACAAATCTTTCACTATTACTGTTTTTACTGTATTTTTCAAATAAAATAAATGCAGCTTTGGTAAGAATCCTAACTGAGAGGAACCTCGTAAATGATATTGCTTCAGTATGTATAAAGCGTTAATTAATAATATATTTTAGTACTACCTGACCCTGACATGATAAATGAATGGTTTTGGCCTTTGGTTTGCAGCACATGATCAGTGCATACAACAAACAGGCAGGCATAACTATAGAGGAAGCCAAACTCCAGTTCCTGAAGACCATCTCACAGTGGCCTACCTTTGGATGTGCTTTCTTCGAAGTAAAGGTAACCAGAGCAACACTAAAAATAAACCTGATTGCTAAGAAGGATGTTTTTTTTTCTTGATACTTACTGACTGTACTTTTGTTCCCAGCAAACATCTGAGAAGAGTTATCCCGGTGTCATCATGATATCAATTAGCAAACAAGGAGTTAACCTCATCAACCCTAAGACAAAGGTACCAATCTGTCTGTATATACATAATACAACTATAATGTACAGCTCGCCTTAGCATTGTGTAGCGTGTGATGTTGAAGAGTGTTTTGGTTGGCTTGCCTGCAGGAAGTGCTTGTGATGCATCTATTCAGTAAGATCACTTCCTGGTCTAGCGGAAGCACCTATTTTCACATGACCATTGGCAATCTAGTGCAGGGCAACACTCTGCTCTGTGAGACCTCACTGGTAAATATAGCACACACACACACAACTACAGCAAGTGTCACACTGCTTATATGTTAATATCCCCTCTGGTTGTTTGTTTCTTTCAGGGTTATAAAATAAGCGATCTCCTGTCCTCTTACAAGAACATGTATATGAATGAGATAGCAGTGGTGCGGCCCAGAAATCAATTGTTCTCTTGAATCATCATGTAGTATGATAATGTTTGGTAGCGTATTTCTTTTTTTAATCTTTACCATAATAATTATACTATAAATTTGTTTTGGTCATTTTGGTGTACTCTGTAAGTAAAATTAACATTTATAATTAATGTCGGAAATCACTTTTTAATATGTAAGTCACTATATCTGTCAGTGAATCAGCTGTTTAAATCATGTTTTTGCTTGTTGCTTCTTCTATGTGCATATATAGGTTTTAAATAATAAATTTATAGGCTTGTATATTTATTATTATTTCAATATTCCACCTTTTCATTGACTTTGCCTTGCAATGTTACACTAGGTGGCAGTATTTTTACAGTTTAATTCTAATCTATCTAATACTGCTTTGTAGGAACAACTGTATTTAACAATAAAATGTAAAATTCAAATTGGTTTTGAATTTAATTGTCAGTGAATGGTGACATACATTTTTAATTAATAATAGTAATAATTTGTACATGTTCTCTGTGTAATGAGGGATTCCTTAGTTTTGCAGTTTGTAGTATTTGCAGTTTGGTTACTCTTAGAAATAGCTTATAATTTACAATACAGTAACTGACTGACTCTTTGCACACTAGACACATGGGTCATATTTGATCAGATATTAAATATTTGACTCTTGATGGTTTAAAATATGAAAAATAGGGCATTTTACACTACTGTTCAAAAGTTTGGGTTGACGAGATTTTTAAATGTTTTTGAAAAATCTCTTGTTTATTGTTAAAATTTAAATTAGCTGGTTTGTATTTAAATGTATTTTATTTATTCATGTGATGTCAAAGCTGAATTTTCAGCATCATTACTCCAGTGTCACATGATCCTTCAGAAATCATTCTAATATGCTGATTTGCTGCTCAAGCATTTATTATGATTATCATCAATGTCTTTTGTAACGTTAGAAAAGTCTTTACTGTCACTTTTGATCATTTTAATGCATCTTTGTTGAATAAAAGCATTAATTCCTTTTAAAAAGCTTTACAAATTCTGCCTAACCCCAAACTTTTGAATGGTTGTGTACATTTCTATTCTCATGACACAACTGATTTAAATTGCTTACAGGGATGTTTCATTTTACTCTTAGAGATTTTTGTTATTCATGTTGGTCAGACTGCTCACAATGAATGTATAACATTCTGATTTTGAACAGCAAGATTTAGATTAACATACTTTAGTTAATCTCACAGTACTTTTAAATGAGTTAAGACAGAATAAAACGTTAAAGTTGCTTTTTTCTTTCCAAATCCACTGAAACATGCACTGGATTTTGGGATTTTCACAGCCTCTCTTGCCATTGTTCCAATAAACCAAAAATATCCTAGTGTGCCTCTCTCAACCCCTGGCCTCTTGACCAGCAATTCAGACTTTCCATGAAACTGAAAGAAAGCCTTGTGCTAAAATGGGAAAATCCTGCATGAATACTCCACAGCAATCATGGTAATCGAGAGCATGGTTTTTGGCCCTGACGCACACTTTGCCATGTGCTCACTATTACCAAATAAAAACACAGGACCCTGGGCTAGTGAAAGAGACGTCAGAAACACTTCACTGTGGGAGAGAAAAACCATTTTGTTCACGTCATGTCTATAAGTGAAATGTATAAATTCCTCTGTAGCCACGAGCTTCATTTTGTCATATGAGCCTTATGTTATTAGAAACATGTTCTTGATATCACAATGTCATGGAGACTCACTAACCCAGGGTGACATTTGAAGTCGTACTCGGTTACTAACGTAACCTCGGTTCTCTCTAGAGAGGGAACGAGTACTGCGTAATATCTTACGCTATGGGGAAAACTCTTTTCCACGAGATATTGAAGCCAAAAATTATCCTTAATTTTTTACTAATGTAAAACGCTTTGCAGCAGCAAGCAGACCTAGGCGAGACAGCTCGCGCGCCTATTGGCTGCTCTGCGGCAATAGCAGCAGCCTATCGAGAGAGGCTCTGCGTGACGTCACGACGAATGGGGGCCCTTCGCGCCCATATCGTCACGTCCCGCCAGAAAGGGCGTGGTCTCGCCCTATATCTTGGCTCGATAGCTGCTCTTACGTCGGTTTTTATCGCCGAAGCGAACCAGAGCGTATTCCAAGCACGGCAAGATACGCAGTACTCGTTCCCTCTCTAGAGAGAACCGAGGTTACGTTAGTAACCGAGTACGTTCTCTTACGAGAGTATCTCTCGTACTGCGTAATATCTTACGCTATGGGGAACACAATGCAACACGCCGTGCTGGTAGGGATCCAACACCAAAGACCCAGGGGCCGAAGCCCGGGGCGCATATAGTGCATAATCACCATAAACTCACAGAGAGTGAGGGAAGAGAGGCTAGAAGCATCATTCCCTGTAAATAGCCTCCGAAAGGGGCCAATCATATGACAATAACCAAACCGTCAGGTGGAACATTCAGCCTGAACTGGGTGGCCACAAGTGTGTCAATTTTTAAATGAGCTGCTGTACCGGTCAGTGAGCGATACGCAGGCCAAACTCAGTATCCGAGCCGCACAGCGGGCAGATAGCACTGAATTCTATACCGCTAAAAGCTTAGCTTGTAAGGCGGGGACCTCCAGATTATAGTATTTTATAAATGTAGACGGCGAGGCCCAGCCCGCGGCCATACAAATATCTTGCAGGGTAACCCCGCTAGACCATGCCCACGAGGAGGCCATGCCTCTCGTGGAGTGCGCTCTAACACCCAAAGGGCACTGAAGGCCCTTAGAAGTGTAAGCCAGCGCTATGGCACCAACTATCCATCTGGATAAGCTCTGTTTCGACGCGGCAAGTCCCTTAGTACGGCCGCCAAACGAAACAAAAAGCTGCTCAGTCTGTCTGAAACCAGACGAGCGGGACACATAAGCCCTTAGTGCCCTGACAGGGCAAAGGAGACTCGCGTCCTTCTCCTCATTGAGAACCGGAAGGGCAGACAGGGAAATCACCTGGGCCCTGAACGGTGTGTTGAGGGATTTTGGCACGTAACCGTGCTTTGGTTTGAGTATGACCTTAGAGTCGTTAGGTCCAAACTCCATGCATGACGCGCTTACTGAGAGCGCTTGCAAGTCCCCTACGCGCTTCACTGAAGCGAGAGCCATAAGAAACGCCGTCTTGAAAGACAAGTGTTTCATGTCTGACGACTGGATTGGCTCGAATGGGGCGCCTTTCATGGCCTCCAAGACCGTGGAAAGGTCCCATGTCGGGACTGAAGGGGGCCTGGGAGGGTTTAGCCTCCGAGCTCCTCTAAGGAAACGCACGACTAAGTCGCTCTTTCCTAGTGACTGGCCAGACACCGGTTTTGCAAACGTTGCTATGGCCGCCACGTATACTTTGAGCGTGGAAGGGGACCTGCCCTTATCCAGTAGCTCCTGAAGGAAGGAAAGCACTTCCGTAACCCCGCAGTCTACAGGTGAAAAGCCCTGCGCTTGACACCACGCAGAGAACACAGACCACTTCGAGGAGTAGAGCCGTCTGGTAGACGGGGCTCTAGCCTGCGCGATCGTGTTTAGCACTCCCTCTGGGAGGTCAGCGGGTACCCGTTGATGGCCCATGCGTGCAGGGACCACAGATCTGGGCGAGGATGCCAAATCGAGCCTTCCGCCTGAGAGAGGAGGTCTCTCCTCAGCGGTAACGGCCATGGGGCAGCGCTGGTCAGCTGCATCAGGACAGGGAACCACGACTGGTTTGTCCAGAGCGGAGCTATGAGTAGCACTGGGCATCCCTCCCTCCTGATTCGCTCCAACACCTGAGGCAGGAGTGAGACAGGGGGAAAAGCATAAAGGGGGCGGCGGGGCCAGACATGGGCCAGCGCGTCCCGGCTTTTCGAGAAGAATCTCGGGCAGTGAGCGTTTTCTTGGGACGCGAACAGGTCCACCTGCGCTCTGCCAAACGTTTCCCACAGCAGCTGGATCGTCTGCGGGTGCAGAGACCATTCTCCTGCTGGAACGTTGTTTCTGGACAGCCTGTCTGGTCCCACATTTAGGTGACCAGGCACATGCGCCGCTCTCAGCGAGAGCAGGTTGTGCTGAGCCCAGACCAGGAGGCGTTCCGTCAGCCTGTAAAGGTTTCGGGACCTGACGCCGCCCTGGCGATTTATGTACGCCACCACTGACATGTTGTCCGACCGGACCAATACGTGGTGGCCTGTTATCTGGGGACAGAAGCGCCTTAGCGCTTTGTCGACTGCTATCAATTCCAAGCAGTTTATGTGTAGGAGCTTCTCCCGCACTGACCACAGGCCAGCCAGCGGTCTGCCCTCGAGCAGCGCTCCCCACCCCGAAGTGGAGGCGTCCGTAGACACCACCTTCACACTTGAGGGGATCCCCAGACTCACGCCCGACTGATACCAGTCGGTCGCTTTCCATGGTTTCAGAGCCGAAATGCACTGATGGTCGACCCTGAGGCGAAACAGACCTGCGGTCCATGCCCTGGGGGGAACTCGTGCTTTTAGCCATAGCTGCAGTGGGCGCATGCGGAGCAGGCCCAACTGGAGTACAGAGGCTGCTGAGGCCATAAGACCCAGCATTTTCTGAAACCTTCTGAGCGGGACTATAGAGCCGTGGCGGAAGGATTTCGCGACGTGCTGGATATTCAATCCGCGCTCTGGTGACAGGCGTGCCGTCATGGATAGCGAGTCTAACACTGTTCCCAGAAAGGAAATCCTCCGACTGGGGAGCAGTGAGCTTTTCGCCCAATTGACTGTAAGGCCCAGCTTCTCGAGGTGCTCGAGTAATGTGGCCCTGTGTTCTAAGAGCTCCGTTCGTGAACGAGCTAGAATCAGCCAATCGTCCAAGTAATTCAAAACTCGCATGCCCCGAAGTCTCAGGGGAGCGAGGGCCGCGTCCATGCACTTCGTGAACGTACGGGGTGCTAGGGACAGGCCGAATGGCAGGACTGTGTATTGATATGCCTGGCCCTCGAAGGCGAATCTCAAGAATCGCCTGTGATGGGACGCTATTTGTATTTGGAAATACGCGTCTTTCAGATCTATTGACATGAACCAGTCTCCTTGGCGCACTTGCGCGAGGATTTTCCTGGTCGTAAGCATCCTGAACTGGCGTTTCACGAGCGCTCTGTTCAGCAGCCTCAGATCTAGAATGGGTCTGAGCCCACCATCTTTCTTCGGTACCAGAAAATATCTGCTGTATAAGCCCCCTTCGCTCTGAGCCTGAGATAAAGGTTCTATAGCCCCCTTTCTCAGTAGTTTCGCTATCTCGGCTCGAAGTAGATGAGATACTTCGCTTTTCACCGTAGTTTCGACGCGCGCCGCGTAGCGGCGAGGGCGTCGAGCGAATTGTAGCGAATAGCCTCTCTTTATAGTGTTCATCACCCACTCTGATACCCCGGGAAGCCTTGACCACGCATCCGCGTGAATAGCTAGGGGCAGAATGAAATCTGGGCTCTGGCCGCGGGAAAGCGGCGGCACAAGAGCCCGCGTGTGCTGGGAACACAGCGCCGTGTTTACGGCGTTCGAGGCGGGGGGCGCGCTGATCACAGCGGGCAGCCTGGCCGCGCTCATCTCCTCTGAGGCGGGTAGCGCCGAGAGAGAGAGCGGGGCGAATCCCGTGGGATTCGGCGTGTCTGTGAGGAAATGTGGGCGCGGGACCACGGGCACATTTGCTACACTGAAAACACTGTCGTTTAGGGCCGACTGAATGTGTGTTGGTTTCGTTTTTACAGAAACCGAGGGACACGCAGCGTGTAGTGTAAGCGGGCATGGGGATATGGGCGCGTTCACTACAGTGTTTGCACAATCGACCGGAGTCGATTTTATTTGTGCGAGCCCTGCACCGTGGCGGGCTGTGTCTGGGTGTGGGAATGGGCACTGGGGCGTGGGCATTCTTACAACACTCATAACACCATCGGCCGAGGCCGGGACACCAGAAAATACACTCTTTATTGGATTTATCTGGGTAGCCGTAAAAACAGCTTTTGTGTGCAGGCAAGCGGGCTGAGACACCGGCTGCTTCACTGCAAAATACACTGGTACAGTCACAACGCATGGGGCTGAACGAGCGAGAAGTTTTGGTGGAAATCCGGCCGCAGCGGGATCTGAACACCGTCGTTTTCCTAGAGTGGCTAGGAAGACTTTGGGGCCTCGGGCTTGATCTCAATCCTCGGCCGGGGCCCGCGGTGAGGGGGGCGGCGTCCGGCGGAGCGAGACCGCGGTCTCTGATCCCGGGCCTGGCGGCGCTGTGAGGCGGCGGCGGCGGAGGGCGGTGCAGGCTGGGGCTGAGAGCTGCGAGCAGGCGGCTTGGTGCGGCCTGTAGCGGAGCTCGAGCGCTTCGGCAGGAAGTGCTTCATAGCCTGAGAAGTCTTCTGCACCTCAACAAACCTGTCCGCGAAGTCCTTGACGGCCGTTCCGAACAGGCCCTCCGGGGAAATGGGCGCGTCGAGGAACACAGAGCGCTCGGCTTCCGTCATCTCAGACAGCGTCAACCATAAGTGTCTCTCGGCGACAGCGAGAGAGGCCATGTTCCGCCCCATGGCTTGCGCAGCGGCTTTAGAAGCGCGTAGAGCGAGGTCCGTGGCGCTCCTCAGGTCCGCCACACAGATAGCACCGGGTCCCTCCTCGTCCAGCTTGAGAAGGAGGTCTGCCTGGTAGATCTGCAGAATAGACATCGTGTGCAGCGCTGAGACTGCTTGCCCGGCGGCGGTGTAAGCGCGTCCGTGCAGCGATGATGTCACTCGGCAGGCTTTGGACGGGAGCGTCGTCTGAACCCGCCGTCCCGCAGAGGGCGGGCAGAGATGCGACGCGACAGCCGTCTCCACCGGAGGAATGGCGAGGTAGCCTCTACTTCCCGCACCGTCGACAGCGGAGAATGCCGCGGAGGTAGAGGTACGCATCCTGGCGGAAAAGGGGGCCTTCCACGACTTTGCAACCTCCTCGTGAAGTTCCGGGAGGAAGGGCGCGGGCCTAGATTTTGACGGAGCCTCGTCTTTGCCGAGAAAGCGCCCGTCTAATCTGTTGCGCGGCGGCAGCGTGGGTGCCTCCCAATCGAGGCCGATGCTTTCTACGGCCTTGGTGAGCAGACGCATCAGCTCAGACTCAATGCCGGCTCTCTTCCCAGAGGGTTGGCGGGGAGCGTTAGCGGAGGGGAGGTCCACAGAGCTCGCCCAATCCTCGCTATCCGAAGCCAAGAGAGAACACGCCTCGGTGTTGTCGTCCAACTCGATGGCGGACGCAGCGGCGGACGGCGGCCGCTGTCCGTCGGTGAGCGACTCGAGCGAAGCCGGCGAAGCTGGCGGGCGAACCGGCGAGCTTTGGCGGGCTGGAGATAGCTCGGGAGCGCGCTGGGCGCGGCGCTTCTTGCGACGCGGCGTCACGGCAGGCTGGGATACGGGCTCGGAGAACGAAGCCAGGCGAGTCCGCAGAGTCACCATAGGCAAACGTTCGCAGTGATGGCATCCGCCGTCAGCGAGCGCGATGGCCGCGTGATCCTCACCCAGGCAGGACACGCAGATGACATGTCGGTCCTCGTCGCTGAGCGGGGCTCGGCAAGAACCGCAGGAAGGCATCTTTAAAAAGACGCCGCTCTTTTAGAGGGGGGTGGGAAAAAGCAGATATGCAAACACACACACACACACTCTATGCAGAGGAAAGGATATAACGCCGGAAAGCACAGCAGGTACGGCGGCTGAAGGCGGCGAGGCCAGCGACTCCAGACTCAATGGCACGTCCCGCTGAAGGCTACAGGTCGACGGCGCGGCTTCTCACTCTGGATCCAGCGATGCGTGAGGCTTCGCTGAAGAGATAAAAATCGACGTAAGAGCAGCTATCGAGCCAAGATATAGGGCGAGACCACGCCCTTTCTGGCGGGACGTGACGATATGGGCGCGAAGGGCCCCCATTCGTCGTGACGTCACGCAGAGCCTCTCTCGATAGGCTGCTGCTATTGCCGCAGAGCAGCCAATAGGCGCGCGAGCTGTCTCGCCTAGGTCTGCTTGCTGCTGCAAAGCGTTTTACATTAGTAAAAAATTAAGGATAATTTTTGGCTTCAATATCTCGTGGAAAAGAGTTTTCCCCATAGCGTAAGATATTACGCAGTACGAGAGATACTCTCGTAAGAGAACTGGAGCTTTTACTGTTGAAACCTTATGTTTATGCTTCTTTGAGCAGTTGTATCAGTCAACAGACCCTACTTAAAAATATAAAGGATTTGCAGAACAAGAATGCACATGACTTGCATTTGAAATGTTGTCATTCCTAACCATGAAAACAGATCACGGTACACTGTAAAAAATATCTGTGATTTTAACAGTAAAAAACTGTAAAAATGCTACAGTGCAAAACTGTTAATTGGTTAACAGAAAGTTTCCGTACTATATACGGTAAATAACTGTGATATATTTAATGGTACATTTAATGTAATTTTACTGTAAAATACCGTTAAATTTACTGTTTTTGAAAGTGAAAAAGAACAACTCGTATAATTTACAGTGAAAACCCGTAAATTGTCATTCCCACAATTCCCTGTCTGACACTTCACATTTTATGTATTTTTTGTTGAAATAACTGTTTCTTCATCGTTTTCTTAGTTATTTTCTAATCAGTTATGTACAGTAGGGTTTTATGTTACATTTAATGTTGTTAAATTAATGTTTATTGCATTTTTTAAATTGTATGTGTGTTACCATGATGGTGTTTAGTGTTTGTGTGAATGAGACTGTGCAGCTTCTATATATTAGTGTAAACTTTCTTGTGGAAGAGCTGTTTGTGATGAGCGGAAGAGCTGTTTGTGATGAGCTTTGTTTCATCATGTGACTCTCATCACTGCTGTGATGATTGTTGGTTGTCAGTATAATACATTTGTACAAAACAGATATCAATACTTCAATAGGCCGGTAAATTAACATTATATCAGATAATAAAAAATACGGTTTATTACTGTAAATTTTAAGTTAAGTCTGTAAAACCAATAACATTGCTACCGTATTTTTGACGGTAAAGTTCTGGCAACCACAGCTGCCGGTTTTTTACCGTAAAAATTACGGCTTTATTTTTTACAGTGTATAGCTTTAGTCACATTTAGTATGTGTGGCTCTTTGTGGTTTTTCTGCTCTTCATCATTGCACTTGCACTTCTGCAGTCACGAGGTATGGTTCAGATTGTGGTATAAACATGAAGGCAAGGCTGCTTTAATTCATTTGCCTTGCAGCATGTTTCAGATCTATCATTCAGAGTTCAAATTGAAGGTTATTCCATCCAGTCATCAATCAATGCTGAAAACGTGTGCGGCTGAAGTGATCAATCTACTGTCTGAAAGCACAGATCATCCAACCAGCATGCTAGAAAATTAACAGGACAGCCTTTTCTTTTAGAAAGCTGGTGGGTTTGTTTGCAAATTTATTTGGTTTTCAACATTATTTGGTTCCTGACTAGACTGACCCAAAATCTAACATCTAATATTTTTTCTTTTTGACACACCAATGTTCCCAACCGCTTTAATTCAGATTTGTAGGGCGGATTACTGTGGCCTCACTCAAACAGATAGAAAAAAAATCATATTTGCTGGCGTTCCACATTTCAAGCTTCAGGAATGTGCCCTTTGAACTTGAAATGCTCCACGGCCCTCCATTTTGTTCATGTCGAGGAAGAAACCCAAGGTTAAAAAATGTCAAGTGCTTCTCAAAAGTCGAAAGAATGTTGGCAGCTTTTCTGGCTGTGAGGAGGAAAAGGCCTCCTCTACCGCTTATAAACAAGATGAATGGCGGAATATCACATGTTTCCCGGTTCCCATACAGGCTCTAACCACCATAAAAATGCTAAACCTTTTCATTCCAACCAAGAGGATTTTGTCTGCATATATAAGCTCATCTGGAGCCAAGTTTGTTCTTGTGTTGGTAAGAAGATCCAGTGCCACAGTGTCGTCATCATATTTGCCTGTTAAACTGTTATTTGGTGGAAGACGGTTTATTGCAAATATTGAAAGCACATGTGAATAATGTCAATGTATATAGGCGAGGGTCATGAACTGTTTCCCTCTTTTTCTGTTATAAGTTTAAATGGCAATGTTGTTATGATTTATAAACTGTACTTAAGACGTTCTGATTCTGAGACATGACAATCCATATTTATTTCTACTTTATATATTTATATTTTTTTATAAAGTCTGACCTTTCAATGGTTCTAGTATGTTGGTCCGTAATGACACTGTTTTGTGTTGAATGTCTGTTTCAAGAACAGAATTTGAAAAAAAATTTGTCTTTTAGACATTCCTTAAATAAATTCAACCTGTGAAAACATTTATTTATTTTTTATTTATTTGTTTGTTTATTTTTACAGGATGTAAGTTGGGATCATTTTAAATTAAATTTTAGAGAAATAATTCAACAATTTAGAAGAAAAAGCATAAACAAAATTGTTTTTTTTATGTCTTTCTGGAACAATACATTAATTTGCTGTTAATGTTTTTGATACATATTTATTTGTTTGTTTGCTTTATTGGTTGTCTTTAGTGTAAATTTACTTGGTTTGAGTAAATCCTCTATTTCTTGTTCCATACTCTCATACTACTCTTTTTAATGTTAAATCCGAAAAACCTCAAATATATTGCTTAACCTTATAAAGTTTTACCTTCCTTTAGTAGTCTTATCTTTTTAAGTATCCCTATTTATAAGGGGGCAGTTTGACTTGTTTGTGAACTGTAGCTTGTAAATTGACGTTACAGTTTTGAAGTAACATTCTTCAGGAAAAATTGTTTTCATGTTTTTGATTCACATGCTTGTTGAAAATAAGCCACCTTTTACATATTATTAGTAGTAATGTCTCATAAACTAGTAATCACGTCCCTTGTTTACTGTTGTAACAACAACTGAGATTTGAATTCCTGAAATACTTTCAAGGTATTAAACTTTTGTCTGTAAAATACCATAAATAGTGAAGCATCCTAGCATGCTTTAGCTTACTTTTAGATGATATGTTGTTTTTTCTCTCATTACACCCTAAATATTGTTAAAAGTTTTGAACCTTCTATTGACTTCTTAAATTCAAATGTAAGTATTATTAAAAACATTAACCATACCTTCCCCTTTCAAACACGTTATTTAAATGTTTAAATTGCCATTTGTAATTAAGACAATAATTAGATAATTTCTGAGCCTTCTTTTACAAGTCAATTTTCGAGAGGTATTAACATGTATAAAAGTCTGAACACAAGTGAAAATGCCTCATTTTGGCATTTTCCATTTGGTCCATTTTTGTTTCATTACAAATTATGGTCACACTTTAGTTTATGTTGTCCTTGATACACTGTAATTATATTTTTATGTATAATATTATTTAACAAAATGTAAGGGTTCAAATACATATACATACAAAATTATGCTGGATTGCATGTGTGAGCTGCCAGGTTTTCACATAGTTCAGTGCTAGCATGCCTTGGCACTATCTAAATAACTGACTTACAGTAAGATCACCAACAAACAACTTCCTCATGAGCAATGCAAGACTGAAATGCCTCTCATTCATTTTTACAAAGATCAGTTAAAAACATAACAATGCATCTGATACAGAGTAGCCTTGTCCTAAATTTGGAAACAGAGTGTGACATCAGCACTATGTTAAAAAAGCATGTGACTACACTAAGAAATATTGAGTTGACTGTCAGTGTCAGTAGTATTAACAGAATAGGAGGCTGGATGGGTTAGTCAGGTGTTGGCTAATTCAGCTTTGAGAGAGTTATCTATTGTTCTATCTCAAAAGCAGAATGTTTGTCTGAATGACTCAGAAGTCTGAGTCAAAAATGCAGTTAAAGGTGAGCCTGAGGGAAATAGTCTGAGGTTTTCTATGGTGAAATTTGAGAGCTGGAATGCCCCTCTGGCATTCATTTATAATTACTCATCTTTCTCGGACTCTGTATGTGAAAACCCGGAATAACGTGATGGAGAATGTGCGAAATTGGATAAAATCCAGTAGATGGTACTTGCTAGAACCAACAAATATCTCACAAGGGCTTCACAAACCAACAGACACGTTTTTTATATATTAATAGCTTTATTGTAAATGTATGAAATGTTTCAGAACATTCACATCTTTCATGGATTAAATAGAAGAGGTCAACCCTTAGCCGTGTGTTTACACGACTTTACTGAAATGCTCTTTGGCACCAGTTCCTCAGCATTACATTCCAACCCAACACAAAATAATTGTACAAAATATATATTAATATTTACTTTGAAACGACACCTTGACCAGCAAATGTGCCATTTAAGAGCGAACACATTCAAAAACCAAGTACAGGAACGCAAATTGTAATATAATACAACTGGTTTTCTCTCAGACAGAGTTCTCTTAGACACTAAATAAAGTTGTTGTCTCGCAGAACGTGACAGCATGCAATGTAAAAGAATAACTTCGATGAAGGGTGTAGCAGCCATAAATAGAAAAACTTTAGAAACATTTTACCACTTATAACAATCAATAAAGGTGGGGTGGAAAATATACATGCGAGAGCCTCAGTTTCAAGAAGAAAGTCAATTGAACTGGAATATGGTGGATTTACCACAGGTCTTCTGAGAGCAGGGACAATGCAATAGTAATGACAATTTAGGAGTTTGTGCCCGTCTTCCTGTACGGGAAAACTGTAAATACCAAAATTTCTGGATTCTCACCAGAAGCAAAAGTGTAATGCAAAAGTAATGCAGTTTACTATCTAATCTGTAAAAACATACCAGACTGGAGATGTACTTTAAAGACAAGAGCTCAGCTCCCTCTTTCACGTGAGATTTTGAGCAGCTCTTTTATTAAGCTGGACTCTTTCTTCACAACCGTATAGTGATGTGGTGTCATATGTCTTCCAGAGCTCCTCATCACACAGGTATGATGTATTTATTTTGTAGGGCAGTTTGTCCTGCATGCCTTGTCCAAGTGTTCTTCATCAAATGAAGATCTCCACTGCATCAGCCGCCACATCATCTAAGCCCTTAAAAAGGTCCACAGCAGATGGTGCTTTCTGGATGCTATCTGTGAAAAACAGGAACACAAATTAACCAGTTATCACACAATGGGACTTAATTTCTTACTTTAAACTTTGTCTCTCAATTAGCTTATTTTTTACTCTAAGACGAATAATGAGCTTTTTTTAATGGTCATTTTTCAAGTTACTTTTTCATTTTCCATGTTATGCAGAAACAACTAAAAGTTGACTCACTGGGGTTGGGCTCTGTGCAGGAGGCTTGATCTGTTGTCTGTTTCTCTGACAGGACTGGCTCAGGATGTCTCCGGGTTGCTACAGGAGCAAGAGTGGAATATGACGTACCAGCCGCCTGGTCATTGCATTGACTCTTCCCTGGAAAAAAGATTCATAAGAGTTAGTTACAATTTTAAGATCTAATTCTACTCAGCTAATTTTGTCAATCATGAGAACCCAATGATTAACAGTAAACACTAATGCTAATATTAATCAGACACTAACTAACTAGTAAAAGCTTAACTGGTGACGTTAATTAGCAGTGCACCATAATGTTAATGTTAGCATTCAGACACTAACCTTTGCCCTGGGCAATGTGTGTGACCGTTGAGTGAGAGATGGGGATGGAAGGCTCAGTAGTAGCTGGGTGGACGTCACCTGACTCTTCCTTCTGCTCCTGCTGCAGCTTCTGCTTCAGGATGCTAATCACTGTGTCCTTCTCCAGGATTTGGGTGTACAGGGCACGGATCCTGTCAAAATATGAAACTTATGAGTCCTGAACAATCTTTCAATCCAAAATGGTTCATTAAACACAACTGAAATGTAACTTTAGATGAACTGAGGGTGATTCTCTACCTGATTTCTACTTCCTGGTTTATGTGCTCAGAGGATGGGAGCTCCTCAATGAAGGAATGACAGGGCGAATGGTTGATAATGGTTGTGTCCCTATGAAGTACAGGAAGAAAACAATAAGAAATTGGTTCAAAACTCAAAAAATTTCTGAAGAATTTGACACCGAACTCCTCTTTTACCTCTGAGCTGCAGCGGTGGCGGCGGCATCCATCGCAAACTCTCTCATGGTCTTCTCCTCCAGGTACTTCTGCTCCCAGCGCATCTTGTCAGCCTCCAGGGACAAAATGTGCTCTTCTTTTTCCCGCAGAAGCTCCTGCATTGTGGACACACTCACATTGGATGCTCCTCCGACTGGCTGAGGCTGCCGCTGTGGAAAAAGAAAAAGAAAGTGTAAGATTATTGTGATATACCGATTTGAAGTCTCAAGCTATTCTTAGCTGCCCTGGAAGGAAATAGCCCTGACAAACAATGATGAACAGTTAAAAATAAAAAACAAAGCACTGTTTTGTCTCAGTACCTGCTGATTTCGGAGGCTCCGCAGTTCCTGCTCTAGCCGTGTCCTCAGGCGCATTTCCAACCCTTCTCTTTTCTCGCATGTTGATTGCAGCTGAGCCAGAGCGCCTTGCAAACGCTCAACCTTCTCCACATACGCTCTCTTCCTCTGCAGCTCCGTCCACAGCTGCAGGCTGCGTGTCTGCGTGGACCTCAGGGAGCTCTCCAGGGCCTCGCTCCTGCGCTGCTGGTTCTCCGCATCGTTTCGCAGATGCTGGACCTCCTGCTCCAGACGCGCACACTGCAGCTGCTGTTCTTCATCTGTTAGAGAACAAGAAAATTTGAGATCTGTGTTTGTAAATTAAATTGATATGAGCAGGTCAGATGCTTAGATAGTCAAAGAAATCCAATTTGTAGCCCCCACATGCCAAGTTTAAGTACGTTCATGGGTATTATTTGGTATAAAAAAGTGGTGGGGGACGGTTTTTCTGTGCACATAAAACATAAAGAATATAACAAAACTGAAAATATTAACGTAAGGACTAATTAAAAAATATTGTAGTATATAAATGATATTAAAATACTAAATGTTCTACAGCTGTTATATTTTGTTGTATTATATTATTATTATTTTTCTGTTGTGTATAATTTCGTAAGTGGTGGTGACCTTTTGACAAACTTAGTAGAAATGCATGAACTGAGGAAAGATTGCCTTGAAGGCAATGTATATTGCATAAATGTTTTCTGTACATACTAAGCCATTATGTCCAGTCATAACAGGCATAGGCATTTATCTGAGGACGTGAGAAAGAGGCTGAAGGAATGTTTATGTAGGCCCTCTCCAGCACCACTCCCCATTGACTTCCTGCTCATAACAAGAGGAATTCAATCGCAAAGTCCGGAGTGCCTCATTTACGCAAGCGCTTAAGGAATGCAGAGGGGAGGCGAAGCGACCCACTCTCCCTTTGACCCACATCTCAGCGCTTCAGATTGTTCTGTTTATTTCCCACCAATCACTGCAAAACTCATCATCGTCCCCACCTCTTCCAACTTTCAGCAAACAGGAAGTGAGGCCGAGCAGAACATTTAGTTAATTGTCAATGTGGATCAAACGAGAGCATTGACAGTGTTTGGTAGTGGTTAACTGTCCCCAGGCATTCTCCCCCACAAAGCTAAGGTCACATCTGACATTTAATCCTCTTTTCTGATTATTCATCTGCTGTTATGTGACTGGAATTCCTGTGTTGGAACGCTCTAATTGGAAACACATTCCCTCTTTAAGCAAAATGACTCAACAGAAAAACAGATCTCATATTTGTAGTGCACCTCTGGGTTAAGAAGTATCCAGAGCATGTGAAACAGTAATGAGGTTTAATGTTCATGAACTCACTCTGCAGAAGGAGCTTCTCAATAACATGCTGGTTCTGGTCAGCAGCTTCGGCTTCTTTTGCCGCTTGAATGCTTGAATGCTGCAGCCTCTTGATCTCAGCCATCAGCTTGTTTCTTAGCGCTTGCTCCAGAGTTTCTCTTTTTGCACAGCCCTTCATCAGAGTGTCGTAGGCCTCTGAGATCCTTTCGATTTCTTGTTCCAGCTGGCGGAAAAAATAAAAAGACAATTAAATAGCATGTCAGATGTGTCCGTCTGACAGTGATGGCCTCAAAGATGGTTAGCAATGTCCCTGGTTGTGATTAAGAGCAGAGAACAGAGAAGCTGTTCAGGAGTGCCATATGGAAAGACAGGATGGCATTAACCATGACTCCATCATCCCAGGCATGTTTACACAAGGCAGTGGCCTGATGGGTAAATGCTCAAACCTGTGTAATTATCATTCTTTCAGAGTGAGCAACAGCTTAACTGCACTGATGTAATCCACTGGAAACACTTCATGGCCTTTTGGAATTTAGCCAAAGTGAAATAGAAAGCTATTTTATAGTTGTCATCACTCTCTGGTATATAAATATAGTGTCTATATGTGTGTGCGAAATATTAATGATATATTATAATAATAGTATGTGTATGTATATATATACATATATATATATATATAAATATATTTTTTTTTTTTCAGACAGATGTCCCACACAGATCTGTATTTACAGCTGAGCCTTGCTCAAATGTATCCAAAACCTCCATAGCCATTTGTATTCAGAGAAATAGTGTTATTATATAACCTGTTGTAAACAGCCTGTGTTTTAATTTTAATAATGAATAATCTTTAATAATGATTATTTTTTAATAATCTTCAAATGGATGTCCCATTAAGATCTGCATTTACTGTATTTACAGTACAGCTAAAAATGCCAGGGTATTTTACCTTCTGAATTCTGAGGGCCTTCTCAGTGTGTCCCTCTAGCTCCTGTCTCAGTCTCTTATTCTCATTCATGAGCATTTCCAGTTGAATGCGACTGCAAGCTGTGACCTCCCTGCCAGCAGGGGGAGATGTGGAGAGTCTTTGGCAAGCTTCTGGTGTTTGAAGTCTGGAAGTAGAGCAAGGTAAAAAATGATCATGTTTGATGAAAAACTAAACAATGGGATTTGATACTGGGATTTCATCTCAGTATGTCAGTATAGTTAGAAGTCAAACTACATTAGCATGTACCATATTGCATACTAAACCATAGCATCAGCCAACAGACTGTTAGTCATAATGACTAAACCAATAAAGTACGTCAGAACTGCATATAATGTGTCACTGTAGTTAAGTGTAAATTATGCAATTGTTCGGGTCCTCTCTACCTGTTGTGCTGGGAATGAAATGGTGGTGGTGCTTTGTAGCACTGTTCATACTCCGTGGCTTGTTGCAGAGGAAAAGGGTACTCAGTATAAGGCACCCGCTTATTGTACTCCAGTCCTTGCTGGCTATATTGTAAGTGCTGGTTTGCATGATATCCATGTATCTGAGGGTAACTGGCAGAACATGTTGCAGGCATTTTATTGTGCTCCATTGAAAACTGCAGAGGCCGCTCACTCAGTGACCGTGCATGGCCACGCTTCGGGTCCCAGCTGTCTTCTTCCTCACGGGGCATCTGCCTTGTTACACTATCCTCTAGTGAGCAGCCCCTGTGCGGTTGGCACCACTGAGAGGCCAAAAACTGAGACTGGGCCTTGGCTTGTTCATAGGTGGGCAGCTCCTCGCCGTGGTGTGGGTGTGTTGAGTAGTTCTCAGAGTGCTGGTAGTCAACCTGGTGCTCCTGGCCCTGGGGTTCTTGGCGGGCAGAGAGCTGAGGAGACTGGGGCTCCTCCTGGCTGAGGCTCTCAGATGAAGACTGTGGAGAACAAGCCTCTCCGCTGCCAGCTCCAACACCTCCTCCTCGTCGCAGGGCCTGCTGCTGGATGGCCAGGAGTGTGCGGGCATCTGTGGGGTTTCCATAGCGAAGCTGCTCTTGGATTAGTCTGTGCAGGACAGTCCCAGATGCCTCTTCACCTCTCATTTTATTTGATGAAGATGTGTATTTATGAACTGAACTGGACCTAGAGGACAAGAGACCCATTCAACAAATGATTAAGATTTTTTAAATTCCATATAGATAATTACAGTTGAACAGAAAGAAAGAAACCATGTTTAAACTCTCATAAGTTAAAGTAATGAATACTTTTTTCATCAGTTTACAGAAAGTGCAACAAGCACACATATTTAAGCAACAGTAAAAAGTACACTAAAAATTGTCATTTTTTGTAACATCTGATGGTTTTACTTAGGCTAAGTCAAATATTATTAATAACTATATTGAGTTATGCTAAAGACAGACAGTATATTTGAAAATAATAGTGATTATTATTAGTGTAGGCTAATAGCTATTTGTATTAATTATAAATAATTATGGCTACAATAATTACATAGCTACAATATTGGAACATAACTCAATAATACAATTTTTAAAATAAAACCAACACAACGCAACTTCACCAACAACTATTCTAATATAGAGCTAAGAACTATTTTCATCCTAATAGAAAGGTAGCGCACAATGTCTAATATTCATTATTCTTAACACGTGCCAAACTAATTAAACGTCATAAACATGAAACATTTTCGTTTCATGGATCATCCTCAAAGCCATTCAGATTTATCGGCGTCACATTTAAAGTTAACGTTACATATTTTCAGGTTTTCTGCCAATAAATGCACTATTTAACGCGTTCGCTCCTATTGACCATTAAACTCCATGTCTGTACTAGTAGAACGAACATTGAAGAACAACTTACCAACTAACACTTTCATTCCACACGGATTCTGTTAATGGCATGTGTAATAATAATCCAAGTAATCCAATTTATATCTTCTGTTTGTGTTTTATCTCCTCGTTTTTTGTGCGCGCGCGTTCGGGTCTGGTTGGGTTATGAGCTGGTAGGCGCGCGCTCTCCTCTCATAAATAACTGAGCGCGCCTGGAATGATCGGAATGTGTGAGCTCAGGGATCAAAAGTGAAAAGAGAAAAAAGAGCCATTTAATACAGCAGCTGCAGTTCCGCTTTCGTCCACCGGGGCTTTCACATCAGTTACGAGCGCTCAGGGGTTCACCAACAAAAAAGTCTTGTAATTTAAGAAAACGGTCCAGTTGTTGTGGTCGAAGGAAATCTATGGCAACATAAAGCCCTGGATTACTACAGAGAGGCTAAGCAGTGATGTCACCTTAACAGAGAAAAGGTGTCAAAAGGTGTGACCCAATCTGAAAGGTATGCAGACGTGTTGACACAAGAATACAATAACCAGAGCGAGAAGATCAACTTTGTGTATTTAAGCATATGAAAAGTTATTTGATGCTTTCTCTGGGAACAGTTCTTTAGTTTATCTGTTCAGTCTGTTCTTTTGGCCTTCTGTCATGTTAATTGTATTTAGTGTCGAGAAAATAAATTGTAGAGGTCTTTCTAAAGAAACAAAAATCATGTAGCACATTCACACACAAATCGTAACGTGCACCACCATAAACCAGCATATCAGAATGATTTCTGAAGGATCATGTGACACTGAAGACTGGAGTAATGATGCTGAGAATACAGCTTTGCCATCACAGGAATACATTACATGAGTATAAATTAAAAAAGTAAACTAAAAATATTTCACAATATTACTGTTTTTACTGTAATCAAATAAATGCAGCCTTAGTGAGCATAAGAGACTAATTTCAAAAACATAAAAAATTATTTTTTGAAGAATAACTTTTGACTGATAGTGTATAAGAACTATAATAATATGAACAGACGGAGAAGGTTGTGGCACTTTTTTCCCAAAGAACATCTACTGGATTCATGAACATGAGTTCGTTGATAGGAATGTTTAATCAGTCAGGTTGGACTGTACGCTGAGATCAAGCACCAGATTTCCAATGAAAGAGCACAAGACAAATAGAATGATGTTTAAAATAACTAGGAAAACTTTATTTGCTCCCTTGTTATGATATTGAGCAATCCACATTCACCTCTTGATTCGACTGATAGCAGGGTATTTCCAGCTAAGTCTCAGACGGTGACTCAATGGGAAACATGCATGTTGTGGACATGTAACTACTTGATTGCAGGTGTGAATGAATGAAGCAGTCACAGGCAAGTCTGTACAAATCTGTGAAAATCTGAGCCATTCTCAAAATCACTCCTGGAAGCAAATGGAAAGACATCAAAGCACCTCTTAGCAGTGTGATATTCCATTTGACAGTAAGCTTTCTCACTTTATTTTTCTCTGGGAGCCAAACTGGAATATCTCCATTCCTTCAGCCTCCACCATGTTATCTTAGACCTATGAGCTATAAACTCTGCTTTGTGGGCTGTTTAGAGGAATCACAAGACTTAGAATAGAAGACAACTCAAAGGAGAAAATACAGAGAGAATAAACTCACCACAACAGGGATCAGATGTGGTTGTTTGAGTCGTGCAAAACAGGCTCTTGGTATGGGGGACTAGAGAGGATGCTCTATTCTCATCACAATTATGCCTTTATTGGCCGCAAATGGCCTGGCATATTTTAATGGCACATTTGTGATTTAGGATGCGATTGAAGCATGAGCCACTGAGATAGCCTACAATGGACCAAACTGTTTACGGGCCTGCACTGCTCCAGGCCACTTTATCTAGATATAGACAAGCCTTTGATATCAGCATAAATATAAGATGTCTTCAAAGAAATCCAACTGAACTATTCTTTTTAAAAAATATTTTATGATCAAGCTCTATTTATACACAGGAGCAGTTTATGTGTCCTCAACAGTTACAAATGCTCATAATTTGGCCAAATCATGTTCGTATTTAAATATAACCTAGTGAGAAATGTATAAAATGCATTATTTTCATAAGTATACTACAAATACATTAACATATTTACTCATATCACTTTACTCTTATTGATATAAATATTATACTTAAACTTTATTTGGAGTACTTTTTTATTGCACAATGCACATTTCTTGATATTAAGCCTAACATGTGTTTTAATATTACAGATAGTATATGATCACTGTATAATATCAGTATATATAATGTGTGCTTTTTATATTTACAACTGACTTAGGGTCAATGTTGCCAGCTGGATTTTGACACTTTGAAGATCCCAACTGTGATTGAAACTCTTAAAAAGCAATTTTCAGTTTTGAACTTGATGCAACATAAGATAAGAATACAAAATTGAAGTTGCATACTACTGATGTTTATTATTTTGACTCTAGAATAAAATGTAATTTACATTTTACTAGCTTGATTTTTATTTTTTTATTTTATTAAATAAATGTATTCAAAAAAACTATGCTGATCAGTGACTCACTCATAAAGATAGTCACTGTGCGCTACCTACTTGGATATCGATGTATCCTACTGGAAGAATCACTGTAAGCAAAGTGATGCAAACAGAGAAAAGTTCAGGTCTGACATTGTCACATGATCACACTAATCTCACAACAATAGAAAAAGAAATGTATATTCAAGTCGCAATTGATGCTGTATATTTTTCCATAATGCAATTTTGTTTTAGAAGACGGAGTGCTTTGAATACAAAGACAAAAACCAAGAACATTGCACATTTTGCCCAGGATTGTAAAAGAAATCGCAAAAACATTTATTACAGTTGGCTGTCTAATGGTGTAATCATTTGCAATCTTTGTGTGGTGTGTGATCCTTTGTACCCTCTCTCACAAGTGCCATTAGACATTGTTAGCCTAATCTACAACATTCCTTACTTCTAGTGTCCCACGCTCAAATTCTTCTCATGACTTGCTTAGAAGCCGTAAACATGGAATGAGAAAAACAGTTGTTCATTCCTCACATTGCATTATGGATTGTTCCATAAAATCAAACAAGTACTTGTTTGCAAACTTTTTGCAAAAGCATTGAAATCAATGCATGACATGGGAAGTGACAGGCAATACAACACAATTATGGATGGAGTTAGGGCCGATCCCCTAAATAGTAGTTTCACTGGATCAGGAGAATGCCGTTTATTCATGTGAGTCCCTGCTTTAACCGGCCATGTGTGCCCTGAGCAAATAGCTGCCCCCGCTACTGCTGATCCAGCACATAGTTCACACTCAGTGGTTTTACCCATCAAGGTGATGGAGGGCAAGAGGAAGAAGGATATATATAGACCCTAAAAAGTTTATGGGCATTTAAGGAAAACCTTTGACAAAATGTAACTCAATTACAACTAAATAACTGTAGCACAAAAAAAGAGAGAATTAAATATGGGTTTAAGTGAACTATCAGTTGAGCTTTAAAAAAATAGATGAACAAGTCGCCCATTAGTTCCCTAAACTCAAAAATGCTCTTAACAAATGAACCATTCAAAAATGATTGGCTTTTTTAGTTTATTTAGTATTCTCTTAGCATTCTCTAAATTTTCTCTTAGTAATCATGTGTGTGTGTGTGTGTGTGCATGTGCTCTTGTTTTTGTGATATATGAGGACACAAATGTGTATAATGACATGCATATTACACTGGTATTACAACTTACATGTGATATATGAGGACATTGCATGAGTCCTCATATTTCAAATAGCTTAAAAAACATAAAAAACTATGTTTTTTTAAAAAATGTAAAAATGCAGCATGTCTCCTGTGATGGGTGTTTAGGGATAGGGGCAGTGTAAGGGGATATAATATATAGTTTGTCCAGTATAAAAGTCATTACGCCTATGGAGAGTCCCCACAAAGATAGCGAACCAGACATGTGTGTGTGTGTGCGTGCGTGCGTGCGTGCGTGCGTGTGTGTGTGTGTGTGCGCGCGTGTGTGTGTAATATATACACACACACACACAGATGTATTACACATGCATGTTCCACAAAGTTACTTCATATAACACAATAACCATCTTGTTATCTTTAATGGTGCTTTTTTGTTATCTGTAATGGTGGAAGATCATATTACAAATGCTTAAATCCTAGATCCTAGATTTGGTTTGTACTCACACACATATTAAACACCCCATCTTTATTGCCTGAGAAACTATCAACTGAGTGACCTTGTTTTGTCACGTTGAAAAAGAGTCACTGTGTAAAAGGCACTCAAGCAGACAATGTTTACCACTGTGGAAGAACGTCCTTAAATACAAGTCGTTTTAACTGATCATTTGAATATGTGTGGGATAATTCCAACATCAACCTGAAAATATATTTTGCCCTACAGATATTGTCTTTTAGTAATGTAATACGTCTGATCCACAACTCAGCTAAATATAGTTTATTAGCAGGGTAAATTGCCATCTGGTAATTATCTGAATCCAGATTATATAAGGTAGTGGTGTCTGATTTGTTGCCAAAACATTTTTTGTAATTTACCCAGCATTTTTTCCCATTTAGGTGATTCTGTTCAACTGGGTGAAGTTATGTGAGCAAAGGCTCTGTTTACATGTACCAACCTAGTTCTCTGTGTACTGTTACACTTCAGTGGATAAGAGGCACAAATACAGCCATTTTATGCAGGCTGATATTGACTTCAGTGCCATTATATAACGGAGGTTACATGGAAGTGAAATGAGAGTCATTCATCTTGCAACAGAAGTAATCTATAAGGAAATAGGCCTGATACAATACAACAACTAAAAAAGACCTGCAAGACACCCTCAAATGATTACAATATAAGCCACTTTATCAAACTGTGTTGCTTATGCAACAGGTCACCTCCTTCACTCAAGGTTCTTTGAAGGTTATGAGACATTTGCTGAATTATCGTTATCATTTCATGAACAATGATACAGCATTTGGCCATACGGTTGTTATTGACTTGTATCTCTCGATAACATTGAATCAGTGAGTTGAACATTAGAACTGATTCAATTAAATTTGTGAACAAATCATTCAGATCAGCTTTGTGAACTGGATCAAATTTAATTGAAAGCATCCAAAATAATGATTTGTTCACAAATTGGATGTCACTAGATTTTCTGTCAATAACAACTTAATATTTGGTTTGTTCAATGTTATCATAAGACTTCAGAAGACTTAAAGCTACACTGTGTAACTTTTTTAGTTTATTCTTAGTTAAAAATACTTAGTTCTTTCAAAAATATATGTGCTCATTAATGTATATTTACTTCGTTCAAGTAATAAAGTATTCTCGTGAGTGTATAATGCCATTGAAAATATATACGGGTAAGGGGTTCTATTCTTCTTCTTCTTCAGCATTTATTCATCTTAGTTAATATTAATTTCAACATTTACTAATAGGCTACGTTATCAAAATCAAAGGTTGCATTAGTTAACATTAGTTAATGCACAGTGAACTAACATGAACAAACAATGAACAGCTGTATTTTTTTTATTAATTAACATTAACAACTATGAATAAATAGCTACTGTAACAAATGTATTGCTCATTGTTAGTTCATGTTAGTTAATACATTAACCAATGTTAACTAATGAACCTTATTGTAAAGTGTTACCAAAAACATGAAGAAAGGTTTTAATAAGTGAATGAAACGTTTTTCATTATCTTAGAAAATATTATGAAAACGTTCTTATAACCTAAAATTGTTAGCTGGGGAAGAGGAGAGATTCGCGGTTGCACTGAACACGTTTTAAGTGCAGGGATTCTCTGAGCGAGCGCATAGAGAGAATTCTTACAAGAGAAGTATATCTGAGAGCGCACGCGGGAGATTCGCGCTCGGCACATTATATTCCGCGTGTGCGCAGAGAGATTCCGATTTCTTTTTAACTCCTACGGTATGGCGTTATTTCCCTGTCTAATGTCGAGAGCGCATTATTGTAGCGCGAAAGTACATTAATATAATGCATATTAATGTACTTTCGCGCTACAATAATGCGCTCTCGACATTAGACAGGGAAATAACGCCATACCGTAGGAGTTAAAACGAAATCGGAATTGAGAGGAACAGAAACTAATATTCACTGGATGGTCATATACCCTTTCACCGCTAGATGGGGGGTAAAAATCACACAGTGTAGCTTTAATAATATAGCGACACGTAACAGCTACAGTACGTTTAATTATGATTTTAGGGCTTTCTTTGTGTCATTTGTACCTTGACAGCCCTCATTCATTTTTAATGTATTCAAAAAAATGATCAGGATATTGCTTGTTTTTGTTGCACAGAAAATGATACGAGTTTAGAACAACATGAAGGTGAATAAATTCATCTTTCATTTTTGTATGAGCTATGCTTTTAATCTACATCTGTGTGCTTTGTTTTGGCCATAGTTCCCCCTGACTTATAACATCCTCTTTACAACAATAGTTGTTTAAAACATCAGCACAATTAAATCAGTCAAATGCAAACACAATGCAAATGTTTAGTGAAGGCTAGCACAAATATGTGTTTTTAATTAATGGTGTGCATGGGAATAATGGGAGGAATGTGAAGGGCATGACCAACAGCATATCACAGGAAACTCAAGGAGCGCATCCGGCGAGGACGAGAGGGGTAACAAAACATCAGCTTAAGAGTATCTGAAAGATGGTAATAACATCTGTGCTCTGTAGAAATATTATATGATCAATAAGTTATGACAACATATGTTTTTACATTGCTTTAACTCATCAAAATAAGTTAACCAATTTTCATATTTTAAAGTTAAACAAGACTCAACTCAATTTTTAAGTCAGTTTAATGTAATACTTATTCTGTAAAATTATTCTGTTGAATTAAAGAAACAAAAACATGCCAACACACTGACATATAAAAACAGCTGAAAAGTAAATTACAATCTAATTACCGAACTGTCCAAGTCATAGCAATTAAAAGACAGTTATATACAGATTAAAGAGTACTAACTCAGAACTTATCTTAAGCTAACACATGATAGGTATGTGGAGAAACATGTGGTTCCTGATAATACACTGTTTGTTTTTGCATAATTGCGGTACCATTCATTTGAAGTTATGCAGAATACGTACCTTTTATAGATCTATTCACATTTCCTCTGTGCTGGCTTGCACAAGATTTGTTAGAGATGAGATAGAAGGCAGCTCTTACTGGGATTATTGTTATGCATTGCAACTAATCTTCTCTTTCTCATTCCAACAGACAGTTTGGTCATGGGGTTTCAAGATAATTTAAAACAGGTGAACTACTTGACATTATTTAGGGAGTCATTCCAGTAAATGGAGGTCCAGTTCAATGCTTTTATTTGGGGTAACTTGGGTTTTCCATGCTGCTATGCCTTAAATCTGCCAATAATTATCTTTCCAGCTGGAATAGATGTGCAGAACTGTGCAATATGCTGTATTGCAGTAATTATGAATGGAAAGAGACCTTGGTACAAAAAGCTTGAGCTATCTGTGAGAATACTTGAAATGGTTACAGATCTCTTTTTGAGGTCTGAGGTCATGCCCTCTTTTCAAGTAAAAAATAAAAAATTCTGAAAGGACCGGTCTTGAAATGTACACATGCGTCAAGGAAGCTGTTTCAGCATGGAAAAGACTTTAAGCTGAATTTATGGTGGCAGCGATGAGGAAAAATGAGCATCAGGTGCATCCCATCACTGTTGCCAGCAGTGATCCATCTCACACCCAAATGCTCCGGTTGTGAAACGGGAAGGGGTGGCCAATAAGACTGACTGTGACTGAATGGTAATTGGAATTTTTAGTTAAGGAAAATTAACAATGTGGATTTGCAAAAGTGAGACAAAATGGCCTAGCACAGCTGTGTCCAATCCTGCTCCTGACGGGGCCACTGTCCTGCAGAGTTCAGCTCCAACCCCAATTAAACACACCTAAACAGCTAATCAAGGTCATAGTAGGCATAGCTACTAGAAACTTCCAGACAAGTGTGTTGTAGAGGCAACTTGGAGATGAACTCTGCAGGACAGTGGCCTCCAGGACCGAGTTTGGACACCCCTGGCCTAGTGTGATTTAGCCCTCTGGGCAATATCAATACAGTGTCATAGTGCTGTGGAGTGTAACAAGGTTTATATGTCAAAGATGTTTCGCTAAAGATTTTAAATTAGTTTTAAGTAACTGGAAAAAGTCCAATTAGCGCATGTAAACATGTCATCAGAGAAGAGATGAGATGTGCTTGCAAGAGTGAGGGGAAGTTATTTTGATTAAATATAAATAAATAAATAAAAAGATTTCCACAGATAAATAATTTATAATAAATACGGCAATGTTCTCTAAAAATAAGAATTGTCAGTTTTTATTTCATGGTGATTTTAAGGTTAGGATAGGTGAAGTATTCTAACATACAAAAAATACACACTTTGAATTCAAATTACACTAAACATTTCACAAATGATATTATCTGTCATTGGGATGGAAGCTAAGAGAGACCATATAGTTTAGGCTCATTTGTCAACTTATTGTGCCCTTCTTTATTTCCTTAATATATTCACTGTATTGCTTATATAGGCAGAACTTTGGCAGCAGTTTCAGAATTTAAAAATCAATGATATAGGACATGAAGGCTATAGAATGTCTTTGATATATATATAAAGCAAGACTGATTGCTTAGGCTAACACATCATAAACATGAAGTATCTTGGCACTGCAGGAGATAAAACTGAACCAGCTTTCAGTGTATCCTGCAGTCTGTCTCATTGATGCATGCCGTCTGCGTTGCCAAATGTCTTCTCATATAAAAACATTTTCTTTCATGCTCTACTGAGATTTAGGGTCCGCTGTAATACATTCCCCATTCCTTATTTGTTGGGCCTTAAAGAACAGGTATCCATAGCAACCCTGCAACATTCCAACAACGTCTGGCCCCTGGCCTGTCACAACACCATCTGCCCGAGAGCGAGCATTCACACACTTTAAAGATCGAGTTAGAAGAAAACATTGATAAACTGAGACTTCTGATAAATTCCCACTGCACGGATCACTTCACTGTTTTTGTACGAAGCATTATGAAAGCAAACGAGAAGCTTTGCTCTGTGTTGACATACATTATTATCTGACATTAACAACAGCAAATTTCCAGGAGTCCCACATGGTTCTCATTAACATTCCAGCGCTCTTTTTCTTTCTCCTTCTCTTCCTCTCTCACTTTCCCACTCTCTTTTGTCCTCCGAGGAGGCCAAAAAGGAAAACTGACAGCGCTGGCTCTGGACCATGCATTCCATGGGATGTGTCAAAACCATTCTCTGAAGAGCACAGAAGGCCCTCATAGGGGCACTTACACACACACACAACCAACCCAACCACCAACACACACACACACAACACACACACACACACACACACACACACACACACACACACACACACACCACACACACACACACACACCACACACACACACACACACACACACACACACACACACACACACACACACACACCACACACACACACACACACACACACACACACACACACCCCCACACACACACACACACACACACACACACACACACACACACACACACACACACACACACACACACACACACAAACAATCTTTGTGAGGACATTCAATGACACAATGCAAGCTCTCCTTACCCTAACTCCATCATAACTAACTACCTAACTCGAACCCTTGCCCTAAACCTAATTATAACCTTATCCTTAAAACCAAGACTTGACCCTCAAACTGGTCTCTAAAGTGATATCAGAAAGTGAGGACCGGCCAAAACGTACTCACTTTACTTTTCTTTGTCCTCACACCGACTCTCTAAAACTCAAACTGGTACTCACAAAGATAATTGTACAAGTACACACACACGCACATGCAAGCATTCTTGTACATCTGTCTTTGTGAGACATTTATTGACACAGTGTAATCTCTAGCTTCTTACCCACCACAACTAAGTGCCTAACCTGAACCCTTAACCCTAAACTTACCCTTAACCTAATTATAACCTTGTCCCTAAAACAAAGTCTTGACTCTTAAACATGCCTTTAAAAGGGCCGGCTAAATGTCCTCACTTTACTCTCTTTTTGTCCTCACTTAGATGGAAACAAACACACACACACACACACACACACACACACACACACACACACACACACCACACACACACACACACACACACACACACACACACACACACACACACACACACACACAACACACACACACACACACACACACACACACACACAACACACACACCACACACGCACGCACACACGCACGCACGCACACACGTATAGATGACAGTGATGCAGTGATTGGAACATGTTTCCATGTTGCTAGGTGGAAATCCATTTATTTATGCTTGAGCCATTGTCTGGTTATTGTGTGTGTGTGTGTGGTGTGTGTGTGTGTGTGTGTGTGTGTGTGGTGGTGGTGTTGTGTGTTGTGCTGTGGTGTGTGTGTGTGTGTTGTGTAAGTGCCCCTATGAGGCCTTCTGTGCTCTCAAGAATGGTTTTGACACATCCATGGAATGTCTCATATCAGGGGGTCTGCAACCTTTTTCAGGCTAAGGACCTTTATAAAACTTATTCAGAGTAGTGAAATTATTATTTATTGAGGAGTGAAAACAGAGAGAAAGAAGTACGGTGTGTGTTCAGTGTATTGTACTGTTGTTTAACAATACAGCAACTATTTAGCTGATGAAGCATCTTTCTAAAAGTCTCTTTTGACAAAATTTTCCTTGAAACATAACTCTTTCTGTTTTTTTAAATATGACGTATTTATATTTGTACTGCACATGCCATTGTAAGTCTATACACCACAGCCTAATTTTTATTTGCAAAAAAATAAATATGCTGTCTATTTTCTACCATGACTAACATCCATGTAGTAGGCCTACCATAGTCATGTATTTACATACTTCATGACGCTTACAATGCAATGCCTTTATTATTGATGTACAGTACTTGAAATTAAAAAATTACATCGTTTAATTTTAATGAAGGAAGTTAAAAATTATCTTCTTAATTTTAGCTTTGGTTGAAATTGTATATGTGTTGTATTTGTTTTCACAAAAAAATAGCTTGAGATCAAACAATAATTGGCAGACACTCTGTGCGGTAGCAACTAACTTTTGAGATCTAGACTCAAAACATTATTGAAACTATGTGTTCTATTATTCATGTCAGTCCATCTAACACCGAGGAGGAATGCTGAGATTTGGGCACAGCAGAGATGAATTCGACTCGCTGCATCACTGGAAATAGCCTTGAGACTCAGAAAGAGGACGTGAAATGTTGTGGAAAGCCCACTGCAGGATCCCATCTATAGGGCTCTGGATTCATCAAGACAAATATCATGTTAGGCATCTCAGGTATATACAGTTTCCATTGCTCACTTGCATGTATTCATTTATTTTTATACTGTAAAGAAGCATGACTTCACCTCCCCCATTATAGAGTCCATTTCATCTCTGTTGAACAGCTGCTCTGATGGTGTTAAGCCCTGATCACTCATGTGCTGACTCACCTGTGGCAATAAAACATACTGATAACATCTGTTAGGTTAGGAGACCCAAAAGTGTTATTTTAGTGAATATGAGATACCTGAAGACTCCTTGATGATGTTTCGCTTTCAGGGCCCCAACACCTGGAGCAATTCCTACATCTTGTCTTTCCACTGAAGAGACAATTAGGGGAAGAGAGAGAGAGAGAGACTGAGCTTCAATATGATGATATAATTGATATAATGATAGAATTCACAGTTATTCTATAATAAATAAAAGTACAATAAGATCAGTACTTTGAGAAGTTGCAGAGGGCATGATAACTCTGCAGGCACTGAGGGCAGGTGATCAGCTCTCCCTGGATGAGATGACAAATTCCACAAGCCATCCTGATCCCAACCATTTGACCATCTGAAGACTAACAAAGATTAAATATAAAAATAGCTGAAATTGCCATCATCCTGACACTCGTTAGAGATATATATGAATATAATGATTGGAATGACATGAGGGTGTGTAAATAAGATCTTTAATTTTTTAGGCTGAATAATGATAGTAAATATATTAGCACTGCATTTTTGTTGTCTGCCACTTTAAATGCTTGAGCTCTGGTGGTTTCTGATTGGCTGGGAATGTTTTTATCGTTCATCAGCTGGGAAAAAAATCATTCTGAAAGTGATTCTAATGATCATTATTGTTATAGTTGTGATGTGAACTTTCTCAGTCTCATATAATTAGAATGATTATTAAAACTTGCTTTTCATTTGTTGTGAACAGGCCTTAAATGTCAGTGTATCTCTCATTGAGTCACATGGGAGTGTTACCATGGGTGGAGCTGTGACTGTGGAGAGTGAAGTGGAGGACAGAGAGGAGAAGAAGGAGAAGTCCACAGCAGAGCTGGAGCTTGTCTCCGTCACTGGAGGGTGAGCTGTGGGCTAAAACAGCAGCAGAGAAGTTACTACTGCCATTAATAATAATCTTCCATCACTGCTCATCATAGTGTACATATATGTGTGACCACTGTAATTCAAGTTCAATTAGTTATTACAAATGGGAAAAAAAATTTCAAATCAATTTAATGGGAATCTTGTCATGTTTTACCGGCAAGGGGTTGTATGTCTTGTCCTTCGCTCTGTTGCTTTGGCATAGCTGACAGCGCCATGTACCACTGAAAACAAACACATTTCTAAAACTAGTGAGAGATGCACATCTCAGTGGTTTCACACTGTAATTATGATAAGGCTGCTTGTTTCAAACTTTTTTTATCAACATAAATTAGATGTGTGTTAGATAAATTAGTTATTTAGGGTAAAAAATATTCCTTATTTGTATGTTTTATTTGAGCATTTTTATTAA
This sequence comes from Chrosomus eos, assembly GCA_036326025.1. Taxonomy (NCBI): domain Eukaryota; kingdom Metazoa; phylum Chordata; class Actinopteri; order Cypriniformes; family Leuciscidae; genus Chrosomus; species Chrosomus eos. The sequence continues at coordinate 24,558,817 of CM070823.1, read as the reverse complement.
GTTAGATTATTGTAATATATTATTAATATGATTCTATTAATAGTAATTGTTTCAATAATAATATATTTCAATAATAGTTACATCATCCTTAAAATCACAACATTTTAAGGATTTATAAATAATATTTCAGATTTATTATTAACATTAATTGTATCAATAATAATAATATATTCACTATTTAATAGATTTTAAGTCATCCTCTAGCTCTTTTTGGAAGTTTGCTGTGGCCCACAAGTGTATTCTGGCCCCCTATTTAAAAATAAACAGTTTTAAGAATTTTGTGACATTTAAAAATAAGAAACATAATGATGTAAAATAAATAATAAATATTTCAGATTCTACACTATTTTAGGTCAATTATCAGATAAGTAAATTTGTGACATTGAAAATGTATTTAAAATTTGTGACATGAAATTATTTGATAGTAAAATGACATAGATTTTATGATTTATGATACTTTAGATTTTTTATGCTAATACTATCATTTGCAATTATAAAATGCATCAAGTTAGACATTTTCACTAGTGATTTTAGACTGCTGGATCGTATTTATTGTAACAGTCTCATAATTGAAAATTTTTGTTTTGTTTTGAATGCATGCAGTTTATCACAGATAAAGACTAATGATGAGGTCAGCTCTAGGTTTGGTAGGGTCAGTGGCCTGTGTATCACATGACTGCTCTGTACCTGGGTATGGAGGCGAGGGGCGGCACCAGGCAGGTGAGGTGGAAGGCACGAGGACACCCATCACAGCAGATGAGCTCCCCTCCATCTTTACACACTGCACACTCATCGTCATTATGCTCCACCTGAACATATGCATCATAAACATGATAAATAGTGAATTAACTACTGTACCCGGTTAACACGATGACAACCTATGCCTAAATAATATTTTTCATGTATGCTTTTTGTATCTGTACTTTTCCATGAATCTTGGTCACCTACGTCCATGACTCTGGTGCTTGGCTCTCCCTGCTGGTGACTATAGTTTTGTGCAGGCTGTGCCTTGTGCACTCCAGCTGTCTCATCCAGTTTACCAGAAGAGTAGAATTCTCCTCCAACCTTGATGCATTTTTTGGCACCTCCTGCAGGAAAGTGCAAATGAGACATCTGTGCTGCCAAAGTGGACCGCCAAAGTGTTTACAATGCAAGGTTACACTATCAAAACACACGCTAAGAGCTAGCATTAGCTAAGTAAAGGCTTTAATCACAGTGTGGCAATACTGTGCTGAGCTCACCAGACTCAATGACTTGCTGGATCAGAATCCCCTCTACTGTCCCGCAGCCGGTGGGATGCTCACTGGCGGATACAGCCACGGCCCTCTGGACTGAGGTAGATACAGCCTGGACCCCTGCGTTTTGAGTCATATTTATTCATGCTCAATCTCATTCATCTACTATAATATTTAGTCATCTAATTATACATTTTAGTCAAGCATCAAGTGCTTACCGTTTCCCACTGAGACCTGAGAAAGTGCTGCACCATCTGTCTTCCTCATTGGCTTGCCTTTGCTTCCTGGAACAGTAGAGATATTAAGTTATCAGGACTGGCGTGTTTGAAACCAGAAAAAATGATGTTTAAGATTTACCCAGTTAATGATTTTATACAGAAACGATTTCATTTTGAGGTGGATCCTTGTGGCTTTTGTTCTTCTTCTCCTGAAACGCTTGATCACCTATTCTTCTACTGTGAGGTTAATTCTAAATTTTAGTTTGATAGCTGGTTGTTAGTAAAAATGGAAACAATTCCTCATATAACCCAACAAGATGTGCTCTTTTTTAAGTGTGATTTGAATTCACCCTTCTTTGATGTTTTAAATTTTGTTTTATTGATGGAATATCATATTCATACTTGTAAATAGAAAAAATGTAAGCCCTCTAATATATTTCTATGTGATTTTGTTTAAATGTTTCTGAGTTTCAAAAACCATAATAGAAAGTCTAAAACTCTGTTTCTCTCTGTCCAAATATTTACTTTTTTAGTATATTTAGGGCCCAAGCCCAAAGGGCGAAGGCCCTATTGTTTTCCTAAGGATTATTTATAATTCTTCTTCTAATTATTTTTTTACTACCTTTTGGACACTTTTGGAGGCCTTAACATGCTCAAAAACTCCTGAAACTTTGCACACATGTCAGAACCTGCGGCCATCAGGGCCGGGCTGAAGATGGTACCCGGGCGTGGCAGGGGGGCTCGACAGCGCCCCCTGGAACGGGGTCGGAAAACATGGTCCATAAATCAAACACGCTTGCATGTAATAATATGAAACTCGGTACACATGTAGATCTCATCGTTTCATATATACTTCGCACTCTAACTTTTTACCCAAGCCCAACAGGAAGTGGGCTATTTAGGGTTGTTGGTAAAACACACGCAAAGGAATTTGAAGTACTTCTCCTAGAGAATTCAAACACACGGCACGAAACTCGGTCAGCGTGAAGTCAAGACATTGAGGATGAAAGTTTGCGAGGGGATTTTTGATATCTCGAACGGTTTGGCCGTGGCGAGGAAACAAAATTATGGCGAGAAACGTGAAACAGGAAGTGTGTCATAACTTCAGCATACATTAACTGATCTTGATGAAACTTGAGCAGTGTGTTCGTTGTAAGAGCTCGATCATATGGATGTGACTATTGTGAGTCAAAGTTATAGCGCCACCAACTGGCAGCAGGAAGTGTGTCACTTTCAAAATGCTTTGAAATCACCCTCTTATTTTTACCCGATTTGCTTCAAACTTCATTTGTATAATGTAAATACACGGCAGATGAAGACCTGTGAATGGATTCTTGATATCTTTGAAACTGTTGCTGTGGCAATCCATCAAACTTTAATATTCTTTTTGGATGCTTTTGAGACTCTTAGCATGCCTGAAATTGCTTAAAATTGCATGAAACTCGACAGACAGATCACATTTATTAGCCAGGTGACATGTGCATAGTTTCAGAAACGGGCGTGGTGCAGGGACTCAGTAGCGCCACCTTTTGACAAAAGTGGGGGGGTTAGTTTCATCTAGAGTTACATAAATCTGTATTTATATAGTTCTCCTCCAGCCAGACAACTTTCTAATTTACAGTCATTAGTAACAACCAAGAGGAAGTCAGATATTTTGGTTTGAATATGGTCATTTCTCTCTGAGCCTACGTCTCTGTGACTGCTCTCTGTGTGTGTGTGTCTGTGAGTGTGGGAAGGGGGAGGGGGAGTGGGGCTATGCGCCTGCTCTCTGTGTGTGTGTCTGTGAGTGTGGGGAGGGGGAGGGGGAGGGGGAGAGGGGCTAGATTAACCATTTCACTGCTGTGTGGTTTGGCCTTCATTAAAAAAGAAAATAAATGTCTTAAGCCTTGTATTTTTTAAATACGTTTTTTTAATAAAGGCATATAACAGACATGCTGCATTTAAATTTTTTTAATAAAACATTGTTTTTTATGTTTTTCAAGCCATTTGATTTATGAGGACTTTTGAAATGTCCTCATAAACCACCCATAAGTTGTAATACCAGTGTAATACACGTCATTATACAAATTTGTGTCCTCATAGATCACATAAACCAACCCACACAAACCAACCCACACACACACACACACACACACACCAAATTGACGGTGGGTGGCAATGGTATATTTAAAAGTGCATAATTGTAATATCTGCAAGGCACCCCTAGTCCAGTCTTATTAAATGTATGCTTCATCTTTCATTTTAATTTGTAAATTTGATCAATAAATTCAATTATTTAGAATAATAAGATACTATATGGCTGTTACCCTAGGTAGGGCTGATCAAATTACATCATTTACATTGAAAAATAACAATGCATTAAAAGATGTTATGAGATTGTTTTAAATATGAGTCAATTAAAAATCGTTGGAAAGAATGATACTTTTAAACATAACACTGAACCGTCACTAGGTGTCGCCAGGCTACCGTCTTAATGAGCGAGTCATTGATTCATTCGTTCAAACGATTCGTTCGAACGACTGAGTCATTCATGAATGAGACAGGTATGGATTGGTCATTGAATCTAGGGTTTGCGATGTCTACCAATTTGGCATCAGACGATGTGTACAGTGAAACATCGCGATGGACGATGATATCGGGAGGAGGGGCGGGGCTAACGTTTTAATTTTTCACTTAAGCAATAAGCCCCGCAAAGCCTTGTTTTACAGTGGATTTAGAACAGCTAAGGGGCGTAGGCACAACGCGGAGATATTTTCCTCTACATCTCATCAGCCATTTTGATTTCGGCACGCTCTGAGTCTGCAGCAGCTGACCACTAGGAGCGAATGTACATGATGTACAATGTACACGTGACAGAGCAGCCAGATCCAGACTGTGCTTTCGCGCTGTGGCTGGCGCTGAGCCAGAGACAGACGCGTTCAGTGCTTGTCATATTATATCACAACTATTCAGTGTTTTTAACCACATAATGTTTATTTTAGGTTTCAGACATTTAAATGCATATAATTTATAGCAAAACAATACATTTATAGTTTGTAAAATACACAATGGTGTCTATGGAAGCAGCAATAACAACCCATTCAAATATATTTGCCGACGGATTTTATTCATATCAGACACACAGTGTAAGGAACTATAAAGTTAACTCTATTCTTCTCCCAGTTCACCGGCCATGTATTTCGGGAGAAACTGTTTTTTAAACGACAAAACAAACTCACTTACACACATTTGAGAATCAGAATAGAAGATAGTTGATGACATGGTAACCAGGTTTGTTAATATTTATAAATAAAAGCGCTAACGTTACATGTCATACAGCGCTATTTTGGCTGTGGTGAATCACGTGCCAAGCATGACGCGTCACCATGGAAACATGGGGGGGGGGGGGGGGGGGGTCGCGATGCTGGCTTAACTATGATATCGTCTATCGGCACAACCCTAATTGAATCTTTGAGTAAACCAATTTGTCCAAAATGCTGAATCATTCAGTAATGAGAAAACATGTTGCTGTGAGATGAGCAATGGTTCTGCTGTGATCTTTGTTTAACTATTTTCGCTGCTGAAACAGAAAAAACCGTCAATATTGCATCTAAAATGTAAGTGACTTGACGTGTGTGTGTGTGTGTGTGTGTGTGTGTGTGTGTGTGTGTGTGAGAGAGAGAGAGTGTGTCTGTTACAGTGAAAAGAGTTTAACCCTTTAAGGCAGTGGATCTCAATCCTGGTCCTAGGGAGCCACTGCTCTGCATAGTTTGTATGTCTCCCTCATTTAACACACCTGATTCAGATCATCAGCTCGTTAGGAAAGAGCTTTATTAACTGAAGTGGGTGTGTCAGATAAAGGAGACATATAAAATGTGCAGAGCAGTGGCACCCATAGGACCAAGATTGAGAACCACTGCTTTAAGGCCTTGTCTTTTTTGGATATATCTTCTTTTTTTTTTATGTGCATACAACCCATATATTTTAAATGTATTGTTTGCTTTAAATTAAATTAAGATTGTATGTTTGGTAATTGAACCTAAATAAATTTACAATTAATGTGCTATATTTCAGATCAATATAATTGTTTTCTTTCATTTTAATCAACACTAACTTTATTCTCTATCTGTATTATAAATAACTTATTTCTGCATAAATTAAAAAATCCCCAATAATCCAGACCAACCAGAGCGCACTAATTCTACAACATCATCAGTGCTGAAGCGGAACTACCAGAGCGGTTCGGCAGATAGCGAGCAGATATTTTGTGTCACGTCGTGCACAATAACGCTAAAGGCACCAGGCTGGCGGTGCCACTGGCTTTATATATATATATATATATATATATATATATATATATATATATATATATATATATATATATATATATATATAAATATAGCTGCGAGCAGCGATGAAGGGCCAAAGCCGACGGTACCGCCACCCTGGTGCACCAGGGTTGCGGTGCCACCGGCTTGGGCCCGTAATCGCTGCTCGCAGCTATATTTTTCTTTGATGTCTATATCGGCAACCTGTTTGTCTTCATCCTTGCTCCTCTTTCTCTTTCTCTTTTTTTGTCTTTTAATTTCTTCTCAAATTCAAACTGTGTTAGTCTCAATGGAAGTGTCTTACTTTGTTGATTGTTCCCTGTCTTGTTATGTGCATTCTGTATCGTTTCGAATGCAAAACCAGAACTGAGGTTTTGCTTGGGCACGTCTGTCCAAATTTATTTCTGTTACAAAAGGAACATATATGGATTTAAATCCATATAAATATGTGTAACACCAATTGTCTAGACAACATTCATAATTCAATAGTAGGCTACAGTTCATAACATCACTGTAAGGGAGAACTTAAAATTGACTGGTCAATTGATTCGAACGTCATTAAACGCACTTCTCAACATTATTGGGCCTGTACTAGTAATTACAGTGAAAACAGAAGCAGGTTTTATAATAAATAATAATCGGCTTCAATTTTGTTTGGTTAATCCATTAAACTAATGAAAATTGCATTGACTATCAAATTACACAGTTGTAGGAAGAAGTGCCAGGAATGACACCCCTCGTTGCACCATTTTGGTATGACCTGAACCTGAGCGATACGTTCCTGTGTGTGCCGGTGTCCATTATTACCTGAGCTGGAGGTTATGGCTTTCTTGGTGTGGTGATGGGACCGGTGGGTCAGGTGTTTTTCGGCCACCCCTCTCTTTCTGCCTGACTGGCTGCGGACCCAGCGTGTCCCAGTGTGTCTGGCCACCTGCTTTAACCCTGCCAAATGAGATTATCATCACTTAAACTGTCATTATCCTCCAACACGGTTATTGTATGTTTGCCAGGCCTGTGCACTGTACCTTTGGGGAGGTTCATAAACAGGGTTTCCAGTTTTGGATAACAATCCTTATTGTACTCTTTACAGAGATTGCTCCAGAAGGCCTGGAGGACAGTAACGTCTTGGTCCAGTAGCAAAGTGAGCAGTGAGTAGACAGCTTTGTGGATCCCATCCTTTTTCTTTCGCTCTAAAGTCTCCTTATAAGTCGGTGATAGTATTAGTTTGTTGTTTTAGCATTTCAGGAACTAACTACGACTGTACAAACATCCGATTAAAACATGAAGACATTCTTCACATTACGCATGTTGACTTGAAATAGTGCTTTTGTATGAAAATGGTCACCCTCAGGATCTGTTCAGAGATGATGTCGTGATCCGCCAGCCCATACAGCAGTGGGAAAGGATCGTGGATTGCCATGGCGATCTCAGTCCTACAGGCTCGTAGCTGTGAGCGCAGGTCAGACTCTCCGTAACCTTCCACCCTAGACATGCTTGCACATGTGGAGTCTGTAGTATAGACCACTACTAAACTCACACTGAACTTCTGGTCCTGATGTTCTGAGAGCACTAAATATTTGGATATCAATTTGAATCGATTCAATTATGTTTAATCACATACATAGATAAACAAATCAGATTATTGGATAAAGAGATAGAGAAGGGAACCCTTGTTACATATTATACATACATAGTGTTGTATTTAAACTGACCAATTATTAATTTTAATACAGTTGGTTATCTTATTTTAAAATGACCTTGATACAGTGTAAGTATACACTTAAATACTGAGTAATATTAATTAATTATATGTACATAGTACATAATTGGGATTAGGGTTTGGTTTAGGATTACTTGCTTGTAATTATGCATAATATACTAGAGTAATTACATGTAAGATGTGTAAGTAACAGGGACACTGTCAAAATTACATTTTTAATGTGTAGAGAAGATTGAAGTAAAATTCAAAGTAATAAATGTTGTATTTTGGTTAAACATTTTGATTTTTCTCCAAAAAAGATAGATTAAACAGTAATTGTGAATACTGCTGCAGACCCCTGAGATTCACAGACCCCTATCTTAATTAAATAATTAAAAACTATCAGTCATCATTCAATCTTTAGAAATAATGGTACATATAGATTTTTTTGCCTGACATGAAACACACTAAAAATGAACATAGTACTTACAACAGATGCTGGTGATGAGGACTAGAGATACCTGTAATCTCCTAGCTGTTATCTCCTTTTATTTGGTGTGATGGGTGTCAGTGATTGACGTGCCTTATTTCTGGTGGATAAATGTCTCTTGTGGTCTTGGCCTCTAGGGGCCATTGATTCATAAGACCTTTAGTCCTGCTGTGATAAGTGGTGACATTGAATTTCTATTTATAGTTCAAACACTAACTCGCTTGTATAAAAATACCTGCCCCTCATTTGTTCGCATTTATGCTTATTTGTGCGGTATGGCTTGGAAAGTCCACAGTTGGGCAAGAAACGATTTCTCAATCATGTGAGCCATCTACTTTTAGTCACCTGTCTCTCCTGAGGACTATAGTTTCCGTGCCAAGGGGAATCCCAGTCTCTGTGCGCCTCAATAAATGTACTGGATGTGGATTAGCCATTAAAGGGATAGTTCACCCAAAAATGAAAATTCTGACATTATTTACTCACCCTCTTTCTTCTGCTGAACACAAAGAAGATATTATGAAGAATGTTGTAACCAGACAGTTGACGGTAGCCATTGACTTCTATAGTACTATTTTTCCTACTATGGAAGTCAATGGGTGCCGTCATATAAAAACATTCTTCATAATCTTCTTTTGTGTTCAGCAGAAGATAGAAACTCGTACAGGTTTAGAAAAACTTGAGGGTGAGTAAATGATGACATAATTGTCTCTTTTCAGTGAACTATACCTTTAATGCAGCATTTGTAATGTTGCGTGGGAATTCTTAATGTCTTTTGAGATTTTCCAACAAGGCAATGCTCTAAGTTATAATTGCTTTCAGCTTTTAAAACCCCTAGAACATAGCATTTGTCTTAAAGTTTCATAAAATAGTGAGGCGTGAATTTAGATTTATGAAAAGAGAAATTAATTAAAACTTCCCTCTTTTTTACTTGATTGAACAGGTGCACACTCATTTATACAGCTGTTAAAAAAATCAATATCACACTCAGCAATGTAGCAGTAGACAGTATGGTATTAAGACAGGGATTTTATTGATTTCTTTTTTCAGACAGATGTCATGCTCATAAATGTCCTTACAGAGTGAATAAAGAGCCAACTACACTGCTCTACACAACCCTACGGCAACAACTTTGACAGATTCAATCCGCTCACACTATCAGCAGCAACTTCCTGTTCTTACATACAGCCTTCCGCTTGCATGGGACTATTCTGCAATTATTCTCAACCACTGTGAATTGGCTAGATGGTGTGAATACAACAATTTCATCACAGATCAACATCATAAGTCTATCAGTTGTCTGGTCACATCAGTGACCTCCCTTCTATAACGTATGTGTTCTCAGGTAGCCATACAATGAAAGCTTTGCATTGTGATGCCACGATAACAGAAGGCACAACTAGTGTACAAAAAGTGAAAGATGACAAAGCAAACAAGAGGAAACGGAGGCAAACGGAGGCTTGAGAAATGTGAAAGATGACATACTCTGTGCACTGTTAATGCAAAACTCATTAACATCAATCACTCCCCATAGTTAACATCAGCGGCCCCTTTAATTATCCGAGAAGCTAAAGTCAAACCTAGTACCAAAAATTCAGTCACAGTAATTCCTCATGTCCATTTTTGTTTGAATTAATAGAAGTATTGGCACCAGAAAGAAACTCGCACTAACATTAAATATATTATAAATACCTAATATATCCTAAATTAATCTCTATACAATCAGTGGTGTTAATCAGTGCATTTATGTAAACAATTCAAACTATAAAACAAATACATTAAATATTAAAGATACTATGTTTCCAGAGTTTTGTAAACAACTCACATTTCTTGAACGTACTGTTGCAATAACCAGATGTCGTGAGTGGCCTATAGGCGGGTTCAGTCTCTCTCAGTGCGGTTTTAAAAAGGTCTTCACGATTTAGGATTCTCTGAGATGAAAGTGTTTACCGTCAACAATAAGAATTTTTTATCTACACATCCATTCGACATGTGCGGGAGACTACAAGAGCTTTACTACACAGATATATGAGGGATACGACAATCATGTGTCTGTTTCATCACTTTATGATGTGGTGAACCACACACTTCCTTGTCAGAACCCATAAGAAAGTGCATGTATTTGAAATGAAAATCTGTTGTTTCCTAAGGCTCACCTCAAAATCGCTTTTCTCGCCCCCACCCGAACAAATGACAATTATCTCATTCTTTTTAGTTCTAGTTGGCTGCAAAATAATAATAAAAATAGAATTTAAAAAAGATTTAAAAATCAAGGGGTTTAACAGGAATATTCTTTCAGAAAAGATCCTCTTAATGAGTGAGTATAACGGTATAAGGCAACAGCAAAATGCCCAAATTATAAATAATAGTTTACTACCAGTGTATGGCTACAGGTGAGACCGACAAAATAAGAGTGAAGCCCTTGTCATATTAAAAAAAGAAGAAAAAAACATTTGTACAGGTGAACATAAACCACGTTTAAATGATGGATGTTCACAATAATATAAATACTATATACAATACAGTACCGCCTGGCGGATCTAAAGTGTATACATGAAGCTAGCGGAAAAATCCATTGGTTCTTTGCAACAGTGCCACAGCACTTTAAAGGTTAGCCAGGTTAGTACGCACACCTCTCATGGAGGCTGGTACTGGATTAGCATGTAGGATGTATACACAGACCCACACTAAGACTTTGAACAGAACCTCTCTCTTTTGTCTTTTTTTCATTAAGTTCTTCGTTTCATTACTATTGATGTGAATGGACCAAAGGACATGACAGATTCTAAAAGTCGTCTTACATGCATGCTATGGACGAAAGACAGTTACTCTGCCATCCGTCTTGAATCTTAAACTCATTTTTTTTTTGTGAAGGCATCATTTAGTGCTTTTTGTAATGTACAAAAATACAAAACATAACAACCGATAATCCACTCTGAATGTTTTTGTCCAAAGATGGTACACATGCCACTTCCTGTCCTATATGAATCTGTTAGCTAGTCACTTTGAATTACCTATGATATTATTTTGGCAATTGAACAGACAGTGCAGATTTTTTTTGTTCTTGCAACTGAGGAGTATAATTTTAGACCCATTCAGATAGATGTAAAAAGCCTATATCCGATCATAAAGTTCAACAGGACGTGGACCCATAGGAAGCAACAGAACAAGCGTGTGGTGTTAATGAAGGTCCGAACCGCTTTCTACTAACAGGAGCACCCGCTTTCAGTGGCCGGAGGATCCGGCTGTTTGTCCAGTTTAATGTCGATCACTGGGAGGGGGATATGTGTCAAGGAAAACAAGGAAATGGTGCTTTCCTCTACACACTGTAAAAAATGATTAGAGTATGTTTTATAAGAAAATACTTCAAGATTTCACATTTAATACAAAATTGTTATTTGCAATTTGTTTGTAATCAGTGAAGTGAAATTTACTATCAATTTCTGAGTGAAAATTGTTTCAAAGTAAATCTTACACCAAATTTATTTCAGTATAAACTATTATTGTCATCTCCCATTAAATGTGTCTTATTAAATCTATCTTTACTTCCATAAATTATTGTATTTGGGGTGAAAACGCAGTCAAAAAGAAAACAATGTATAGTGAATATTGATTTTATCATGACAAGTTGGTGTTATTGGAATATATGTGCCTCTACAGTAAATAATCCACTAAAAGATGAGGAAATTTCATGTTGACTGACTAGAATTGAGTTGAGTGAATTTTAGTTTCATTAGCGGAAATGTGAACTAAAAAATAATGATTGTTTTCAGTTTTCTGAAAACTCTCTCCATCTTCCATTGGTCGAACCAACAGACAGCCCTGCCCCAAACAGTATTGGTTGGGACACTGTTGCAGTGTTTGGATGGACAGGATGCTTAAACAAACATTTTGATTGCACCACAAAGCCAAGGGTTTATACTTTCCATGGAAATCAACCTAAAAATGGCATATTCATTTGGTTTACTTTAAAAAAACAACACATATCACCTTTAAATGTCACGCATTAAAGGATACTTCCTTCTTTGTTATTCTCATCCAAGCTCTCCATTCCGGGCAAAGCAGCAGCCACTCGCCGAAACAACTGTTAAACCAAACAGAAAGAGAATGAAATCAGACAAAGATTTTGTTCCAGAGCAGATTGGTATTGCTAAAGCCCTTTGGGCAACAACTCAGTGGCTAAATCAAATCTTTTTAGAGCTTTCCATGTGTCCTGTTACAGGGCATGAGCTCAATTAAATTACTCGATTGGATCAAGTCCATTTTGCTTTGTAGTGCTCTGAGACTTACCTGTTTAACATTGCTGCCAGTCTTTGCACTAGTCTCGATAAACATCACATTCAGCTCTTTTGCCCGCTGCTCCCCCTCCTCTATAGTGATTTGCCTATCAGAGCAAATGCCATCATAATGCATTACAATTAAACTGATCATTTTGAGTAAATGAATTCAATACATTTAAAAGAAAAGAAAAAATGAAAATGGATACGGTAGTGACAGTTACAAATAAAGAATTCAAGCACAAAAAAATTATATTAAATGTTAATATTACAGCTGGGTTAAAAATATTGATTTCACGATTTTAATTGATTCTCATTTTGTTCCAAGTATTGATATCTATGCTGTTTTCAGCGGATGGATGAACAAAGCTTTGCAGCATGCCTCCCATCCAATAAATCATAATAAGATTTGAGCTTTGTACCTTCTGAATGAAGACTCAGCTTTGAAATTCTGTCAATTACGAAATTCAAACAATAAATACCATTTTGGCACTTTTAAATGTGGCGTGATAGCGTGTAGCGTGTAACGAAGTGCACGTTAATGTATTGTATTTCCTCTTGTAATGTAACCTCTTTTTTCCGCTTTACTACTAGTTACAGCACAAAATAAACATGAATGAACATCAGAATGTATGTTGAAAAATACAGTACAACTTATCGAAATCCATATCGTAACATAATCAGCATTTCAACCGTGGAAAGATGTCAATAAAACGGCTTGTAAACAATCTGTCGCGTAATCTTTCATTTACCTCAGAAAAGCTATTCAAAACTCATTAGTCAGCTAGAAAAATGAACTCTAGAGAGTTCAAATTTCCTTATGTGCAATTTAAATGTAAGTAGCCAACAAATGAGTTAATTTTAATCTTTCATATTATAGTGATGTACAAACTCGGGTTCCCTGTATAGTTTACAGCATTGTTTGAGAGCCAGGAAATATGCCATGTACTATACCTGATAGGCCTGAATTAATTGACATCAAATCGAACTGAATCGAATCGCAAGCTTTTGAATTGAAATTGAATCAAATCGAATCGTGAAATTTGTCAATGCCCATCCCTAGTTAATATCATCAATATCATCAACTCCACCTCTTTTCCTCTAGGTCTGTTTTGTTGCCGACCAGCATGATAATGACATCACTTCCCCTCTCTGTTCTAACATCATCAATCCATTTGGAAGTTAGCTGGAATGAATTGACATCTGGAGCAAGAGAAGAAAAAATCTCAGTCTAATTGCAGTATATCAAGTTGTTTTGTTAAATGCCTTTTGCGACATGGCAACATAAAAGCAGTTGCTTTTACATATAGCATTTAATTGCTCAAAGTGTGTATGAGTGCGTGTGTGTGTGGCTCACTTGTAATATCATACACCACCACAGCCACTGTGGAGTCTCTAATGTAGCTCGGGATAAGACTCCTAAACCGCTCCTGTCCTGCAGTGTCCCATAGCTGTAACCTCACCTGCAAAAAAAGATACAATACATACTTTTTACATACAATCAATACATTTTGATAACTGCACTAATGTATTATATATGCAGTATACATTATGTGTATATAGTTCTTACAGTTCGGTCCTCCAGATACATGGTTTTTGATAAAAAGTCAATTCCAATAGTTGCCTGTAATGACAATAAGATTCAAAGTAAGATACAAAATAACATAGACATCTGAAAAACTCTTTGTAAACTTCTACATTCATGTTATGCACACACACACACACACACACACACACACACACACACACACACACACACACACACACACACACACACACACACACACACACACACACACACACACACACACACACACACACACACACACACACACACAAAAAATAGTTTACCTGATAAGTGTTGTCAAAACTGTCATACATGAACCTTGTTATCAGCGATGTTTTCCCAACTGTAACATAAACCAACAAAAAAGGATAATGTTCAGATTTTGATGAATCACACACACAGTGAAGTAATTAATGGCTTGTTTGTCCTGACATAACCCTATTCACTGTGTTTTCACTAATTGAATTACACTGCCATATGCTGAAACAAAGCACTGTCTTAACCTCCGTCCTTCAAATGACAGTGCATTTCTTAAAGATTACACAGAGATCAGTCATTTGGACTTCACTGTTATTTAGAGTTACAACAACAACATGAAAAATAGCTTGAAAAATGCGGCAGAATTCCCGAGTACATATTTCATACACTACAGGACTGCTTTTTTCAGGCCAGTCTGGTCAGGCCTGTTAGTCAGGCTGAGCTGAGATACTAAAATCACCAAACAGCACAATGTCAATAGTTATCCTGGAGCTCATAGAACAAGGGGGAATAATAGTCCTATTCTTCTGTGGCTTTAGAATGAGGGTTGTTCTTCTTATATCTTGAAAACAAGATCAATCAAATCTGACCAAAAGTTATATTCAGGACCATGGACAGCAGAAGACAAGTGGTCTTCTGACGTTAAAGGGACAGTTTGCCCAAACCATGTCATCATTTTCTCACTCTCATGTTGCTCCAAACCTGTATGACTTCCTTTTTCCGGTCACTATTCACTTTCATTATATGGGGAAAAGATGAGTGGTGACTAAGAGTGTCATTCTTCTTAACATCTCCTTTTGTGTCCCACTTCCACAGAAAAAAGAGTAAATTATGAGAGCTTTTTCATTAAGTTGGCATATAACATCCTGGGGGAAAAACATTCTAGCAGGTGTGGTAATCTATGATCTATCGTCATATCCAGGCTACAATGTATTGATTCTCATAGACAAGTCGTCTCTAAAAATTGTGATTAAAACCAAATATCACTTATCGAAAACCTAATGCTCTTTCATATAGTATAGGGGCCTCTGTCTGACTGGCTGTCCATTTTCTCCATAGAACAGTGAATGACGAAGACATGACCAGGAGCTATAAGCATTACTGGATCATGTATGGAAAATAAATGCATAGGCTACTCCTAACAAAAAAAATATCTCAAGAACACATGAACTTTACGGTGATGGCATGTTCAGTGTTATTATTTGCAATGTTTGGATGTTCAGTCATCAATTGACAGACATGATTTCAAATGCCCGTCTGATCACGTCTTCACAAACACCAACAGTGACAGTGACACTGAGGTGACCATCATCTAGCCAAAAGAATAAACCTCGATATATATTCATATTATATAGGCTGGTCGTATGACTGCTCATAAAACGATGCATGAGGTTTTTATCTTTGCTCTGCTGAAGAATCCCACAGACACCGACTGCCAACCTGGGTGTGTCTCCTGTAGACACACGGGAAATCCAAAGCTTCTGCGCCTTTCTGTTTCATGACATTTTCAATCAGTGGATGTTTACAGGGACATCTATACAAATAAGGCGATTTACATTTCTTTCGAATGAAATATTTCATATCATTGTTTTGAGCGATTTAGACTGCGCTAGAATAGCGATCAATAAAGCAGAGCTTCCTCCAGTGGATAATGCAAGTGACAATCATTAACAGTTGTTCAAATAACGATTATATAACGTTATATTCACAGGTGGACGTTTAGTAATGTAATGACGCTGCATAGCTATACGTTTTCATGACTAATCAAAAATTAAACATATGCAACCGACTTGTTTGACAGGGAATCGATATAGAGATAACATCGTTTGATATAACACCACAAACAAGCAGATACACAAAAGATTCAAGCACACTAATGTACTTAATGCATGTGCTGAAAGGTTAATGGGTTCGTGTCTAAGCCCAGTCGTGGCAAACCCAAAGACTCACCGCTTTGCTCTCCAAGAAAAACAAGTTTGAATTTCCGTAAAGGGTTCCCAAAGTCACTTCCCATGGACATGATTGCTTTAATGGCCCAGTTGTTATGGATTAATATGTACAGGTGATACCAGTCTTGCGAGAATGCAGATGGATAATCTTCGGTCGCGAATCGATGGATATTGCAGTACTGCTCCGCGATGTCAATTCTCCAGCCCTGTGCGCATGCGCAGTGGTGGCGATACGCCCGTCTGATATCACTGTGTGTTTACGGAAACGTCCCCGTAAACTCTGCTCGCACACCAAACCGCAGGGCCATGCATCCGTTCAGCAATGTTTGCATCCGCATCTCTAAGCGCAACGCATAATTGTATAGCCTACTTTTCATGCCATTTTTGTATGTCTTTTGCAGTCACTCGACGAAGACTGCATTAAGAAGCTGTTTGTGTTCAAGTGAATAATTATGAATGGAAGTGTCAAACAAACTGTAGCCTAAGCTTTGTCTGTGTGCACATTACAATGTAAAAGTTGTTGTTACTTTATATGACATCAATAAGAGATATAAAATAAGAAACATTATACCTGGTAATTTGTACAGTAGCTAATAAAGTAACTAGTTCAAGTAATTAAATAAAGAGAATATGACTGTTGGATAAGATGGTTGAACAAAAACAGGAAAATTAAGGGAGAGAGGGACATGGGCTAATTCAAACCAGGATCCACATAATGAGTATCATGTGTAGGTTTGCCGTAGGTCCATAATACATGATTTATTATGATTTAATACATTGACAAAGAAAAAACTGCAAGCAGTAAAATATGCAAATTATAATTAAAAATGTATCCAAATTAAATTAAAGACTGTGCCTAATATTAGAGAGATATAAGAGATCATTACTATGTCCTGGAAACGTCAATGCATGTTATTTTTATCCCCTGACTGACAAGTCTGTTTGTCTGCTCTCTTCATAATTTACAGTCCTGGGGCTAAAAAACTAGATTAGAAAACAAGGTTATATGTTTACTGGAGATGACATTGACAAACATCACTCAGAATATATAAAATGACTCTTAGTAGTTTTATAGTGAACAATGCACTCTTGCATGGAACAACATAAGGTGGGTGTGGAAGTCTGTATATTGTCAGATAGGATGCAAACCAGGTACTGATACAATTAGCCTACTGTTCTATTAAATAGAAATAGCATGTGTAACTCATATGAAATATAATTTAATTATCAAATCATGAATATTTTGATATGAATGAGGAAATGAGTGCTTGAAACATAATGTTGATATATAGCCAATCACAGCATATTGTGAGAAGACAGTGTATGTTCAAATTTGTTATTTTGTCATTTTCTATATCGGTTTTGTACTGTTATCAAGGTAAGAGAGCTTGAATTGCCATGAAGTAAATGGTTTCTTCATTTGAGTAGCTGTTACTTTGATGTCAAGCAGGAGAATAGTGTTTTCAAGCTAGGAGATTAGAATTAGCATGCCACAGAAAAAGTAATTTCCTTAACCTGAGTTAAGGTTTCATTTCAAGTGATGTTATAATACACAACATTTCTTGCTTGATAAAATGTATTGAGTGATTTGTTGCTTCTATGTACAGTAGATGTGTCATCTTAGGTGTATTATGCTTAGTGTTCTTCGGGTTAGTGCAGAATACTGTGTAGCACTGCTGTTATATAATGAGTGTTACACTCCACCTTATACATGTTTCACCACTCTCTCAGGGCGGTCTGAACATCCCTCCTGAGCACACACACATTTCACCCACTGCTGTACATGTATATTAATGTACTGAAGGTCAAATTGTTTCTTGTGAAAGAAATTGTAACAGCAAGTTATAAGGGACTCAGAAGTGATTAATCACATGAAATAGCACTTTTCAAACAAAATAAAGGTTTATTTATAAAAGAGATAGGTCAAACATCAACATTTTTAAAATGCACATGGCTGTAACACTCTTTTGGCCAGATTCTTATTATGCAATTGTGCATAATATTTAACTGATACTGCATTACAAAGTACTAAAATAACACACAGTACTCTTTCTTGTCATTAGTTTTAACTGTATTCGAAATGCCTAAAAAAAGTCCAAATAATTATTCAAAGTGATTTTGTATTCAAAATAATAATCAATTATATTGTGTTCATATACCGTATAAGCAATCACCGCATTGAAAAATATTAAAAATCAAACAACTCTGCTTCTTTCTCCTTCCAGAAGGTGAAACTACGATCAATATATTTACAAATTTCATCATTACTAAAAATTGAGAAATCGTTGCTTCCATCTCTGCTGAGATGTCCTCCATCAATTGGTATGGTATTCTCGATGATAACTTGCGGCACAACTTTAACCTCGGCACAAGAATCCTTTACAGATACCTTGAAAATCCCATTTTCTCTTTTCCCAAAGTATTGCATTTTGATGTCCTCGAAACCATCTTTCCACTCGCGTCTCCCAGCTTCAATGTCCCTGAGGACGGCCCGGTGGAAGTCTCGGACTGTCTCCCAGGGAAAGTTCCCTATGTGGTCGAACACCTCAAAGCATAACAGGTGCCTCATCTTGCGCTCCTCAGCTGGGAGGTCCTGCTCGAGAATGTGAAAATAGCCAAGCATAAACAGGTCAAGGGTCAGGCTGTCATAAGCAACAGGAGCGCCGTCCACACGAGGAAGGAACTGCTCGGGCGAGTAGGTCACACGCTTCCTCTGTAGGCTTCGGATCTGTCGTGATGGGACCCCTGAGGCGACGCGTTTCCAGTTGCCAATCATCTTGTCTATTGCGGTTCTTTGCCTGTAGAGATGATACAGTGATCTGGTTCCTGGCTTGGATCCTGGAGATGTTATTCCTTCTCCTGTAAGAGTGCTAAGCTCTTGTTTTATCTTGGCTCGCATTGATATTGCATACGCAGACCTTTTCCAGTGGCTCAAAAAGAGGACAACGATACGCTCCTTCCGCAAGCAGGTGGTCTCCATCACTTTAGTTGCATCTTTGCCCGGTGTCTGTTGGCATTTTATGGCTCTGTCATTAACGTGATTTATGTCAGTGCTTTGGATTGTCCCCACGGACTGCTTATTCCGATTTGTTGATGTAGACAGTTTTTGCTGCCTTGTGTCAGATGTGTTGTTTAAAAGGCCAGAAAATGGGTAGATGTTTCCTATCTGCCCCTCAAAGTTGGACCTCAAATTTCTCACAGATACTCCTGACTGCTGGATCTCCAGTTCCACCTTCTGTCTACGTCCTCTGATTGAACTTTGCCTCTCTGGCTGGTATGTGAAGACCGATGCCAGACCCGTGTTACAGATCCCATCCTCGCTGTTTGTTTCGGAGAGGTTTGTCAGGAGCAGTGACATGCTCTTTACTATATTTGAGATCCGATTGTACCACACAGGAAGAGGTAGAGATTCCTCCATGTTTTGGAGCTGCTGGCACTGGGTGATATTAACGATAGGAGCAGGAAGGATGGCCCTAAGTTCCTCCGCCAGCCGGGCAAGCTCTAGTTCATAGGCCTGGCATCGTTTTTGAAGGGAAATTGTTTCAATCTGTCCCTCCAAGTAAACCAGGTCATCTTCAGTAAGCAGTTCTCCAAAGGGGCCCAAAATTACATTGTGTATTTGGGAATACCTCCAACCGTCCACCTCAATTTTTTATCATCGTTGTCCTGTATAAGATGAAACAATTGTTATTGTCATATTGTTATATGACATGGAGTCTTATGGAAGGACATTTTAGCAATACAGTTTTTAAGCAGTTTACTTTTCTGCAGGGGTTGTCTTCGTTCTGCAGTCGAGCCTGAAGCTTGCGGACCATAACCTGCCTCTTCCATTCAGCAATGGGCCTCCCGTTCTCATCATGGGTCGGGATCAGAGAATCAATGTCAGCAAGATTTGCTTCCAACTCTGCAAGCGGAACAATTCCATTCTCTTCTTTCTGGAAACAGATTCATACAAACTCATACATATTATGACATCACTATACTGCCTCAGTTGCAGATAAATACATTCACTTCAAGTCAAAATGAAAATGGCATTTGCAAACTATTTTAACATTCATTATCTGAATGTAAATTTACCACTCCACTCTTGAAACACTGATCACACCCACTTTTGAGAAAGTTGAGGTCAATTTCTAATCAAGTGCTAAACTTGTATAATACTGACGAAATTAATGTTATATGATGAAAATATATGCATATATTGGCAATGATTTTTAAGAGGTTGCATTTCCCTACATCAAACAATACAGTAAGTCCAAGCCTATACTGTAAAATAGCCTACTTCTCCACAGAGTTAAAAAAAATGTTTATTCTGTAGCAGTTTCTCAAACTTCTGACTTTATTTTAATTTATATCTCAAAATTTGTGTTACCATTCCGCAATTCTGACTTTTATCACTGAATTGCAAGTTTGTAGCACACATTTATTTCTCACAATTTCAAGTTTAGATCTCATTTTTTTCCCCATAGAATTCTGGCGGAAACAGGATTTCAAATATATAGGTTACATCAGCTGAAAGGAAAAATGTTTCAGAGTCAATAAGTCATTACATTTTGATGACAAATTATTAAAGCTGCAGTCCGCAGTTTTTCCTCTTTGTCGCCATCTCTGTTCAGCGCGGATGAATCCAATGTTTGAGGAGAGTGTGTGGCTGTCAGTCACCATGCCGGTGTGGATACCGTGACTGTCATTCAGAATCACAGATTATTATTTTTGGAAGTATGACCAACATAATAATTTTCACCGGAAAATGTCATCTGAACAAGTAAGTAACATCCAGTTTTGTCCTCACATGCAATATAGCCTACTAGCCGAGACTCCTTCTTTATGTGTACAGATGTGACATAATGACGCAAAGACATGCTCGAATTTCCCACGGAAATCCACCAGTAACACTGGAATTAAAAACATGATTACAAGCTTACCGTTTTGAATCGAGCTAAGGCAACGGATAGTTTTGAACACTGGCTGGTTATGTATTTGCTAAAAAAATTATTTTGGATCATTTTTAACTCAAAAAAGCTACGACTGCAGCTTTAAGAAACTTGTTTTCTTTTGAATAATATGGACTGATGATGTGAGGACAATAAGACCTGAAAGATAAGAAAGTACATAGTGTAAATTGTGACTTTTTCAAAGTTAAGGCTAGCACATACATTTATTGTTTGTCCAGTGAAGACCGCTGTGATTCCGGCTTGTTTCAGTGACATCATGGACTTATGAGATAAAACCGCTTCCCCTTCCTCAAGGTGTTTCTTCATGTTAAATGAAGTTAAAACTATACACCAAAGACAGAAAATGAATTAACTTTAGAAATATATTTTCTTATTATGGATGTTGACCTTTTTGTCAATTAGAGGCCTGTAAATGTCTGTAAAAACAAATGCAGGGTCATGCACTCTCACCTGTAGAGGCCACTTGCACATGTTGAATGGTTCCAGCTCCAGCTTTCTTAGCCTGTGAGGAGGCCAGTATTGCGGTTGAGGAATCCAGACATGCTGGAGAGGGCCGGGGCTGGGGAGGCACTTCATTCACTGGCTGCTAGGAACAGAAAAACAGCCAAAGTAATTAAGAACAAGTGTGTCTTGTCCTGTTTGTTTATAATTAAAAATCATCACCTTGCTATTTTCCATCCGACCACTATGTTCACAGGACTGATTCTTAATGTCCTGGTAGGGGTTGGTTGTGTTAAACAAGGTCCTTTCCTCCTCTATGAGAACAATGTCTGAAGACTGCTGGAGCAAATGCAAGAACAGTGAAGAAATTGAGTTTTAATTCAGTAAAACACAGTATTCTGGTGCAAAATACAGGTCTTGAAGCACAATGTACATCTAGATCTGCCCCCCAGCGAGCGAAACAGGAGCTCAAACTGTTTAGCATAGCAGACCTCCCACTTAGTTAACAAAGGAAAACTGCCTATAGAGTTCAGTTACCTGATCGGATGGTTCAAATGACCCATACCTGCAATTGCAGTGATTGACTTCTTTTATGGCCATTAGCGAACGCTCTTCTTGCTTTTGAAAGCTTGTTAAATTATGTTTTAACATTCATAATGTGCCATATAGTTAGTTACATTACAGCAGCAGAAAATGAAGACATAACCTTTTCAATGCACTGTATACATGTATTCATACACTACCGTAAAACATTTTGGCATCAGTAAGACTTTTTTTAAAGAAATGAATACTTTATTTTTTTAGCAAAGATGCACTAAATTGATCAAAAAAGTAATTTCTAAGGTTACAAAAGATTTTTATTTCAAATAAAT
This sequence comes from Chrosomus eos, assembly GCA_036326025.1. NCBI lineage: Eukaryota > Metazoa > Chordata > Actinopteri > Cypriniformes > Leuciscidae > Chrosomus > Chrosomus eos. The sequence continues at coordinate 24,536,552 of CM070823.1, read as the reverse complement.
CTGTTCTTTTGAACATTCTGTTCATCACAAAAAATCCTGAAAATCATGACCATGGTTTCCACTAAAATACAGAACTGTTTTCAACAATGATAATAATAATAATAACTCCATTTATGTACACCATAATAACAGGATGTTATTATTAGTCATGCTTAAATAGTCTTTCTTGATAACATTCATGATATGCACAATATAATCCTACAAATTTGTGTAAAATCCTACACATTTAATTAATAGGTTTCACATAATAAAATATATAAAAGAGTAAAAGAATGTTTATAAAATCTGAAATAACACACCTTCACCGGTCAAGTCGTCACAAGTATAACAGCGGAGTGTAATGAGAGCATCAGTGCTCCAGCCATCCAGTGGCCAAATGCTTAAGGATCAGCACACTATAAACAGTGAGCTCAGACAGGAGGTCTTCATAGTAAAGTATAAATAATTAAAGGGTGGGATTAGGTGAACCGTTGTTCTTTACTAGTTTAAAGGCTTCCACACGTTCCTTGCCATGCTTCACCAAAGCACTTTTTTTTTCTTTACAGTCACTAAACACTATTTGCTGTTCTGAATGTCTTGTAATGTGGTAAAAGTATTACTTCAGTTCCACAAAAGGGCAAAGACCAAAGAACAGGTCTTGATGGTGAATCGATACACAAACATGAACAGACAGTTCTAATCTCTGTTGTGGTGTCACATTAGTATCTATCCGTAACTAATTTGCCGTTGCGCAAATTTAAACGAGCTTCACTTAATACCTTTCTGTCACAGGCACCTCAACCGACCGCAAGCAAAGAGGTCAACACACATCAGTTACACAGAGGATTAGATATGCAGGAGGAACAGATCAGGCAATTCTATCTAAGCATCAAATCACATCAACTCTATTCATTTGCAGGCAATTCATGCAGGCACTATTGTATTATTATTTTATATATTGCTATACTTACAGATTTTTTATTAAATATGGAAACATTTCTGTAAACATGTAATTTTACTTTCAAATTTGTACAGCTTTAAACTTATTCCATACTGTATATATAATTAATAAATAATAATACATTATTCAACCCCCAAAATGTATTGACTTTCAGCTGTTTGCAAAGAACAAATCAAACAAAAGCAATTGAAATAGCTCAACACAACAAATGTTTCAAATGGTTTCCCCAAATTCAACTGAAAATGCAACTTTTAATGACTTCTGCAGTATCAAAATGATTCAACCCCTTCATTGCAAGCATCTTTATTACTTAGTAGAACACACTTTTGCTGTTATGACCTCCTGCAAACGAGATGTATAACCAGACACCAGCTTCTGGCAGTGTTTCTGAGGTATCTTAGCCCATTCCTCATGAGCGATGGCCTCCAGTTCAGTAATATTCTTGTGTTTGCGATTCAAACGCTGCCTTCAAATCACACCAGAGATTTTCTATGGGTTTCAAGTCAGGTGACTGATGACCACTGTAGAATCTTCCAGGACTTTTTCTGCAACAAAGCCTTGGTAGAATTTGAAGTATAGGCTTGGAAATATTGTCCTGTTGGAAGGTCAAATGACGCCCCAAGCTTCAGCTTCCTCAATGACAGCATGACGTTTTCTCCAAGGATTTCCTGACACTACAATGAAATCCATCTAGCCTTCCACATGCTGCAGTTTTCCAGTGCCAGAGGATGCAAAGCCGCCGCAGAGCCTCACTGAGCCTCACCATGAACTGTAGGCAGAGTGCTCTTATCAGCATATGCTTCCTTCTTCTTCCTCCAGGCATACCGATGATCCCACAGAACAGAATCCCAAAACCTCTGTGGCTCATTTATGTGATTTTAAGCAAATTGGAGCCAACTTTTCTTGTGCTTTTGGGTCAGTAGTGGTTTACGTCCTGGAGTTCTGGCAAGCGTTTAATAGCCTATGCGCCTTAATGTTCAGCTGAAACCTCAGTGCCTGTTGCCACCAAGTCTTGCTGCAGGTTTTGCAGTCACTCGAAGAGGGTTTTTCTGAACCGGCCTTCTCAGATATCTGGTTACAGCCGTTGATTGCTGCCTTTTTCTGCCACGTCCAGGTAGTGTAACTGTTCCTTTAAATTTAAACTTGCGAACTATGCTTCCAACGGTCTCTATAAGAACATTTAGTGCCTTCCCTATCTTTTTGTATCCTGTTCCTTGTTTGTGAAGGGCGATGATATCTTCTCTTAATTTTTTTAATTATTCTTTTGACTTAGCCATGATATTTCTAACATGCAGCCAAACGTGACACTCAACAAACCCCAGTTCAGATATTTCATGTGTTCTAGCTCAAGCACACCTTGTGCAACTAATGAAACTCTTGATTGGTTGTATCAGGTGTGCTTGAGACAACACCTGCTTTGAAGATTTGTGCTGTTGTGAGGGATTCTATTCAGGGGTTGAATAATTTTGAGACTGCAGAAGTCATTAAAAGTTGGATTTTCAGTTTGTGGAAACCACTTGAATCATTTGTTGTGTTGAGCTATTTCAATTACTTTTGTTTGATTTGTTCATTGCAAACAGCTGAAAGTCTGCAAATGTGGCCAATAAACCTGATTTGCAATGGGGGTTGAATAATTTTGATTACAACTGTATATATATTATATTATATAATTTTTTCTAATATATATTTAATTTTGTGCTAAATTAAAGTTTTATTGGAGATTATATGCTGAGAAAAGTGTCATTTATAAATGATTTAACAAACTGCTTTTTATAAATAAAATATTTTTAGTACCATGTGCCAACATTGTGAGTGAATGTTTTGAATTATATTACAATTAACCCGTCTATTTTGCATTATGTCTGCCCTTTTCTCAATTAGCTTTCTGTTGTAATAATTAAACTGATCTTATGTAATTAGTCCTCCTGTAAACAATAATTATTGTCAAGAACCCCATTGTGCTTCTCACACTTTCCTTTGGGGACACCCGTACACACTGAAGCAATGCCAGCATAAACAAACAAAACATCGGCACACAAACTGGTGAGAACGGCACATCTCTCTCTCATTGGCTTTGTGATGGATTGACTGAGCATGAGCGACTCCAAACACACAGGAGTAAAATGCCCTCTGACAAAACCACTGACTGCGTTTATGAGCCTCTGTCTGACACCTGAGACTGAGGATCTTATATCGTCCTCACCCCTGGGGCTCTGGAGCTCATGCTGAGAGGGGCGTGAGTGATAGCTGATAGGTCCTTCATGCGCCAACCAGACAGTACTGAGTGTCTTGCTAATCAGCTTGTGTCAGGCCATAACGCTTTAATATGCCATCGTAGTTATGCTATCAAAAGAAAGGGTGACGCTTGCATAGTTTCCACTTCATTTATGAACAAATTACGTATCTGATGCCCTTTTGCAAAAGAGTGACAAAGGAGGCGGAGCTGAAATATATGTATTAAGTGAGTTATGTAGAGAGCATTGATGTTTATGATACTATATCAGAAGTTTCTCGATTGGAAATCACTCAAGTTATGGATTACATAAAATGTTCACCTACACTCTAAATAATCAGTCTACAAATGCACAAAAATGGACTAGGCAATTCAATCATTAGATTTCATGACACAAGAAACATTTTCCTAGAATTTTCCGATGACAACATTCTCCAAATACACACTTGTCAACACTTGTACTCTTAGCAGACGTGGATCAAATTATAATCAAATTATTGATGCCTCTGTTATTAAAGGATTAAAGGTATCTGTTCAGCCTTCTGAATAGGATGTTCCTGTGAAGAATATCTTGCCCATATCTGATAAATAATGGAGAACTTCTTCAGCAAGAATGAATCAGTTGGTCACAGTGTGGGGTTTAATAAATGCACTTTAATGTGTTCCTTGTCCTCTATTTTGTAGCATGACTCCAATATGAGCTACTATTTCATTAGCTCAAATATATTCATGCTAGAGAAGTGGAGTGTGTGCCTGTAGGTGGCAGTAACAGTTTGCTATTAAAAGGTGGAGCGTTACCAAAACCCAGACCATGAGCTGTCGATGTTTGCAATATTAATGGGTGTAAAGCACTTGAGTAAATGTAATTAATTGGTGTACTTAATTTTTATAATTAAATGAGGAAAACTTTTTTTATCCAAGTGTGGAATATGACACAGTATCCATAATTTATCCTCAACTACAGTTCGGGTTTTATTCTGCATTGATTTGACCAACAGTAATATTGTGAAATATTAATAGAATTTGAAAGAACTGTTGTCTATTTTAATATATTTTAAAATGACATTTATTCCTGTGATGGCAATGCTGAATTTTCAGCATCATTACTCCAGTCTTCATTGTAACATGATCCTTCCGAAATCATGATGATTTGCTAATTTGATGCTCAAGAAACATTTCTTATTATTATCAGTGTTGAAAAAACTTGTGCTGCTAAAGAATTTCCGTGATACGTTTTTCAGGATTGTTTGATTTATAGAATTCTGAACAGAATTTATTTAAAATAGAAATCTGCTGGAACATTATAAAGGTCTTTACTGTCACTTTTGATCAATTTAATATATCCTTGCTGAATAAAAGTGGGTGTTTTTTCAAATAAAAAAATAAAAATCTTACTGACCCCCAAATATTTTAACAATAGTGTATACGGAAGAAACTGTATGAAAATGGACAGAATTAACTATGTAAAAAAAAAAAAAAACATGTCATCTAATTAAAAATTTGCTTGCAGTTAAAGTTGTGCTGAGGAAAGTACTAATTATCTTACATGAGCATCTGCATCACGGAGGAAGTTGGCACAATCATGATAGCCATTATATTCTGCCAGGTCCACTGCAGTAAACCCATCCGAATCTCTCTCCAGTGGACTGATGTGATTGTTCAGCAGCACTCGGCAGCACTAAGTGAACGAGAGATTACAGCTGTCATTCAAAACCTTCAAACACTCTTAAACTGTGCAATCCTCAGAGTTGTCATGATAAGGATTTGTGATTGGAACTGGACACCTCCAGTTCTCCATTCTCCGCTGCATCATGCAGGGGGGTCCCACCGCAGAGGTCTTTCAGGACTTTTGCTCCCATCAGTAAGAGACGCTCCACGATGCGATGGTGACCCTCGCTAGCGGCAAAGTGCAGTGCTGTGGCTCCATCCTTGTCCTGACAGGACAGATTCAACTCCGTGAAGGAGGCCTAAAGACTCAGAGACAGAGTCAGTGATAACTCTTACGCAACTTTCAAATATATTCAATAAAACCTGAGGGAAAGCATGCCAAAGTGACTGAAGCAGCTGTAACTCACCAGCCAGACCACCAAGGCGTAGTGCCCATGTGGGCAGCTGCATGCAACACACTCATGCCATCTTTGGCCTGCACAAGGACATTTGCACCACAGTCCTTCACCAGGTATTCAACCACATGCAGATGCCCCTCCTGACAGGCTAGATACAGTGGGGTGGCGCCCGTACCTGTCTGGCAATCCACACACCTGTACAAATACATTTTAGACTTTGCACCTAGACAAACATCATAATATAAATCTTTGCTTAACTCTTTCCCCGCCAGCATAAAAAAAAAAAACTGCCGGCCACCGCCATCATTTTTGATAATTTTCAGAAAAATTGAATGGACCCCAGAATATTTTGTTGTATGCATATTTGAACATGCAATAAATCAGAAGAAAGAACAGAGCCAAGCTGCTTTTAAACAAAAATCCCGTTTTATTCTAGCTTCATGCATTCCTTTTTTATGTAAATATGTACTAATTTTTTCATCATTTCCCGCGGTTTTTCAAGTATGGAGACGCTTGAAAAAGCATTCAGTTGCGTTCTAGACGTTGGGATAAGTCTGTGGCAAAATGCAGTACTTTTTCAGAATCAGAAGATGCGTAATAGCGCCCCCTACCGTAAACGGTCGACCTACAGCTCATACCACCATGCTTTAAGACAAACCATGTGCGAAATTCATAAGTCAGCACCACTGATGAGTATTTTCTCCTTAAAACTGCAGTGAACAAAGAGAGTCTCAAATACGTAGTTTGAAATCGCTGGTGTTTCTGACGTCACAAACTACCTTGTAACCAATCAGGTCCAGGTGTGATCGTCACGGAGTGGATCTCTGCGCTGGTGTGAGTGAATGGAGGCGGGGCTAACTTGCATATTTATAGAACCGTGTAGGTCTATACTAAATGAGACATGGTGTAGAGTTACATTCAAGCTATTTTAAGGCATGAATCATTTTTTTCAAGGAAAAAAAATCGTTTAATATGTAATTTTGGTGATAATATTGACTACAGGGGGACAGGGGACAGGTGTCAGGTATGCTTACATCACAATGTTCATCCTTTGAAATGAATCCAGTCCAATTCAGAAAATTCTGTTATACAAATCTTAAACTTTACAATTCAATTCACATATTCGCTTACATGTGTATTGCATGTAGGCCTATCCCAAACAAAAATGCCCAGTCGCTGTGTTCAGAATGAGTGTAATTGTTTTTCTAAAAAATATATTTTAAAAATTTTAGCAAATATTTAGTCTCCTCCACTGACCATTTAGCTTTGTAAGACATTAAACGTATGTAAATATATGCAGCACAGCACAGCACATAAAGTGAAAGATATTTTTGAACCTGAGAAAATAGTCAGATTCGAGCATTTATATGCTTAATTGATCTGATTATTTCAGGTCTACACCGCCCCTTGCAATCCGAACGAAATTTCAATTAGCTCACTACAGATTATTTGGTTCCCTGTAAATTTAGCTGTTAAGAGGTATACGCTCTATTGCATCATTAAGTAGAAGTTGGTGGTTGTGCAGATGTACAGTAAACACACAGTTGGCATCATGTGGCAGGTAAAAGGCTCCTCATGTATTATGGACAGAGCCCAGATGGTGGGTTTGACATGTGTCAAATGACCTTTTCCAAGACTCCCTGATGAGTAACAGCTCCCAAGAACTGGCAATTTGACTCTAAACTGCTGCCTTCATCTGTTTATTTGTTTAACCATGATGACTCATAGTTTTGCCCATACGCAAACATACACAAGTTATGTGGAGCATATAAAAGTAGTGATGAACTAAAATTACTCTATTTTCACAACATAAGAAAAACAATCATGCTTTGGTCAATCATAATTATGACATCTTATAAGTATGACATAAAAGGTTGAAATTACGAGAAACTAAGTAATAAATACGAAATAAAAAGTCTAAATTATTAGATACTAAGTCAATTATGAGATAACAAGTCAACATATTAAAATACTAAGTCAATTATGAGATTAACATTTGACATTTTTATGACTGTTCATAATTTGTCATAATTTTGACTCATAACTAATTTAGGACAGGGCTTAGATTAAGCCAGGAGTAGGCGTTTAGTTCAATTAGGACATTTAAGTACTTTTACAAACATATATTTTAAAACATTACTGGTGTGAATCTTGAGACAAAACAATATTTTACGATATGTTAAAAAAGCTCAAACATGCATTTTAGTCTTAAGCCTTGTCTATGAAACCAGGGGTTAGTATGTCACAATTTTGACATTTTGATCTATAGTATTTCATAATTATGATTTACCAAAGAATGACATTTTCATGTAGGCTTTTATATCTTTCTCATTAGTGTGGCATTCGAATTTCTGATTCATCCAAATAAATCGATTCATCCTAAACAGTTCTCTCTCATACAGCGTTCAAAAGCTTGACTGATTTTAATGAATCAATTCATATTAAATGGTCCTTTCTCTGATACAGCGTGAAAGTCTGATTCATTCTGGTGAATCAGTTTATTTTGTGTAAAGAAACCAATTAAATAACAATTAACCATTTGTTCTTCTTTATTTATATGCTGCTGTTCTTTATCGTCTTCGACTCATTTATATAATTTATTATATTTATATAAAAAATTATATTCTTTTAATTTGTATTTATGTTTTTTTTTTTTTTTTTTTGATGACATTTGTCCAAATTTTACTTGAAGAAAGCTGGTAACCTAAACAATTTTGGTTACCATTGGCTCCCATGAGGACAAAACAAAAACAAAATTTTCAAAATATCTTATTTTGTGTTCTGCAGAAAAAAAGTCTGAAGGACATAAAGGTCAGTAAATGATGACTGAAATGCTTCAATTTAGTTGAAACACCTTTTGTTGGTAGTTTGTACTCAACTACATACGGTATTCAAAAGAGCAGTCCGCCAGTAGTTTAAAGATTTTAAATTACGAGAAGCTTCTGACAAGCTTGAGGTTCAAAGTATACATACTGTACTGAAAGGTGAATTAAAGCGGAAGCTTTTTAGCCAGTCAGGGATGGCGTAACAGTCATGCAGTGAGCCTCACCGTGGGGAGCTGGACGTGAGCAGTTTGAGGGAGGTGAGATCTCCACTGGCTGCAGCGTAATGGACAGGTCGAGCTCCACAATCCGTCTGTGCCTCTGTACTGCCTCCCTCAAACAACAGCCACTGTACTGCCTCCGCATGGCCAAACCTGGCAGCCAGGTGCAGACCCGTCGCACCCTCGCCATCACGGTCCTGTAGGCCAAAACAAAGACAGGCCTCAATAGCCAATACCCAGTTTGAAGAGTTCTGAATTATGGGCATAGTAAGTAGCACATCACAATAAACTTTCAATACACTCATACGCCATCAGTGATATTAATAAAAGAGGTGCTTCTTTGCTTCCATTGTACATCCATCATCAATGACCTGTGTAATTGACAGTAAAGGAAACTGACACAGCAGCCCATTCTCAAGAACGCCATCAATCCCGCTGTCAAATGTAATTTTTCTCTCAATATATCATGGCACTCACCTCAATCCCACACTTCTCCCATCTCAGCAGCCACTGCAGCTCCCGCACATGCCCAGTGGCAGCAGCATCATGGGCAGCCGTAGCTCCATTTCTCGTACGGGTGTGGCAGGGGAAACCAGCTTCGTTTACCAGAAACTCCAGGCAGCCCAGTTGCCCGCAGCGGGCGGCGTGGTGGACAGGTGAAGCTCCCTGGGGTCTGTGATGGCTGCACTGAGGCATCCGGACACATGCAGGGCCCTCAGAGCCTCCACATCCCCCTCACGAGCTGCCTGAATGGCCCTGTGGAGCACCATGCTAGACCTCGGCAAGTCGAAACAAAAGTGGCAGGGGTCCTTGGGCTCTAGCCCAACTATCTCTCTCGCTCTCTCTCTAAAATGATACCTGAGCTTGCTGACAGATGTCCATGGGAGAGATGAAGGGGGTGGATAGCGCTAGCCAGAAATGTAACGAGAGCCCTCATTTGAACATTTATATCTGCTTATATTCTCAGATACAATAACAGAGTAGATGATGGGAGAAGGTGCTCCGCTTAAGAACAATGTGCAATAATAAGTTTAGCATGTGCTGGGTGATGATGCATCATCCAGTGTGTTATTAAGGGAAATAAATAAAGAAAATGTACTAATTTAGTTGTCATTGCACAACAAGCAGGGTACTTACCCACTGGGGCAATCTAGATGACAAGCAAAAGCAAAGCAGAATCCCAGTAAAAGAGCCTAAAAAATGTTATTTAGGACTTAAAATAGTTATAAAAAGTTATTCTCGAATTTTATACATATTTAATCAACCATATTTGATGTACTTATTATAGTTATTACACTAACTGGGTAATACTAACCCTGCACCGACCTACCCCTAAACCTAACCTTTACCCATGTAGTTACCTTATATTACCAGTATTTTCTTAGGTACTGTAAAATAAAGAAGCCTAACCAAAAATAGTAACACTTGTAACAACATGCCACTCTAGGCCTTCTGGTATCAATAAAGGCATCAAGAGCTGAATCTAATATACAGTACACTGTAAAAAGTGATCAGTTGACAACTTAAAAAAAGTGAGGAAATCCATTGCCCTAAAATTAAGTAAATTAACTTCAAGTATTTGAAAAAATTAAATTATGTGATCTTGTCAATACCAGCTAATTTATATTATAGACAATAACTTATAATAAGGCAACAAGCACTTTCAACATCAAGTTTGATGTTTGGCCCTTTATAGTAACATAAAGTTTACACTGCATCTAGACAAATAAGAAGTCCAAACTCTTGCAACGTTGCGCATATTTCACATTTATTTCACACCAGACAAAGTGTTAAGTGTCCACAGACATTAGAAGACACAGGTCCAACACTCAAAGAAGTTGAGCACTGAGTACACTACAGCCCATTCATTATGGTATAAAGTGGTTATCAGCCGTGTGCTAGACCACAGTTGGGTTTATATACAGAGAAAATCAACAAATATTGAAGCAATTACAGTAGCTACACTTAGTTTATATTGAGTTTCTCTTTTTTAAGTTTGGAATATTTGGATGGATGAAAGATGTTTATTCAAAATGATGCTCAGAAAGATGTGGTTCCATTGAGAGTGAAAGAGACACATTATCAACTACAAACCCTAAAAATCTTGCGAACAGTCGACAGTGATCCTTCAAAGCGGTAAAATAATACGAATGAATCTATTATTTTTATGTAAATGCTACTCTTATACTGTATGGAGGTAAATGGAATACATTTGATACATTTCATTTAAAAGCGGAATAAATATGTACAGCATGCTATCATATACATAGCATAATCAAAGACAGGAATGGGTAAAAAAAACGTCAGGGCACTGGGAGGTATGACTGTCAACATATTGTCCAAAACGTAATCGTCTGTCCCTCATTTACACTTCAGATCCATAATGTAAGAGTCTATAAAGGCATACTTATACTTAAACTTCTCCTTATGAAGAAACCGTTTTAAAGGGTGAAGACCAGAACTGCTCAAATTTCTCAGATACATTCAAAGCTGCTACATTTTGTGTTATTTGGGTTGGCTGACCCATCGCACAAAACATCAATCCTCATGAGCAACATGCTAAATGGCTGACTGACCAATAGCATGAGCCAAAACCAAACGAGAGATTTCTGAGTTCATCAGCCTCTGGTAATACCTCTTTAAGATGTAGTTGTCATGACAGGAAACACGGCTTTTCTATACTTAGTATACACACATCTTCATCGTACAAGGCAAAGGGTGGAGCATAAAACAATACAACAGATACATTTCTACAGCTGAGATAAATAAAACGTTCTCTATATTGGGGATCACAAAACATTTAGTAAAATCTGAGATTATAGACTTTCTGTTTTATGTTGTAACACTAAAACTGGATCTTCTCTTACAAGATGTCACCTGCCTAGGAAAACACCATGTAATAGGTTTGAATACAGATATTCTATTATAACATGTAAGGCTGGGATGACCTAAACAAAAAGAGGAACTATCCAATCAAGATACAGTGTTTCTGAACATAAACCTCCTGCATAATATTATTCGAAATTTGTCTTGTAATGTGCACTGATGTATTTGCGTTCAGTGTATCAGTAACAGGAAATTTAGCAACACCGCTCTCTAATTCTGTGCGTAAAAATAAGCTGATGAAAAGTGAACATTAAAGAAGCTGATCCTCTTAGCAGCAGAGCTCTAGTGCAAATGAACCAAAACGAACCTGGTAAATAAAGCTCATTATCAAAAGTGCAAGGTGAATTTTTTTTGTAGTACACTACAAAGAGTGACCTCATAATAAATTATGTTTATAAAACATAGAATGCTTAATAAATAAGTAAACGTAAAGATGTAATGTAAAAAAAGACATTACAGATGAAAGTAAAACAAACTAAACTTCTGTATGGGAGACATTTTGTACTTTTGCGATGCTGATTTTTGTCGAAATAACAGAGAATTGCCTCTTTTAGTCTAAAATCGATCTCATTTTATCTTCTATTATCCGCGACTTCAAAATGAGCTCTGCATCTCTTCGAAAAGCACAATGATCACGGCAGAATGATCAAAAGGAAGAGGCAACTACTGAAGCCCAGGTAAAAGCACTTGACATTACTTTGAAGCAGCACATACAGAAACAGAGCATCGAGTCGAATTTACAAATGAACGGATGCAGTTAAAAGTAGGGCAGTGTCTATGATGCCGTTTTGCCATTCTAGCTTTTAGCTACTGTATGGGAGCGGGAAGTGCTAAATATATTTCAATGTTGTAAATGTACACTAAATAGGGCCTGAAACACACACATAAACACACATTCTGTGAAGCCAAGCCCGCAGTCTATGGTTGGCATGGACAGACTGAGGGGAAATGCTGGGACGGGCAGGAAAGAGGCAGCTGTGATGACATGGGGACAGGGCACTTATGATCACATGACCTAATTACATCACTAAGGCCTGTTAGGCCTTTTTATGGTTTGAGCCAGAGGAAAAAAAAATGATTTCACATCCTCATCTGTCCTGATTTTCTTCTGGAAAGCTTAGACCTGTGGGTAGAGAGAGAGAATAGGAGAAATTCAGCGATATCACTGTGACCATGACCACTTTACCCAAAAATGGGTAACAGGTCTGTTTTGACATCAAAGACCTTGTGTCTGTCTAAACTAACTGTTAAATGTCACTGACATTTTGGACATCTGTCTTGGTAGAATTAGGCAGATGCCAACACAGAGGTGTTAATTTAGTATTATTTAAAGTGCCCCAATTATGCTATTTTGAGGTTCATAATTTTTTTTCGGAGGTGTCTGACAATAAGTATACCAAAAAAAAAAACTTTAATAATATACATTGCTCTGCTCTGATTGGCCAGATGGCTCAGTCTGTTGTGATTGGTCTACCGTTTACAGCGCGTGTCGGAAATGAAACTCTTATTACACATCTCAATTCCAGCTCTGAAGGCTTCCTCAGTGCTTGATACATAGTGATACAAACAGTAACATAGGGGTTTTTCCGTATCAATTCCAGAGCGAGTCCTCATCTTTTTGAAGTGCATGCAAAGTGGATTCACAGCACTGAAAACAATAGGTTACTGTCGTAACCCCGGTTCTCTGAAACATCGAGTGGAGAGATCCACCTATGGGAAGGGCATCCGTACCTGACCTCTGCAGAAGCATCCAATTGCACCAAGTCTGGCTAGACAGACAGAAGCGCGCAGCCAATGCCAGGTGAGGCCACACCCCCTCACCTACGGGCATATAACCGCTGTGCGCGCTGCTATTCTTCAGTAAGTATATTCGCTTCTCGTGCGGCAAGCGGGGCAAAGCTGGTGGATCTCTCCACTCGATGTTTCAGAGAACCGGGGTTACGACAGTAACCTATTGTTCTCTTTCATCATCTCGTGTTCGAGATCCACCTATGGGAGAGACATGGACAGCTCCCCGATTGCCCAATACACTCACAGTGAGGTTCTGAAAGCCAGAGAAGACGGTCACCTCGGAGAGGCGGTGCCTGACACGTCCATTAATCATGAACCTGCAAAGGTGACGCCACACCTAACTGTGTGGACAAGCAGGACATGAAACATGCATGAGACACATACATGATAGTAACCCCAACTCACCAAAGCACATAAACTATACCCAGAAAGGGAAGTAAATGTTTGGTGACAGGAATGAACATGGCCAGCCGGCCCATTCACTCCTGTTGGTTTTCCCAACAGGGTTACAGGGAAGAGCTAAGAAGACCCCACCCCTAAAACCGAATGTGCTACCGAGGTTCTGGTGACATCCAGCCGGTAGTAACGCACAAAGGTATGAGGAGAAGCCCAACTGGCTGCGGAGCATATGTCCTGCAGTGACACTCCCCTAAACAAAGCCCAAGAGGCGGCTAAGCCCCTTGTGGAATGAGCTCTGATGCCCCTTGGGGGCTGCACTCCCTTTGCTTCATAAGCCATAGTTATAGCGTCCACAACCCAATGTGAAAGGCGTTGCTTCGATATGGGACTCCCTCTGTGCGGGGGGGGCCCATGAAACAAAGAGCTGGTCGCTCTTCCGGAAAGCATTGGTCCTGGTCATATATGCCTGTAAAGCACGGACCGGACACAGAGCATTCAGCCTCTGATCCTCTAGAGAGGTAAAAGGTGGAGGGTGAAAAGCGGACAGCTCCAACACCTCCGAAGTGAACGCAGGAAAGCACTTCGGCATGAAGGCCGGGTTAGGCTTAAGGGAAACCTTATCTCCATTGAGGGAGAATTTAGTGCACGAGGGGTGAACCGAGAGTGCATGTAGCTCACTGACACGTTTAGCAGATGCCAAGGCCAAGAGCAAAGCTGTCTTGAAGGACAGCAGCTTGAGGGAAATACTTCCCAGAGGCTCAAAAGGATGTAGAGACAGCGCTTCCAGCACCATGGAGAGGTCCCACTCCGGAACAGTTCTCCTGATGACTGGCAAAGAGCGGCGTGCACCCTTCATAAATCTGCGGATTAGAGGGTGCTGCCCGACAGTAGAGCCCTCAAAACCCACATGACAGGCTGAAATCGCAGCCAAGTAGACCTTAATGGTGGAAAAAGACCTCCCTTTTTCCATGAGGTCTTGAAGGAAACACAAAATATCAGGAACTGAGCACTGATAAGATGTGAGACCGCGCCCATCGCACCACCCTTCGAACACTTGCCACTTACAGCCATATAAGGACTGTGTAGAGACGGCCCTGGCATTCTGAATAGTGGCGACCACACGCGGCGAAAGCCCAAGTGCGTTCAGGTTCGTCCTCTCACGGGCCAGGCCCAGAGAGCCACCCTGTCCGGGTGGGGGTGGTAAATCTCCCCGTTGGCTTGGGACAATAGATCCGTGCGAAGGGGAAGGCGCCACGGCTCGGCGTATAACAGAGGAATTATCTCCGCCAGCCATGGTGCTTTGGGCCACCTGGGTGCTATCAGAATGAGAGACAGGCCCTGCTCTCTCACCCTGGCCAATGTGGGAATTATCAGGCACAAGGGAGGAAAAGCATACAGGAGCACTCTGGGCCATGGGTGGGCCAGTGCGTCTATCCCGAGGGGCGCGTCCATGTCCCTTAGAGAGAAGAACATAGGACAATGGTAGTTTTCGCGCGAGGCGAACAGATCTACGCTCGCCCGTCCGAATCTCATCCATAGCATTTCCACTATCTGCGGGTGAAGACGCCAATCTCCGTAGATTGGGTTTCCCCTTGATAGCAGATCCGCGCCTCTGTTCAGAATGCCCGGAACATGAGTTGCGCGTAACGACAGGAAAACCCGTCTGCTCCACACCAAAAGCTTGTAAGCTAGAGCGTGGAGCTTCGACGAGCGCATGCCGCCCTGACGGTTGATATAAGCCACAGCCGTGGTATTGTCGCACCGTACTAGAACGTGATGTCCCTGCAGGCGAGGCAGAAAAAGATTCAGAGCTTTCCAAATGGTTAAAAGCTCTAAATAGTTTATGTGCACTGAACGTAGTCTGTTCGGCCACAGACCGTTCACCGTTCTGCCCTCCTGGGTGGCACCCCAGCCTGTTAAGGACGCATCTGTCGTCACAACTTTCCACATCGTAACCGCCCCAGAGGGGTTCCCCGTGCGTAAAAGTCCTCGCTCTCCCAGTGGTGCAAGGCTGCCGAGCAGGGCGCGTGTCACTGTTACCGAGCGGCAAAGGTCGCGAATCAGGCTGAAATGTAGTGACAAAACCCATTTCATGAACGCCCTCATCCTCAGGAGTCCCAACGGCACAACTTGGGTAGATGAAGCCATGAGACCCTGCAGCCTGAGACATGTGCGATATTGCACTTTCGCCCCCTCTCTGAACTGCGACAGACAGTTCATCAGAGAACGAACGCGCTCTTGAGAGAGACGCGCTCGCATGGAGACCGAGTTCAACTCCAAGCCCAGGAAAATGACATTCTGACTGGGCGTGAAATTGCTCTTGCTCACATTCACTTGGAACCCGAGCGATGTGATGTGCGCGAGCACACGGCCGGTGTCCTGCAACACCTTGTTCTCCGATTCGGCTATGATGAGCCAATCGTCTATGTAAGTCAGGATTCTCAGACCTGATATTCTCAGGGGTGCTAAGCCCGCCTCCGCGCACAGACAGAAAGACCGGGGACCTCAAACTGAGTCCAAACGGAAGAACTGTGAATTCGTAACATATGCCCTGGTAGGCGAAACGAAGAAACTTTCTGTGCGGAGGATAGATGCTTATGTGAAAGAAAGCATCTGACGATGACTGACTGATGGGGCATCGAGTCCAGTTCACGGCCGCGAGCCTTCGGCCATTCATGACTGAGTGAACCAGTCGTTCTGTTTTATGGCACGGGCGAGTGCGCCTTGTGTCAGCATTCTGAAATTGTATTTCCTCAAATGTTTGTTCAACACTCGAAGGTCCAAGATAGGGCGGAGAGAGCGCCTTTTTTCGGGACCAGAAAATAACGGGAGTAAAATCCCTGGTTCATCAGATTGTTTAGGAGAGATGAAATTTCCTCTTTCAGAATGTGAGAGGCGTTCTCTTCCGTGTGAGAAAAGAGAATCCCGTTGAAATGCGGGGGTCTTACTGCGAATTGCAATCTGTAACCCTGCATTACTGTACGCATCACCCACTCGGGAGTTGAAACGGTTCGCCAAGCCGCTTCGTGACTCGCGAGTGCTCCCGCTCGGGCCAGAGCGGGGCTGTGTGAGACCAACAGGTTTATTTGTGATGCAATGGCGCCATCTAGTGGGCACACTAGAGGCGGCATGCCGGGGTTCGGAGGGGATTTCTCCCTCTGCAAAGAGATTAGTTCTCTCTGCGGAGAGAGGTTTTCTCTCCGAGACGAATTCATTTGATTCGTATTTTTTTGTGTTTTGTGTGTTTTGTGTTGGGCAAACACTGGGGCCGAAGCCTTTATTGAGAGAGTGAGGGGAACAGAGTGTGGGCAGTGTGGTGACACTGGGACTAAACTTTCCCTCACAGGGGGTCCCCTGAACGTGGGGGGAAAACACACATCTCTCGAACACACGAGCTGGGCAGTCTCGACAGACGGTGAGCTGACCCATCCGCGGGACCCCTTGCGTCTTTTGGACGGGGGTCCTAGAAGAGGAGGGGAGTCCGAAGGGCTCGCGGCCCGTGAACATGGACTCGATGCCCCCATCGGCTGAACATCAGGCAGGCCGCTTGCGTTTCGAGTCGGTGGGGTTGGAATTCGCAGGTCTCCCGGCCGCGGCCGCGGTGGGAGCGGGCTTACCCCAGTACTTGTTTGTAGGTGCTGGGTTATGTTGCCGTGGGGGTGGTTTGTTGCGGGGCTTTTCCTTGCCCTGATGAAACTGTCGTCCCGCAGCCTGTGGGTTAGGCAAACGCACATGGGGCGCCTGGCGTGGGACTGCCTTCCTGGGAAGGCAAAGTTTGAAAGCCTCATCCTCCTTCTTCTTATCGTCACACCGTTGTTGCATCAGTGCGACGGCGGGGCCGAAGAGAGCCCGGCCGGGCTCCACCGGCGCGCCCGCGATGCGCCGTTTCTCACGTCAGGGAGTCCTGACATGTTCAGCCAGAGCGCGCGCTCTCCCACCACGGAAAGCGCCATAGAGCGCCCGCAAGCTTGGACGGCCTGCCGGGCGTTACAGAGGACGAGGTCGTTCACCGTGAGGATCTCCTTCCACAGGGTTTCGGAAGGATTTCCCTTTTCCAACTGTTGCCCTAATTCCTCTAGGATCTCCGCCTGGTAGGCGGAGAGGGGCGAAGAGACGTTAAGGTAGGGTGACCAACTGTCCTGTTTTCCCAGGACATGTCCTGTTTTCATATAACAATATAACAAATTTCTATCCATACAGAGGAGGCATAACCTACTTTAAATGTATTGAAATTAATAAGGTTTCTTTGAGTAAACTTCGAGTATCATTTGAGTAGGCCTATCTGTTTGCCGGGCCGAGTGTCCTGTTTTTTCAGGACAAAATATGGTCACCCCAGTTAAGGGCCCTGACAGCCACGGCCGAGGACTTATAAGCTGCCGGTGAACGGAGGCAGCAAAACGGTCCATCTTGTTGGGCAAGACCGGCTTAGGGGGAGCGAGCAGCCCGCCCTGAGCGGGGTTAAGGTGCCTGGCGATGGAAGGCTCAACGGCGGGAGGTTCGCCCATACCGTGCGCTGCCATGTCCTTAACCTCGAGTCCCGTGAGACCGTGTCTGAAGTCGAGCGGGTCGCTCCAATAATGCCTCATGTGCTTAGCGCACGCCGGTAGGATGGGGAAGAGTTGTTTCCTCGGGCCGGGAGGTGGTCCCAGCACTTTCCCATCATAGATATCCCTCTCCTGGTCGGTGGCGCTCTGTGGTGCCGGCCATTCAATGTTGAGACGAGCGGGCCGCTCGCTCACACACTTCCAGGAGGATGGCTTGAGGCAAAGCCGCGTGGGCGGTAGCCTGGGGAACACCAGAGGGCGGGATGGCCTCCTCGTCCTCTGAAACCCCAAGAATGGCCGCATCCTCATCTTCGCCAGAACCGGGCGGTTCGTGGGCGAGAGCGAGGTTTTCCTCGAAGATGTCCTCTTCGGGGAAGGCGGGATTGGGCTGGTCAGCCCAGATGAGAGACGTTGCGCCCCGGGAGGCCCCCGGTAGCGCGTCGTCATCACCGTGTCCCCCGTCCGAGTCAGAAGGGCTGAGCCCGGTGCACTGTGTCACTGCCACCTTAAAACGGCGATTAAGCAGCTTCCTAGGCAGCATGAGGCAGAAACTGCAATTCTCCGGGTTCTCCGGGGCTTCCCGAGCGTGCTTAGGACCCAAACAGACCACGCAAAGCTGATGGAGATCCTTAGCTGCGATAAGGGCCCCACACGCGGCCGGGCAGGCCCGTGATAGGCTATTCCCTGGAGAGGCTGCAGGCTTAGACAGTGACATACCAGCGAAGAAATCGGAGAAATCCGTGGCAGGCAGCCGTGAGGAGAAACGGTGAAAATAGCGAGAGCGTGGGCGGCTCCGAATGCAAAGCAGCAGCAGTTGAAATGAACAACTGTCACGTCCGGCGGAGGCTGATCTGGCCGATATGTCCTCCTGAAGACACGAGGGTGAGCAGTGTAAAGTCAACCGACCTGTGAGATGCAGAGATCGCGAGAAGCGAATGTCAACTGAAGAATAGCAGCGCGCACAGCGGTTATATGCCCGTAGGTGAGGGGGTGTGGCCTCACCTGGCATTGGCTGCGCGCTTCTGTCTGTCTAGCCAGACTTGGTGCAATTGGATGCTCCTGCAGAGGTCAGGTACGGATGCCCTTCCCATAGGTGGATCTCGAACACGAGATGATGAAAGAGAACAGCGTCTTCTCTTCATGTCGACATCACAAACCAAACTCTTCCAGTCTCATTTACAACTACAGTGTTTGATGGCGGGTCAAAGTAGATGTTATTCGCAGACAGCCAATAAACACCATAAGGCTGGCATTATGCAAATTTATTACATTGTTACGTAGCTATGTAACAGGAAGTGAGACTGGAATTGGTGACGTTTCATTTCGGCAGTTCACTTTTTTCGGCACTTTAATTTTTATTCACAAACAGCTATATTACACACTGCATGAAAGTAACATTTGAAAAAGCCTAATAAATAAGCACTTTAATTTAATTGTAGTTTTAGCTTTTGTCATTTAATACTTTTATTTTTTGAAATATAGCTTTTAGTTATTTTAGTACTTAAACTTATTTTATTTCAGTGAGTTGCCTATGCAACATTTCACATTTTTATATATTTTTAATTACATTTTTTTTATGAAAGTTTAAGTTCTCTTTCATAGGTTCTCTCAACGCTGCGGAAAGCGCAGTGGGATATTCTCTGAATGTGCCGATTGTCTGAAGCCTTATAGAATCACGCCAATTCATTGGCTGATGGCGTCCGCGCAATATGGCTCCGCCCCGACGCTCTTACGTCGCATCATACGTATTCGCGCGCGCGCCATCTGCTCCTCTGATTTCTCTGCCTTCAGAACGAAGCGGTCACGTTTGCCCTTCGCTCGTGATTTTTCTGAGCTACAATTACATTTGGATTATTCTCGGCGCTTCTGCGACTGTTCAAGCGGAACTCTGTTTCTCCTTACGGTGAAGCTGCCATGGATTACAGACGCTGTACTCCGCCATGTGCTCGTTACATCGCTAACGACGACCCACACAGTAAGTGCGTTAAATGTTTGGGTTTTTCACATGCGCGTGAGGCAGTTATAGGATCGTCTAAATGCAAATTCTGTGAAAATTTGTTGCTCAAAACCCTCAAATTGCGGCTCGCGGTCTTTGAGAGGGAATCATTCGTCTCCCCCTGTCGCGCTCCCGAGGCCTCTCGAGGATCCGCGACCTGGGGTTCGGATGTAGAGCTTGAGGATGCGGAGTTCGAGCAGACGAGCCCCGCTCTTTCTCTCCCTCCCTCCCCTCGGCACGCGCGAGACATGCCAGTCGAATTTTCACACGATTATTTGCGCCCCAGCCCGGGAGCACGCGACGCGGTTTCTTTCGGGCTGGAGGATATACTTTTTACCGAGGCTTCCGACTCCGAGGATTTCGGGCCTACTCTCGCCGACGAGGTTATTCCGCCGAGCGGCCAGGAAGCGCGGCCTACTGCGGCCTACGCGGAGCTCGTTGACGTGCTTTCGCGCGCTACGGAGAAGCTCACTATTGATTGGCCCGACGAGCCACGTGAGTCTCAGTCGTCGAAACTCGACGAAAGGCTTCTCAGTGGCCCTAATTCTAGGCCTCAACGGAGGAAGCTGCCATTTTTCAGTGATCTGCATCATGAGATCTCCAGATCCTGGAAGCAGCCTTTCTCTTCGCGCCTCACTAATGCGGCTGCTGCTGATTTCACCAACCTGGTAGGTTCTGTGGAACAGGGCTATTCCGCCATTCCGGCGATTGAGGAAACTTTAGCCGACCATCTTGCTCCGTCGTCTGCGCCGTCCTGGAAGTCGCGCCCCCTTCTCCCTTCTAAAGCATGTAGGACTACTTCCTCTCTGATTGGGAAATCCTACATGGCGGCTGGGCAGGCAGGCATGACCCTGCACACTATGGCCATTCTTCAGGCCTACCAGGCGGACGTCCTGAAGGAAATGGACGAGGGTGACGGTGTGACCCCTGAAGCGGTCAAGGAGCTTCGTAAGGCTACGGATTTAGCCTTAAGAGCCACCAAGCATACCGCACGTGCTATAGGTCGCTCTATGGCTGGTTCTGTTGCGGTGGAGCGCCACTTGTGGCTTAATCTCACGGAGATCCGTGATAAAGAGAAGGTTTTCCTCTTGGACGCCCCCATTTCTCAAACAGGGTTGTTTGGTGAGGCGGTCAACACAGTGGTTGAGAAATTCCGCTCCTCCAAATCCCAATCGGCCGCGTTCAGACAGTTCATGCCCAGGAGGGCTAGGGAACCTTCTGCTCCCCCCCCGGTGCGACCCAGAGAACGTCCCTCTCATAGACCGGAGTTCTCTTCCAGAAGAAGCGAACCAGGGCATCCCCCACCTGCCACGGTTTGGGGAGCCCGCGGTCGCCCGTTTCCCCGTCAACGGCCTCACAAGCGCCTCCAGTTGA
This sequence comes from Chrosomus eos, assembly GCA_036326025.1. NCBI lineage: Eukaryota > Metazoa > Chordata > Actinopteri > Cypriniformes > Leuciscidae > Chrosomus > Chrosomus eos. The sequence continues at coordinate 24,515,280 of CM070823.1, read as the reverse complement.
AGCGGTCCGACAAACCGACTGCTCCGGCGGCGCAGAGCCGTTCCTGACCCTCCGGTCAGAAAAAGGAGAGCTCCTCTGGTTCCTCAGGGTTGGGTCAGACCGCGCAAGCGTTTCTGCCCACCTCCCAGCTCTCCTTTCCTTGCCCTGTCACCTTCGCCACTCAGAGTGTCTCGAAGTGCAGGCCATATTTCACCTTCTCTACTCAGTCTGGTGCGGGAGGAAGGAGACGCTTTCGGCTTTCTCCCCTCACCCCCCACGCTCTCTATAACTACCGGCCGCATCCTCGGAGGCACTTTCCGTTTTCCTCCGAAGCAGGCGGACCTGGTCACCATGACGATGCCTCCCATCACGTGCCAGGACGCCGATGGCCCTCCTGCACAGTCAACCTCTTTACCCCAGGAGCGTCAACACGGCACCCTTACTCAGGTATGTCGTCTGCATTACAACATCCCTCCTCCTCTATCACATTTCCTTCCAGAGTGGGAACGCTTACCAGGGGTATCGTCCTGGGTTCTTCGCACAATTCGGTTCGGCTACACTCTTCAGTTTTGCCGCAATCCCCCCTGTTTCAACGGGGTGTTTCCTACTGTAGTAGACAGCGCCGCTCAGGCTTCTGTACTGCAGCAGGAAATCTCTTCCCTCCTTCTCAAAGGAGCAATAGAGGAGATTACTCCAGGGGAAACCGAGCGGGGCTTTTACAGCCGTTACTTCCTGGTCCCGAAGAAGGGCGGCGGTTTGCGTCCCATACTGGACCTCCGCCGGCTGAACTTCGCCCTTTACAAAGGGAAATTCAAGATGTTGACGCTGAAAGCTATCATATCTCAGATTCGGCCAGGGGATTGGTTCGTGACGATAGACCTAAAGGATGCTTATTTTCACATCCAGGTTGTACAGCGACACAGGCAATTCCTCAGGTTCGCCGTTGGAGAAAGGGCGTTCCAGTACAGGGTCCTTCCCTTCGGCCTATCTCTAGCTCCAAGGACATTCACAAAGTGCATGGATGCAGCTCTGGCCCCATTGCGGCTCCAGGGCATCCGTGTTCTAAATTACCTGGACGATTGGCTCATTTTAGCCCAATCCAGGGAGCTAGTGGCCCACCACAGAGACGTCGTTCTGAGTCATATCCAGTCTCTCGGTTTGAGGTTGAACTCGGAGAAGAGTGTTCTTGCTCCGGCTCAAAGCACCGTTTTCTTGGGGGTGAACATGGATTCCGTTCTCATGCAGGCCCGTTTGGCCCCTGCACGGATTTCCAGCTTGACGACATGCTTGGCTCGTTTTTCACTAGGCCATCATGTGTCTGTGGGCACCTGCCGCAGGATGCTGGGCCTTATGGCTGCGGCCTCCTCCGTGCTACCGCTGGGCCTACTCCACATGAGACCCTTCATGTGGTGGGTGAAACTCTCAGGGGTTCGACCCTCCGGGTCAACCCTTCGCCTACTGAAGGTATCGCGCAGTTGCTTTCGAGCCCTGTCAGTTTGGCGGGACCCTCTTTTTCTTCGGAAAGGGGTCAGCATGGGTGCGGTATCTCGTCGCCAGATGATTACGACGGATGCCTCTCTCACCGGCTGGGGAGCGGTTTTCGAGGGCAGACCAGCGTGTGGGGTCTGGACCGGAGAGGCTCTCTCCTGGCACATAAACTGCCTGGAGTTAAGGGCCGTTTTTCTGGCTCTGCTTCATTTCCTCCCTCTTCTGGAGGGTCACCATGTCATTGTCAGAACGGACAATATGGCAGTGGTGTCTCATGTGAACCGGCAGGGAGGTTCTCGGTCGCGCACCCTAGACAGGCATGCGCGTCACCTTCTCCTGTGGTCTCAGAGCAGATTCCTATCTCTAAGAGCGGTTCATGTCCCAGGGGTTCTGAACCTCGCAGCAGATTTTCTGTCGAGACAGAAACTCCGATCGGGAGAATGGATGTTGAACCGCCAGACGATGGCTCTAATCTGGAAGGTTTTTGGAGAGGCGGAGGTGGACCTCTTTGCATCTCAAGAGTCATCCCAATGCCCTCTTTGGTTCTCCCTGAGTCCCCCGGCCCCATTGGGGATAGATGCGTTCGCTTACCCTTGGCCAACGCAGAAACTCTATGCCTTCCCGCCCATCAAACTGATCCCGGCGGTCTTGGCCAGAGTGAGAGAGAGCGGAGTCCGCCTCCTCCTGGTAGCTCCGTTCTGGCCATCTCAGCCATGGTTTTCGGAGCTAGTTCCTCTACTGGAGTCTCCCCCCTGGAGGATCCCGGTCAGGGAAGATCTGCTGTCCCAGCTACAGGGCAGGATATGGCATCCTCGCCCAGACATGTGGAAGCTGTATGTTTGGCCGATCAGAGGCCGTTAGCATTAAGCTCCGGTCTCCCAACTGACGTTCAGGAGACTATTGCGAGTGCTAGAGCTCCTTCTACAAGGAGATTATATTCTTCCAAATGGAAGGTTTTTGAGACTTGGTGTTTAGCACATGATAAGAGCCCAGTTAACTGCCCTGCTGGTTCAGTACTGGAATTCCTGCAGGAGAAGTTTGCGGCTGGAGCAGCCGCTACCACTCTCAGGGTTTATGTCGCGGCTATTGCAGCGCATAGGGAATCGGATGAGATTCCCCTAGGCAAGTTAAGGTTAGTTTCTGCCTTTATGCGTGGGGTGAAGCGCCTGAAACCGGCTCGCTCCCTAGAGTCCCCTCATGGGATCTTTCTGTTGTCCTAGAGGGTTTGACGAAAGCCCCCTTTGAGCCCTTGGAGTCAGCTCCGGATAGGATTCTGACTCTTAAGGTTTCTCTTTTGTTAGCTTTGTCCTCGTTAAAGCGGGTGGGAGAGTTACAAGCTCTTTCTGTTAGCGAGTCCTGCTTGGACTTTGCCCCTGGCCTGGTCAAAGTTTCCTTGAGGCCGAGACCAGGGTATGTCCCCAAGGTTCTTTCCTCAAGTTTCCGCTCTCAGGTAGTTAACCTTAATGCTTTCCACCCTCCTCCATTTTCATCTGAGGAAGATAGGGAGCTTAACTTGCTCTGCCCAGTTCGTTCTCTTAAGATATATGTAGACCGCTCAGGCGGTTGGAGGAAATCTAACCAGCTTCTGGTTTGTTTCGGTGCTAGCCGCCGTGGGCTTGCTGCATCGAAGCAGAGGATTTCTCACTGGGTCACAGAGGCTATCTCGTTGGCTTATGGGGTGCGTGGCTTGCCTTCACCTCTTAACATTAGAGCACATTCCACCAGAAGTGTAGCATCTTCTCAAGCTCTTTTCAGAGGAGCACTTTTGGAGGATATTTGTGTTGCGGCAGGCTGGTCCTCTCCGCATACTTTTGTAAGGTTCTATAGCTTGGATCTTGACATGACCCCGGGTTCCCAGGTTCTTTCTGTTTGAACTCGTTTCGGTCGTTGTCTCTTTTATCTACCAGTCATAAAAGCGCTCTAGCTTGGCGAGTTTGGTAGTCCGTTCCCACTGCGCTTTCCGCAGCGTTGAGAGAACCTATGAAAGAGAACGTCTCTGGTTACTTACGTAACCTATGTTCTCTGAATAGGGAACGAGACGCTGCGTTAGCGGCCAAGCTCCTCGCGCTGCTGACAGTTTCTTTTCGGCAGAGAAATCTGAGGAGCAGATGGCGCGCGCGCGAATACGTATGATGCGACGTAAGAGCGTCGGGGCGGAGCCATATTGCGCGGACGCCATCAGCCAATGAATTGGCGTGATTCTATAAGGCTTCAGACAATCGGCACATTCAGAGAATATCCCACTGCGCTTTCCGCAGCGTCTCGTTCCCTATTCAGAGAACATAGGTTACGTAAGTAACCAGAGACGTTTTCAACTAAGTATTCAACTAATATAAATGTTTTCTTTTATTTCAGCTGTATTTCAATTAATACATTTTTGTAATAATAACACGTGTTCAACACAGAAGTCAGAGATTTTGACATAAAAAAAACTATGCAAGGTGAAGGCAGGTTTCATTAAAAAAAAACATTGAGCAAAAAGCTGAGAAAATCACGTTTTTGTTAAAGACTATATCCACATCGGATTTAGAACAATGATCAAAACACAGATTGAGTAGATCGAGTACATCAACACCCCTAATGCTTGCACAGTCATATACCTCGTCCTGGGTCGACATTTCATTCAGTAACATTAGGTAGTTTTGATTTATATACTTTTTAATGTTAATAATTGCCTTATTTTACATAAGCATATAATTACATACAGTAGATATCGCTTGTTTCTGCATCTTCTTCGCTTGTGTTTTGATCAGAAGATTCAGTACTCTTTCAGATGCGTAATAGCCGCCCCCTACCATATAACAGTGAAAATTTCGGCAATGTCGGGGAAACATTTTCTCACAAACGACGGATAATTCTGTCAATGGCGGGGAAAAGTTAAAGGTTTTTTGGTTTATTTTTGGTTTATAAAGAAACTTGTTATTGTTTTGGGTTGTTACTTAATGTTTAATGTAAAATCTTGAAAATCCTAAAGCAAAATTAGTTAAAACATAACAATTAATGAGAGGCTATTATTGAATGAAGACTTTATATGTGTTATTGTGACTGTGCTAAAGGAAATGAAAATCACTGAATTTATTTTGAATACCTGATAGTTCCTGCCAGCAGTGGGTTGAATGCGTACAACCAGTCATGCATCTCTTTGTCATTGCCTGCTTGGAGGAGAATGCTGCGGTGCTCAGTGCATACTGAAAAAGTGTTAGGAGCCTGGAAACAAAACATCACATGGGTTGACAAAATCAGTAGACAAAAAGCTAGACAGCTATAGCTAGCTGACCACTTTCCTCAGTAATCATGTGTATAATGTCATTGGATGAGGAATCAATGGCTCTTACCCTCAGCATGGTCTGCTTATCTTCGCTGTACTCCACCTGAGCAGAGGACAGGTTGATGACGGCTCTCTCCACGCAGTCTCTCTCACTTCGGTACAGGTAGACGTAAGGCCGTCGCACCACAATGTACCGCTTCACCCAGCCACTGGTGTGTGGCTCAAGAAAGTGTAGATAGCCTTTCTTTGACACAATTGGGCTGCAGTCATAGGAAAAATTATAACAGATTTATAACAAATTATTTGCAGGGCAATCAATAACATCATACATTAGGATGTTAAAAGTTAAGGACAAAAGTTTTTCTACTTGCTGTAAATATATTTAATTGTCTTTAGTGCAACTTTAAAAGAACAGTTAGCACTAAAGTACATTTTAGTTACAAATATTTCATTGTACAATTCAACAGTGGACTAAACTTTACGTCATACATACATAAGCAAAAGTTTAAGTTATCAGTGTCATTGTAGAAATAATTTGCAAGCATATTTTATTTATTTTGCAACTGAAAGTGTACAATATGGGAGTTTTTCATAAGAAAATAAATGTTTTTTCATATTTAAATTTTTATGAAATTTAATGTACATTTACTTGTCATTAAATTACTGAAAAGTAGTAAAAACTGCTATACGAGTGTTTATTATACAACGGCAGAGAAAGTGACTGCAACTTTCTCACTTCTGACAAACGTAATCAATCTCTCAATATTTTTTAGAAAGTCATATAAACTATCATGGATTTTTCTTTTGTTACTAGAGCAAATGGGAGCACATAAGTTATATTTTTGACAACTTCCGCTTCTAAGAACCCTGGAAATGTGAAAAGGGTCTATTGGGACAATTAAAGAGATAAAAGAAACAGTATTTGTCATGTGATCTCAACATGGCAGCCACTATGTAAGAAATGGTTTCCAGGCTACTGATACTGTATGACTCTGTATGAGAGTGTACATTATTTTACTCATACAAGTACTACTTCTTAAGTTGTAAAACTTTTATTACAAAGGCTTTTTTCAAATCTGGTTTGTTTTTCTAATTGATCTTTAGGTCATTTTGCAAGTGATCAATCTGATTAATTTATACAGATAGTTGAAACTGATGTAGATACACCTGATATGTGACCCTGGATCACAAAACCAGTCTTAAGTAGCACGGGTATTTGTGGGAATAGCCAACAGAACACTGTATGGGTCAAAATTATCGATTTTTCTTTTATGCCAAAAATCATTAAGATATTAAGTAAAGATCATGATCCATGAAGATTTTTAGTAAATTTCCTACTTTAAATATATCAAAATTGTATTTTTCTAAGTGGATGCATCACAATAACCAACAGAAATGGAAACCTTTAAAGGCGATTTTCTCAATATTTAGATTTTTTTGCACCCTCAGATTCCAGATTTCAAATAGTTGCATCTCGGCCAAATAATGTCCTATCCTAACATACCATACATCAATGGAAAGCTTATTTATTCAGCCTTCAGATGATGTATAAATCTCAATTTTAAAAAATGGACACATAAGACTGCTTTTGTGGTCCAGGGTCACATATAGCAATGATTTAAAGACCCCCTGTGGTGAAAACCAAGTTTTTAACGTTGTTTAGATGTCTATGTGGTGTTTTTAATATGCTTTAATGCAAACCATGAGCAAATTCATAAGTCAACACCATTGCTGAGTATTTGCTCCAAAAACACAGTTTGAAATCCTCACAGACTACCTTGTAACCAATCTCGTCACGAGGGGGGCAGGCTTTAGCATCATTAACTATTCTCTCAAGTCTCAAGAGAAGCTAGCTTATCCTGGTATATTTTTCTGTTGATGTGAAAAATCGGGTAGATTTACCAAAATAGCGGGTGTATGTATATGATGTATATTAAGATGTTATGATGAACTATATGTCTTTCTACACTGACATTCTAAATTGTTCCAAGCGTTTCTAAGGATGCTGATTATTAGAAGGCAGCTGTCTGACTCTGAGATGGCGAACGGAAACATGGTTTGTGTAACGTTAGCAACACATTATTAGCTGTTTGATAACATAGTCAAAGAAAAAGGCTAATCATATAAATTACAGTTATGTGTCCAATGTTGTAAAGAGTGATTCTATTGTGCAGAGTTTACTTCCGTTGAGCGAGTGGATATGAGCTGGTGTGAGTGAGCGGAGGAGGGGCTTTTTTTTCTTGCTTTTTACCCCCTCAGATACCCCAGTCAGATCCCTCAAAAAGTCAAGTTAAATTTCTCAGACAGACTGTTTAGGGTGCTACCTGACACGAATCTCCTGGATGTTCGGGATGAAGGCGCAGCTCCTGTGTTTTCTCTCTATGGGGCTGAAGGGGTCGAGATCAGGGCTAGAAGCACCCGAGTTAGCCTCAGCTCCTCTGTAAAATCACACAGAACAAGAAACTCTTGTTAGAAATGTATTTAAGGTATTTTGAGAGTGAACAGACAGTATGTAATCTGATTCTCAGAGAACTCGTATTAGACATACTGTGATCATATTTAGGTAACCTTTATGTGTGAAACATGACAGGGGATTAGGGATGAACATAAACAGAGTATAATCAATGTAATCGATTATGTCGATGCGTCGTTCCAGCCCTATATAATCATATTAGAAAGGGACTCTGGGTTTTGTGTTGAAAATACACTGACCTGAGGTCTGGATTGCCATAGTGACTGTCCACCAGTGATGGGCAAGTGGAGGAGGGTGTCAGAGTGCTCAGAGGTGAAGAAGAACCGTCTCTTAAAAAGGATGCAGACATCTCTGACAGCTAAAAAAGAAAAGAGAGAGAGAGAGAGCACCACCAAATGATAAAGTGGGCAACACATTAGTGTCTCATACATCATATTCCAGAAAAGTTTCTGCCATGCTTACCCTTAAAGCATCTATTACACTAATCATGCTGCTCTACTCTGAATGAGTAAACGACAGAAGTGAAGTGAACACAAATTCTCTATAAATGACAAAAGGACTGCTAAATGAGACAGAGAGATAGAGAGAGATATCTGGTCTGCACGGGCGAGAGAATGAGGCAAGGTCTGTACGGACACTAGGGCAGTAAATGCTCACCTTGCTCTCACTGAGACTGCTGCTCACCTGGCTGTACTGCCTGTTGAAGGTGTGCATGAGCAGTCGCACACACTGAAGAGGGGAAAAAACAGGAAAAATAAGAATAAAGTACTCATTTATCAGTATTAAAAACATATCTATCTATCCAACCATCCATCTATGCAATTTTGCTTCTCAAATAAATGTATCTTGTTTGTGGGATAATATTTTACTGAAAATAAGAGTAATTAAGAAAATGATTTATTTTTGCAGTGTTTGTGGAGTTGTTTTTTGTGCAAAACATTATTGGCAAATATTTTATACTTTTATTTGTTTTAGTCAAACTGAACTGGTGGGAATTGGCTATTAGTGTGACATTATGTAGATATGTAGCTGCAGACGATCACCTTGGCAGCCAGCTCCCTTTGCCTCTCGTTGGGACTGTCCAGGCCCAGACTGACTACCGGGCTGATCAGGGGGCTGGAGGCCTTAGGTGAGTCCATAAGGTCTTTGCCACAGAAAGAGTCCTGTCCCAGCAGCAAAGATGCTTCCAGCTTCTCTCTCAGCAGAAGGTAATGCCTGGTCTTCTCCACCTGTAAACAAACACACACCTCAAGAGTCATGCACTTGACTGAAAACAAAAGTCAGATTATAGCCAAGATTAAAAGCACTTAAACATTCAGATGGATCATATTGTACCTCTTGTAGGAGGCTAAGTTTTTCCAGCTCCCACTGGTGGTCCAGGATGAGGCTATCACTGCGAGGCCTCCAACCCGCAAGGTTCTCCTCTCCACGCACATACGCCACTGAGGTGTCCAGCACCCGTCTGCGCCTCCTTTGCATACCTGCACCATAATGGTCAAAGTGGAACAACAAAATTAATCAAACAACTGGGTTAAATCTACAAATATATGAGATAAAAATTAGGTTATCTGTCTGAATTTGTACACAATAACTTACCAGGACTTCCAATGTCAGCCAAATGGCAGAGGCTTAATTCGTACACTCCAGTCACACGGTTACTGAGACACAAAAGACCACCGTAGTGTTTAACAAAACATTTAATTCGGCTATTGCGGTGACAATTCAAGTCAAAAACGTCTCGGTTACATATGTAACCCTCGTTCCCTGAGTACAGGGAACGGAGACGTGTCGTCGGGGGAGTTCCCTGACGAATTGGGATCACGCTAGGGAGACCAATCGACTTCGAGTGAAACTAAAACGAGCCAATGAATATTAGCATGCAAGATTTGCATTCCGCGACCCGCCTACCAGTGCGGGTATAAAAGCCGGAAGCAAACGCATCCAAAATGCTTTTTCGCTGAGGAGCCAAACAGTGTCCAGTCCTCCGCGAAGGTACAGCAACATGGCGAGGGGACGACACGTCTCCGTTCCCTGTACTCAGGGAACGAGGGTTACATATGTAACCGAGACGTTCCCTTTCGTCCTGGGAACTCCGACGTGTCGTCGGGGGAGTTCCCTGACGAATTGGATCCCTAACAACACGCCATGGTGCTGACCCCTTCCAGCGCCCAGCTAAGCTACCCTGCAGCAGTTTCTTGAACAAGATGCGGGAGCTAGCTAGGAAAAATCACACTGCTGTTCCGCAAGACCCACTCAGTGGATTTGGATAACACTGGGAAAGCGTGCCCAACCCGTAGGAGGGAACGCTACGGAGCCCCTGCCCGCCCGAAGGGAGGCACTGGAATACACGTATGTACTAACCCGTGGGGTAGTGAAACATACGGAAGTCCTTGAGGTAGTCCCAGCCCGAGGGGTGGGAGCGTACTCAGCAAGGACGACAGAGGGATCTGTCGAGAGGAAGACACGGAGCTAACCCGGAGGGTAGCTGGAACGTGGAAAAAATGGGTCGCCGAAGGGACCACTGTCAAGGCCACCCAGTCTAATAGCAACTCCTACGAGAGGTAATAGACCTGGCACCGGCGATCCGCCTCGCCTGATGCTGAAGGGGTGATGGAGGAACTCACGAGGTTAGCCGTATGTTGGGGAACCAACGGAGTAAAAGACGCACGTATCCGGCCCACGGGGCGGGAATGGCGTAGCAAGCCGACATAACCTAATTCCTCGCGCTACCGGCCGTAGCGAGTACACGGGAGGAAGCAGGTTCAACACGAAGGCTATAAAACCTAGCGAACGTGTTAGGTGTCGCCCAGCCCGCAGCTCTACAGATGTCTGTCAGCGAGGCGCCTTGCGCCAAGGCCCAGGAGGAGGCAACACTCCTAGTAGAGTGTGCCGTCAACCTAGGTGGGCAAGGCACGCCCTGGGACTCATAAGCCCGGGCGATGGCATCCACTAGCCAGTGGGACAACCTCTGCTTGGAGACAGCCTTCCCCTTCTGCTGGCCTCCGTAACAAACAAAGAGCTGATCTGAGGTCCTGAAGCTTTGCGTTCTGTCCACGTAACAGCGCAGAGCGCGGACGGAACAGAGAAAAGCTAGGGCTGGGTCTGCCTCCTCCAGGGGCAGCGCTTGCAGGTTCACTACCTGATCCACAACGGGGTGGTAGGAACCTTGGGCACGTATCCGAGCCGGGGTCTCAACACAGCGTGAGAAAGGCCCGGTCCGAACTCTAGGCACGATTCGTCGACCGAAAATGCCTGCAGATCCCCTACCCTCTTAAAAGAAGCCAAAGCCAACAGGAGAGCTGTCTTCATAGACAAGATATTTAACTCGACTGAAGGCAAGGGCTCGAACGGGGGCCTCTGGAGTGCACTAAGCACTAGAGTCAAGTCCCAAGAGGGTAAGTGGTGCAGAGTACGAGGCGGATTCAGCCTCCTGGCACCTTTAAGGAATCTGATGATCAGGTCGTGCTTTCCCAATGACTTACCTTCTACTGCATTGTGATGAGCGGCTATTGCGGCAACATACACCTTGAGGGTGGAGGGAGACAGCCTTCGCTCCAACCCATCTTGCAGGAAGGAAAGCACGACTCTGATCGGGCAAGTTCGGGGGTCTTCCCGGTGGGAAGAACACCACTCGACGAACAGGTTCCACTTCAACGCATAGAGGCGCCTCGTAGAGGGGGCTCTGGCGGAAGTGATGGTGTCTACCACACCCTGCGGTAGGCCACCTAGAGGTCTGGACGCGGGTGCCACAAGGTGCCCCGTCTCTGGGAAAGGAGGTCCTTCCTCAGAGGAATCGGCCAAGGAGGGGCTGTCGCGAGGAGCATGAGTTCCGCGAACCAAGTCCGGTTGGGCCAATACGGCGCAACGAGCAGGACCTGCTCCTCGTCCTCCCTGACTTTGCACAAGATCTGTGCAAGAAGGCTCACTGGGGGAAACGCATATTTGCGAAGACCCAGGGGCCAGCTGTGCGCCAGTGCATCCGTGCCGAGAGAACCCTCGGTCAGGGAGTAAAACAACCGGCAATGAGTCGTGTCCGGAGAGGCAAACAGGTCTACCTGAGCGGCTCCGAAGACTTCCCATATCAGCTGAACCGTCTGGGGGTGGAGTCGCCATTCTCCCGGAAGAGGTGGCTGCCGTGAAAGCTCGTCGGCTGTACGGTTGAGCACACCAGGGATGTGAATGGCTCGAAGCGACCTCAGATGCTTCTGACTCCACAGGAGGAGATGGCGGGCGAGTCGCGACATACGACGGGAGCGTAGACCACCCTGACGGTTGATGTACGCAACGGTCGCAGTGCTGTCCGTACGGACCAGTACGTGCTTGTGCAAAAGCAGCCCCTTTAGGCGCGACAAGGCTAAGCGTACTGCTTGCAACTCTAGGCAGTTGATGTGCCAATGCAGTTGAGGCCCCGTCCACAGACCTGAAACTGCATGCCCGTTGTACGTGGCCCCCCATCCGTTGGCAGAGGCATCTGTGAAAACCACAGCATGCCTGGAGACCTGGACTAAGGGCACTCCGGCCCGTAGAAACGCAGGGTCTGACCAAGGACTGAAGGTTTGGCGACAGTGCGGGGTAATGTTGACCCGGAACGTGCCGTTCTGCCACGCCCATCTCGGGACTCGATCGTGAAGCCAGCGCTGAAGCGGTCTCATATGGAGCAGACCGAGCAGCGTTACCGCGGCTGCGGCTGCCATATGCCCCAGGAGCTCTGAAACTGTTTCAGTGGGTCCGCTGACCTGCCTTGAAAGGACTTGAGGCAGTTGAGCACTGACTGGACGCGCTCCTCTGTGAGGCGCGCAGTCTGAGCGACCGAGTCCAACTCCATACCGAGATAAGAGATCCTCTGCACTGGGCAGAGTTTGCTCTTGTCCCAGTTGACCTGAAGACCCAAGCGGCTGAGGTGCTGGAGCACCAGGTCCCTGTGTTCGCACAACAGATCTCGCGAGTGAGCTATTATGAGCCAGTCGTCGAGATAGTTGAGAATGCGAACGCCATGTTCTCTCATGGGAAGAATGGCCGCCTCTGCGACTTTCGTGAAGACGCGGGGCGAGAGGGCCAGGCCGAAGGGTAAGACTTTGTACTGGTATGCTCGACCTTCGAACGCGAACCGAAGAAAAGGTCGGTGTCGAAGGAGAATCGAGACATGAAAGTACGCGTCCTTCAGGTCGATCGCTGCAAACCAATCCCGGGGACGGATGCACTCGAAGATGCGTTTCTGCGTGAGCATTTTGAACGGGAGCTTGTGCAGGGCCCGATTCAAAACTCGCAGGTCCAGGATTGGTCGTAACCCCCCGCCTTTCTTGGGTACAATGAAGTAAGGGCTGTAAAACCCCGACCTCATCTCGGCTGGAGGGACCGGCTAGATCGCGTCCTTCGCCAGCAGGACGTCGATCTCTTTCCTCAGGACAGGGGCATCGACACTCCGCACCCGGGTGAAGTGGACGCCTCTGAACCTGGGAGGCCGGCGGGCAAACTGAATTGCATAGCCGAGCCGGATAGTGCGGGTGAGCCAGCGGGACGGCCTCGGAAGCGCTAGCCAGGCTTCGAGGAACCGTGCCAAGGAGCCCACTCGGACCACCGGCGTACCCGCGGAGGGGCAGCGAGGTGGAAGACAGGGACCGGACTCCGGAGGCATTACTGCGGCCGAGAGAGAGGTCTGAGTGTGCGAAGCAACACCTACCTGTTTCCACAGAGGCGAAGGAAGGAGGGGAAACGAGGAACGAGGCTCGGGGGCGTCGAATCCAGGTTTCCGCGCCTCCTTGCCCAGCGGGAGACGAGAGCGACGAGGCCGAGGCGGCGTAGCTGTCATCTGAGCGCTGGGGAGAGGGGAACGAGAGCGGCGAGGCAACGAGGCGGCGCACACTGTCATTCTGACCCCCTCGGATGGGGGAGACTGCGAAGTCAGTCTCGACCGAGATAGACCCAGAGGAATTGGAAACTGCTCTTTTATTGATAAAGTGGGTACCGCTGAAGGAAGCGGCGGAAGAAAAACAAAACGAAACAAAGGATTCTCCACCCGGCCCTCCTCCGGGGGAAGGAGGGGTGCAGTAGCACCCTCCTGAAGAGCAGCAGTCAGGTCATCTGGGCCGCCCGTCTCAGGGCCGCTTACCTCTCCTCTTACCAGGGGGTTTCGACGAGCCCCGGGCGGGCTGGGCAGCTCTCTTGCGGCCGGCCGGCTGCTGCCTAGGAGGCTGCTGCTTAGGCGGAGCAGGGGCGGGGGCGGCGGCAGGAGGGCGCCCTCGGCGACGAGCAGCGCGAGGTGGAGCCGGAGGGGACGGGCCAGCAGCAGCCTGTCTCCGGGGCATGATGTGCTTGATCACCTCGGACTGCTTCTGGGCGGCGGAGAACTGTTGGGCGTAGTCCTCGACCGCGTCGCCGAATAGGCCACCCTGGGAAATGGGGGAGTTCAGAAACCTGGACTTGTCTGACTCGGTCATATCGGCCAGGGTGAGCCAGAGATGTCACTCCTGGACCACGAGAGTGGACATCGCTCGGCCCAGGGAACGCGCGGTGACTTTCGTCGCCCGGAGGGCAAGGTCCGTCGCCGTGCGTAGCTCTTGGAGCAAACCTGGGTCGGTACCACCCTCCTGCATGTCGCAAAGCGCTCTCGCCTGATGGACCTGGAGGAGCGCCATGGCATGCAGGGCAGAAGCAGCTTCTCCACACGCACTATAGGCCTTACCAGTCAGCCGGAGGAGAACCTACAGGCGCGAGAGGGGAGAGTAGGGTCACCCCTCCAGGTGGAAGCGGATTTAGGGCACAGCTGTAAAGCAACCGACCGCTCCACCGGGGAATGCCCTCATAACCCTTCACTGCCCCGCCATCGAGGGTGGTAAGGGAGGAGGAGGGAGTCGACCTATGTCGGGCCGCCAGAGGGGCCTTCCATGATCTCGTCACCTCCTCATGCACTTCCGGGAAGAAAGGCACCGGGGCGGGGCGCTGAGAACCAGCACGGGCCGCCCCGAGAAACCAATCATCGAGCCGCGAAGGTTCGGGACACGGTGGAGGGTTCCACACGAGCCCTACACTTGCGGCCGCCCGGGAAAGCATAGCGGCCATTTCCGGGTCCGGCTCGGACAACGCTACCACACCAGAAGGGGGCAACGCAGCCAAGTCGTCATTCCCAGAAGATGACCGCTCTCCCTCCGATGCAGCGATCGACATCTGATCCTCCGGCGGAGCCCCGAAGGAAACGACCGGGACCACACGAGATGGCCCAGCGCGCTCCTGCAAAGGCTCCAATGGCAGCAGTGTGCAGGAGTGAGGGGTCCGTGGGGGTCTTTCACCCGGCGGATTATTCCTCACTGTAACCCTCAGACCACCAATGGGATTAGCCGAAGTAGCCGCCTTCTGAAATGAACCAGAAGACGAACTAGATCGGGGAATCTCCAAAGGGACTCCCCCTCGTGAGAGGGATCTTAGTCTTGATCTCAACACTGCGACGGTCATATTCCCGCAATGGGAACATGACTCGTTCACGAAAGCTGCCTCAGCGTGCGCGAGGCCCAAGCACGAGAGACAGCGATCATGACCATCAACCGGAGGCAGAATCTGACCGCATCCAGAAACACACGGATGAAATGTCATCCTTAAAAGGACGCGATCTTCACCCGTGTTGCTCTTTCAGAGAAATACTCTTTAGTTGTGCTGAAGCACACAGGGATCAACGCGGCAACACAGCGGGGAAACTGCAAGCCCACTGTGTGCACTCAACCGAATACCAGCTGTTAAAACAGCTCTTTGTAAACACAGCGCGTGTAGTAACAAACAGGCAGACGGGAGATCGCGAAGACCGCTGAAGCGCCGTCACACCAGCACAGAGAGATCTCAGGAAACAGCAGACTCGTTGAGCGTTCAGAAAGCACAATCTTAAGCTCATAATACTCAGAGGACACAACTGGTCGGCTCCGAAGCAAAAAGCATTTTGGATGCGTTTGCTTCCGGCTTTTATACCCGCACTGGTAGGCGGGTCGCGGAATGCAAATCTTGCATGCCAATATTCATTGGCTCGTTTTAGTTTCACTCGAAGTCGATTGGTCTCCCTAGCGTGATCCCAATTCGTCAGGGAACTCCCCCGACGACACGTCGGAGTTCCCAGGACGAAAGGGAACTGGTTTTTCAAATATCAAGCATTAAAGCTTTGAAATGGTGCATTGGCTGATTTAAGATCAATTTACTTGACTGCAGAAAGAGGCAAGCAAACTTTCCTCACCTCTCAGATGGCCTAAAGGCACCAGTGCTGAAGAGGTTTCGAATGGAGCGAGACGCAGGAAGTTTAGCGTCTCTGGAGTAGAACACCATGCAAAAATCCTTAGTGATGACAGTGGGCTGAGTGCAGTTCTCCATCTAAAATTATAGCAAAAACTTAGTGGAACATCTCATAACCAAATAACGGGCATACATTTGAATTCACTATTAAAATAAAAAAAGCTATGCTTGTGATTGTGTTGATATTGCTTTTGATGAGTTCCAAAGTATCCCACATTGATTAAATGTCATAATTTGATAACTTTATTGTGGAAAAAGGTGAGTTTTCCTCACCTCAAGATAGGCAGAGAGGGTGATGTAAATTTTCTCTCCATATGGAGTGACACGGTTCAGCAGAAGGGAGTTGTGCATGGAGCTATCCCATGCTGCCTCGAAACGGTAAAATGTCCTGAAAAGTAGTAAACAGCTTATTGAATTATATCAGTGCTTAAATTGTCTCTTCATTAGAACAATTTTGAAGGCTTAAGATGGGTTACAATAATAAAAAAAAAACTGTACTGCATATTGAAGGGTAAAAAAGCATACCTGTGGTCAATTCCCAATGACACTCTGACAGGAAACATTAAATTACCATGTTAGTGAATTACAATTTTGTTATTTATTAATTGATATATATATATATATATATATATATATATATATATATATATATATATATATATATATATATATATATATATATATATATATATTATTAAATAATTTAATTAAATAATAATTAAATTAGAATATTAAGAATATAATTAATTTAAATACTTTGTTTCAATTAACATCAAAGTTATGTTTTAGTGTTGTTTAACACTTTAATTAGTCATTTAAAAATGTTTTAATTGTTTCACATGCATTGTTTAAATATTTTGGTGTTGCTAACATTGCCAATTAAAAAATTTGAAAACATTTTATTATTTAGAGGTACTGGAGGAAGGATCTCACTTTACATATCAGTGGTGTACCTGTCATCATAAGATGGACGTATGTAGCTTGAAGACAGGATGTTGAGGGACAGGATGTTGGGGTCAATGATAGTCTCATCTGCCTCGGGTGTGTTACGGATGCGCCCTAAAAAAGAACAGATGTGATGCTGAGGCGTCTGAAACTCTGCCTGAACATTCGCAACAACATCTTCATTTGTCCTTAATGCCAGCTGCCGTTTAATGCGATGGAAGCCATTCTGATAAATTATTTTTTAAGAAAGAAAAAAAAGTAGCATTTTCTAACCTATGACGAGCTCTTTAACCTCCTTCCACTCAATATCATTGCCGGTTTCATGGGCTATAGTGACTGTAATTCTCCTTTGGATGCCCTGTGGAAAATGTGTCAAAGGTGAAAATCTCTCATTTCAATTTCAAACTATACTATTGTTCAAACCTTTGGGGTCTGTAAGATTTTTTTCTTTGGACTGAGACTAATACATGGATTCAGCAAGGATGTACAGTATTTCTATTTCAAATAATTCAAATTAAAATAAATTAAGAATCTTGAAACAAGTGTATCACAATTTCCACAAAAATATTAAGCTGCACTAACATTGATAATGTTTTTAACATTGATAATATGAAATATTATCCAAATTGGCATATTAGAATGCTTTCTGAAGGATCATGTGACACTGAACACTGGAATAATGGCTGCTGAAAATTCAGCTTTGACATCACATTAAATATATAATATATATATATATATATATATATATATATATATATATATATATATATATATATATATATATATACTCAAATACAAAACAGTATAAATTGTAATACTATTACGAAATTAGTTTTTATTCATTTTTGATCAGATAAATGCAGCCTTGGTGAACTTATTTAAAAAAAATCTTAACAACAACAAACTTTTGAACAGTAGTGTAAATAATATATAATCTGTATTACCATTTCATTGAAGTTGTTAAGCAAAGGAAGATGAATTCATGTTTACCTGGTGCAACAGGAATGTACCATGGCAGGGCATTCCACCCCTGTGATCCAACAACAGCTGGAATGTAGCTAAGAAAGTACACAAACAGGTACAAGGGTTACATAACATATATATAACCTACCATACATACAGACTTCAATGAGTAACTTACTAGGCACTGATATCCTACAAGTCATGAGTTTATCAGATACTCACTCCCCGTTGGCCTCCAGCTCACAGATCTCAAAGAATGCCATAAGGTCATATTTGCAGTGACAGGGGCCAGCAGTGGAGCGTGTGAGTGTGCTCAGTTTTGTGGCAGGCACTGGGGGGAGACAGAGGCAGAGCTCAGACATGGACAGACCACAAGAAATAGTCAAGAAATTTGTCAAAATATCAACTCACCTGGCTTTGACAAAGGCATAACTCTAGGGAACTGCCTTCTTGCTGGACGCAATGAACTATAAGGAGGGAAGATTTTAGTTGGCATTTTAGGTGACTAAAAATAAATAAATAATAATAATCTAAAAAAAAAAAATTGCTCACCTAATCAAGTCCTTACAGAGAAGAGGGAATGGCTGTTTCTGGAAGTGGCCAAATACCTCAAAAACTATTGGCTGACTCTTGATGTATTCCACAAAAGACTTGGTCACCTCTACAGTTATCTGCAATAGTAGCAAACCGCACATAAAAAAAATGTATGTTTGATTTATTTCTAAAATCTGAAATATGGTTGAATTACTTGATGGCACAAAGGTTGTGATTACATTTTGTACATGGTAGAATCCCAGAGGAGGTCCTCGGCCGGTATTCTTTAATGGCTCAGTAGAAAATGCCTCGTCATGCCTATGAATAAAGCTGGAAAAAGACAGGGTGGTTGAGAAAAGATTGCATCAGTTGTCTAGCACGTTTCTTGAATCAGTGTTTGCAGAAGCGTCAATCCCATTCAAACTGAGAGAGAACTTTATTTTCGAGAAGCAACTTTCACAAAAAACATAAAACTTAAAAATGAAGCAGCATGTTAATTTATTTATTTGTTTGTTTTTTAAAAAGCGTTTGTCTAAAACACTGAAACATGCATAATCTGCCTTTCTAACCATAAAATCGATCAGCTAACAACAATGTGCAGCACAGTTTTTATTATGGAAAGCCCTGATAAATCTATGAATGAAACATTTTTTGGAATACATCTACTCACTTGAACTGGCAGAAGATATCTGCATACTCAGCAGAGATGCTGGAAGCCTGAAGCACTGTGACCCTAAAGGTGAAGTTGGTGCCGATTTTTAAGTGCTGAAATGATTTTTCCTGAGCCACATCAAGAGGACATTCCAGAAAACCCTTCAGAGGACTGTCAGGAACATCAGGTGAGGCTAGATGGAGCAATGCATGAGAAAAAAAATCAGATTAGAATACAAACACTTGCTGACAGCATGATTATTGGGCATTTTATTTTATGTTGAGACATGCATAAATCATCATAATACATTGTGCAAAATTTATATCAATCTCTAATCAATAAATTAATATAATTTTTTTTCACCAGTATAGTTTTTTTACTTATTACCTGCACATGTGTTGTTGTTGACCTCATCAGCACTGAGCCCCATCTCTGAGTTTTGTCCTTCTCCTTCTACGATGCGCAGCTCCTCTGAGATGTGTTTGTCCCAGCGGTGCATGTTTCTGTCTGGAACTGAGCAGAGAGAAAAGGTTAATAGTTTTACTCTAGATGATGTCTCACTTGTATGAAAACAATTGAATGCCATGAAAGTCCAAAGCCCTACTCAAATATTGAGATAATAATTGTGAGAATGAACAGTTCCATAAAATGAGTGACACAACCAACCTTCTCAAATTGTTGATCCTCAAATGAAATCTTAGCAGTTCCTGACTGTCTCACACCGGAGCCATAATCAGGAGCTTCTTCGTCAGCTGTGATGAAAAATAAAAGATTATGGCTGAACATTTAATCTGTACAGGGGCCTCGCTAGTAGGGGGAAAAGTGGGACTAATTACAGGGGGCCCACAGCTTTTGGAGGGCTGATCTGTATACAGTGACCAGAAAACCTACCGATGCCATGCAAGGAGTTTGTACATGATTATATTTTATCAACATTTTAATATTTAATTTATTTATGTTTTGTATTTAATTTTGGTGAGATACAAAACGTATCTAAACATAATTAGGACCAGAGGCAAAAAAAAAATCCTCTATTCTTAAAATACAGGAATTAACCAATGAAATAAGAAAACATAATCGGTCTGAATACTGAGCCTTGTGGTACTACTTTACTCAAAAACTTTGAATAATATTGATTAATCAATTATATTTGCAGTCAGTTTAATTTCTGTTTAGAATCTGATCAAAATAGATTTGTCAAAGCATCATGAAGATGATCTTACCTGATATGGCTTTGTACTGCTACTCGGAGGAACCCCTTGACCTCGCCTTTCTCACTTACAATGGCCACACGGTGCACTAATGGCACAGGGTACAGCAGATTACTCAGATACACAAATGCCCTATGAGAGAAAAGGAGAGGATGATGGGAAAAAAAGGGGAGAGCCGAAGAAAGAATAGGGTTTTGAAGCAGTTGATGGGGTGAAAAGAAAAAAGAAAAAAAAGAGGGTTAAAATTATTTGAAAAGGAAGTTGGGAAAAAATGTCAGTGAAGATCAACTCAGCCACACTGCCACTAGACAACACAACATCAGACACAAAAAAAGCAACCAAACAAGAAGCTGCTCCAGCAAAAAGTGCCCTGTAGGTCTGCGGTTCATCTGTGAATACTTTATTATAGCCCCCATTCTCATAAAATGATGCAGAAAGTGGTGATAGCGAGAGTTTTAGGTCTCTGTGGGTGTTGGTGAAGTGTTTCAAGAACATGCATATAGAGGAGAACTGCACCACAAGCTACTTTACATTATAACTTTTGACTGATTGATTGTCTAAATTGTCATACAGGTGAAGATTTGCATTGTCACACATCTAGATTGATTGATGTTTCAGTAACTGATTGAAGGATTAACTACAATTCAATGCCACAATTATGTGTCAATGAAATCCCTGACATTGTACGCAGTCAAGTTTGGTGACAGATTGGCCAACAAATTCAATAATTCACTACAGATCTGCCCTCTTGATCCCAATGTGTTGCTGGGCGAAGCTTAACAGGCAGGGGTCAAGAGTGTTCAGGAGGCGTGGCCAGAGGGGAGGAGCTTACAACAAGATTGGTGAGGCGCAAATACAGCATGCTCAGATAAACAAAATGTTCAGTGAGAAAATAAACTCCAAATTTGGCTTGTTGGGCCAAACGCAAACTGGAAAGCAAAAAACGGAAATGACATTAACATACATGAATTTGATCGCCATCAACAAAAGAAAAATCAAAGTTAACACACGTCACAAATCTTGTATGTTGCATGTGTGCAAGGAAGTGAGAGTGTGAGAGCCAATCCAAAACCCTGATACAAATTTTAGCTCTGGCATGCCTGATTGAAACTGCTGTAGTCGAAACCAGCTCTTTCATCTTGAGCGCTGTAGCTCTTCAGAAAAAACAATCTGCTGATTTATACCGATCACAGAAACAATGAAATTCTGCAGAGAATGCCAATTTCATTTCAGAAAAGAGCAGACAAAAATGTATTATGCTGCCATTCAATGCCGTATCTTTCAAAACAGGGCAGAATTTATGTGATAGGCATTTAAAACAATTGCATATGAATTTAGTACTGTAGTGCCACCCATGTTCAAATTACTTCAAACGCGAAAAAGTTGCCCCTTGTAACGATAAACATCCATTAGGGATCTGTCACCAGTAGTCTACTGTGATTTTCACAGTTTTTGTTTGGTTTCCTCTCATTCAGTTACTGAACACTTCAAATACCATTGAAATGGCCTATTCAACACTGTATGCCACAATATTAGAATATCAATGCATAGGAAAAGGTAAAAGGGTTGTTGTCCAAAACATGTAGAAAGAGGCATTAAAACTTCCTTCAGATCAGGCCAACAGTTGTACACTTTCAAACTCAAATCATGTAATCTAGTGAACTGTGAATTGTTATTATTTTTTATTATTTTTATTTATAAATGGATATGAATATTGTTGACAATGTCATTGTTATTTATTTATTTAATCAATCTTGGCAACAGATATTGTGAGCCTTGCCGGTGCTGTTCATGTGTTTGATGCCCTGTGTCTCAGTGTGAAAGAGCTAGTTTCCTCTGACAGCATGCTCCTGAAACCTCACCAACCTTCCCACTAAACTGAACAGAGGCCAGCGGTCGTAAAAGGGGTCCTGGCCATCGCTGACACCTGGGCAGTGCTCCCCCACACCATCCTCCTCCTCCTCCTCCTCTCTCCCAAGCTCTGAGCCAGGGTCCTCCAAAAAGATCTCATCGTCCAGGTCCTCCAACTCCTCATCCTCCACCTCGACTTTCCCATAATGCCGCTCATCGGCAAGCTCGGTTATGTCAGAGTCGGGGTCGGAGAGGGTGGGGGAGAGGGTAAGGTCACTCATGCGCTCGCTCATGCACGTGTTGAGAATGGGAGTGCTGGTGCAGCCGGAGACACGGGAACTGGGTTAGTACAACACACGTGCACACACTTGCTCACATGTAAGGCATTGTTGTACGCCAACATAAACCCAGCCATGAGTCTCCAAATCTGTGTTCAGCTAATGATCTAGTGTGTTCGGTAAGGAGTGTTCAAGCTTAGGTTTAGCATTTGGATTGTCTGAATATTGAAAAATCAGTGCAAAATTGCTCATTGAACGAAGCCTGCACATAGCTTGCCATTCCACTCAAAAGTGAAGGAATAATGCAAATCATAGGCAGTTTCCAGTCTTGTACAGTATAAAAACCAGCATCCACTTGGCACTTTAGAGTTGCACAGCATACAGATTGTGCTTGACTTATTCATTACTTACCGACCAACCAGTCGGAACCATGGAAAGCGGTCATAGAAGGGGTCACCACCGGACATCATATGATCACAGTCCTCGACTGTCGTACTGGGTACCTCTGCTGCTCGGTCATACATTTCTCTCATCAAATCCAGTCTTTGTCTGCAGGGAAAATAGTAAAGCATCAGCAAAACAACAAAACATACTCTGTAATTTTTATCTGCCATGTTCTCTTTATTTACTCACTTTTTAAGCATAAACCAAAAGAAAAAATAAGTCTGAACGTACTTTTAAACCCCATTAGCTTTAGCCTATTAGCTTTGAGATCATCAACATACTAATCTACCCCTAAAAGGTTCGATTTAAATCATTATATTAAGATTATATATCATTTAATCAGATAAGTATATAGCAAGTGCAAACAATGAGGGTTGTTAAACTCAAGATGCACAAGGAATCAGTGAATTGTTTATTTACACGAACAGTCTGAATTACATTCATATAATATCGATGAAGAATTGTTTTCATGTTACACCACTTCTGGTGAAAAAGTAGCTCATTACTGGAAAAGCGACGTACCATTTTGAAAATAGATGAGCTACGTAGATAGTAGCAGCGTTGCTGCTTTTAATTGGTTATTTACTCCTGATCAATAACTACAGGGCAAGACTTCACTCTTGTGGCCATATTATTTATATTTAATCTCAATGCACCTGAGTTTGTCCAGGGTCCAGTAGTGTGTGGCACCATTTTTCTGGTCCTGGACCTCTACTGCTACAATGGTGCGAGGGAACAGCCTTTTCTCCCTGTCTTTGGCTATGCTGGGGGGCAGGAGGTCAGAGGGCAGCGGGGAGTACAGTGTGTCCGTTAACAGTACAAACTGAAACTGAACCTGCAGAGAAAAAAAGGAAATAATTATAACTTTTTAAAAGTTGGACTGTAACTTATCTAAAAAAAAACAATGAAATACAATGATTTCATACAATGATCATCAGGCTGACCTAAAATGATTTCAATGTACCTTTTTTTTCAGCTCCACACTAATGGCATTAGCCTCCTTGAGGAAAATTGCATTTCCCCAGAGCAGGTCTCTGAGAGAGGTGAACTGATAGAATCGCCATTTCCGGAAAGCCCAGAGAGCCAGTTCTGTCTCCCGCTTTGTCCACGGCACTGCAGGATCAAAATATGAACCCGTTTCAAATGGGATTTCTCAGAAACATCTAAACATTTTCCAAAAAAAAATCTGTGATCTACAAATTTGCTAACTTATCATTGTATTTGATATATATTAATCAGATGATACCTATGTTATTATTGTTTTACCCACCTTCTTCTTCTGGTTCCTCCTCTTCCTCTGTGGTTTCTGGGTAATATCTGGAGTTGACCTGCCTCTGAAGAGCTTCCAGCTTACTCTCATAGTCCTAAACAAAAAATAATATTACATATGGTTAAATTGCCAGCTTCTTCCCGTTTTAACCACTTATAGACTAAATAAGTTCTTACTAGTCTAAAATGGCTTACCAGTCTCTGCTGTTCCAGAAGGTTGCTTGCTTCTTCTCTCTCCTTGCGGTACTGGTCCTCCAGCTCCTGTAACCTGTAAATGATGTAAGCATCAGAATAAAGCCACAAAAACTAGATATTGTACCTGGAACTAATCATAGGTTGGCTGGTTTGCTAGTTTTATTTGGTTTATCTGGTGCTTTTAGATGGGCTGTTTGTGCCTTTTGATGTAATTGTTATGGATGATCAAAATTCATCCTGTTTTAGAACCACAAAAGGGCTAGTGACAGAAGTGCTACCTTTGCTCCATCTCTTGTTTCATATCAATGCCTTGTTTATCCAATAGCTCTCTCTGGGCAAACGCCCAGTCCACCGGCTCCACAGGTGTGTCTGCACACGGGGTCCTCTCCCTCTCTTGCCGTGCTTGCTCTGGGTCATTGAAACGGAACACATGGCTCTTGCCCATAATGATACGGTTACCTAAAATTACAGACGTACAGAGTCACAATCTGGGTCTTACAGGCACCAAAAAAGTGTTGTTCATCAGACTGAATCTGTTTTTAGCTAGGAAACTGAAGAGCTACCTGATCTGAGAACAGTGGGCTCTGTCACTCTCTTGCCGTTAACGTAAGTCTCTGTTCCCTCACAGGGCTCCAGGACCACAGTACCCTCTCCTGAGGCATTTGTACTACTTGTAAAGATACAGTGTTCGTCTTGAATGAAATGGCCACTTAGGACAATGTCCTGCCGACTGCTGGCATCCTCACGGCCAACCCTGCAGAGGAAAATACGGAGGCCATATGTCAGAATAAAGTGGAAAAGATACAGATAGAGAAATCCCATGGGAAAATACAAAATAGATATTGATAAAATCAGATATTGATTAATACTCATTAAAATTGTATTATAATGAAATTTAATATCAATAAATATGAATTTTTGATATAAACAAATATTGGTAACGCCTTATTTTAAGGGTCCATAATCATGTGGTAGTTAAGCATTACTTAGCATAATTACTGGCTTATTCTAGTGAATAAACTTGAATATCAATCAATGAGTGCCATACAAATCAACAATTCATTTGGATATACTTTTCACTTTAACTTTCACTTAATAGATGGTAAATCACAGAAATATAACATTATGTGAATCACTTACTACACAAAGGGTGGGTTGCACTAATAAGGATTAAGCTTAAATTCGTGGTTTATCTAATAATTATGTGCACCAAACTATAAACCTTGTTTAAAAAAAGCAGGTTTACATTTAAACCATCATTTTTATCCTGGATTTAATTTAGGGTACAAAGGAGCTAAAGGCACACCTCAACAAAAATGTGCTTTTCACTACTCCAATAGTGTATGGTTGCTGAAAAAAATATACATGTTTTTATTAAACATTGATGGAGCAACAGATTTTGGGTAAAAATAAATCATAAATGTTGTTTGTTTTGTTTAAAAATCGTATACATATACGAGGTGGCAAGGTGGGCCTTTTTATATATCTGTCCACAGATACTGTGCAATGTCTTTGAGGCTCCCCAAAGGTCCATGGGTGAAAATATTTCATTCTTACTTGGTGATTCCATCTTTAATGTAGTATAGTAAGCACTCAGACATCAGTGGATCTTCATTGAGATTGACCAGGTGTGGAGTCTGAAACATAAAGAAGTGCTAGTTGAAGAATATGACGTGACTAGCTTCCTTTTAGAATACACTAAACAATCCTCTAACCTTCTTTGGTGAAAAGACTCCAACAGTTCCTCCATCTTCCCTCATCGCCACACCCATTTCAGCTAAAAGTGCCTCCCTAATGACAATACAATGTTTTTTTTTACAAATGAAGTAAGAAACTTGAACAATTTCATACACATAATTTCAGACACATTTCAAGATGAAAGCCCCCCAGGGATCTCCAACCTTTCCATTCTAATGCCCTCTGTGCGACGAAGCTTCTCTTCCCAAGTTTCATTGAGTTCTGCGATTATCTTCTCAGTTTCCTAGTTGGAAAAGAAGTTGACATTTAAAAGATCAGCACTGGCCCCTATTAATTTATCAAACCATCCATCCAGTCATCCCACCATCCTCTCCCTCACCTTCAGCCTCTCAATGGCTTCCTCGCTTCCCGGGCTGAACATGATCCGGTCATGCAGGCTGCTGATGGAGCCAGCTCGGCTGGACAGGGCAGAGAGAGAGGGGGAGGGGCTCATCCCTGTCATGGCATGGGTCACTGTGGAGAAATCACCCCTTTGATTGACAGCCTGGATGCTATTGATATTAGTCTTGTAACTGGACAAGTCTGGGCAACAAGTGGGAATGACAGGTTGGAGAGTCAAGGGAGAAAATTGAGGTAAGAGAAAAAAGGAAAACCATGGAAACAGAAAAGAAGGGGAAGGAGGAAGAGTAGAAAGTGTCAAACATAAAACTCAACAACAAATTAAAGAGGTTATAAAGCTGAAGGAAGCGGGGCAGACGGCATCAATTAGAGGACTTCAGGTGCTTTCTTTTTTCTTTTAAAAAAAAAAGTAAATCAGAAGATCAAAAACATGATTATTAATGGATTTTCCCCTCATGCCTCAAATTCATTGGACCATGCTTGAGATAATGAGCATGGAGATGAACTGAACACTCAATGTAATACTGATCTGTGACTGCACATAACTACATGCCTATGCTTTACATAGAGGCAAATTTCAAGCAAACCTCTAGAGCGCCTTTGGACCATCAGAGCAGCAATGTACAATTATGTCAGAATAATATGTTTCATTTAAACAGCATAGACTTTGGTGCATAGACTTTGGTGGTCCAGAGATTCTGGTTTTGGTTATCACAGGGGTTGGCAACATTACGAATGGTCGATGTTGGCAGACACATGAAAAGAACAGAGGATTTATGATTGTTATATGACTGTAATATTATTTAGTTGTTTATTATAAAATGTTATAAAAGTCCAAAATTAACACTCGTCAAGCAGCAAATATGGGTAAAAAATAGTCTTTGGAGAGTAAATGTTGTATGATCTGAATCTGAATTGCAACACAAAATAATATTTAAATATTTAAATAACACACTCACTGACTAATCAGATTAAAGGCATGCTAATTTCCTATAAACCTCCAGAATTCCATAAAGTTTATCCATAATTCTCCAAACTCTAAGTGGCAATATTCCTCATATTAAAGGTTCACTCGAAAATAAAAATGTTCTCATCCTCATGTCGCTCCACACCTGTATGACTTTCTGTCTTCTATGGAGCACAAAGGGAGATATTCTGAAGAATGTTGGTAACCAATCAACATTGGATCCCATTGTCTTCCATTGGGAAAAAAATACATTTCTCACAATATCTTCTTTTATGTTCAGCAGAAGAAATTAAGCCATACAGGTTTGGAATGACATGAGGGTGACCAAATAATGACAGATTTGTTTTGTTTTTTTTGTGAAATCTTAAATAGTGATCTCTTTAAGCCACCAAAGCAAAAATGTAAGAAAAATCATGATGTATCAGACAAATCAAAAACTAACCTTTGCAACCTTAATAAATGAATATATCCTATGAGTTGTGCAGTCCAGTTCACAGTGCTGCATGGGTGACAAACTTTGGCACTGCTTTGTTTATTTTTGCGTTCAAAAAATATGGCTTTATTACAAATAAAAAATAAAATTAAATAAACTCAAGGGAAAAAAAGTTGCCGACCCCTGGGTTATTGTAAGCTGTGAAGCATTTTAGCCACAATACACACATTTGAGAGCAGACATCCCAGGAGCTTGTGCCCGATATGCTGAGAGAAACAGAGAGAGAAGACAAATCCTTCAGACACATTCCTAGAGCTGTCTGACCCTCAGGTTTCTGATCATGTAATCGTAGAGAATATTTGCTTTTCTAGGATCATTGTCTTGGCAGCATTTGCATTTTAAATTCAATTTTAAGAAGAGTGAAATGTTGTAACTCCTCTGTTTGAAATCACAGGTGACTCACTCTCAATGATGTCTCCAAGACCCTGAGCATAGAGCAGATCCTTCAGACGAGCCACCTCTTCCTTCAACTCACGCACCAGGCGGTTGTTGGGGTCTTCGTTGATGACGGCGTTGCAACGGATCTGCTTGGCTCGGTCAGCATATCTGTGACAGTTATATTGCTATTAACTATCCAAAAACAGCATCAGAATGTCCTAAATAGTCCAGTATTTAGAATTAACAATAAAATAAAAATACATTCTGTCATTATGTTCAAATTTGTAATTATTATTTATTATTTATTTTTATTCAATGGAACAGAAAAGAAGAAATGTAGCATGTTCACACATTTTTTTCTATACGATGAAAGTGAACGTGAACACCTTTACAGCAACATTATCCATATAACCAAGTAACCCACAATGGTGCTTTTTAGTCATTTTCAGAGCTTGACAGCTTCTGGTCGCCATTTACTTTCATTAAATGGACAAAAGAGAACCATTGACACTCATCTAAACTTCTCCTCCTTCTCCTTTCACAAACATGTTTGGAACAACATGAGGGTAATGATCATTGTTTTCCCTAAAGTGCATTTCTTGTAACATACCAAAAAAGTGTGTAGTATTTCGTGACCCTATTAGTCTAATATTAAAAAATGTTGTTGTTACCTGAGCGTGCTGAGTGTCTCATCATAGTTAATATCAGCAGGGCTTAGAGCTGCTACCATGGCAGTGCGAGAGTTACCTCCTGATAAATGAAAAACATTGTGACCTTCAGGAAAGTTTTTATTGTTTTTGGACCATACCACAGTTAAACTGACCATGTTGACTGCAATATGAAATGCTTTAATTGATAGAGAGCAATGATTATTGTTAAGAAGGTGTGTGCAAGGTGCATGAAGCCTCGTACCAAGGTTTTCCCTCAGCAGCCATGTCAGAACTGAATCTCTGTATGGAATAAAGCTCTCAACTTTCTTCTTCTTCTTGTTCTGTAGGGAGAACAGAAGCCATGTCAATTGTCAAATCTACAGCCATAATGCTTGATTATCACAGAAAGATTCAACCGATCCTCACCTTGTTTGGTGCAGAGTCCTACAAAACAAAAGAAAACATTTTTAAAATGTTTACAGATCTTTACTTTTCTTTTAACAACATTTCTATTTAAATTGAAAGAATTCTTACTATCTCGGCCAACGCAGAGATAACTTTGCCCAGTGTTGTTAAAGATTTGTTGATATTGGCTCCTTCCTAGAAAAGGGACAAAGCATGCACATTTAATGGATGCACTCATCTGAAATGACACATTTCATGAAACTCTGTTGAACTTAAAGTGACTCACCTTAAGTCTAGTGCCTTTAGCTCCGGTCGAATCCGCCCGCTCACTCCCTGCCAGGTCTACCAAGCTGATTTTGCTGACCTGTTTGAGAAGGAAAATGTTGTGTCTCAGAACAGTAAAGCACTCTAATGCACATACCAGCAAGTTCAGCAACTGTCAAATTGCCAACATCCATCAGTGATGTTCGAACTGCAGAGAGTCCACTCACTACTTTTGCATTCTAGTCTATTTCTGAACAGGCAGTCACATATTCTCATATAGTCTACAATGCTACACACAGCTATACATGGAGGCCTGGTGGGAAGGCTAAAGGAGAGGATGCGATACCTTTTCAGACGTGTTTTCTGAATCACTATCATGTCGTTTCTGTGTGAAGATGATGTTGAATACAGCATGGGAGCGGCTGCTGGTCTCATTCATGTTGGTGGCCGCCACAGTCCTGCGAATGAACAGCATGGTAAGCAAAAATCAATTTCAGTGCATAACACAAATACATTTTCTTGCCATTCAAATACAAAGTAAGTATTTGTGCTTCTTTTTAGATAAGTACCAACTTTTTTACATTTAGGCTCCATACCCTCAAAATGATACAATACACTGTCATTCAAAAGTACGGGGACAGTAGTATTATTTATTATTTATAAAGAAATTAACAGTTTAATTCAAAAGTGACCGTTTATAATATTTATAATGTTAAAAAATATTTCAAATAAATAAATGTTGAACTTTCCAACTTTCCTTACATTCATCAAACAATCCTGAAAAAAAAAATGTATCATGGTTTCCACAAAAATATTAATGTGTTCAACTTATTAATAACATAATAAAAGAAATGTTTTGTGTGCAGCAAATCAGAATATATGAATGATTTCTGAAGCGTCATGTGGTACTGAAAATATATGAGTAATGATGCTGAAAATGCAGCTTTGCCATAACAGGAATAAATTTAAAATGTATTCAAACAGAAAACAGTTATTATTAAATTGCAATAATAACATTTCAAAATATTGCTGTTGTTACTGTATTTTTTGATCAAATTTAAAATTTAAAACATTTAAAACTTTTGAAGGGTAGTGTAATTCAGGATGCCTATAATGCACTTAAATGTGTGTCACCTGGCCTTGTTTCCAGAGTCCATCAGGTCCTGAATGTCATTGTAGGAAGTAACAGCCAGTTTTGATAGGTCCTCCACATACGGCCCCATCAGAGGATGCTCTCGCACACGCAGATTCCCTTTGTTCTTTGGGTTCAGAAGGTCCCGCACACGCTCACAGTAGATTTCCATGTAACTGACCTGAAGAAAAGAAAAAAACGAACAATTTTCACTTGCTCTACAGATTCTGTTAATAATGCAATTTATGATGAAGGTGTTGCTTTACCTCAACTGAGTATGACATGCTGTTGTCATTATTGTTATTGAACTTGGTAAACAGGTCCTCACATAGCTGTCACGGAGAGATTAAGCATTGAGAATGTTTTTCCACAAACTTGGAAGCATCTGAGCTATTTGCTACATTATCAAAGACAGTGATAATGTCAATAACACATTGTATTATAGTATACTACCAATGGGATGATGCCTTCTTGGTCTTTCTCTTGCTTGCCCATCATGGTATATGACTTTCCGGCACCAGTTTGGCCATAGGCAAAGATACAGACGTTATATCCCTCAAAGGCATGCAGAAGCATTTCCTCCCCTATGTCTTTATAAACCTGCCTTTGGCATGCAAAGTTCACATCTTCTGGCTGTTGAAGACAGAAACACACAGAGCCCCAAGGGAAATCATCTTAAATATCATGATCATAGTAGAATTAAAAATAGCAGCAGTGAGTTGCGTAAGAGGCAGATTCACCAGTTAATGTGTCAAAAAACTCACCGTCGTATGCGACCAATAGGAATAGTCAAAGTTGAAGCTCTTGTTCTCCTTTGGCTGTTTTGGATTTATAATTGCTAGAAAGCAAAAAGAACATGTCTATAAGAATACATCTAATGGACAAAACAACAAACTACTATACATTAAACTATTTCCCCATTTTCATTTCATTTCATTCATGATCAGACCTGAAATCTCTTATGCCAAAAGATGGTGCTAAAAACCTCATTAAATGAAGATAGAAGAACGTCATTATTTTTGAAAATATATTTATAAACTAATGTCCCAAAATTTGTTTAAAAAAAGTAATATTTTAATTCAGCAGGGCCGCATTAAATTGATTGACAGTAAAGACATTTATGTTTCAAAAGATTTATGTTTAATGCTGTTCCTTTAAACTTTTTATTCATAATAGAATTCATTTCACAATATTACTATTTTTACTGTATTTTTTATTAAATAAATGCAGCCTGGGTGAGTATAACAGAATTATTTCCTAAATATTAAAACTTATATAAAAAACTTACCAACCCCAAGCTTTTGAACAGTAAAGTACACTCCAAATAAAGAAATAATTTATATTTAACTATAATTATAAATGATATGCCATTTATATAAATTAAGACCTGTCTGTCTGTGTATTTATCCACAAAAGCCATGTCCAAATATGACAAAAATATTAAAAATCCTTCAATATCTCAAGGTAGTCATCATAACAGCATACTAGTAATATACCCTATATAAGGCTATATGCATAATGTGGGCATGTTTCAAGACAGATGAGTCTAAGGAAGCGTGAATCATGCCATCCCTTGGGTTCTGGGAATGAGGTCATGAACCTCCCTGCATCCTCTCACTAGCACAAAGCTGTGCAGTGTGTCTGCCCTCACACTCTGCATCAGCTGACTCTGTTATCCCACTCATGCTGCAGGCAAACAACAGGACGCTTTACAGTTTTTGGAGCTGCTCTAGAAACGCGGGTTGGAAATGCCACAGATTGGCCTGAAAAGGGCAATGTTTCTGAACATGTACAGCTAGGATACAACGCTTTTTGCTCCATGAGTTAAGAAAATGAAACAGAGATGAATATTTCTGGTTTCAGTTTATTTTGATGTCCCTTTAACACATTCTGTTGACTCTACTCTCATTAGAGTGTATTAGTAGACTAGTAGGGTTAGAATAAGTTGACATGTAGTTGCAAAGTTACTTATAGTCAGTAGAATGTCTGTTGGAGGACCGTCACCATAAAGAATTAGCTAATATTAGCAGTCAGTCTAATAATGAGAGTTAGCTAGTTGATGTAGTTGAAAAATTAGTTATAGTCAAGAAGCATTCAAAAGGGACCATCAAAATAAAGTGTTTCAACCATATTTCTTACTGTTCATGAAATAGTATTTTCCATAAAAAATATTACACATTTTTTTATCATTATGGCAATATTATCTTGCTGTTGTGTGTTTCTCTAGCATCATAGTAACAGATAATTTGTGCCATTGTTGTGCCACTCTCCACATCAAACTATATGAGATGAACCAGTCTCCATCTCTAAGTGAAATGTGATTTTGTTCCTCATATTTTTGTTTTCATGGATTAATACAATAATATTACATATAAATTACTATAATTCGATACTAAATGCTGAAAAAAGAGTTGTGTTACTATGAAACAAATAGTAAGTCCACAAATCTAGTTAGGTGGTGACAGCACACCTAATCAATTAAAGCTAACCTTTACCAAAACCAAAAGCATGACCCCGTTGACATTTTCAAACCCCGTAAGCCTAGAGATGCAATGTTTTCTCTCATGGGGGTGCTGATGAGAGACCATCAGAATAAATATTTCATTACGATCATAAATTATTACTACAGCATAGTGAGCACACTGGCATGCATCTCTTACTTAAATTAGTTCAAATTATCATTGACAGCAAGTGAAAACAGTTGTTTTGAAAGAGCACTCACTGGTGGTGTTGCCTGACATCTGGATGATACACTTGCTATCTTTTCCAATCTCTCG
This sequence comes from Chrosomus eos, assembly GCA_036326025.1. NCBI lineage: Eukaryota > Metazoa > Chordata > Actinopteri > Cypriniformes > Leuciscidae > Chrosomus > Chrosomus eos. The sequence continues at coordinate 24,482,299 of CM070823.1, read as the reverse complement.
TGAATTGAAGGGTCGGACCCTCACAGCTACTTTCACCGAGGCACATGCCATGGTGTTTGTGTGCTGGGGCTTTGCTACTGCACAGGATCTGATTGGACGAAGCCCTGCCAGGAATCAGAGGCCACCTGCCACCTGTAGAGAGAAATACTGACATGCTATGTGTTGCAATCATACTTTTTTTATATATAAAAAAGGGGTATGAACATTTCTATTCTTAACTTACTTCACTATAGAATAAAGAGTACTATAGTATAGATGCAAAACAAGGCAAGAAATGTGTAAAGGCCTACACTTTAGATTTAGTACCTCAGCAATTCACTTAGAAATAATAAATAAATAATTAAGGAAAAAACCCCATGAATCTGTTCAGGATATTGCAAGTGTTACGCTATTGATAATCTAATTTAGGTAATGGAGCTCTCTGACATCCAGACCATGACTCATCAGGACTTAATCTGCATCACATTCAGCAGATTACTGTACACTTGATATGGCTACGTGAATTCATAACCTCTAAAACCAGTATAGCAAAACAGGCTTACAAACAGGTTTAGGATTCATATGGGCACATTTACTTAACAAAATAACTAACAGCCTGTTCACAACATAATTGTCACAATGCCTACATGCTGTAAATCATATAGGCTACTCTGGGTTAGTGACATTTCATTTTAACAACTCTTAATAGACTATGACATCTTACATAATAACCCATTTGATAACTGCCCAACTGTGGATAAAAGGGGGAAAAGGGGGAAAAGAAAAGTAAGTGGACCAAAGTTATATAGCTTAAATTATTTCGTACTACAAAATATATTAGACTACAAATCATGGTTTATTTCAGTGATGGATTAGAAAAAATGTCCATGTTTATTCTTTACTAAGAAAGAAGTGAACCCTAAATGTGTTCCTTATTAGTAAAGAATAAACATGGGCAGTTTATATTTCAACATTTAATACAGAAAATGATCCTGTTCATTTACAGTTGATTATTTTTTTTGTTTTATTTTATTGGCAACTTCAAGTGGGATAGCCTAGCTGTACCTACCCGTTGTCAAAAATACGTGAAATATTAAAAATGAAAAATAAAATGCCTACTAAAAACAAGCTGTGGGTACGTTAGCCTAAATTTGAATAAGATTTATCCATACTGTTCTCATATCCAGACAAATACTGTGCTGGGTGCCATCCTTTGAGTGGAAAATCACAGTTAAGTTTGTACACATACGGCGCATTGAGCAAATGTTATTCGCGCACACACAGTCCTCCTCGTAGAGTCAGCCGACTGAAAATGGCTGCCCTGACCGTCAGCCAATACAGTCATGAAGAATCAGCTGTGATGGACGAGCATTTGCGTCTGCTTCCTTTAGTCCACCCGGCAAAACAAACGCAATGAATCCGTTTCAACGGCGATTAAGCAAATCACGGAGAACAAGCAGATATCCTAAACAAGGTTATAATATAAATATGTATTCCATCTGTTAGAGCTGCAGCTGCCTCTGCGTAGATGCTGCGATGCGGCAGTAACACCCCATACACTGCTAGAGACGCGACAAATAAAAAAGCTCCCAATATAATTCATGAAACTATCTACACAATTATAATCGACATCACTAGTTTGCATTGTAGGCTACAATGGGAGCGCTCGAGGGTGTCGCGTCGCGGTAGACTTTGGGTGTTGTTGTTAAAGTCTGTTACTATGGCATTTTCTCAGAATCTTCATGAGCAGAATACAAGCAAATTTACAGAATTTCGAATTTCCGATATTAAATACGTGAATCGTTTCCTCCGACACAAATATTAGTGCGTAGGCTACTTTAAATACCATAACGCACCTCAAAATAATACTAATAGCCTACTAATAAAAATAATAATACGGTACGTTGTTCTATATATTCATACCGAAGACATTTTACTCAGTAATTGTCAGTTCAATCTGACCGGTCTTTGAAACTGAAAACATCTAAATGATGAAAAAGGCCCAGATTTCATGACATGGCCTCACCCTTCCAACATAAACAGCATCCTTCAGCACTGTGGCCAATCCCAGAGCTGTCAATACATGTAAATAAGACTGACTAAAGCAATTCTGCTTTAAATGTTCTTTAATATCTAATAATAATAAAACAATCTATGTGCTAAAATAGTATCATTATAGTACAAGATCAAATTTGAACAAATAATTATATCTATTCTGTGAAGACAGTTTTCCTTTTATAAACATCTATCTCCAGATCTTTTTCATTTTTTTGCTGACTGTTTTGTATTCCACCAGCCTCTGTGTGGCTTTCCGGACAAATCAAGAGTGGAATAGTGCACCACCCTCCTTATTCTCATTAGAGACATGAAAAACATTGGTTATAAAATAGGCCTAAACAAACAATAATCAAGACCTCACTTAACTGATTCCTGATGGCAATATCCTGTTGAGATTGCGGACAGCAGTGAGTTATTCCATCAAGTCTGCTTCCATCTGCCGTCTTCTTCCTCACCCAGTTGTTTTATTTTTTCCTATAGGCTCTCAGCCTCTCCCTAGCTCAGCGACATCAATGCAGGTGGAGCCCCCCCTGGCAAGACCATCCGACTGAGGGAGACTGGTTTTGCAGGGCCTGGTACGCAGTGGTGCATCAAGAAGGGTCAAGCAGAGGGAGGGGTTAATGGATGTGAGGATGTGTTGAGAGAGAGTGTTTCTTCAGACTAACACAAAATGGCTCTTATGGTGGAGCCAAGGATGCTGATCAGCCGTGAGTCGCTGATGACATCATCAGTGTGGGAGCTAGCGGCATTGATGCAGCACAGGGAGTGGGAGGGAGGGAGGGAGTGAAAGAGAGAATGGGAGGCTGCGAGCCACAGACATAAAGGAAGGGTGCGATAACAACATCACAGGACGCTGTTAAAGAAGACCACGGTCATGGATTTGCTACCGTGTCCTCGAATCTAAACCACAGTGTTAAAAGCACAAAGAGCTCATTTTAAATTCCAAGCTTAGCCAGCAGAGTGTGTGTGTCTCAGTCTGCACAGCACAGACCCCTCTCAATGAACTTATTATGAAGGGTAGAGGGTGCCAGCTAAGCTTATGCAAGGAGACAAACAAGTTGGGTTCACTTAAAAAAAGGGATCTGAATTATAAAAAAATAAAAAAATTGGGGTAATCTTTTTTTTAAATCATTGTTCAGCAAGGATGCATTAAATTAATCAAAAGTGATAGTAAAGACATTTATAATGATACAAAATATTGATATTCCAAATAAAGCTTTTGAACTTTCAATCATCAAATAATCTTGAAAAAATATTAAGCAGCACAACTGCTTTCAAAATTGATAATATTAAGAAATGTTTCTTGAATGCCAAATCAGCCTATTATAATGATTTCTGGAGGATCATGTGACACTGTAGACTGCAGCAGCACACCTTTTTAAACATGGATAATAAGAAAACATTTTTGAAGAAATAAGAAAAGACTGAAGTAAAGCCTGCTGAAAATTTAGCTTCACGGGAATCAATTATACTTTAAAATAAGTTAAATTGAAAACAGTTCAAGTAAACCAAGTTACAGTTAAATTGTAGTAACATCATTTTACTATATTTTTGATCAAATAAATAACGCCTTAATTGGTGAACATACATTTTTTTTTAAAGTCCCCATGAAATCAAAATTGACCATACTTTGTTTGCCTAAATTGATCGTTTTGTGGTGAACAATTCATCCATGCAAGTCAATCCACACAAAAAATTTTTTGGCTTCGTAATCTTTAATCAAATTGTGAAAATGCCCCTCCCCTCTGCACTGGAGGACCTTGCCCGATGACGTAGGCTTGACGGTTTAGGTGTCTGCTTAACATCCGTAATCACGCCCCTCCAACTGACATTAGACAGGCACACAGCGTGTGAAAGGAGAGATGGCGAGGAGGTGCATTTTTCTAGATCCAATCAGGTGCTAGTTGGAAAAAAAAGCCACGCTCACTATTTTGCCTCATTTAGTATTCCGTTTCTCTCGGAAATACGTCACAGCACTGGAGAAAAGTCGTTTGCAACTTCCGGTTCACGGGACTTTAAAGTTGCTGCCTTAAAATTTTAAGTACAATCAACTTAGATGTTTAAGTAATTTCAACTTAAATTACATTAAACTGATTTTTTAAAAAAAGTTTAATCTTTAACATAAAAAAGTTGCTTAACTTATTTTGATGAGTTAAGCAACGTAAAAAACATATGTTGTCATAAATGATTGATCATTAGGAGACTTCTCTCGAAAACAATAAAAAATCTTACAAAAATTGTGGTTCTGTGTGTACATTTTTTTGTAAAAAACGACTTTGATAGCTGTACAAAGTAATATCGACTGAACCATTGTCAATGGTTGTGTGTAGGGTGGGGGAAAAAAAACCTTAAGCATGTAATTTTTTCTCTAAAAACAAAAGTTAAATGTGTCTTGAATAGTTTTCAGTGACAATGACATAAATTATAAACCAAGTGTGACAAATGTCCAGAGTTTTCATGTTAGATTTATAACAAAAATTAAATTTGTACCAAGGGGCATTTTGCCCCACACAGCTGGGGTAAAATGACCCATTCTGAACAAAAAGCAATTTGCTTTATACATTTATAGCAAAATCAGAGTACACACAGTTTTAGCTTAAAATTAAAAAGGCCAGCCAAAATAACAATAGATAAATATGAATATTTGTTTATGAACAATGCTGAAAATCAGCCTATTTGAAAAAAAAAATGTTAGCTGATGCTAACTTGAGGTAATTTTTAAATATAAAGTTCAAATATTTTAATTCAACCACCTAGATAGATTACATTTGATAGAAAAACAAAGGATGTGATGTATGGTAACTATGATAGTGGGAAGCGATGCCCCCTGGGGGCGTTTTACCACAAATTGGGGGCGTTTTAGCCATGGTTTTAGCCCACAGATTTGGTTGGGGAAAAAATTGTCATCCTAAAATAATAATTATATTTTCCCTAAATAGCATGTACTCCCTAACTACAGGCCTTACTATTCTCATATAATATATAACTGTGATGTTCTGCAAAACAACAGCAGTAATTTTTCTTACTGCTGAAAATTACATCACTTAACGTGAAATCTGTTTTCTCTCAGGTACGCTACCATAAGCTTCACATTGAATACTTCGAAATCACTCTTGTCAACTTAGTCCATAGCAACCACAAAAATATATCTTGACTTTATCTGGTGGTTATTTGGGGGAAAACAGTAGGTCGGGGGTTATGAAACATTGTTAAATATTCAATGTATAACATAAAAAGTATAATAAAACGTAATTTTGATAAAAAGATAAAAAGTAACATTGTGAATTATAGAGAAACAATTATCTCATTTTTTACTCTGATGCATAAGCAAGAAAAAAAATATTTTGAAGATAAATCTATTACTAAAATCACATTTAAAGGCTCTCTAAGCGATCCTGGGTGACATCACTTCTTGTTGACGTTCGAACTATTGTCAAACATAAGGGAGGCTAGCTAGACCCTCCCTCCTCCTCATCCGCGCACTAACCCCTCAAACCCACCCCCAAACACTCCTTGTCGGTTATTGGCTGGAACAGTTTGTTATGTTTCGTAGAGCGGGTCGCTAGAGTTTGTTTTTGTAGCCTTTTGTGGAGCCTGGGGTGTCTGCAGAGACCGCGTTTTTTTACAGTGTGTTCAGGGGACAGGCAGCTAGCGGATAGTGAGGAGATGTTTGCTGTATGTGACAAAAATGTTTTGGCCTTAAAAACGCGTGACATCGCTTAGAGCACCTTTAAAATGTAATAACTTCAATGGACTAAAATAGTTTTAGCAGAACAGCCCCATCTACTGGGCAGCTACATCCTTCTGCTCACACAAGTGGATGTCAATTTATACTTAATTTTTGAATTAGCATTTGAAGGTCAACCACGTCTCCATTAGTCAATATGTATTGCATACATGTCTTGTCTTTCACAAAAGCATGGCAAGAGTTGCATCTCTCTTAATCTGGCTTGTGAAGTGGGTGTTGAGCCCCACCACAGTGCAAAGGGCACACAAGGGTAAACATTGCATTTCCACTTATTTACTATGCAGACTAATTATTTACTGCAGGATAAGTGATGGGGACCAGTGCTTTGGTCAAAGTCCCTGCTCTGACATCAGCATCTGCTTCCTATGACACAAGACTGGTGTGTTTTTGGAGAAGCACTGTGTTCTGATCAGGTTTTGTACAGAGTAAGCATTTTACTGAATGGGAACAGCACAATCTATTCATGTTAACACTTTGCTCTTTCCCTTATACAAAAATGATCAAAATAAATATTGCTGAAAATTAAACTCACTAAATCATTATGTAATTAATAATAAAATTAGATTGCAGTTATAGAAATTATTCAAATGCAAATATTATGGAAAAACAGTTTTGCAGTTTTATATGCTGAAGTGAACTTTCTAAGTAGCGCACCAGTTGCCCTTCACTGTACCATAGATATTAGTTGAAACAATTCTGAATATTTTAGAGCTTATTTTAAACACACAATCACATTAAACATTGAGAATCAAAATAACAAAATTGCTTAAAGTTTGTAAACTGAAATATCAGAATTATACATGCACCAGCCATAAACTAACATGCTCTGAAGATCTAATGCAATGTGCTGCACAGACCAAGTGAGAAACAAATGAGATGAGTTGTAATTATCAATGTTGTTCATGTGTGTTTGTTTACAACAACCAATGACTGTACTGAGCTGGTAAACAAGTGGACAATAAATGAATCAATAGAGCATTGTAAAGGATGTAAACAAAAACTCACTTTTGTCTGTTTGATAAAACATTTATGCAAATATGGGCCTTATTTACCTCCTACATATTTCTCTTTACCTGAAGATCAAACTCACTTATCTCCTAATCTAACAATATGAATAAATATAAGCTAAATATCCATTCAAAATATAATACTGCATTTAAATCCCTATCGAGCCATTGACTAATCGACTGCAACATTTGAATCTCTCAGTACAGGGCAGTTTAACTTTGTGAAAAAGTTCAGATAAACACCTGTGCTCTGTTGACGTATTTTTGTGAGGTTTCAGGAAACTAACGGTTCAAATATCAGATCAAAGGATGAAAAAAAAAAGTTAACCCACACACACAGCCTTATATAATAATACAGGACATCTTCTCGACCATTGTGCTACTACCACCCTGTTCTATTTTGTTGTTCAGAACATCCCTCTTATCTACCTCTGGACCGTTATACCTTGTTTGGAAGATGAAGGGCGGGGGGATTTTGAGCCAAAAACATGACGCATGTTGCTCTGTGTTCCAGGGGTCAGATATCCGTTTGTTTAAATTGACGAACGCAAAGTTTTGTACTTTTAACGAACTGCAGAGAGAAGAAACATGATGCCAAGGACTGTCCTATCCAGATGCGCGCGTTTGGCGAAGAAGGTGCCGTTGGAATGCGCGCGATCCACCAAACACAGCTCCACCGCGGGATGTCCTCCGTGACCATCCCTCCACCGGCGTGCATGCTCCGGCCGCTCGAGGCTCCATTCCGGTACCTGTTTGGACCAGGACCCTCCAACGTGCCGCCTCGTGTTTTAGCGGCAGGGGGGAGACCCATAATAGGTCATATGCACTCGGAAATGTTTGAGGTAGCCTACATTTTACGCTGCGTTTTTGCACCAACGCACAGGCTATTATAACATTGATATGGGTCGATGGCAAATAAGAAAGTCTAGGTTTAAAACGCACATTCAAAGTTCTTAGAAATGTAATTTTGGTAAACGTGTTGGTCTCATACATTTTTTTAAAATCGTTAATGCTATTTAGCCTAAAACGAATAATGTAGCCTATGTTTAAAATTATTTCATGACTATAAAAACAACTTATTTTCTAAATATTGCTATTTTTAAATAAAAAGTATTTAAAAGATTATTCAAGGTAAACAAATATCTTCAATATTCATATTCAAATCGTCCTTTTATAAAACCTTTTTTGATGCTTAATAAAGTTGAAATATTAAATGATATTTTATAAACTAAATATTTAAAATACTTTATTATATAAATGATATAATATAAAAAAAACGCAATGAAGCATTTAAGAAATAATAATAATTAAAAAAAGAAAAACATGCCATACTACTTTTTCTTTAAGAATGTCAGCCTGTGAAAAGAGACTACTGGACAGAATCTCTGGATTGCTTCACCACCTATATGTTTTACTTTTGTTTGGATTTTTCACAAAAAAAATCAACTAAAATAATCAAGTCATTTTAATAGATTTTTAATCATTGATTCATAGATCTGAGCTGCCTTTGTGGAAACTATTGAACTCTATTGAAACTATTGTTTTGAAGTCTAAAGCTCACACATTTTTTCATAGATTATGAATGATATCAAGAAAGGAATCCAGTATGCTTTTCAGACCAGTAATAACATGACTCTGGCCATGAGTGGCTCTGGCCACACAGCGATGGAATGTGCCGTGTTCAACATTGTGGAGCCTGGAGAAAGTGTTCTCGTTGCCATCAATGGAATCTGGGGAGAACGAGTTGCAGAAATCGCTGAGCGGATGGGTATGAATCTAATAATAATGTCATCCCATTGTTTGGTTCTTTATCTGTTGATGAGAGCACACTTTAAACATCTTTCTTTCCATAGGTGCAAAGGTTCACACCTTGGTAAAAACACCTGGAGGACATTTTACAAATGCAGAAATTGAACAGGTTAAAATGTTTACTTCATACATGAATTATCTTAAAGTGCCCTTATTATGGATTTTTGAAAAAGACCTTTCATGTAGTGTGTAACTAATTGAACTCTAATTGAACTCTAAGTGAATGAAAACATCCTGCAAAGTTTTAAACCTGAAAGTGCACATATATAAAATGATTGTCTTTCAAAAGTAAGAGTCTACTCTAAGTCAATGAAATGAATCATTTTTCAAACGAGTCATAAGCTGTTTCGTTGTGATGTCAAGACAAAATATTAGCATATTGCCCGCCCACTTATTGCACACGCAGACACCAGAGAAAACTTGAACCTCAGACACAGCAGCTGATTCCTGTGGATACTGGACAGCATCATGTGGAGAAGACACTGCTGTACAATGTGACGCTAAAGCCAGTTTTTTTCCCCCCCAAAGACGAGCTTGTGAAGAATCAGTGGTTAAACTTCATCTTTACCACGATACCACAGCAGTATAATCCTAAACTTTTGCTGTGTTCCCTTTATTTTTCTGACGACTGCTTCTCAAATCTCGGAGTTCAATGCAGGATTCGCACACACTTGTTGTATGAGACTCCAAAACAACATTAGAAAACTTTAAAATAGCATAATAGGGGCACTTTAAGACAAGTTTCCATTGCATTTTGTTTCTATTATGGCCACTGTATGTTATATGACTAGCAAAGCAAATCACTGCTCTGTAACCAACATCTGTCATTCTACAGGCTCTGGCTAAACATAAGCCGGTTCTCTTCTTTCTCACACATGGAGAGTCATCAGCTGGTCTGGTGCACCCAATGGACGGCGTTGGTGAAATATGTCACAAGTAAGAATATTCAACAATCATTTAGCTTAATGTCTGACTTCTATTGTACTATTTCTCTAAAAACGTTAATGATTCTGTTTGAGGTCTATTCTGAAGATTTTATGATTGGTGTGGGCTACACTGTAGAGATTCACAAATCAACATAAACAAACATCTGGCTACTGGGTTAAATGAGGTCAGAGGAATGTTAAAATAATGTAAAGGGAAAATAAAAGGTTAATTAAAAACGATGAAGTAGTTTTGTGTTCTAAGAATTGTAAAGTTAAATATCTGTATTGTCCACTGATGTGCTCTTGCGTGGCTTCGTTTATACAGATACAACTGTTTGCTCTTAGTGGATTCAGTGGCATCATTGGAGCTGCGCCACTTTTAATGGACAAACAAAGTGAGTGGAAGACCATTTGATCATGTGCATATTCTAAATCTCGATGTAAAAGCCTGTGGATTCAATTAAACATTTGTGTCGTACATAATGTATCTTTTTCTTTGTAGATATTGATATTCTGTATACTGGATCCCAAAAAGCCTTGAATGCTCCACCCGGCACAGCACCAATTTCATTTAGCGAAAGAGCATGGTTAGGAGAGAATTGTGAATATATATATACGAGTATGTTTTTGCACACATAGAATCGTTCTAAACATTTGTGGAATCAACTAATGTTATTTATTTCCCCTCAAATGTGATATAGCCACAAGATGTTCAACAGGAAAACAAAGCCAGTATCCTACCTCCTTGACATGACCTACTTATCCAATTACTGGGGCAATGATGGCAAGCCAAACAGAATGTAAGTATGGTAAACACACGGTTTCTCTTGCAAGACCCAATAGTGGATTGAGTAAAGGACTGCATAAAACTAACTGAACTATGTTTCAGATATCATCACACAGGACCTGTGTCTGGGTTCTTTGCCCTGAGGGAAAGTCTAGCCATCCTTGCTGAAACGGTAGGGGCCAGATATATAACACCTAGCTGGGCATAATAATTAAATCGTAGATGCTTGTTTTCTTAACTATGTGTTTTTGTTTAAACTATAACAGGCTGTGAGCTTAGATTTATGAATCTATGATATTACATGCACTGCCATTCAAATGTTTTGGTCAGTAAGATTTCTTTTTTTTTTCTAATGCTAACCAAGGCTACATTTATTTGATAAATTTTACTGTAAAACAAATACTATGATATATGTCACAAGATCCCATTCAGAAATCATTCTAATATGCTGATTTGCTGCTCAAGAAACATTTATTATCAGTCCTTATCAGGATTATTTGATAAATAGAAATAGAAATCTTTTGTAATATTATAAATGTCTTTACTGTCACTTTTGATCAGTTTAACATTAACACAATAAAAATAAATTCTTACTGACAGTAAACCTTTAAACAGTAGTGTTTACCAGTTACAAAATATGGCAGTTAATACATTTAAAGGATCTTTAATGAGTAGTATGTAATATCATGGGGTTAATAATTCTCAAATGCCTGCTCAAGGGTCTTGAGAACTCGTGGAGGCATCATAGAGAAGTTGCAGAGTATCTTTGGAAAGGCTTGGAAGACTTGGGCTTGAAGCTGTTCATCAAGGACAGGGTAACTTTTGTTGTTGAATTCACTTACTAATTCTGAGAATGGTAATATACCCTAAAAGAGAAAGCAGTTAAACTATATTCCCATTTCCAAAGGATTTGAGATTACCTTCAGTAACCACCATTGCCATCCCTGAGGGATATAACTGGAAGGAATTGCTGGCTTACATCCTGAAGCATCACCAAATAGAGTTTACAGGAGGTCTAGGGCCCTCTGTTGGCATGGTGAGTAACAGGTAGTCAACAAGACATAAGTGCACGACGACACATTCAACTACATACTGAATAATGATCCGCTGAACTGATTTCTAGGTAATACGGATTGGACTCATGGGATACAACTGCAACAAGGCCAATGCTGCGATGGCTCTTGCAGCTCTGGAAGACGCTTTAAAGCAGTGTCGAAAGACCAACGCCTAAAGGCAAACTGTTGACCTGTTAATTTTTGCAATTTCTGATGGTGATGCTTGTAGTGTGGATATTACACATTAATGTAAAGGAAGAGCTATTATATATGATGTTTTCATAACAGCTTGTATAACGGAGAAGAATTTTAGCTGATTCTAAACTGTGCCTCCATATATATATCAATCAAAACAAGCTGTTTTTCAATGTCCTTTTAACGTTTCGAAAAGCATCACTCCAGCACTTGAATGAACTTTATAAAAACATTACTGAGAAATAAATCATTCATACAAATTCAACATTTGAGTTTAGTTACACAGTAAACATTATGTTTACACCATTGTCTTAACTGAATTTACTCTACTTCATGAAACTATGAAAAATTGGATGCCAAAAATGAACAACTTTTACAAAATTTAAACTTTGCATTTCCAGACTAAACAACAGTCCCTGAAACTTAACAACATCAAAAAAATGTCAGACATATACATTAACAAACTGACAAAGATGCAACGTTTTCATGAACAAGAAACGAGAAATAAACTTGAGGAAAATAAAAATATTCCAAAATCATCTTTGGATATTTACAACTCAAAGCACTGGCAGAATCATTCCAACTTTTCTAAATGGAAACCAACCAGATATTGCAACATTTTTAAGACTTCCCCTCAAAGCGCTTTTTCACTTTTGCTGCTGGAAATTCAGTAATTAACTGCACCAAAAAGCACTGCTGAAGATCTTCCATCCACACAAAGGCCATTTTGACCTTTCCCTCCATATCCTCGTACACGATGGTGAACTGCTCACCTGCGTACTCCAAGTCCACCATTCTGAGCTTATTGGCCATCTTAACAGGAGAACTCACACACCAGAAGGGACGCTGAGCCTCATCTAGGACCGTCAAAGTCATCATACAGCAACGCTAGACAGGTGGAGCAAGTAAACATTAATACTTTTCGATACAGAAGACATGCATATCTAAACAAAATGCATAATAATAAAAAGTGCACATTTGTCTATGCATACAGTAAGTCTTCAGCATTTTGCCCCATTCACACACAGCATGATACCTACCCATCTCTTTATAGACAATATCCGAAGAATAGCATGCCAGCACTAACCAGTCAGTTCCAGGGAGAAATACAGTCTTGAGTGTAAGAATTAGGAAGCAATCATAGGTACCTCAACATCTCCCTGCAATCCCTCTGCTTGCCATGGGACACTGATCTTTGCCACAGGCTTGTGCTGAGGCACATCAGCAAAATCAACGGCGACCAACTGCACATAGTCCCCTAGACCCGGCACTGTAAAGCACAATCATAATATCATCTTATTTAAATATCAAAATCTTGATCATAATTTGTTGGAAAGAAATTCATTTAGTGAACTTTTGAGTTCTAGCACATCAGACTACAAAAAAAGAAAGTAAAAATTATGTTAATTCAGCCAGCTCACATACATGTATTTTCTTCCTGTTTTCGGTCGAAGTCCAAAGAAGTCGATTATCGAGTTGGGAGAATGGGATCTCATACAGCCTGGTCGCGCGCGCAAACTCGATAATCGACTACTGTGTGTACATATTGAGAATATAATACAAATTGTAGCCTTTAGTAAATTAAAAAAAGCTCAGCTTAGTGATGAAGAGACTTAGAAAAAAAAGAAAGAGTGATGGAGATGAGAAGAGAGCAGGTATTGACAAATAATCTACTGCCCACTGTCCTTTTTGGGGTCTTCAAACGTCTTGAAATGCACATATCAGACAAATAAAAAATTTGAACCCCCTACCAACCTCAAATGTAGGACTTCTTTGATTATAAAGCCTGTCTATAGCCCTGTATTAGGCATAAGATCAATAATGAATGTGTACATATTGTGAATGCATTTAATAAACTTAATTAGCTTTAGTAGCTTTCAGTAAATAAACGCCTCTGAGAAAAGGATTCATAAGCAAAATCAACCTATCAGTTGACTCTATGTTTACTTTCTTCACTGACAGACAAAAATGAAAAGCTTATATCAGTCAAAGCTCAGCTTTAGACTGGGGAAGAGACAGGGCAAGAGAAAAACAAAGAGAAGAAGAGTGTGATGATGATGAGGAGAGAAAAATAATCAGCTGCCCACTGACATGGTTTTAAAGCTGTCATCCAATTTTTTTATCCTTCAAAACATCTTAAAATGCACATATGTAGATCAGAGAAATCAAAATTTTCTCGGGGAAACCCCGAACCCCCTTCCCCACTTCACATTTGGGACCACAGTGATTATAAAACCCTGCCTTTGCATGGTAATGAAACTGGTTAATAGTGAGCATTAGATCCTAAACTATTGTTACCTTTTTTTTAATTTAAAAAATATATACCCTCATTGGGGGCTTAGCCCCCCTAAAATGAAAATCCTAGTGACGCCCCTGCTATATGCAAACAGATGGAGGATAGGTTTAAAACAAACTCCATCTAAATGTGAATTTTGAAGGTTTTATTTGATGATGATGATGATGATGATGATGATACAGTCATGGGTGAAACAATTGTGTGAGTTTGAGGAAGATAAAATTAATGAACTTTTTTGATTAATTTTTTTAAAAGTCAGAGTTGTGTTAATATATATATACTTTTTTATTTAAAAAAAATACGAAATTATGAGAAGTGGCCTTTTTTCACTTGAGCCCCTGCCCCTCAAAATGTCTGTGCACGTCCCTGAATCATTAGTTCTTCTCTTGTTTAGAAATTATAGAATCAATCCTGCTTTCTCCTTACACCGATATTTTAATATTTGCAAAATTAGGCATCACGAAATTTCATTCTAAATCATTTTTGCAGCTTGTTGTACATAAATGCTCTATTGTTGTTGTTGTTGTCTTGCTGAGAGGAAGTTTTGAGTTCTGAAATGGTTTTCATGTTTGTTAAATTCTGTCCCTGCTGCCAGTAACTACAACTCCCACAATTCCCCCGTTCCTTGAATCAGAAGCTGCGCATGCGCGGTGGCTCCTATTATTTTGTTCTCCCGCAAGCAATAAATGAGGAGTCGCCGGAACGTGCGTTGATCAATACAAAACAATTACAAGCGGAAAGCGTTTTTTATCGTACGCAGATACTTTCATACATGGAGTCACACGACACCTAACTGTCATTCTCGCCTGGCTGCGGGGTCCGCCATCAGGGGATTGGAGGCCGAAAACACGGCAGACGAACAGGACATGCAGAGGTGTTTTTCTATGTAAAAGCTAGCTAGCTAAGCAGGGGATCGGAGGAGGAACAGCAAAGCCTTGGAAGAGTTTTACAGCACCCCTCCTTTGGCAGAAAGGGCTACATTTGCTCTCATCCACACCGACCTGCTGCTGTTAGGATGGCGCACCTCCGCGACATGCAGAACCAGGTAAATCCTTTGCCCAGCCGAGTCTGTTCATCACCAGGACTATTAATCTCATAATCAGTAAAACCACACTGATGTTTAGTGAGCCTGTCATGTCATGAGATGTCTCAAATTAGAGTAATTGACTAAACGGAGGGCTGTCTTGAGGTTATATTGTGTCTGGGTAACTATTTTAATGAAGATCCTTTGAAAGAAACGTCTGTTTTTTGTTTTGTTACATTTCATGTAATATCGGTTTCATTTAATTTAAATTGTAAATATTATATATATATGTAAATGGTTCATATGTTGCTCATAGAAGAGCATCCCAAATGATGTAATGTAGTCTACAAGTAAATGCTCACTGATTTTCTTCTACACCTTTCATTGAATCTCATGAATCTTATCTCTCACACAGAATTCCCGGCTTGACCCGGAGGAGTATTTCACAAAGCAAGAGCGCATTGGGAAGGGGTCTTTTGGTGAGGTCTACAAGGGCATCAACAATCGCACTAAAGAGGTGGTGGCCATCAAGATCATCGACCTGGAGGAGGCGGAAGATGAGATCGAGGACATTCAGCAGGAGATCACAGTGCTCAGCCAGTGTGACAGCCCCTATGTCACAAAATACTATGGCTCATATCTGAAGGTACACTCTCCCATTGTTTGGGATCTCAGGCGTGTACAGACAAACAATAGTAAGAGTTTTTTTTGTATGTCATTACAGCATCTTTTAATATCAACATGAAATCACTTTCTTAATGCATGTTGACATGATTTATCAATGCATTATTCCAAAGAAAAACATTATACCTTTTTATAAAATGTAATACCTAGTTCTTCTGAAATAACTTTCCTCCTTTGCTGTCACTACCTTGCGTGAGAGTTATGTTAACCAATGGCCAAATTGCTAGGTTTCTACAAACTGCAAGGAGATCTGTGTAATACCTGGATAGAGATATCTGTTAGCATTCCCCATTCATCTCAGTTGCTCTTGTCTAGTATGGGCAATTTTAAAATGTGCTATATTAACTTCTGGATACTCTGTTCTGCTGCCAGGTTGTTTTTAGCCATCACCTTAACTGAAATGTCATGTTACTACTAATGATGTCATGACAAAATGCTGATTTGTTTGCATCCCACCACACACAATCTGCTAAAATATTATGAAATATTTTGGATTCAGTGTTGCTTGGAAAAAAAGTAGTACCAATTTGAATGGCTGTCAAAAGCTAAAATATGCTGCTTGCTGCTCAATGGTGTAATAACTGCATCTACAAACATTGAGCCCTTTGCAAACTCACGTTTAGTTAGAAATGTCCACTGTCAAATCAATTTCAACCCCGCCCTGTATTTTCTCTCATTAAATAACCTGTTTCCATTGGAATTTTTTTTTTTTTTTTTTTTATAAATCTCCTTTATGTTGACATAGATGCAAAATACCAGATCTGTCATGATTTCAGACAAATTTTTTGCACCTTCAATCTTAAAATGTTTTCACAACAATTTTGGGCACCCCAAAAACACTTTACTCAAGAGTTAAAGGTTAAAGAGCCATTTCTTACTCTGAATCACATTTTCTGCTGTTGTGCAATGAAAATGGTTTCCATGGTTGTTAAATGTTCTTCACAGAAGTTACCGTCTATGCCAATAAAGAACCTTTATTTTAAGCCACATGATAAAATACCTACTGGAGTCATATTGAAATATGAACACTAAATACAAAAAATGTCATGTGACATTTGAAGAAATTTGGCTTGTTATTTTTGCCCTTATCTACAGGGAACTAAGCTGTGGATCATCATGGAGTATTTAGGAGGCGGCTCTGCTTTAGATCTTGTAAGTAGAACAGCAGTGGCTCTTCAGTTATGGGAACGTTTTCATGGGTGTATTCATGTGATCATAAGAGCCTTCAGCTTTCGACTTAGAAATATAATTTGTCTTCTACTTTCCTCCACACGTCTCAGTTGAAACCAGGACCGCTAGAGGAGACGTACATCGCCACTATACTGAGGGAGATTTTGAAGGGACTGGAATACTTGCATTCGGAAAGGAAGATTCACCGTGATATCAAAGGTGTGATAACATGCACTGCCTACTCGAATCAGGCCGGCTAGGAATGGCTTCAGATTTCATTATTTGCTTTGTGTGGAATCTGAACTCTGTGCTGATGATTCATGTTGTGTCTTGTGGCAGCTGCCAACGTGCTGCTGTCTGAGCAGGGGGATGTGAAGCTGGCAGACTTCGGGGTGGCGGGACAGCTCACGGACACCCAGATCAAGAGAAACACTTTTGTGGGAACTCCTTTCTGGATGGCTCCAGAGGTCATCAAACAGTCTGCATATGATTTTAAGGTGCGGAGATCCAGATAAATGGTCTTTTCTCAGCGTGCAAAAGAAAAAACATGAATATTAATGTCCAAATGTGTCTGCAGAGCTGTGAAAACACACGTTCAGCACTCTGGCAGAAAGGCTGGAGTGGTAAAACTGTTCCCAAGCATTCAGCTTTCTTTCTTTTTTAAGTGGTAGGCATGGAAACCAGTCACTAACAGAGTTTACATTTTAGCGTAGTAGCAGCTAATCGTATACATAATATCTAGTTGAGATCAATGAAGACTATTTGGTTTGCTTTTTTGGCTACAGGCAGATATTTGGTCCTTGGGAATTACAGCTATTGAACTAGCGAAGGGGGAACCCCCAAACTCCGACCTGCATCCGATGCGAGTGCTGTTTCTCATTCCCAAGAACACTCCCCCGACGCTGGAGGGCTCCTACAGCAAACCCTTCAAAGAGTTTGTGGAGGCGTGCCTCAATAAAGACCCTCGCTTTGTGAGTATTTTTGTATGTATTTCTTTAACCCAAACTTTTGAATTGTAGTCTATCACTGTTTCCACAAAGTGTTAAGCAGCAAAAACTGTTTTCAACAGTGAAGAAATGTCTCTGAAGGATCATGTGACACTGAAGACTGGAGTAATGATGCTGAAAATTCAGCTTTGCCATCACATAAATTGCATTTCATAGAAAACGGCTTTCTTTTTTTCAATATTAAAAAAACAATGTAATTATTACTTTTGCTTGGTAACGTAGCTATAATATAGCACACAACATGTTAAAATAAATGATCAAGCTCTAATTGTAGACAAGACATCTCAAGATTTTTGACATGAGGTGAAAAAAGTTTAAGTTTAGTTTAACTGCTTCTATTGTTCTCATTTGTAAGTCGCTTTGGATAAAAGCTAAGTGAATAAATGTAAATGTGGCGGTTAAAAACATTGAGCACCCTGACCCAGGCATCACTATTCTGGTTATGTGCAGCGGCCCACCGCCAAGGAGTTACTGAAGCACAAATTCATCACACGCTACACCAAGAAAACCTCCTATCTGACGGAGCTGATTGACCGATACCGCCGCTGGAAGTCAGAAGGCCACGGAGACGAGTCGAGCTCTGATGATTCTGACATGTATGTCATCCATCTGTCCATCATAATGCACATACTCTACAATCAATAACGGCCCTCTAATACATCATGATGTATTATTCATTTCTTATTACTTGAGCCCTGTCCTTTTAATTAGATCTCTGGTGAATCGATCTTCATGAGTTAAGCCTCTGTTTCTCCTCGTACTTGAACAGGGATGGCGATAGTGATGACAGAGACCAGTGTCCCATGTGGACGTTCCCCACAGTCCGACCCAGCTCCATGAACAAGCTCCAGAAGGGCTACACAAACACAGACACAGAGGTGAGGATTCCAACATTTCATATTTGTTTTAGAAATGCATCAGTTTGGGTTGTCCTGTCATTGTAGATACAATTTTTTTTTAACCCTTAAAGACCTAGACCATTTTTGGAGCACATGACTCGCCTGCTCTTTTCTTTGTTTTTCTAACCCATTATAGCACTCAGCATCAAGTACCATATATCATTTTAAACAGGAGAACTTGATGTTTCAATCTAGCTCATTTAAATTACCAATTTTACATTTATTTTGTCTTAGAACGGATACATTTACCAGATTTAAGAAAAACGGCAGCAGATTTTTTGTGTGTTTATTCTAGTTCTCTTTCATAGGTTCTCTCAACGCTGCGGAAAGCGCAGTGGGAAAGCGCAGTGGGATATTCTCTGAATGTGCGATTGTCTGAAGCCTTATAGAATCACGCCAATTCATTGGCTGATGGCGTCCGCGCAATATGGCTCCGCCCGACGCTCTTACGTCGCATCATACGTATTCGCGCGCGCGCCATTCTGCTCCTCAGATTTCTCTGCCTTCAGAACGAAGCGGTCACGTTTGCCTTCGCTCGTGATTTTTCTGAGCTACAATTACATCTAGGATTATTCTCGGCGCTTCTGCGACTGTTCAAGCGGAACTCTGTTTCTCCTTACGGTGAAGCTGCCATGGATTACAGACGCTGTACTCCGCCATGTGCTCGTTACATCGCTAACGACGACCACACAGTAAGTGCGTTAAATGTTTGGGTTTTTCACATGCGCGTGAGGCAGTTATAGGATCGTCTTAAATGCAAATTCTGTGAAAATTTGTTGCTCAAAACCTCAAATTGCGGCTCGCGGTCTTTGAGAGGGAATCATTCGTCTCCCCCTGTCGCGCTCCGAGGCCTCTCGAGGATCCGCGACCTGGGGTTCGGATGTAGAGCTTGAGGATGCGGAGTTCGAGCAGCGAGCCCGCTCTTTCTCTCCCTCCCTCCCTCGGCACGCGCGAAGACATGCCAGTCGAATTTTCACACGATTATTTGCGCCCCAGCCCGGGAGCACGCGACGCGGTTTCTTTCGGGCTGGAGGATATACTTTTTACCGAGGCTTCCGACTCCGAGGATTTCGGGGCCTACTCTCGCCGACGAGGTTATTCCGCCGAGCGGCCAGGGAACCGCTCGCGGCCTACTGCGAGGCCTACGCGGAGCTGTTGTGACGTGCTTTCGCGCGCTACGGAGAAGCTCACTATTGATTGGCCCGACGAGCCACGTGAGTCTCAGTCGTCGAAACTCGACGAAAGGCTTCTCAGTGGCCCTAATTCTAGGCCTCAACGGAGGAAGCTGCCATTTTTCAGTGATCTGCATCATGAGATCTCCAGATCCTGGAAGCAGCCTTTCTCTTCGCACCTCACTAATGCGGCTGCTGCTGATTTCACCAACCTGGTAGGTTCTGTGGAACAGGGCTATTCCGCCATTCCGGCGATTGAGGAAACTTTAGCCGACCATCTTGCTCCGTCGTCTGCGCCGTCCTGGAAGTCGCGCCCCCTTCTCCCTTCTAAAGCATGTAGGACTACTTCCTCTCTCATTGGGAAATCCTACATGGCGGCTGGGCAGGCAGGCATGACCCTGCACACTATGGCCATTCTTCAGGCCTACCAGGCGGACGTCCTGAAGGAAATGGACGAGGGTGACGGTGTGACCCCTGAAGCGGTCAAGGAGCTTCGTAAGGCTACGGATTTAGCCTTAAGAGCCACCAAGCATACCGCACGTGCTATAGGTCGCTCTATGGCTGGTTCTGTTGCGGTGGAGCGCCACTTGTGGCTTAATCTCACGGAGATCCGTGATAAAGAGAAGGTTTTCCTCTTGGACGCCCCCATTTCTCAAACAGGGTTGTTTGGTGAGGCGGTCAACACAGTGGTTGAGAAATTCCGCTCCTCCAAATCCCAATCGGCCGCGTTCAGACAGTTCATGCCCAGGAGGGCTAGGGAACCTTCTGCTCCCCCCCCGGTGCGACCCAGAGAACGTCCCTCTCATAGACCGGAGTTCTCTTCCAGAAGAAGCGAACCAGGGCATCCCCCACCTGCCACGGTTTGGGGAGCCCGCGGTCGCCCGTTTCCCCGTCAACGGCCTCACAAGCGCCTCCAGTTGAAGCGGTCCGACAAACCGACTGCTCCGGCGGCGCAGAGCCGTTCCTGACCCTCCGGTCAGAAAAAGGAGAGCTCCTCTGGTTCCTCAGGGTTGGGTCAGACCGCGCAAGCGTTTCTGCCCACCTCCCAGCTCTCCTTTCCTTGCCCTGTCACCTTCGCCACTCAGAGTGTCTCGAAGTGCAGGCCATATTTCACCTTCTCTACTCAGTCTGGTGCGGGAGGAAGGAGACGCTTTCGGCTTTCTCCCCTCACCCCCCACGCTCTCTATAACTACCGGCCGCATCCTCGGAGGCACTTTTCGTTTTCCTCCGAAGCAGGCGGACCTGGTCACCATGACCCCAATCTCGATGCCTCCCATCACGTGCCAGGACGCCGATGGCCCTCCTGCACAGTCAACCTCTTTACCCCAGGAGCGTCAACACGGCACCCTTACTCAGGTATGTCGTCTGCATTACAACATCCCTCCTCCTCTGTCACATTTCCTTCCAGAGTGGGAACGCTTACCAGGGGTATCGTCCTGGGTTCTTCGCACAATTCGGTTCGGCTACACTCTTCAGTTTTGCCGCAATCCCCCCTGTTTCAACGGGGTGTTTCCTACTGTAGTAGACAGCGCCGCTCAGGCTTCTGTACTGCAGCAGGAAATTTCTTCCCTCCTTCTCAAAGGAGCAATAGAGGAGATTACTCCAGGGGAAACCGAGCGGGGCTTTTACAGCCGTTACTTCCTGGTCCCGAAGAAGGGCGGCGGTTTGCGTCCCATACTGGACCTCCGCCGGCTGAACTTCGCCCTTTACAAAGGGAAATTCAAGATGTTGACGCTGAAAGCTATCATATCTCAGATTCGGCCAGGGGATTGGTTCGTGACGATAGACCTAAAGGATGCTTATTTTCACATCCAGGTTGTACAGCGACACAGGCAATTCCTCAGGTTCGCCGTTGGAGAAAGGGCGTTCCAGTACAGGGTCCTTCCCTTCGGCCTATCTCTAGCTCCAAGGACATTCACAAAGTGCATGGATGCAGCTCTGGCCCCATTGCGGCTCCAGGGCATCCGTGTTCTAAATTACCTGGACGATTGGCTCATTTTAGCCCAATCCAGGGAGCTAGTGGCCCACCACAGAGACGTCGTTCTGAGTCATATCCAGTCTCTCGGTTTGAGGTTGAACTCGGAGAAGAGTGTTCTTGCTCCGGCTCAAAGCCCGTTTTCTTGGGGGTGAACATGGATTCCGTTCTCATGCAGGCCCGTTTGGCCCCTGCACGGATTTCCAGCTTGACGACATGCTTGGCTCGTTTTTCACTAGGCCATCATGTGTCTGTGGGCACCTGCCGCAGGATGCTGGGCCTTATGGCTGCGGCCTCCTCCGTGCTACCGCTGGGCCTACTCCACATGAGACCCTTCATGTGGTGGGTGAAACTCTCAGGGGTTCGACCCTCCGGGTCAACCCTTCGCCTACTGAAGGTATCGCGCAGTTGCTTTCGAGCCCTGTCAGTTTGGCGGGACCCTCTTTTTCTTCGGAAAGGGGTCAGCATGGGTGCGGTATCTCGTCGCCAGATGATTACGACGGATGCCTCTCTCACCGGCTGGGGAGCGGTTTTCGAGGGCAGACCAGCGTGTGGGGTCTGGACCGGAGAGGCTCTCTCCTGGCACATAAACTGCCTGGAGTTAAGGGCCGTTTTTCTGGCTCTGCTTCATTTCCTCCCTCTTTTGGAGGGTCACCATGTCATTGTCAGAACGGACAATATGGCAGTGGTGTCTCATGTGAACCGGCAGGGAGGTTCTCGGTCGCGCACCCTAGACAGGCATGCGCGTCACCTTCTCCTGTGGTCTCAGAGCAGATTCCTATCTCTAAGAGCGGTTCATGTCCCAGGGGTTCTGAACCTCGCAGCAGATTTTCTGTCGAGACAGAAACTCCGATCGGGAGAATGGATGTTGAACCGCCAGACGATGGCTCTAATCTGGAAGGTTTTTGGAGAGGCGGAGGTGGACCTCTTTGCATCTCAAGAGTCATCCCAATGCCCTCTTTGGTTCTCCCTGAGTCCCCCGGCCCCATTGGGGATAGATGCGTTCGCTTACCCTTGGCCAACGCAGAAACTCTATGCCTTCCCGCCCATCAAACTGATCCCGGCGGTCTTGGCCAGAGTGAGAGAGAGCGGAGTCCGCCTCCTCCTGGTAGCTCCGTTCTGGCCATCTCAGCCATGGTTTTCGGAGCTAGTTCCTCTACTGGAGTCTCCCCCCTGGAGGATCCCGGTCAGGGAAGATCTGCTGTCCCAGCTACAGGGCAGGATATGGCATCCTCGCCCAGACATGTGGAAGCTGTATGTTTGGCCGATCAGAGGCCGTTAGCATTAAGCTCTGGTCTCCCAACTGACGTTCAGGAGACTATTGCGAGTGCTAGAGCTCCTTCTACAAGGAGATTATATTCTTCCAAATGGAAGGTTTTTGAGACTTGGTGTTTAGCACATGATAGGAGCCCAGTTAACTGCCCTGCTGGTTCAGTACTGGAATTCCTGCAGGAGAAGTTTGCGGCTGGAGCAGCCGCTACCACTCTCAGAGTTTATGTCGCGGCTATTGCAGCGCATAGGGAATCGGATGAGATTCCCCTAGGCAAATTAAGGTTAGTTTCTGCCTTTATGCGTGGGGTGAAGCGCCTGAAACCGGCTCGCTCCCCTAGAGTCCCCTCATGGGATCTTTCTGTTGTCCTAGAGGGTTTGACGAAAGCCCCCTTTGAGCCCTTGGAGTCAGCTCCGGATAGGATTCTGACTCTTAAGGTTTCTCTTTTGTTAGCTTTGTCCTCATTAAAGCGGGTGGGAGACTTACAAGCTCTTTCTGTTAGCGAGTCCTGCTTGGACTTTGCCCCTGGCCTGGTCAAAGTTTCCTTGAGGCCGAGACCAGGGTATGTCCCCAAGGTTCTTTCCTCAAGTTTCCGCTCTCAGGTAGTTAACCTTAAGGCTTTCCACCCTCCTCCATTTTCATCTGAGGAAGATAGGGAGCTTAACTTGCTCTGCCCAGTTCGTTCTCTTAAGATATATGTAGACCGCTCAGGCGGTTGGAGGAAATCTAACCAGCTTCTGGTTTGCTTCGGTGCTAGCCGCCGTGGGCTTGCTGCATCGAAGCAGAGGATTTCTCACTGGGTCACAGAGGCTATCTCGTTGGCTTATGGGGTGCGTGGCTTGCCTTCACCTCTTAACATTAGAGCACATTCCACCAGAAGTGTAGCATCTTCTCAAGCTCTTTTCAGAGGAGCACTTTTGGAGGATATTTGTGTTGCGGCAGGCTGGTCCTCTCCGCATACTTTTGTAAGGTTCTATAGCTTGGATCTTGACGTGACCCCGGGTTCCCAGGTTCTTTCTGTTTGAACTCGTTTCGGTCGTTGTCTCTTTTATCTACCAGTCATAAAAGCGCTCTAGCTTGGCGAGTTTGGTAGTCCGTTCCCACTGCGCTTTCCGCAGCGTTGAGAGAACCTATGAAAGAGAACGTCTCTGGTTACTTACGTAACCTATGTTCTCTGAATAGGGAACGAGACGCTGCGTTAGCGGCCAAGCTCCTCGCGCTGCTGACAGTTCTTTTCGGCAGAGAAATCTGAGGAGCAGATGGCGCGCGCGCGAATACGTATGATGCGACGTAAGAGCGTCGGGGCGGAGCCATATTGCGCGGACGCCATCAGCCAATGAATTGGCGTGATTCTATAAGGCTTCAGACAATCGGCACATTCAGAGAATATCCCACTGCGCTTTCCCACTGCGCTTTCCGCAGCGTCTCGTTCCCTATTCAGAGAACATAGGTTACGTAAGTAACCAGAGACGATTTCCAGACGAAATTTTTACTACATGTAACAATCCCTAAGCAAGTTATAGCCATTTATTATAACATTATTATAGGCGATTTTCAGTGAAAATCTGGTGTTATTTACAATGTAGGTGTGTCCAAAAAAAAAAAAAATAGAAACATTGTAATAGAGCACTGAAGCGAATGTGAGTTTATATATATTTATGTTGTTTCAACCGATCTGGGCTTGGGGGTGGGACTAAGCATCAACAAACTGCTCGTTTGGCTCAGATGAATAAATCACATGGGTTTCTTTGACGAATCAATTCTGATCAAAACTTGATGACGCAATCACATTCACTACGGAGCATCTGAATGTCCAATCGCGATGAACCCAATATCAAAATAAAGCCGATAATCTCCTCTTTATTGGACTTTTTAAAGAATACAGATTGGATTAGTGGTTCAAAAGTTATTAAACATTTAAGAACAACAGTTATTTTAATGCTGCCAGCGGCCGTTTAGGTCTTTAAGGGTTAAGTAGAAATAGTTCACAATACCAACATTTTAGTTGTGAAATTTCACTATTCATGATACCAATTCTGATATCACAGCAAAAGTTTAAAAAATCAAGCAGTTATTAAATCAAATTAAACAAAAACAATGAAATGTTTATTTCTCAAATTCTCAAAGCAACATTGCTTTAAAAGTTGTAAATGGTTATAAATGAAGACTAGGTAGTGTTTTTCTCCGGGGTTTCTGCAAATTTAAGGTCACAAAAAGTCTAAATATGGAATTACAAAATTCTTAATCATCATTTTGTGAGTCTTATATTTGATGACATGGAAACAGTAATCGCGATACATGGCCTAATATGATTTATTAAACTTCAAAAGGATATGATTAAAAAAATATGAACGTTTCACATTTGTATCAAAATGCGGCACAGGGTTTACAGGGTCATGGTTTCAGAGCCGTTTGCAGTCGATGAAGAACATGCATTTATGACACCATGCAATTGCTTATGCCAAGTCATATTGGGGGAATTTTACACTGTTGCCGCGGCTTGAAGCAAGCCATCCCAGAATTTTACCGGAATTTAATTGGGATAGTTTTGATTAGCAATTAGGCACAATAAGCGGGTTTTGTTGGTAGACCTGGCAACCCTGCTTATGATCTACTGTTGATGAATTATGATGATCTTTTTAATTTGTGTTTATATTGCAATGTGTGTTGTAAATGGCTGTAAGAGTGCATAATTTATTTCTCGCATATGTTTGAATGAGCAGCTGGAAAAGGTAAATCGGGCATTTCAAAATAAGAGTCTTGCTGTATTTTGGACTTGTTTATATTAATATATATTATATTATGTTATTCTCACATTATGCTTTCCCCCCTGGGAATTATTGGTATTTTTGGTTTCACAATAAACTGTATCTGCCATTTAATTTAAGGTAAACTCCTGTGGCTTCATCTCTGGGCCTTCCCGTCACAGGAATTAAGGATTAAGAACATTATTCATTCAAAATAGAGATTTTACTAGTATTGGCACAGTCGTTTTTTTAATTGCCTTTTTGTTTAAAGGGGTGGTTGATTATGATTTCACTTTTCTAACTTTATTTAGTGTGTAATGTTGCTGTTTAAGTATAAACAACATCTGCAAGGTTACAATGCTCAAAGTTCAAAGCAAAGGAAGATATTTGAAATATGAACAAAAACTATAATAGTATATCAATAATACTGAAATGACACTTCGGAGTACCTGTTTTACACCATTTCATTTTTAGCATTAACCTTGTACTGAAGTACCAGTACTTTTGACATCCCTACATGAAAGATAATGTTATGGTTTGAATTTGGTTTACAGGCAGCTGAGACGGTAAAGAGGCAGCCCAAGTCACAATGTTTGTCGGCGCTGGTCTCTCCCATCTTCAGAGAGGTAAAAATGCACAATATCAAGCAAACTGTCACCTCTTATACATCCTGACTGGAGTTCTCTCTGTAAGCTTTATGATTTTTATCACGGTAGCAGCAGATAATGCAGCAGTAAAGTAATAAACAGTGATAAGCTCTATATGTTATAGAGGTAAATGTAAGTCAATCTGTTCTCCAGCTGAAGGAGAAGAGAAGGGCATGTGGAGGAGGAATGGGTGCCATAGAGGAGCTGGAGAATGCCTTCAACCTGGCAGAAGAGTCCTGCCCTGGCATCTCTGACCTCCTGATCTCACATATGATGGAGAGAGTGTGCAGGTGAGCAGATCTGTACGAAGAAAAAGAACAGTGGTATAGAATATATCCCACTATTTAGGGCTTTTCACACTGTGCTTAACCCTGGGTTGTTATCGTTCTAAACACTACTTTTAACCTCACATAAAGCAATGTTTCAACACAAGCGTTGTGAAAGTTGTACAGTGTGAAACGATGCAGTGTTAGAATGTTACGACCAGAGAGATTATTTCACCCAATAATGACATTTCTGTCATTATTTACTCACCCGTTCCAAACCTGTAAGACCTTTGTTCATCTTCGGAACACAAATTAAGATGTTTTTGATGAAGTCCGAGAGCTGTCTGACCTCCCTATAGACAACAACGCCACTACCACTTTCAAGGCCCAGAAAGGTAGTAAAGACATCGTTAAAGTAGTCCATAGGCGCGTTTCCAATGTGGGGCCCAAAGCTGGCGTGCCAGGGCCAGTAGCGTTTCCACTGTCACTTCAGGGGCTTGATCGGGGGGCGGGGTTTTTTGGCCCGCCGAATACCTTGGTACAAAGCGAGCCAGCTCAGGCTTGAGTTTTGTCATGAGACGGCAGTGCCGGATGATTTGATATACCAGCTATCATAAGCATTAAAGCCAAACTAATAGTGCCCCTATTATGCTATTTTAAAGATTCCTAATGTGTTTTTTTTTTTTTGAAAAACCTGTTTCACTTTCTTATAATATACATTTGCACATCACCACATTTTCAATGATTCTCAAACGACTTGTCAGATGAATCAATCTCTCTAAATCCTTCCTTTCCACAAGCTACTCTGCTCTGATTGGCCAGACAGCTCAAGTCTGTTGTGATTGGTTTACCGCATACAGCTCGGGTCGAAAACAAAAACGGCCATTGCCAAAACAACATCAGCTCTGCTTGTCCTGATGCTTCCTACACCGTAAACTAAACGCAGTAATTTGAGGCCCAACAATGGAACAATGACATCTATGATGAGGAACAATGACTTCGATTTTAAAATATAAATCCAAGCGTGAGTCTGATGATGAAACACTGGAAGAACTAGTTATTCAACCCGAACCTCCATCGCAAGGATGACTCGATCAGGACGTTTCTCAGTGATACGTTACTCAGTTTGAAGTACATTATGTGATGTTGCAACTGTAATTCCTCACCATCAGCATTAACAAAAATATAATTTATTTAATTTAAAGGGAACATATTATGGCATTTAAAATGTTCCTAGTAATGTTCTGGGAGTCCCCAACAACAGTTTTACATGCATGCAATGACAAAAAAACACTTTTTTTGTCTTATAAAATGCATTTATTTTTACCTGATTTGCTCACCGACTCCCTAATGATTCGTTTAACGACTCATTTGTCCAAACTCCAAACCCCTCCTTTGCGTGACGCTAATAACGGTGATTTGTCAGATGACCCAGTCAGTTATTGTTTGCGTTAGCCCAACGCATAAACATATTGATAAAGCACTGCAGTACTACAATACGCTCTATTCTTTATGACAACTCCAATAACAACTACAAACATTTCACATAATATGTTTACATATTGTATAATATTATAACAGATGTGAAATCTGAACCTAGAAGCTGCGCCTAGATACCTAAGTTAGACCTAGAATCTGCGCTGAGCATAACTTAAACAACACACACACACACACATACATAATGAGCATGCTACAAAACCCATAAAAGCAACAATTATTAATAGTACTTACAGGTTGTGATTCGGAGGATGAAGCCGATCCAAATAAAACTGGTACTGAACCTTCCTTAGGCTATCAACCGACTCGCGAATCCACACTTGAAAGCATTTATGTTTGTAAAGGAATCGTCATTAAAATGACGCGAACACAGCTCAAGGTTCGGGTACAGTTGTAAATATAAACTCTAGCCACTGATTCTTCACATGCTCGTCCCTGGGCAGTGAAAAAAAAGTTCGCTTTTGATTCGCACTTCAGAACAGTGCGTCTCGTCGACATGATGTTGTCAAGTATGCTCTGGTGTCTGCGGCGGCGCACGCAATGAGTGGGCGTCTCTTATTCAAATAACTTGACTTTGTGACGTCTCAAAGCTAGAGAGAAAGCATCGTTTGTCTATAGATTCATATCAGCGACTCAGAGTCGACTCTTACTTTTGAGAGACAATAACTTTGTATACGGTGAACTTTCATAATTAAAACTTTGCAGGATGTTTTCGTTCACTTAGATCTATGTTACACACTACATGAAGGGTAATTTTCAAAATTCCATAATAGGTACCCTTTAATATCAGTCTAGTGCATTAATCCATGTTAGCGTTTCAGAACGTACCAGAGGACAGGGGTTTCGTGACATTATCACGTACAATAGAAGTCCCATTCACTACTTTCATACTTGTCTGCCGCTTCAAATTCAGAATACAGGTTTGTGACTATTGCCTGCGAGTGCAAATTTCAACATTCAACTTTTTATTTTACAGGTTTTCACATTGGAGCTGTGAGTGTAAATTTTAGCGTATAAGTACAAATATTTATTCAACATTCATTATTGTACAAGTTCTCAAATTCACATCTACAAGCTCTCGAGTTTTGCTACTCTTTTACCTTCATACTGGAGAGAGTGCAAAAGCTCCTCAGGTCGTATTTTTGGTGGAACAATTGTAGAAAAATCCATGAATACCCAGGATTAAATGTTATCCCCGGGTAAATTAGAAGCAATGTGAAACATGAAGCAAAATAACCCAGGATTCCTTTTACCCAGGGTTAATTTTTTCAAGTGTTAAAAGCTCAGAGTATAAATGTCATATTCTGCTGTAAAAAAAACCTCTTCTTTTCTATCAGGTTTGCTCTGAATGGCAACACCAAACCATCATCACGGTGAAGCCCCGCCTCTGCTGCTGCTCCTCCTCCTCCCGCCCAAAATCATCAGAGCCCCATCAGGACCACAATACAACTGCCCATCCTCCACCCTCTCTTACTCTCAGAGAACTTTTAATTAGTTATGATTAAATATTTTTACAGTTTTCTTTATAGAATGGAAAGTATTTAAGAGAAAAAGCCATGTCATGGAGCGAACTGTGTTTACCTGTTAGATCAAAATCCTATTATAAAGTGTTTATGGAGACATTGTGTTTGTGTGCTAATTGGTGTGAATTGTGGTAATTACACATTTGTCAAGACCTCCACAATTATTAAATGAAGTTAAAATGATACAATGTGCATCCTAAAGTAAGGTTCTCAGGTGACCAGGGGCATATAGAGTTAAATTTATAAATACTTGTAGGGGAGTCTATGGTCTTTTATTTATCTAGAACCAAACCCTATACACAACTATGTATTATGGTATATATATATATGTTACCATTGTGCAAAAAGCATGCGTAACACAATGACATTACTATTAAATAATTCTTGTTATCAGACGGTCAAGCATGAAAATGCTCAAAGATTTTAATTTATGCTTAGATATCCTTTATTTTATATATACGCTCAAATTATATTCTAATGGTTCTGGAGCTTGTAGCACCTGTGTTCTGTTTCTCAATCTGTATCACGATACTGTCCTAATCTGAGTTCGAGCCCATTAATCCATGTACTGTCAATAGGTTAGGCTTAGGCTCACATTTACAAACTTTCAATATTACATAACCTGATTTGGTGCGGAAAGAATGATATTACTTTGAAAAACATCATTGGTACAATGAGTTGTTACGACCTCTAGTGGCCATTTCGACAAGCCCTTTATGATCTTCCTGCTATAATCACCAGCAAATTGATATCTGAACCAAAAAAAAAGCAACCCCCAAAAAACTGTTTAATACAAAATTTTATTACAAGATGGACAATAATGGTTTAATAGAAAGTTTTCAAGTGAAACATTAAAACTGGAATGTGGGCAACTGCCGTTTTCATGGCCAAATACAGAAAGTAAAGCTCAACTGTAAAGTCAAACTGTATGTTTGCTTTTGTGTAACAGATAATAACCCACATTTCAGATATTATTTCATTGTAACATTTGAATAAGAAACTATTTATTTAAGATATAGAAATTTGCTTTAACCACAGGAATAAGATAAAGGTTTTAGCCATAGATCCCAAAAGAAGGTAAAAACTGTCAGGGCACAACAGCATATTTCAATGCATCCAAATGTCACTCCACCAAGGACATTTTACATTGCACTCATACCAGAACAATGTCTGACAGTAAATACATGACAGTATTCACTCGGGTACAAATAGAAATAAGCAAAATGAGCATTAACATCAGAGAAAAACTTTCCTTCATTAAATGGCATAGGGAATAAATCATGGGTCACAGTATAATGTTTTGCATCCGTTAGGGGACCATTCAAATGAACAGCAAATATATTTCAAGACTTCATGCAGGGAAGAGAGAAAAAAACTCCTGAATAGGAACTGCAATTTCTCTGGCAATACTTACAAACAGTATAAAATGATTTCTCCAAAAACATGGTGCAAGACAGGATAAAGTGTTCTGGAGATACACTACTACTAAAGCTGCTCTACGGTAGAATTTGGCTCTTGTAACATTTATTTCCTAATTACTGATGGTTGTTCTTCATTTTTGGTTACTGGAACAGGAAAAAAAAGAATGAATATTAGCAACAGTATTTGAATAAAATAAAAAAAACGTTAACACTGCTTAAAAAATTTGGGGGTAAACCCTCATACAAGATTGAAAGAAACTAAGAAAATGGCAAGCAAGATGAGCTAAGGATCAGTCTCTCCTCTTTCTCCACATTTAGCAACACTTCTTCTCGTTCTGTGACTGACTGGCTCGAATCACAAGTCGGTATCTATAAGAAATATAAACAAAACAAAAATCTCCCTAATTGCATATTTAATACCAGAAATAAATTGCCAATATTCTCTCAAATATAAGTGACTCAATATTAAATTATATGTCAAGTTATGCAACATACATAGATTTGCATAAAAATACATTTACAAAATATAAAATTTTTACAAAGTAAAAGAGAGTATAAAAGGCAATTATATCAAATGTTGAAGAGCAGCTCAGATTGCAGAACTGCTTAATACATAATGTGTCAGTGTCAGTCCTGTGGCCACAGATTTGGTTGCGTTGATTGTTTTTTGGCATGGTTCCTTGCTTGCTTAAATGTCTGTGTTTGTAAAGTGCTCTTACCATGTTTCTCACAGACGTGGGCCGTCTCATTCATCTCCTTGCTTCTGCATCTGCGCCTGCATCTTAGCGATCATCTCCTGCATCCGCCTCAGCTGAGAGACACACAAACACAATCACACACTGACCTTCACACTCAAGCAGTTGTTCATTAGCGTTCAGCTTGTGTTTGGTTTGAGAGACTGTACCTCAGCCTCCTTTTCCTGCAAGATTATATCCTTGTCCATTTCCTCTGGCTCCGGACCCTTCCTGCAAAACACAACACAGGTGTAAACAAACGCACACACAGCTTAATAAATTAGTTTAATAAATGATCATTTATGACACAGATCTCACAATTACTATTACAATTACAAGTAATACAATTACTAGGGCTGTCAAATGTTGAAAAATTATAATTAAAATAAATGCCATGTAGCTTAAATCGATTTTTCAGAATATAGTTAAATATAAAATAAATTTAGATAATTATACTTATATCTGTATATATATACACATTACAAGCATATATACACATACATGTTTGTGTGCACACATACACATAATATATATCAATATACACATGTTATATAAACAAACTTTTATGTTAGAATCGATTAACCGTGTGAGATATATATATATATATATATGAATGGAAAAGCCGATGATATGAAAATATGGGCAAGTAAGAATTAAATTAAAGAATGTGATAGTGATGATAAAAAATACATTTTATATTCCTGACAAAAATTTAATACATCTCTTATCTCACATTTAAAATGTAAGTGCTCTGATGATAGGAAAATAAGGGGAAGTAATAGTTTATTTTTGCTAATTTTGTATTAAAAGAAAGAAGATTTTGATTTAAATTGACAGCCATTGAAATTACACCACAGATTTACATTTGATTGTGATCATTTAATTTACATGTGACTGAACAAAAACTGAATTAGTAAACCACCGGCAGAATGTTTTGCGATGCAGAGTTTAGGTAAGAAGGAAAAGACAAACCCAAGTTAGTAGTGCAAGCGTGTAACAAGCTGAGCAGAAAGTTACTTTGTGAGTATTTGTGTAAGCGAGAGTGAAACAGTGTTTTAGCAGTGCTAGAGTCAGGCTGAAGGACAGTTGGAGCTGTGACTGAGCTCCCAGCAGTACCTCCTCCTCCTATCCTCTGATGAACACAGATCCATGACACTAAATCAACACAGCACACATTAAAACTCAAGCTTTTATCTCTCTAGCTCTTCTCCTTTTATTTTTGCTATCAAATAACTGCTTATGTGAGTCTTTAGCAAAAATGAGAAGTGACTATGTAAAGTTGTGCTATTTCAATACATCTGCTTAGCCCTGCCAGTGTTGTGATATTCAAATAATCTGACTACACTCACAAAGCTCTGCTTTTCTGTTGAGGTTGAGGGAGGAGGTGGGGAAAGACAGGCAGAGCAGTACGTACGCAGGCGACAGAGGCAGAATGTAACCATGGGAGGACAACCTGCCGCCTCGTTTGAGGCGTTCCGAGCGGAAGTTCTCATAGTGAAGGTCCTGAGTGACTTCCTGCAGGTCCTGCATGTGGGTGCTGCACAGACGGCAATAACCATCATTAGACAATAATGACAGTGACTGAGGATAAACTACGTGATCTTAGAATGAATATGAGGCTGAGAGGAACAGAAGTACAGTCCATTTACTGTTTTGACTGTTTAAAGGTACAACTTTTTTTTTTCCTTTAGCATTAAGATTTGTCGACTGAGTGATTTGACTCCAAGCTTCCTCACAACCTCATTTTCATTTGTGTAAAATCAAGAATTTTAGAACATTAAACAGAAGGTGACTTAAAGTTATTCACATTAGCATGGTGCGAAGTTTAAGGAAGTCGTTGTGTTCTGGGTTTTCCACCTCCACCACGCCCCATGGATACAAACGCCCTCTCACTTTCTTCCCTTTAGCCTCAATCTGCTGGTTGGATCCCACCACGGCAAACGGTATACTGGCCTACAACAGAAAGACCAAAGCAAACTTATGACAGAATGCGGCCTTGCTTGGATGCTTAGTTTGGTTTTCTACTCTTCAGGAGAAGAGTAATGTTTGTCTAAATTAGCTTGACTTGTGTTCTTCTAGTAATTCTTTTTCAACATTTAGTTTGTTCCTCACATAAATCTACAATAAGACTTGGAATATAGTAAACAAATCATATGGACTACTTTTATCATATGCTATCATTCATTGTTTTGGGGCTGCATGTATTACAATAATACAATTTAAACAGTAATATTGTGAAATATTATTACAATTTAAAATAATTTTTCTATTTTTAAAACAAATATTTTCCTGTGATGGTAAGCTGAATTTTCAGCATCTTTTTCTTGAGTCTTCAGTGTCACACTTAACACTGTAACACTTGTCTTTACAGTCACTTTTGATTGATTTAATGTGTATTTGTTGAATAAAAGTATTAATTTCTTTAAAAAAAATCTTGACACCCAAACTTTTGAATGGTAGTGTATATTCATGGTGCTTTTGTTTTTTGAAGTTTCAAACCAGTAAAAAATCATCATATTGTCATCATATTCTCACCTTCATTTTGTTCCAATTTTAAAGTTTGGGAGAACAGTGTCTTTAAACTTAATGAGAAAAATAAGACCCACATACCTTGAGAATCTTGGTCTGCTCTTTGAAATCTTCATCCTCATCAGACTCAGCATCAGGGAGGTGATAGATCTTAATGCCGTGCTCATCAATTTCATCCAAAATCTAGAGCATGTAAAGAGATGCATACAGCCAACAAGCCAAACTTGTGATCAACCCATGTTTGAAAAGAAATCTGAAGGCTTACTCTGCGCTTGAGTCTCTCTCTCTCCCTCAGCGTCAGCGTATCTGCTTTAGCAATGACAGGAACTACATTCACTTTGTTGTGAATGGCCTTCATGAATTGGACATCTAGAGGCTTCAGTCTACAAAATTGGAACATGAGACAAGGAAATCGGCCATTTAAATCCAGACAAGAACTATGCGAACACTTAAAGGAGTAGTTCACTTTTAAAATGAAAATTCTGTCATCATATACTCACCCTCATGTTGTTTCAAACCTGTATGAATTTCTTTCTTCTGCTGAACAGAAAGGAAGATATTTAGAAGAATGTCAGTAACCAGGCAGTTTCTGGTTCCCATTGACTTCCATAGTAGGAAAAAAATATACTATGGAAGTCAATGGGAACCAGAAACTGCCTGGTTACTGACATTCTTCTAAATATCTTCCTTTCTGTTCAGCAGAAGAAAGAAATTCATACAGTTTTGAAACAACATGAGGGTGAGTATATGATGACAGAATTTTCATTTTAAAAGTGAACTACTCCTTTAAACCTATGACAGTGGAAGGTGTCATAAAAAAAGTGTCTCAGCTGAGTTAAATATAAGATCTCACCCGTGACCCAGAGGGGAAATGAAGTAAAAGCAGCAGTGCACACGGTTGTCCACAATGTGCCTGCGGTTGAGTCCGCTCTCGTCATGTAGGTAGCGTTCAAACTGGTCATCGATGTATGCGATAATGGTGTTAAAACTTCCCAGGAAAAGACAGAGCATCTCTTTAAACACTTACAGAGACAGTTGTTTATAAGCAACAGAAACATTTAAGGAGTTTGTCAAATATAGATCCAAATAACAAATTTTTAAAAAATTTCCAGAACAAACAGGAACAAATCAGGGATCTTCAACTTTAACCACTTGTTTTTAATGTTGGGATCCTTCTGAAGGATATGCAGAGCAGCGACTGTTGCACTCTATAACATCCATGTAAAACAACGAGACATGAAAAATCCACCAGGCCTTCAAGAAAAAAGCCTAAAGCGATATTAACATGCATTGTGGAGAGATATATTCTCTATGACTCTGGTCTGGTACAAAACCAGGGAATTAAAATGTCAATTTTCACTTGTATAATAGTTATGTGAGGGCATACATTTCCTTTTTCAGACATGAGCATTTGAATATCTTCTCTTTGCTGTTTTTGCGCTCAAGTGGGTCAGGGAGCAGTCAGGAAGAGGTCACACATGTTTCCTGTCTCACCACTTCCACACTAGCAGAACAGCATTCCCAGAGCTCAAAAAGAAAAAAAAAACACCTCTTCCTCCATTCCTCTCTCTAGTCTTCGTGTCTCCTACCAAATACCGTCTCCAATTACACTTCAAGTGTCTCGTTTTCTCAAAGAGAAAGTTCACCCGAAATAAATCTCTAATCTATTCAACCTCACACCATTCCAGATGTTTAAAACGCAAAAGAGAATTTAAATAAAACAATCCAACAATTGGACACCAAGGGACCAAAAAGAACATACAGCCATCGTGACTAATCATTACGAGCTCAATGAATACATCACTGTCTTTTGAAGCAAAAACACTAAGTGCGTGTAAGAAAAATATCAACCATTCTCTTGCATTACATGGACTTTTTCATTTTTCAGTTTTTGGGTGTATTGTCACTTTTCAAAAACAGAGGATTAAATGGGAAATCAAGCGAAAACCACACAACATACACATTATGTATGATGACTATTTGAGCTGAGCGTATTTTTAATGATCATCAAAGCCATTCTTTCTCACCAGTCCTGGCTGTTGATGGCATCACCGTATCCAGGCGTGTCGACCACAGTGAGACGCAGCTTCACTCCGCGCTCCTCGATCTCCACCGTTGAGGCCTCGATCTGCACTGTGCGCTCAATTTTCTCTATACAACAAGAGCACATGTAAAAGATACATCAGACAAGGCTAAAAAACAAGGCTGAGGTCCAACCTTCTGTGCAAAACTGTCTCATAAATATCAGGCCACTATTTTTACCCTTCCCCATTATATTTTTAGCCTTCCCCATTATAATGTTAAAAACCCTGAACAATATTCTCTATAACATCTGATGTAAATTCATCAGTGTTGAAACTCTCACCTGCAGCACCAGGAATGACCCTCTCTGGGTAGAGATCAGTGAGGAACAAGCTGTTGATAAGCGTGGACTTCCCAAACCTGACTCACCTGAAAACAGCAGAAGTGTTATATGCAGTCATCAGGGGCCTCATTTATAACCGTTGCATACGCACAAAACAGGCCCTGACAGAGGCGTGCGCCAATTCCGACTAAATTGTGATTTATAAAAATTCGTGCACCTGCACTCAAACTCTGACCCATGCTCACGAACATATTGGAGACTGAGCAGTTTGGCGACACCAATGGTGAGCTGAGGGACTGACGGCATATGAAGAAAAACCACTTAAAATCTTCATTATGAGTCCTCCTAATCATAAATACAGTGCACGTTCTCAATAACGGTTTAAATAACGAACGATTTTAACTATGTTTTACCTCTGATATACACATTTAGATTAATTATGCCATTATCATTAATGGAGTTAAGCACTTAAATTACATGAAATCATTACCAAGAAGTTACAACATTTTTTGTATTATAATTATTTGTAGTGGATGCAATGGTTTTGAACACTTTTCCTGTTGCATGCAGTTTTTTAATGTTTTAACTACGGTTATTTCGGGGTGGGGACATGTGCGCACAATCTTCCGCTGACTGTGATTTATAAAGGGAATTTTGCGCGTACGCACGGTTTAATAAGCCTGAATATTTTGGGGCGTATGCCATTTTTGGCTTTCAGGCGCACGTACACTTTTAGTACCAATCCTACGCACAGTTTTCTAAATAAGACCCCAGAGATCCTCTAGTCAGTGTTTTTGTTCTCTACGTCTCCGTCAATCTGTCTTCCATCATTTGCTGAAGCTGTGCAGCAGTGAAAGGGCTCGCGGCTGAGGTTCTGCATTCCTCTGTGATTTATTTTAAGACGATGGGATGACTGTACAATGGGCTCTGCTGAGCAGGCTCCCGGCCACCCTCCCCCCACAGCAGATCTCATGTGTGTGTCAACATCTGTACACACACTCACAGGGCTGATGGGAGAGTCCTATCGCCTTAAAAAAAACCTATGATTCATCAGCTCTGTGCTGCTGCCAAAGACTTTTGTTCCCACAGTCACTTTTACTACACAATAACAATTCAATCATGAAATTCACTAAAAAATAACACATAAGAACAAATAAGAACGCATAAGAACAATGCTTCAAATTGTTAATAGTAAATATGCACTACTTTAATAAAAAGACAAGCGGCTGTAGCTGTTGTGGAAAAAACTAATAAAGCATACCAGTCACAGCAGAAATCGTTCTCCCCTCTGCCATGTTTAAAGTTTATGGCCTGCCCAACTCAGAAATCCAGGTATCAAAATTATCTCAGAATTTCCCAGTATTAAATACGAGTGTTCATGTCCAATTTCCGAATAGGAATCTCGTATTGACGATAATTCTGATAGCATGTGAAAGCAGCATAAGCTGTAGGTTTTACATTATTATTGGCAAGAAAAAACAGGGGAGAAAAACTTGGTTTCTCATGGTTAGGATATAAATCACATGAATAGCTTTTCATATAGTTAAATTTGTATTTTCATTTTATGAAACAAAAAGTTGTTCAAAAGTCTCATTGGTGTATTGTAATATTTCCAAGTTTATCAGACAAATTAAAAAAACATCACATTGATGCTACTTACCCACCACCATGAGAGTGAACTCAAAGCCCTTTTTTACTGATTTCCGGTGTACCTGGTTTGGCAAATTTGCGAATCCCACATACCCAGGAGTCTCTGGGTTCGTAAACTGTCCCTGCTGATCACAAGAGAATAGAACAATCAATGAAGACGTTCATTTAAAAAGTCTTTCTAAAATACTTGATTCTCTCAAAACCATTTCTTTGCACATATAACCCAAACCCTGAGCAACATTCACCCGTCAGCTCTCATTTCCTTACCTTCAGTTTTTCTGCTTGAGACATTTTGAGCTCGAACCAAACCTGCAAAAATAATATCTTTAGAAACCAGGCTTATTTACAATATGGATGTAACCACATTATATGAGAGAACAAATTTAAGTGTTAAAAAAATGGACCATCTTTGTGTCACAGAACGAGTTGAACCTACATGTACGAGAAAGCCGTCGATATAGTGCAAAGTTTCACAGCTCTACAGGAACAGGAAGTCAGTTCCTGTCAGCGAGCATCAGTCTCACCACAAACCTGCATCAGCCATTTTACATGAACCAGTAAGAGCACTAAAATCAAGGACTTGTTAACTCATTTTAATTCAAATAAAGAAAGTATATTGTATTTTGGTTGAATGCAGAGAAAGAAAGAAAAAACTCATGGAGTCTTTGAAAAAGTTATGGGCCTTTGAATATTATTGTGGTGGACATTGGAGGGTCTTGAGTCAAAAAGGCTGAGCATCACTGCCTATATATCCTTGTAGAAGTGAAACAATAGGTTTTGGGACTCAAAATGTTTTTGAGACACGTTTGGGACTCAAACATGATGAAATGCTCCAGGTATAATGATAAGAACTCGAGGGCAGACAGACACCATATAAATCAATATAAAACAAATGTGCAGAGTAACGTTAGACATTCATTGATGGTACGATTTAGAGATAAACCGATTGTTTGTTCTGTACTCTGAACAGTGTAACTTATCCTACTCTTTTTATAATAATCAGCAGACGTACATTATAAAAACAAAACATGAAATGGTTAGAACTGAATCAATGAGTCTTATTCGTACTACAGTACGAATCTTTTTAAAGTAACTTTAACTAAGTTAACGTTACATGTAGATTTACAAGTTACCACCAGTAAGCAAACAGAAAATGACGTTGGCAAGAAAAAACATAACGTGTGAATCTGTAGTGCATAACGAAGTGCGTTTTGTTGTCGTGGGATGATGTAGGATTGTGGTGGTGGTTTGATCTCTTTCTCGCGCACTAGTGATGATGACACACCTCTGATAATGGAGCTCATTCACAGAGGTTACGAGTGAGTGACACGCTAATCTTCAGAGAAGCAAAAGTCACGCATCGGATAACACCTGACCTGTGATCTGAGACACAGAAATAAAGTGAATAAAAGAATTAGATATACCTTTCAGGCGCGGAAATCTTGAATTTGGTACTGCAGGGGGTTGAGGAGTCGAACAGCCCAAATTCCTGAGATTCCGGAACTCTCACTGACGCCGCCAGCAAAAGCACAAGAGTGAAGTAAGAAACTGTAAAGTCTCATTGCTACAAAATAAAAGTCCCATCAAAGATGAATGTAAATGTTGCTTACAGTCTCAGAATTTATGGACAAAACCGTCTCATTAGGGCCCAAGCCCTAAGGGCGAAGGCCCTATTGTTTTCCTAAGGATTATTAGGGCCCAAGCCCTAAGGGCGAAGGCCCTATTGTTTTCCTAAGGATTATTAGGGCCCAAGCCCAAAGGGCGAAGGCCCTATTGTTTTCCTAAGGATTATTTATTATTATTATTAGGGCCCAAGCCCAAAGGGCGAAGGCCCTATTGTTTTCCTAAGGATTATTTATTATTATTATTATTATTATTATTATTATTATTATTATTTTTCTACTACCTTTTGGACACTTTTGGAGGCCTTAACATGCTCAAAAACTCTTGAAACTTTGCACACGGCTCAGAACCCGCGGCCATCAGGGCCGGGCTGAAGATGGTACCCGGGCGTGGCAGGGGGGCTCGACAGCGCCCCCTGGAACGGGGTCCGAAAACATGGTCCATAAATCAAACACGCTTGCATGTAATAATATGAAACTCGGTACACATGTAGATCTCATCGTTTCATATATACTTCGCACTCTTACTTTTTACCCCAGCCCAACAGGAAGTCGGCTATTTAGGGTTGTTGGTAAAACACACGCAATGGAATTTGAAGTACTCCTCCTAGAGAATTCAAACACATGGCACGAAACTCGGTCAGCATGAAGTCAAGACATTGAGGATGAAAGTTTGCGAGGGGATTTTTGATATCTCGAACGGTTTGGCCGTGGCGAG
This sequence comes from Chrosomus eos, assembly GCA_036326025.1. Lineage (NCBI taxonomy): Eukaryota > Metazoa > Chordata > Actinopteri > Cypriniformes > Leuciscidae > Chrosomus > Chrosomus eos. The sequence continues at coordinate 24,441,519 of CM070823.1, read as the reverse complement.
GAAACAAAATTATGGCGAGAAACGTGAAACAGGAAGTGTGTCATAACTTCAGCATACATTAACTGATCTTGATGAAACTTCAACAGTGTGTTCGCTGTAAGAGGCAGATCACATGGATGTGACAATTGTGAGTCAAAGTTATAGCGCCACCAACTGGCAGCAGGAAGTGTCACTTTCAAAATGCTTTGAAATCACCCTCTTATTTTTACCCGATTTGCTTCAAAATTCATCTGTATAATGTAAATACACGGCAGATGAAGACCTGTGAATGGATTCTTGATATCTTTGAAACTGTTGCCGTGGCAACGCATCAAACTTTACCATTCTTTTAGAATCTCTTCGGGTAATAGTTTAAACTCAATCATAAATAGGGCTATACTGCCCTCTTGTGTTGTTCCTGTGTTATTGATACTTAGGAAAAGGGAGCCTTCAGTTTGTTACTCTTAAGAAAATGGAACCTTAAAATAATGAAACTAATTACTTTTAATGAAAGTCAATTAAAAAAAAGACTTTTGAAAGGAAGTTATTTTTCGTAATTCGAGTAGGTCATAAATTTAAATCATATTGGTCATAAAAAGGTCTTAAAAGGTCTTAAATTTGACTGACTAAACCCTGCAGAAACCCTGTATGAAAGTAGAAATTAACTAAAAAACGTTCGCTCTGTTCTGCTCACTCCTCGCGTTGGACGCACACTGTTATGAAGGCCTGTTGTGCAGCCGTTAGCTTTTTTAGTTTAATTTTAAAATAAAAAAAGGGTATTGCTTGAATTTATTTTACAAAAACATGTGCTATATTTCAGATCAATATATTTGTTTTCCTTAAAATTATTCTCATCTGAATTACAAATAATTTATTTCTGTATAACATAATACTATATAGCGGAACGAAACTCAATTGAACCGCGCGCGCCTCACGGACTGTTTATCCGCTCGGCTCAAAGTCCAAACGGCAGCGCGGGCTCAGCAGACGCGTTCTTTTACTGTCTATGGTCAGTCTCGATCACGAGATCCAGTGAGAAGCACTTGAATTCAGCGAAGAACACAAATGTCTCAGTGATTTAAACCAGTTTAAAGGCAGATGAAACAGCGCTGAGGAACAGGAGAAACACTGTGCGCAACTATACAGTCAGAAAGATTTTCCATCTACAAATTCCCATCATTTACCATGGTTTTACTGTAACGTTAGCCTAGTAATATTAACTGCACCATGAAATGTGGGATATACATATTGAATTGTATTATATTATTAATGTAGACAATGTATTAAAGGACTAATGGAATATAATTACAGTATTTATGTATTTAGGCTATAGCCTACTGTTTTTCATACATTTCATAAAGATACGTGCCATCAACGTCAGGCAACACAAACCTCTTTCAAGACTTGAAACAATATCCCCCATTAGCACATGCAGAAACTAAGAAATTAGTTTTGAAATAAAGATATTATTTTTGTTAAGGAAAAATTACAAATGTTTGAATGTTCTACCTCAGATTTGTGAAATGTTCTCCTGTTTGGCAAGTGTTTGTCATGATATGTTCTGACAGTAAAGAGTAGTTTAAAACCACAATTAACGCTCTGGTTTCTACAACTTTCAGTTAGAAACAAAAATCTGCCTTTAAAGTTGAAAGAAAAAAATATTTGACATTTATGGTCATAATTATCGATATTGACTGATATATTATCGTGATAATTGTTAAGTGTTGTTCCTGTGTTATTGATACTTAGGAAAAGGGAGCCTTCAGTTTGTTACTCTTAAGAAAATGGAACCTTTAAATAATGAAACTAATTACTTTTAATGAAAGTCAATAAAAAAAAGACTTTTGAAAGGAAGTTATTTTTCGTAATTCGAGTAGGTCATAAATTTAAATCATATTGGTCATAAAAAGGTCTTAAAAGGTCTTAAATTTGACTAACTAAACCCTGTAGAAACCCTGTATGAAAGTAGAAATTAACTAAAAAACATTCGCTCTGTTCTGCTCACTCCTCGCGTTGGACGCGCACTGTTATGAAGGCCTGTGCAGCCGTAAGCTTTTTTAGTTTAATTTTAAAATTAAAAAAGGGGTATTGCTTGAATTTATTTTACAAAAACATGTGCTATATTTCAGATCAATATATTTGTTTTCCTTAAAATTATTCTCATCTGAATTACAAATAATTTATTTCTGTATAACATATGACTAAAAACCCATTTGATGTTTCTTTTCTTTTTTAATCAATAACTTAAAAATAAACAGATTAGTGCTCTGTTTGAGGTCAAGAAATTAAAACCAATGCAATATGATGAATGTTTAAAAGATGGCACCGACAGACTGTTTTAAACAGGTTGGATAAGTATTTCTTGCTTTTAAACAGTGTACGTGTGTGTGTGTGTGTGTGTGTGTGTGTGTGTGTGTGTGTGTGTGTGTGTGTGTGTGTGTGTGTGTGTGTGTGTGTGTGTGTGTGTGTGTGTGTGTGTGTGTGTGTGTGTGTGTGTGTGTGTGTGTGTGTGAGAGAGAGAGAGAGAGAGAGAGAGAGAGAGAGAGAGAGAGAGAGATTGTGTCTGTTACAGTGACAATAGTTTAACCCTTTAAGGCCTTGTCTTTTTGGATATATATCTTTTTTTTATTAAAAAGAAAATGTGCATACAACCCATATATTTTAGATGCATTGTTTGCTTTAAATTAAATTAAGATTGTATGTTTGGTAATTGAACCTAAATAAATGTAAAATTAATGTGCTATATTTCAGATCAATATATTTGTTTTCCTTCATTTTAATCAACACTAACTTTATTCTCATCTGAATTATAAATAACTTATTTCTGTATAAAATAAAAAATCCCGAATAATCCAGACCAACCAGAGTGCACTAGTATTTCTACAACATCATCAGTGCTGAAGCGGAACTACCAGAGCCGTTCGGCAGATAGCGAGCAGATATTTTGTGTCATGTCGTGCACAATAACCCTAAAGGCACCAGGGTGGCGGTGCCACCGGCTTATATATATAGCTGCGAGCAGCGATGAAGGGCCAAAGCCGGCGGTACCGCCACCCTGGTGCACCAGGGTTGCGGTGCCACCGGCTTGGGCCCGTAATCGCTGCTCGCAGCTATATTTATTATTATTATTATTATTATTATTATTATTATTATTATTATTTTTTTACTACCTTTTGGACACTTTTGGAGGCCTTAACATGCTCAAAAACTCCTGAAACTTTGCACACATGTCAGAACCTGCGGCCATCAGGGCCGGGCTGAAGATGGTACCCGGGCGTGGCAGGGGGGCTCGACAGCGCCCCCTGGAACGGGGTCCGAAAACATGGTCCATAAATCAAACACGCTTGCATGTAATAATATGAAACTCGGTACACATGTAGATCTCATCGTTTCATATATACTTCACACTCTTACTTTTTACCCCAGCCCAACAGGAAGTGGGCTATTTAGGGTTGTTGGTAAAACACACGCAAAGGAATTTGAAGTACTTCTCCTAGAGAATTCAAACACACGGCACGAAACTCGGTCAGCGTGAAGTCAAGACATTGAGGATGAAAGTTTGCGAGGGGATTTTTGATATCTCGAACGGTTTGGCCGTGGCGAGGAAACAAAATTATGGCGAGAAACGTGAAACAGGAAGTGTGTCATAACTTCAGCATACATTAACTGATCTTGATGAAACTTCAGCAGTGTGTTCGTTGTAAGAGCCCGATCATATGGATGTGACTATTGTGAGTCAAAGTTATAGCGCCACCAACTGGCAGCAGGAAGTGTGTCACTTTCAAAATGCTTTGAAATCACCCTCTTATTTTTACCCGATTTGCTTCAAACTTCATTTGTATAATGTAAATACACGGCAGATGAAGACCTGTGAATGGATTCTTGATATCTTTGAAACTGTTGCTGTGGCAATCCATCAAACTTTAATATTCTTTTTGGATGCTTTTGAGACTCTTAGCATGCCTGAAATTGCTTAAAATTGCATGAAACTCGACAGACAGATCACATTTATTAGCCAGGTGACATGTGCATAGTTTCAGAAACGGGCGTGGTGCAGGGACTCAGTAGCGCCACCTTTTGACAAAAGTGGGGGGGTTAGTTTCATCTAGAGTTACAAAAATCTGTATTTATATAGTTCTCCTCCAGCCAGACAACTTTCTAATTTACAGTCATTAGTAACAACCAAGAGGAAGTCAGATATTTTGGTTTGAATATGGTCATTTCTCTCTGAGCCTACGTCTCTGTGACTGCTGTCTGTGTGTGTGTCTGTGAGTGTGGGAAGGGGGAGGGGGAGTGGGGCTATGTGCCTGCTCTCTGTGTGTGTGTGTCTGTGAGTGTGGGAAGGGGGAGGGGGAGTGGGGCTATATTAACCATTTCACTGCTGTGTGGTTTGGCCTTCATTAAAAAAGAAAATAAATGTCTTAAGCCTTGTATTTTTTAAATACGTTTTTTTAATAAAGGCATATAACAGACATGCTGCATTTAAATTTTTTTAATAAAACATTGTTTTTTATGTTTTTCAAGCCATTTGATTTATGAGGACTTTTAAAATGTCCTCATAAACCACCCATAAGTTGTAATACCAGTGTAATACACGTCATTATACAAATTTGTGTCCTCATAGATCACATAAACCAACCCACACAAACCAACCCACACACACACACACACACACCAAATTGACGGTGGGTGGCAATGGTATATTTAAAAGTGCATAATTGTAATATCTGCAAGGCACCCCTAGTCCAATCTTATTAAATGTATGCTTCATCTTTCATTTTAATTTGTAAATTTGATCAATAAATTCAATTATTTAGAATAATAAGATACTATATGGCTGTTACCCTAGGTAGGGCTGATCAAATTACATCATTTACATTGAAAAATAACAATGCATTAAAAGATGTTATGAGATTGTTTTAAATATGAGTCAATTAAAAATCGTTGGAAAGAATGATACTTTTAAACATAACACTGAACCGTCACTAGGTGTCGCCAGGCTACCGTCTTAATGAGCGAGTCATTGATTCATTCGTTCAAACGATTCGTTCGAACGACTGAGTCATTCATGAATGAGACAGGTATGGATTGGTCATTGAATCTAGGGTTTGCGATGTCTACCAATTTGGCATCAGACGATGTGTACAGTGAAACATCGCGATGGACGATGATATCGGAGGAGGGTCGGGGCTAACGTTTTAATTTTTCACTTAAGCAATAAGCCCCGCAAAGCCGTGTTTTACAGTGGATTTAGAAAAGCTAAGGGGCGTAGGCACAACGCGGAGATATTTTCCTCTACATCTCATCAGCAATTTTGATTTCGGCACGCTCTGAGTCTGCAGCAGCTGACCACTAGGAGCGAATGTACATGATGTACAATGTACACGTGACAGAGCAGCCAGATCCAGACTGTGCTTTCGCGCTGTGGCTGGCGCTGAGCCAGAGACAGACGCGTTCAGTGCTTGTCATATTATATCACAACTATTCAGTGTTTTTAACCACATAATGTTTATTTTAGGTTTCAGACATTTAAATGCATATAACTTATAGCAAAACAATACATTTATAGTTTGTAAAATACACAATGGTGTCTATGGAAGCAGCCATAACAACCCATTCAAATATATTTGCCGACGGATTTTATTCATATCAGACACACAGTGTAAGTAACTATAAAGTTAACTCTATTCTTCTCCCAGTTCACCGGCCATGTATTTCGGGAGAAACTGTTTTTTAAACGACAAAACAAACTCACTTACACACATTTGAGAATCAGAATAGAAGATAGTTAATGACATGGTAACCAGGTTTGTTAATATTTATAAATAAAAGCGCTAACGTTACATGTCTATTTTGGCTGTGGTGAATCACGTGCCAAGCATGACGCGTCACCATGGAAACATGGGGGGGGGGGGGGGGGGGATCGCGATGCTGGCTTAAAGCAAAGAAGCACAAGAGGCGAAACTCTGATGCTTTTCTGGTAACAGCCACTAGGTGGCGCTTCGGGAGCGCGGCCGCCATTTTGGGATGAATATTCCAACGGGAGTTACTGGACAACAGCACAGATAACAGTTTTTTGAGGTAGTTTTTTCTTGCATTATAGAATATTTCCATTTTATGCAACTTTACACATTTACTACTATTATTAGTTACCAACTCCACTTGGCCTGAAATATATTTTGTACGTTTTAATCCCCTGGATCATGCTACAAACATGATGATCTTATGGAACATTATGCATTGCTGTGTCCGTTATCCTATAATTGCCACAATTTTGTACAGTGGCTGTGTGTTTTTGTTTACATAGTCTTGCTTTAACTGTCATTAATATACGATATAAGAAGTTTACTGTAAAGCTGTTTCTATTGCTGTTGTATAGGCCTAATAGTTGTACAAATAGAGAGTTTGTAGGCCTAATACTGTATACGTGTTGTTGTAGCCATTAAATAAGCGCATTTAGTTTCATATTTGTTCAAATATTATAATGTTTTTTTCCCCATATTGATTATGAAAAGTGAACAGCATGAGTATGATATCGGGAGACATGAAGTGGCTCATACATGATTTTGACTCATTAGCCTACGCTGTGTTTTGTAGAAAGCCTTTCTTTAAAATTAATTTCGTTTTGTATAAATTCTATCTTATTTTTTTTTTTTTTTTAAATTTAATCGGCTGGATTTAATAAATGGCAAATATAGCAGACATAATCATGACATCCGGCGCCGGCGCTCGTCTTGAGCGAATCTCATCATAAATTAACCGAAATATGCCTCAGACATGAGAAATATAGAAAGCTTGCAACTAAATATTTAAACGAAACTATTCCAAACGAAAAGAAATAGGCTACTCTCTGATTATGTTGCACACTCACATATGTTGAAATAACGAGATATTATGTTGAAATAACATTATAAATAATACATCTTTAAATATATTTGATTGAATGCTGAATGTTGTTCTTATTCAATTTAGTAAAATTAAAACTTTAGTTGTGATAATTAAAATGATTGAATATTAAATATCGAAGTTTTGCTCATTTAATAATAGTAGCACAATATAGGCTATAAGTGCGCAGCTCCCCTGTCAATGATCTAGCACCCCCTCGGCACCTGCGTTAAAAAATCTGGCGCTGCCTCCTCTTTTTACATAATTATTTCAACCTAAAAATGACCTCTGCACTGGGCTAAATATATGTATAATATATGACTGCCGAGTGGCTTTCACCCCAAAATGGCGGAAGCGTAGCGCTGCTGCTGGGCGCTGGTGTTGCAATGGAACGTTCTATTGGCTTTCACTTCTTGTAAATATACGTTCTTTGCTTAAAGTCCCCATGAACCGGAAGTTGCAAACGGCTTTTCTCCAGTGCTGTGACGTATTTCCGAGAGAAACGGAATACTTATGAGGCAAAATAGTGAGCGTGGCTTTTTTTTTCCAACTAGCACCTGATTGGATCTAGAAAAATGCACCTCCTCGCCATCTCTCCTTTCACACGCTGTGTGCCTGTCTACTGTCAGTTGGAGGGGCGTGATTACGGATGTTAAGCAGACACCCAAACCATCAAGCCTACGTCATCGGGCAAGGTCCTCCAGTGCAGAGGGGAGGGGCATTTTCAGAATTTGATTAAAGATTACGAAGCCAAAAAATTTTTTTGTGTGGATTGACTTGCACGGATGAATTGTTCACCACAAAACGATCAATTTAGGCAAACAAAGTAAGTATGGTCAATTTTGATTTCATGGGGACTTTAACATCGTGATGTCTGTCAGCCATCACGATGGACGATGATATCGTCAATCTTTGAGTAGGCCTAAACCAATTTGTCCAAAATGCTGAATCATTCAGTAATGAGAAAACATGTTGCTGTGAGATGCGCAATGGTTCTGCTGTGATCTTTGTTTAACTATTTTCGCTGCTGAAACAGAAAAACCGTCAATATTGCATCTAAAATGTAAGTGACTTGACGTGTGTGTGTGTGTGTGTGTGTGTGTGTGTGTGTGTGTGTGTGTTACAGTGAAAAGAGTTTAACCCTTTAAGGCAGTGGATCTCAATCCTGGTCCTAGGGAGCCACTGCTCTGCATAGTTTGTATGTCTCCCTCATTTAACACACCTGATTCAGATCATCAGCTGGTTAGGAAAGAGCTTTATTAACTGAAGTGGGTGTGTCAGATAAAGGAGACATATAAAATGTGCAGAGCAGTGGCACCCATAGGACCAAGATTGAGAACCACTGCTTTAAGGCCTTGTCTTTTTTGGATATATCTTCTTTTTTTTTTTATGTGCATACAACCCATATATTTTAAATGTATTGTTTGCTTTAAATTAAATTAAGATTGTATGTTTGGTAATTGAACCTAAATAAATTTAAAATTAATGTGCTATATTTCAGATCAATATAATTGTTTTCTTTCATTTTAATCAACACTAACTTTATTCTCTATCTGTATTATAAATAACTTATTTCTGCATAAATTAAAAAATCCCCAATAATCCAGACCAACCAGAGCACACTAATTCTACAACATCATCAGTGCTGAAGCGGAACTACCAGAGCCGTTCGGCAGATAGCGAGCAGATATTTTGTGTCACGTCGTGCACAATAACCCTAAAGGCACCAGGCTGGCGGTGCCACTGGCTTTATATATATATATATATATATATATATATATATATATATATATATATATATATATATATATATATATATATATATATATATAAATATAGCTGCGAGCAGCGATGAAGGGCCAAAGCCGACGGTAGCGCCACCCTGGTGCACCAGGGTTGCGGTGCCACCGGCTTGGGCCCGTAATCGCTGCTCGCAGCTATATTTAGGGCCCAAGCCCTAAGGGCGAAGGCCCTATTGTTTTCCTAAGGATTATTTATTATTCTTCTAATTATTTTTTTACTACCTTTTGGACACTTTTGGAGGCCTTAACATGCTCAAAAACTCCTGAAACTTTGCACACATGTCAGAACCCGCGGCCATCAGGGCCGGGCTGAAGATGGTACCCGGGCGTGGCAGGGGGGCTCGACAGCGCCCCCTGGAACGGGGTCCGAAAACATGGTCCATAAATCAAACACGCTTGCATGTAATAATATGAAACTCGGTACACATGTAGATCTCATCGTTTCATATATACTTCGCACTCTAACTTTTTACCCCAGCCCAACAGGAAGTCGGCTATTAAGGGTTGTTTGGAAAACGCATGCAATGGAATGTGAAACACTCCTCCTAGAGAATTCAAACACACGGCACGAAACTCGGTGTGCATGAAGTCAAGACATTGAGGATGAAAGTTTGCGAGGGGATTTTTGATATCTCGAACGGTTTGGCCGTGGCGAGGAAACGAAATTATGGCGAGAAACGTGAAACAGGAAGTGTGTTATAACTACTGCATACATTAACTAATCTTGATGAAACTTCAGCAGTGTGTTCGTTGTAAGAGCCCGATCACATGGATGTGACTATTGTGAGTCAAAGTTATAGCGCCACCAACTGGCAGCAGGAAGTGTGTCACTTTCAAAATGCTTTTAAATCACCCTCTTATTTTTACCCGATTTGCTTCAAACTTCATGTGCATAATGTAGACACACGCCAGATGTAGACCTGTGAAAGGATTATTGATATCTTAGACACTGTTGCCATGGCAATGCATCAAACATTAATATTCCTTTTTTTAAGCTTTTTCCTGCTTTTTTATGCTTTCGGGCACTTTTGGGGTTCTTAACGTGCTCGAAAACTCTTGAAACTTTGCACACAGGACAAAACCCGCGGCCATCAGGGCCAGGCTGAAGCTGGTACCCGGGCGTGGCAGGGGGGCTCGACAGCGCCCCCTTGAACGGGTCCGACAATTTGGTCCATATATCCAACACGCTTTACCCTATTTGCTTCAAACTTGATGTGTATAATGTAGACACAAGCCAGATGTAGACCTGTGAAAGGATTGTTGATATCTTAGATGCTGTTGCCGTGACAACGCATCAAACTTTAATATTCTTTTTGGATACTTTTGAGATTCTTAGCGCACTTTTGGGGCCCTTAACATGCTCAAAAACTCTTGAAACTTTGCACACGGGTCAGAAACCGCAGCCATCAGGGCCGGGCTGAAGCTGGTACCCGGGCGTGGCAGGGGGGCTCGACAGCGCCCCCTGGAACGGGGTCCGAAAACTTGGTCCATAAATCAAACAGGCTTTACCCGATTTGCTTCAAACTTGATGTGTATAATGTAGACACACGCCAGATGTAGACCTGTGAAAGGATTGTTGATATCTTAGATGCTGTTGCCGTGACAATGCATCAAACTTTAATATTCTTTTTGGATACTTTTGAGACTCTCAGCGCACCTTTGGGGCCCTTAACGTGCTCAAAAACTCTTTAATCTTTGCACACGGGTCAGAACCCGCGGCCATCAGGGCCGGGCTGAAGCTGGTACCCGGGCGTGGCAGGGGGCTCGACAGCGCCCCCTGGAACGGGGTCCGAAAACTTGGTCCATAAATCAAACACGCTTGCATGTAATAATATGAAACTTGGTACACATATAGATCTCATCGATTCATATATCCTTTGTACTTTTACTTTTTACCCCAGCCCAACAGGAAGTCGGCTATTATGGTTTGTTTGAAAGCGTATGCCCCTGGAATTCGATATACTACTCCTAGAGAATTCAACCAATCGCCACGAAACTCAGTCAGCATGAAGTCAAGACATTGAGGATGAAAAATTGCCAGGGGATTTTTGATATCTCGAATGGTTTGGCCGTGGCGAGGAAACGAATTTATGGCGAATAATGGAAACAGGAAGTGTGTTATAACTTCTGCATACATTAACTGATCTTGATGAAACTTCAGCAGTGTGTTCGCTGTAAGAGTCCGATCACATGGATGTGACTATTGTGAGTCAAAGTTATAGCGCCACCAACTGGCAGCAGGAAGTGTGTCACTTCCTAAAGGCTTTGAAATCACCCTCTTATTTTTAGCCGATTTGCTTCAAACTTCATCTGTATAATGTAAATACACTGCAGATGAAGACCTGTGAAGGGATTCTTGATATCTTTGAAACTGTTGCTGTGGCAAAGCATCAAACTTTAATATTCTTGTTTGATGCTTTTGATGCTCTGAGTCAATATGGCAAGCCGTTTTAACATTTAATCATTTTAACCTAGTAGTCTCTTTTTTCATGCTACTAGTACTTATTTTTTAGATACTAGTATCTATTCCATTAAGTAATAGTACTTATTCATTAGCGACTAGTGCTTATTCTTTAGTACTAGTGCCTATTCTTTAGATAGTAGTGCTTATTCTTTAGATATTCTTTTGAATACGTATTAGTAGCTAATGAATAAGTACTGGTATCTATTTAATAGGTACTAGTATGTAATGACTTAGAACTAGTATTTATTGAATAAATACTAGTATCTATTAATAGGTGCTATTATCTAAAATGTCATTTTCTCTCTCTCTCTCTCTGAGCCAATATGGCAAGCCGTTTTAACATTTAATCATTTTAACATACTAGTCTATTTTCATGCTACTAGTACTTATTTTTTAGATATTAGTATCTATTCCATTAAGTACTAGTACTTATTCATTAGCGACTAATGCTTATTCTGTTTAGAATATTCAAAGTGCTTATTCAATTTGTATGCTTATTTATATTTTCAGAGCAGAAAATCCGATTTTTCTGCTTATTCAATATTGCATCTAAAATGTGACTTGACGTGTGTGTGTGTGTGTGTTGTGTGTGTGTGTGTGTGTGTGTGTGTGTGTGTGTGTTGTGTGTGTGTGTGTGTGTGTGTGCGTGTGCGTGTGTGTGTGTGTGTGTGTTTGTGTGTGGTGTGTGTGTGTGTGTGTGAGAGAGAGATTGTGTCTGTTACAGTGACAAGAGTTTTTAAGCCTTGTCTTTTTGGATATATATATATTTTTTATAAAAAAAAAAATGTGCATACAACCCATGTATTTCAAATGTATTGTTTGCTTTAAATTAAATTAAGATTGTATGTTTGGTAATTGAACCTAAATAAATGTAAAATGAATGTGCTATATTTCACATCAATATATTTGTTTTCCTTCATTTTAATCAACACTAACTTTATTCTCATCTGAATTATAAATAACTTATTTCTGTATAAAATAAAAAATCCCGAATAATCCAGACCAACCAGAGCACACTATTTCTACAACATCATCAGTGCTGAAGCGGGACTACCAGAGCCGTTCGGCAGATAGCGAGCAGATATTTTGTGTCACGTCGTGCACAATAACCCTAAAGGCACCAGGGTGGCGATGCCACCGGCTTTATATATATATATATATATATATATATATATATATATATATATATATATATATATATATATATATATATATATATATATAAATAAATATAGCTGCGAGCAGCGATGAAGGGCCAAAGCCGGCAGTACCGCCACCCTGGTGCACCAGGGTTGCGGTGCCACCGGCTTGGGCCCGTAATCGCTGCTCGCAGCTATATTTATTTATATATATATATATTTTATTATTATTATTTTCTTCTAATTATTTTTTTACTACCTTTTGGACACTTTTGGAGGCCTTAACATGCTCAAAAACTCCTGAAACTTTGCACACATGTCAGAACCGGCGGCCATCAGGGCCGGGCTGAAGATGGTACCCGGGCGTGGCAGGGGGGCTCGACAGCGCCCCCTGGAACGGGGTCCGAAAACATGGTCCATAAATCAAACACGCTTGCATGTAATAATATGAAACTCGGTACACATGTAGATCTCATCGTTTCATATATACTTCGCACTCTAACTTTTTTACCCCAGCCCAACAGGAAGTCGGCTATTTAGGCTTGTTTGGAAAACGCATGCAAAGGAATGTGAAACACTCCTCCTAGAGAATTCAAACACACGGCACGAAACTCGGTCAGCGTGAAGTCAAGACATTGAGGATGAAAGTTTGCGAGGGGATTTTTGATATCTCGAACAGTTTGGCCGTGGCGAGGAAACGAAATTATGGCGAGAAACGTGAAACAGGAAGTGTGTCATAACTACTGCATACATTAACTAATCTTGATGAAACTTCAGCAGTGTGTTCGTTGTAAGAGCCCGATCACATGGATGTGACTATTGTGAGTCAAAGTTATAGCGCCACCAACTGGCAGCAGGAAGTGTGTCACTTTCAAAATGCTTTTAAATCACCCTCTTATTTTTACCCGATTTGCTTCAAACTTCATGTGCATAATGTAGACACATGCCAGATGTAGACCTGTGAAAGGATTATTGATATCTTAGACACTGTTGCCATGGCAATGCATCAAACATTAATATTCCTTTTTTTAAGCTTTTTCATGCTTTTTTATGCTTTCGGGCACTTTTGGGGTTCTTAACGTGCTCGAAAACTCTTGAAACTTTGCACACAGGACAAAACCCGCAGCCATCAGGGCCAGGCTGAAGCTGGTACCCGGGCGTGGCAGGGGGGCTCGACAGCGCCCCCTTGAACGGGTCCGACAATTTGGTCCATATATCCAACACGCTTTACCCTATTTGCTTCAAACTTGATGTGTATAATGTAGACACAAGCCAGATGTAGACCTGTGAAAGGATTGTTGATATCTTAGATGCTGTTGCCGTGACAACGCATCAAACTTTAATATTCTTTTTGGATACTTTTGAGATTCTTTGCGCACTTTTGGGGCCCTTAACATGCTCAAAAACTCTTGAAACTTTGCACACGGGTCAGAAACCGCGGCCATCAGGGCCGGGCTGAAGCTGGTACCCGGGCGTGGCAGGGGGGCTCGACAGCGCCCCCTGGAACGGGGTCCGAAAACTTGGTCCATAAATCAAACAGGCTTTACCCGATTTGCTTCAAACTTGATGTGTATAATGTAGACACATGCCAGATGTAGACCTGTGAAAGGATTGTTGATATCTTAGATGCTGTTGCCGTGACAACGCATCAAACTTTAATATTCTTTTTGGATACTTTTGAGATTCTTAGCACACTTTTGGGGCTCTTAACATGCTCAAAAACTCTTGAAACTTTGCACACGGGTCAGAAACCGCGGCCATCAGGGCCGGGCTGAAGCTGGTACCCGGGCGTGGCAGGGGGGCTCGACAGCGCCCCCTGGAACGGGGTCCGAAAACTTGGTCCATAAATCAAACACGCTTGCATGTAATAATATGAAACTTGGTACACATATAGATCTCATCGATTCATATATCCTTTGTACTTTTACTTTTTACCCCAGCCCAACAGGAAGTCGGCTATTATGGTTTGTTTGAAAGCGTATGCCCCTGGAATTCGATATACTACTCCTAGAGAATTCAACCAATCGCCACGAAACTCAGTCAGCATGAAGTCAAGACATTGAGGATGAAAAATTGCCAGGGGATTTTTGATATCTCGAACGGTTTGGCCGTGGCGAGGAAACGAATTTATGGCGAATAATGGAAACAGGAAGTGTGTTATAACTTCTGCATACATTAACTGATCTTGATGAAACTTCAGCAGTGTGTTCGCTGTAAGAGTCCGATCACATGGATGTGACTATTGTGAGTCAAAGTTATAGCGCCACCAACTGGCAGCAGGAAGTGTGTCACTTCCTAAAGGCTTTGAAATCACCCTCTTATTTTTACCCGATTTGCTTCAAACTTCATCTGTATAATGTAAATACACTGCAGATGAAGACCTGTGAAGGGATTCTTGATATCTTTGAAACTGTTGCTGTGGCAACGCATCAAACCTTAATATTCTTGTTTGATGCTTTTGATGCTCTGAGTCAATATGGCAAGCCGTTTTAACATTTAATCATTTTAACCTAGTAGTCTCTTTTTTCATGCTACTAGTACTTATTTTTTAGATACTAGTATCTATTCCATTAAGTAATAGTACTTATTCATTAGCGACTAGTGCTTATTCTTTAGTACTAGTGCCTATTCTTTAGATAGTAGTGCTTATTCTTTAGATATTCTTTTGAATACGTATTAGTAGCTAATGAATAAGTACTGGTATCTATTTAATAGGTACTAGTATGTAATGACTTAGAACTAGTATTTATTGAATAAATACTAGTATCTATTAATAGGTGCTATTATCTAAAATGTCATTTTCTCTCTCTCTCTCTCTGAGCCAATATGGCAAGCCGTTTTAACATTTAATCATTTTAACATACTAGTCTCTATTTTCATGCTACTAGTACTTATTTTTTAGATATTAGTATCTATTCCATTAAGTACTAGTACTTATTCATTAGCGACTAATGCTTATTCTGTTTAGAATATTCAAAGTGCTTATTCAATTTGTATGCTTATTTATATTTTCAGAGCAGAAAATCCGATTTTTCTGCTTATTCAATATTGCATCTAAAATGTGACTTGACGTGTGTGTGTGTGTGTGTGTGTGTGTGTGTTGTGTGTGTGTGTGTGTGTGTGTGTGTGTGTGTGTGTGTGTGTGTGTGTGTGTGTGTGTGTGTGTGTGTGTGTGTGTGTTGAGAGAGAGAGATTGTGTCTGTTACAGTGACAAGAGTTTTTAAGCCTTGTCTTTTTGGATATATATATATTTTTTATAAAAAAAAAATGTGCATACAACCCATGTATTTCAAATGTATTGTTTGCTTTAAATTAAATTAAGATTGTATGTTTGGTAATTGAACCTAAATAAATTTAAAATGAATGTGCTATATTTCAGATCAATATATTTGTTTTCCTTCATTTTAATCAACACTAACTTTATTCTCATCTGAATTATAAATAACTTATTTCTGTATAAAATAAAAAATCCCGAATAATCCAGACCAACCAGAGCACACTATTTCTACAACATCATCAATGCTGAAGCGGGACTACCAGAGCCGTTCGGCAGATAGCGAGCAGATATTTTGTGTCACGTCGTGCACAATAACCCTAAAGGCACCAGGGTGGCGATGCCACCGGCTTTATATATATATATATAAATAAATATAGCTGCGAGCAGCGATGAAGGGCCAAAGCCGGCGGTACCGCCACCCTGGTGCACCAGGGTTGCGGTGCCACCGGCTTGGGCCCGTAATCGCTGCTCGCAGCTATATTTTATTATTATTATTATTATTATTCTTCTAATTTTTTTTTACTACCTTTTGGACACTTTTGGAGGCCTTAACATGCTCAAAAACTCCTGAAACTTTGCACACATGTCAGAACCCGCGGCCATCAGGGCCGGGCAGAAGATGGTACCCGGGCGTGGCAGGGGGGCTCGACAGCGCCCCCTGGAACGGGGTCCGAAAACATGGTCCATAAATCAAACACGCTTGCATGTAATAATATGAAACTCGGTACACATGTAGATCTCATCGTTTCATATATACTTCGCACTCTAACTTTTTACCCCAGCCCAACAGGAAGTCGGCTATTTAGGCTTGTTTGGAAAACGCATGCAAAGGAATGTGAAACACTCCTCCTAGAGAATTCAAACACACGGCACGAAACTCGGTCAGCGTGAAGTCAAGACATTGAGGATGAAAGTTTGCGAGGGGATTTTTGATATCTCGAACGGTTTGGCCGTGGCGAGGAAACGAAATTATGGCGAGAAACGTGAAACAGGAAGTGTGTCATAACTACTGCATACATTAACTAATCTTGATGAAACTTCAGCAGTGTGTTCGCTGTAAGAGCCCGATCACATGGATGTGACTATTGTGAGTCAAAGTTATAGCGCCACCAACTGGCAGCAGGAAGTGTGTCACTTTCAAAATGCTTTTAAATCACCCTCTTATTTTTACCCGATTTGCTTCAAACTTCATGTGCATAATGTAGACACATGCCAGATGTAGACCTGTGAAAGGATTATTGATATCTTAGACACTGTTGCCATGGCAATGCATCAAACATTAATATTCCTTTTTTTAAGCTTTTTCCTGCTTTTTTATGCTTTCGGGCACTTTTGGGGTTCTTAACGTGCTCGAAAACTCTTGAAACTTTGCACACAGGACAAAACCCGCGGCCATCAGGGCCAGGCTGAAGCTGGTACCCGGGCGTGGCAGGGGGGCTCGACAGCGCCCCCTTGAACGGGTCCGACAATTTGGTCCATATATCCAACACGCTTTACCCTATTTGCTTCAAACTTGATGTGTATAATGTAGACACAAGCCAGATGTAGACCTGTGAAAGGATTGTTGATATCTTAGATGCTGTTGCCGTGACAACGCATCAAACTTTAATATTCTTTTTGGATACTTTTGAGATTCTTAGCGCACTTTTGGGGCCCTTAACATGCTCAAAAACTCTTGAAACTTTGCACACGGGTCAGAAACCGCGGCCATCAGGGCCGGGCTGAAGCTGGTACCCGGGCGTGGCAGGGGGGCTCGACAGCGCCCCTGGAACGGGGTCCGAAAACTTGGTCCATAAATCAAACAGGCTTTACCCGATTTGCTTCAAACTTGATGTGTATAATGTAGACACATGCCAGATGTAGACCTGTGAAAGGATTGTTGATATCTTAGATGCTGTTGCCGTGACAACGCATCAAACTTTAATATTCTTTTTGGATACTTTTGAGATTCTTAGCACACTTTTGGGGCCCTTAACATGCTCAAAAACTCTTGAAACTTTGCACACGGGTCAGAAACCGCGGCCATCAGGGCCGGGCTGAAGCTGGTACCCGGGCGTGGCAGGGGGGCTCGACAGCGCCCCCTGGAACGGGGTCCGAAAACTTGGTCCATAAATCAAACACGCTTGCATGTAATAATATGAAACTTGGTACACATATAGATCTCATCGATTCATATATCCTTTGTACTTTTACTTTTTACCCCAGCCCAACAGGAAGTCGGCTATTATGGTTTGTTTGAAAGCGTATGCCCCTGGAATTCGATATACTACTCCTAGAGAATTCAACCAATCGCCACGAAACTCAGTCAGCATGAAGTCAAGACATTGAGGATGAAAAATTGCCAGGGGATTTTTGATATCTCGAACGGTTTGGCCGTGGCGAGGAAACGAATTTATGGCGAATAATGGAAACAGGAAGTGTGTTATAACTTCTGCATACATTAACTGATCTTGATGAAACTTCAGCAGTGTGTTCGCTGTAAGAGTCCGATCACATGGATGTGACTATTGTGAGTCAAAGTTATAGCGCCACCAACTGGCAGCAGGAAGTGTGTCACTTCCTAAAGGCTTTGAAATCACCCTCTTATTTTTACCCGATTTGCTTCAAACTTCATCTGTATAATGTAAATACACTGCAGATGAAGACCTGTGAAGGGATTCTTGATATCTTTGAAACTGTTGCTGTGGCAACGCATCAAACCTTAATATTCTTGTTTGATGCTTTTGATGCTCTGAGTCAATATGGCAAGCCGTTTTAACATTTAATCATTTTAACCTAGTAGTCTCTTTTTTCATGCTACTAGTACTTATTTTTTAGATACTAGTATCTATTCCATTAAGTAATAGTACTTATTCATTAGCGACTAGTGCTTATTCTTTAGTACTAGTGCCTATTCTTTAGATAGTAGTGCTTATTCTTTAGATATTCTTTTGAATACGTATTAGTAGCTAATGAATAAGTACTGGTATCTATTTAATAGGTACTAGTATGTAATGACTTAGAACTAGTATTTATTGAATAAATACTAGTATCTATTAATAGGTGCTATTATCTAAAATGTCATTTTCTCTCTCTCTCTGAGCCAATATGGCAAGCCGTTTTAACATTTAATCATTTTAACATACTAGTCTCTATTTTCATGCTACTAGTACTTATTTTTTAGATATTAGTATCTATTCCATTAAGTACTAGTACTTATTCATTAGCGACTAATGCTTATTCTGTTTAGAATATTCAAAGTGCTTATTCAATTTGTATGCTTATTTATATTTTCAGAGCAGAAAATCCGATTTTTCTGCTTATTCAATATTGCATCTAAAATGTGACTTGACGTGTGTGTGTGTGTGTGTGTGTGTGTGTGTGTGTGTGTGTGTGTGTGTGTGTGTGTGTGTGTGTGTGTGTGTGTGTGTGTGTGTGTGTTTTGTGTGTGTGTGTGTGTGTGTGTGTGTGTGTGTGTGTGTGTGTGAGAGAGAGATTGTGTCTGTTACAGTGAGTTTTTAAGCCTTGTCTTTTTGGATATATATATATTTTTTATAAAAAAAAAAATGTGCATACAACCCATGTATTTCAAATGTATTGTTTGCTTTAAATTAAATTAAGATTGTATGTTTGGTAATTGAACCTAAGTAAATGTAAAATGAATGTGCTATATTTCAGATCAATATATTTGTTTTCCTTCATTTTAATCAACACTAACTTTATTCTCATCTGAATTATAAATAACTTATTTCTGTATAAAATAAAAAATCCCGAATAATCCAGACCAACCAGAGCACACTATTTCTACAACATCATCAGTGCTGAAGCGGGACTACCAGAGCCGTTCGGCAGATAGCGAGCAGATATTTTGTGTCACGTCGTGCACAATAACCCTAAAGGCACCAGGGTGGCGATGCCACCGGCTTTATATATATATATATATATATATATATATATATATATATATATATATATATATATATATATATATATATATATATATATAAATAAATATAGCTGCGAGCAGCGATGAAGGGCCAAAGCCGGCGGTACCGCCACCCTGGTGCACCAGGGTTGCGGTGCCACCGGCTTGGGCCCGTAATCGCTGCTCGCAGCTATATTTTAAATTGTTATTAAAATCGGGCTATTACAGTTTCTGGCTATTTTATTACTTTCTCTTCCATTTCATTATATGGAGGATTTTTTATATGGAGTAAAAAAAGAAACAAAGATTTTAGCTCATTTTTTTTCTAAACATATAACAAGTTTTTTTAACAACTGATTCTTCAACAGAACATTTATTTCAGTAAATTCTCTGGATGTAAATTCTCTTCCATATTGTAAATTTTAATTTCATAATTAAATATCCAGGGACGGATTATGATTGCTCCGATTATGATCTCCAAAGGTTACCCAATTTGATTCTACTTTATTCCTGGTGTCAGAATTATATGAAAAAGTGGTTAAATTTGTCTTTGTAGTAGGCTATGCTGTGTGGTTCAGAAGACATGAAAATCTGCATTTTTCACCCCTAGCTGACATCACTTCAAGACCGTAGCCAAAAAAATAAATAAAATAAAAAATCATGGGATATTTAGTTGACCTCGGCAACATCAAAAATTCTTACCTAGACGCCATTAGGGTCCCAAAAAAAAAACAGGTTACAAAAAAACGGGTACATGGGAACCTGTTTTTCCTGCTAGAGTATAGTGCTGAGGAATGTGATCCTGGTAGAAAGGACTTACTTAAAGATCTACCACAGTTGGAGTAAGGAAAAAGAAAAGCTTTGGATGATACAATTACATATGGAGAATTAACAGAAGCAGCGCAGCAGTTGTCTATGCGTATTAATGATTCTAATTTTGGTGTCATGTCAATAGATCAAGAAAAAGATTCAATCTTTTTAAGGTGCAGAGTTTTGTAATAATTGGTGATCAATTTATTTAATATGTTAAATTGTTATATTCTGATGTAGCCTATCAGTGCTAATTTAGGTTGGTAGAGGAATAAGCCCAGTAACAGTCACAAGAGGTATTAGGCAGGGTTGTCCTATTTCTGGACAATTATATAGTCTTGTAATTTAACCTTTGTGTAAGGAGAGATATGGGTGGTTTTTCAGTTGCAGGTGTATAGAAACTTTTAAAGTGTAGGCTACTGTATGTTTGCATGTCGATAATATGACTGTTTGTATTTTTAGGACAAAATGATGTAACAGCTTTGGAAACAAGCATTAAGCAATATGAGATGGCTTCCTCAGCTAAAGTTAACTGGGAGAAAAGTGAGAGATTTAGCATTGGCCTGTGGAGAGACACCAGACCTCGGACCACCTGAGGACAAAAGTGTAGGTTCCCTTTCGAGAGGTCTCTCACGCTATGGGAAAAGACCAAGGGGGTAATCCATCAGCCGGAAACTGAAGCCTCTCCGGGCGCTATCACCTGACTATCACCTGCTGTTAGCATTCCATTGACTCCCATTCATTTTGGCATCACTTTGACAGCGAATAACTTTACATCGGAGACGTCCAAAGACTCAATTTGTCCATTATTTATTTCTAAAGAAACACAACAATGTATTAAAGGCTCCATTACTGTGTATCTTACGTTATGGCCGATTTAGAAGCCGTTTTTGTAAATATAGGCTAACGACTGCGTCATAACCCCGCGACTCTGTCGCACACAAGAGAAATGACCGTATAGACAGGATGAGAAGCTCGCGGGCAATCCGGGGGACGTGGAGGCATAACGTCAAGGGAGAAGCCCATAGATAGTCATAAAGTTGCTCCTGTTGCAAGCTCATGAACAGCTAATACTCACGATCTCCGGCTCTGTGAGATTCGGAAGGGAATGATTCAGATTTCAGCTGGCGCAGCTACTAGGTTGCTCTCGTCACATCTCCGTCGTCAAGCTCAGTTTGAGCATGCGCAGTACGCTTGGCTATCAGGAAGTGAGTGCTTCTAAAGGGCTTCAGTTTTCTCCGTTGAAATCTATGGGGTCGCTGTGTCCATTTCTTTTACTGTCTATGGAAAAGACACTAAGCTGAGCGTCTAGAGCGGTCATTGGCTGTGCTGCGGCAACTGCACGAACCTTTGGCGAGGCGGCTCATGCGCGCGAACCAATCAGGCTGCTTCGTGCCCTGGCGCGTCATAGCCCGCCGTCACTTTGTAGGACAACTCGGAAGTAAAAAAAAAAAAAAAAAAAAAAAAAAAACTCGGAAGTTAGCGGCGCAAGGTTTCCCTCGATCGAAAAGCTATGCATTTTCCCCATAGACTTTTGGAAAATCGCATAAAATAAGATCTGTGTTCAGTGTTCAACAAAGAGTTGTGACCCTTACACGTTTTGTCTATCAAGATAATCTTTACTTTTTACGCCAAGTTAATCCAAAATGTATACATTTTGAAGCCTAAATAAAGCCGTCAGATATAAAATGCTAACACACTAAAGTTTAAAAAACCACAAGCAGGTTATAACTGGTGTGTTTTATGTCATAGATCAAAACGTGAAAATATTTAGAGGCTTTGTGAACCACAGACCTGATTTCAGGTGATTTAGCAAAAACCCATTCAAAAAACCCATAGACTTTAGGGCGAGGGAACCGGAAGTGCTAAAATGCTAACTCACTTCCGCACTTTGGCCTACAAAGTGACGTCATAACTTCGGCACTCTAAGGGCATGGCTTATATATAGCTATATAACGCCCCATTCTCGCCATAAAACCGATTAAATCGACTGAAGCGATACCCCGATCTAGTAGCACGGAGGATTACGCAATACTCGTTCCCTTCTCTCTGGGAACCGAGGTTACGTTAGTAACCGAGACGTTCCCTTTCGAGAGGTCTCTCGTATTGCGTAAGTAGCTTAAGCTATGAGAGCCCCTTTCGAAACGCAGTGCGTGCTTAAAACTTCGCTCTTCACTATAGCCCAGGGCAGAAGTCCCGAGGCCCATATAAGAGTAAAGTTATGAGTCCTAATAGACGCCAAACCCGTGTTGAGCCTTCTATAGGGAACCAAGGAATGGGCCTAGAGGGGGCCAGTCCTTATATGTATGAACTAGGACCAGATATATGCATTGGCCTTATAGTTATGTGCTTAACACTTATTATATTAAAAGAACCTTTGCTTGCAAAGAGGGAACTTGCAGGTTGTAATATATCTCGACCATCCCCAAGATGAGGCCATGCCTCTCGTGGAATGAGCTCTGATGCCTATGTTTCCTCACAAAAGCGGTTTATTCGGTGTAGTGAAGCCTCTTCTACATTTACATCCATTTATAGAAAACGGCCTCTGCTCTCCTTCACTGCGTACCAGTGTTAGCATTTAGCCTGGCTAACGTCAGACCTCGTC
The DNA here is from genome assembly GCA_036326025.1 of Chrosomus eos. Taxonomy (NCBI): domain Eukaryota; kingdom Metazoa; phylum Chordata; class Actinopteri; order Cypriniformes; family Leuciscidae; genus Chrosomus; species Chrosomus eos. Next base: position 24,418,654 of record CM070823.1, on the reverse strand, counting down.
TCATCGAGAGTCTGGGAACGAGGATTGTGTGTCGCATAGACGTTGTCATCGTCTTGCTGCTCCCTCCCCGTTCTGTGATTGGTCCCCTCGCTGAGGCGAAAATCTGGTCCATGGAATCCATGCTGCCTAGCAGCGTGAATAAAATCGCGCTGTGCGCAAGGCAGCATGGGGAAACCCAGGCTAGTTAGCATTAGCCGTACGCTTCTTTGGCTAAAGGTTGCAGGCTTGTCATCTAGTGGCTTTGGAAATACTCGCGCTGCACAGCTCAACTGACCCCAAGGAATTAGGACCCGGACGACAACCACACGGTGGTATGCACGAAGGTAACTTATAAGTTAAAGCTGCTGTCCTTAACTTTTTTGTGTGTTCAAAATTTACAACAAAAATATAGTGAATACATCATGAATTTGTCTTATCCTGAATCACTACGGTACACCTAGCTAGAAAAATGATCTATGTAGGTGTATTTTGCCAAATATATGCGCTATAGCTATTACATATTTTTACTCATATCATTAAACATTTTATAACATTATTATAAAAAACGCATTATATTTGATTTGTAAACTTTAACCTTTATTAATAATACCAACTCCCTGTTTACAGCATTAGTAAGAGATTTTTTCCTTGAGAAAAATGAACATACATTAACATACGATATAGGCCTATTATACTGATATTTATCCAAATTAATTAAAACATTGTAACATGTTGTTACTAAACCTAATGAAATTCTGTTTAGTCACCAAACATTTTGACAATCACAACACACTTATTGTGATGCAAGTTTTTTTTTTACAAGCCCCAATAGCTATCCTTAGACCCTCTAATGATTTAAAGTCATAGGCTGCCTGCATGTTAACAGGTAACCCTGCAGTTTTTCGTAAAATAAGTTTTCTGTAAAATAAAAATATATTATTATTTTCTAATTGTTATATTGTTATATATATTCTTAAATATATTATATTATATATATAATATATTATATAATATATTTTATATTCTATATATAGAATATAATATATATTCTTAAATACTATATTTAAATTTTTTAATAAAAAAGTGTTATTACAAGATTAATATTTCTTATTAAGTTTATATTTTATTTAGCAATAATAAATAATAATCATACTTATTATTATCAGTTTAGCACAACATTTTGCAAATTTTAAATTGCAATTTTAACCAGGAAAAAATCGCAATTCGATTTTTTCCCCATATCATGCAGCGGCAGCCCTAGAAGTTATGATGACCATTTTCTCTCTCTGAGGCCTCAAATCTCACCATATATTTTCATAATAAACTGAAAATATTTTAAAACTCCATAAGAGGCCTTTAACCCTTTCTCTGGCAAAGTATCCGTCCAACAAACTAAAATCAAAATCAAAAATCAAAAGCACAATATGGCTTAGTGGCCTTATCAAATCAAAAAGGGTGTGATTTATATAAACAAGTGAACACTTACATTCACATGATCAGCTTGTGATCCAGTGTTTTCAGAGTAGCTCGGATCACAATAAACTCCATCTCTGCATATGATGTATGTTTAACGTGCATTTTGGGAATGCCTTATTTTCACATTTGCATAATTTCCAACATTTTATGGACAGATGATAACAGCATTTCACTAGGTTTGTATGAGGCATGTTTGTAAACCTGTTCTCTGCAGCTTTTACACCAAAATAAATGCTCAAAGAGGTTTTGGGGCCTTTATATTTATACAGGGCCCAACAGTAACAGAAGTTCCAGGGAGCCCTCATAGTCCAAGAGCCTAGTTTAAGAGGACTTCTAAGGGACACATATATTACAGCATAAATACACATTTGTTTTCATTGTTAATAGGTTTTCTGAACCAAACTGGATTGCGCTGCCTTAAAACCCATGCACCCCATTATACTCTCACGCATGCACATGCTAAATTTTCTCATGGGACAGAAAATTGCATCAAAAAACTGCATGCACATTTTGTAAATTTTTTCTTTTATCAGCAAAACAAGGTCTTGTCAAAGCATGTAACATTCCATTATAAAGCTTCTGTTAAAGCAAAAAAGGAAAAGTAGTGAAAATAAATAATACCTTCAGGATTTAACATTTAATGACATGTGACCACCAAAAAACTGCATCTCTGCATTCTGTACATCCCCCATCAACTCATACTGAGTAAGTATTGCAATGCTTACAGGGCACCTTTCACTTAAAAGCTCAGTTTAATTTGTTAATCTGTGGCACATTTGAAATCTTTAGCCTGCATTTAGTGCTTTTCGCAGAAATTCCTTATTGCAAATGTCTCTAACTGACTGCTGACTGCTGTGATTTGGGGCTTGTAGATAGGCAGGCAATAATGTCCTCCGACATTTATCTGCAGTATTAATTTCACAGGCGTGAGAGACTGGCTTGGGATAGATCAGGACACCTCTCGGGATTTGAGCTGTCTCCTTCATTCCTCCAACACATTTTTACCACCAATATTTCCATGAAAGGCTATTAAAGCAAAGCTTGACTTCTCTCAAAGATGATTAAAATAAGCACAAGCTTTATCCCCCATAGCAGAGGAAATCTGTAGGATTGCTCTGGAAGACCGCTTGAAGGTGTCACCGTAGTTCTTTACCACACCAGAAAAGGTCAGAGGTCTAAATATCTCTGTATTTACAAATGCATGCAACATGCAGAGAAAACAGAAATTTCTTGAAATAATTTGGAGTAATCAAAGAAGTTTTGGGCCTATCACCTACAGTAACTGTTTTTTCTGATGTAAAAAATTGTAGATAAATCATTTCAGAAGGTTTGCACATTTTAATGTAGAACATTTCCACCTATGCAATGCCACTAAAAACCAAAGTGACACATTTGAGAGAGAGAAATAAATAAATAAAATGTATAACTACATAAGTGTGGACACCCATGAACTAATACTTAGTAATACTATAACTAACTTAGTTTTAATTGCTGTGTAGACTTTTTATATCCACTGTATATAGCCTACATTTAATTTATAGAAAAGCATTTAACTTATCTCTTTTCCCCATCTTTCCATCTCATTTACCTGTCAAATTATTATTTTTTGTCAAATATGCGCTGCATTTTCCATTTAATCCTTCTAAATGTCTTCTGACATGATATATAAAAGAAATGGTATTTTGAGTCCTAGAGTACAGCAACACTTTTTCTTTATTATGATCAATTTGTGATTTTGTTGACTAGTCTCACTAATCACATGTATTGTCATACGCACTTAAATGAACTCACTGAGAGTATACAAAGCATCTGAATATATTCTGAACACAGCCATATATGTATATGATAATACAATTAACCCTTGACTTTTTATCTGCTGCAATGGTCAAATATTTGTAGTTAACATTACACATTTGATTACTTATTTAAAACCTAAATCAATTAAATTGTTTCCATAGATAGTTTATTTTTTGTCCTTATAGGTGGTGTATATATATTTAGAGGTGTATGCTAAGCTCTTTTCATCCTTGTCATTTGAGGCAATGAAAGAAAAAAGCAGGATTTAGATTTGATAGCTTTTCAATGAGCATTATCTACCTGTAAAAGGCAAATAAAAAAGCAATCAGCTTCACAGCATGACCAGTGCCTCCCTGTGTCAGAAATCCCTCAGTGCGGAAAATAAAATCTCATGCTGGACACAGCAAATCACTAGCTGTCCTCTCTCTCATTTATCTGAACAATTCACGCAAGCAGTGGGCTCGAGACATACATTCGGAAGGCATCTTTTCCTTGATATGCGATTATTCATGGCTAACATGCTTATCCATGGCCAGCTAGGCATTAGCAGATGTTCCTTTTTGAACATAACGCAAAAACAATCTTTAGACTTCAGTCATACTCATGAACTTTGTTGTATACTTACCAAATCACAATTGTTTTACATGTTATAAAAGGGTAAATTCAGGAAATGTCTTGATATGAAACTCTGATGTTAATATGGAAAGTATTATTATTGTTTTTTGAGAATTAATTATCTTCTTTATTTCTAAATTCCTATTTGCCATACATGCATTTGTAACAGCTATGCGGATAAAAAAAAACCTCAACTTTTTAAAAACAAGTCACTAGTTCAGCGATAGCAATGCAGGTGGAAATGTATTTGATCAGCTGTGAATTGTGAATGCATGCATGAAGATAAAGTATTATATATGAATTATATTTTTTCTACATGAATTGGTTATGTATAAATTCGATTTTTATTCAAGAATATGTAAAAACAGAATAACATGTTTAGATGTGAATAGCAAATGCTTCAAAAATGTAAAACAGATTTTAATCATCAAATAATCTAAATTATTGTATCATTGTTATGCACGTTTTATGAGCTCAAATTAATTGACAGACTACATGAAATGTTAGAAATTCATTCAGTCTCCAGAAGCATTTGAAATTAACTGACCAAGGCAAGAAGGTGATTAAAAGAAAAAATAAAGGAAATTGTCACAGCATCTATAAAATTTCCCTTGTGCATTCATATAGCCTTTAAAAGAAAATGCTGATTAAAATAAAAAATCATGGTCATGTTATGCCTATGACAGCTTTTGTGGTAATTAATCCAGCACCAAGGACAGCACTGAATAGTGTCCTCGCAGTGTAAAATCAAGGCTTACGTGTGTGTGTGTGTGTGTGTGTGTGTGTGTGTGTGTGTGTGTGTGTGTGTGTGTGTGTGTGTGTGTGTGTGTGTGTGTGTGTGTGTGTGTGGGGGGCGGCGGCGGCTTACCTAAACTTTTATAAACAGCTTTAACGTCAATTTAATTTCATTGAGTCCCATTTTTGCAGAAATAGTTGGTTTTCTGGTGTCATTGTAACTTTATATGTCGCTCACGCGCTGATTGGGCGCGAGAGGTTATGTGTCAGAGCGCGCGCTCCTCGCTGCAAAGCTTTCTTTGAAACTCTGCTCTTGACAGAGATTTGAAACAAATATCTCACAAACCAAGAGGTCGTTCACACACACACTGCACTGTAAATTGCAAAGAAATAATCCAGCCATTCAAACAGCGCGTTCATTCCGCTGCATCTCCATGAAATAGACTTGCAGACCTCATCTCTCCTCACCAAAAGAGGAACCCTCTCTTTCCACAGATGATTTAAATAGCCTTTACTTTCAGATCAGATGTTATAGAATTTTTTCTTCCGTGACGCAAATCAGTAAATGAACTTGAGGAACATGGTGAAGCAGCCCATGGAGCACATCAAGAGACCAATGAACGCGTTCATGGTGTGGTCGCGAGGTCAGAGAAGACAGATGGCACTGGAGAACCCGAAGATGCACAACTCTGAGATCAGCAAGAGACTCGGTACCGAGTGGAAGTTGCTATCGGAGTCTGAAAAAAGACCTTTCATCGACGAGGCCAAAAGACTTCGCGCCCAACACATGAGAGAGCATCCAGATTACAAATACCGACCGAGACGCAAACCTAAAGGACTGTTGAGGAAGGACACGCTGTTGTCTTTAGCGCTTCACAGCGAACGAGACTTTCAAAGCATCTCAACTTTGACCAAACCACGACCTCTCCATTCAGTTGCGTCCATGCAGCATCCTTTCATTGAGCCTATCCGATCCAATACTGCTTTCCAACATGAAAAACCTGCTATAACCCCTGGCTCCATGGCTTTTTCTCCAGCTTTAGGCTATCAGAGTCTGGGATGCCCCAGTCAGTACGCGCACACTCACCTGCCTCCTGCAAACCCCGGATACCTGCTGCCCTGTAACTGTTCTTCTCCCTGGTCTTCTTCCAGTCTCACACCTTCACTTGCCTACATAGTGTTTCCAGGTATGAGCCAGACTGCAGTGAACCCCTCAGCGCTGTGACTCAGGCATTATGATGGGATTAATATGTTTTTTTTAAGAGAGAAGCCGACTGTTTTTTCCTGTTTCTCACTTTAAGTTCAAGTGCACCTTAATAAGCCAAATTGTCATGAACATTTAGCTTATTAAATGGACAACACTTTGATTATTAATTTTATATTAATAATGATAGCCAGCCTAAGTATAGTTAGAAAGTATAGTTTTTGGAATTTCACATTTGTTTTCGCATTGATTAATGAAGCCCATGGGACCATTTAATAATTATAAATGACAGAATTACTTAATGCTCAGAGGCAAAGATGAATTTTAACACAATCAAATGCCATGATGATTTGAAGTTATTTGTGTATTGAAATTTACCTGAAATTTGTTATATAAATGAAAATGCAGTGAAAGACTCTTTCAAAGACATTTTCTACATGCTAAAATGCCAAAAACAACAAAAAATATGTATAAAAAAATAAAGTGTTCCTTTCATGCTGATTTTTAAAAGTGCAGTATCTGTAGCAGCAGCATAGACATATTACTAGTTTTAAAAGCATGCTCAGCTTACTTCAATGTTATACAATAGAACATTCATTAGTATTCAATTAAATCAATAAGCCCAGTGAAGCAGTGGTTTACTATGAATTTAGAACAGCTAAGGGGCGTTGTTAAAACCACCGTATGTTCACTGTAAATCATGGCTTCACATGGGATTATTGCTTTTATAAAACAGTTATTCCATATACCTGGCAAGCAGGGCTTGACATTAACTTTTTTGCTTACAGGCAACCACTGTTGCTAGTAGTTTTCCAAAGTTACTCAGCATTTTCACTGGCCACACTTTTGTCATCCATACCATGGGGGAAAACCACCATACATATATATTATTTGCTGTCACCTTAAGACCCGATGGATGCACTGTCTATTGTTTCTTTCTCAACTGTTTACATTCACTTAAAACACAGCTGACTGTGTTCGCGTAACATTTAGGACTGAGAAGTGGCTGTATGTGCGCGCAGACACGAGAGAGCGAGAAAGCACAGCTGGTTCTGCAGAAAATGAGTAGGCCTACTGGAAGAGTTTCAGATATTTCATCATAAATATGTATCGAAAAATAATTTTTTTGACAACACTACATTGCACTTAGTTTAATTTCAGATGCTTTTTTTATACAATTGAAAAAATATATATAATTCAACCTGCCAAAGTGGCTAGGAGTGACTGCGTTACACCCGGATTTGGTGGGTTGACGGGTGTATATTTGTTTGTCTTTATTTGATTATTGCTGGTTATTGATATGGTCTTGTGGTCTTATGATTCATGAATTATATTCAGGCAACAATCCTCTAGTCTACAGCTTGTGCTTGAAATCCTAAAGGAAAAAAAAAGCATTGTATCAATAAACAAAACTTTTCAATTTTAAACAAATTGTCTGTTCTGTTTTTTTGTTTTTGTTTTGTTGCATTCCCTGTTTTTAACAAGTACAGATTTGTTTTTTCATGTTATTTCTTCTCTCTGCCCTGCCCATTGTAATACATATTGATGTTCTAGTAACATGTAGGCATATTTAGCCTCAATAAAGCTCTGTATGGGTTATTTTGGGAACAACGCCTAATTTTTTGTTAATTAACAGTTTTCTACAATTCAACTGTATCAAAATATTAATAATTTATACATATATGTTATTGTAATAGGTGGAATAATATAAAAGGACACGATGTGCTATTCTTTAGTTTTGTTTTATAATATTCATCTCATAAGATTCTTGTAATATTTTTACCTTTTTCTTATGTTATACAGTGGCTTGCGAAAGTATTAAAACCCCTTAGTTTTTTTCCTATTTTGTTATGTTGCTGCCTTACGTTAAACTACTTTAAATTACCTTTTTTTCACATGAATCTTTGCAAATTTATTAAAAATAATTAAGCCATGAGGTCAAAAGAACTGCCTGTGGAGCTCAGAGACAGGATTGGTCAACACACATATTTGGGGAAGACAGCGACAGTGACTGGGGGACTCATCAGAAGGATAGCTCAACACAGCAAAATATAAAAACCCAGCATTCAGAACCTCGGACTGGGCAGAAGAGTTCCCCTTCCAACAAGACAACGACCCTAAGCACACAGCTAAGACAATGTAAGAGTGGCTCATGGACAACTCTGTGAATGTCCTTGAGTGACCCAGCCAGAGCCGGGGCTTGAACCCTATTGAACATGGAGAAACCTGAAAATTAGTATGCTGTTTATGTCTGGAACAAATCCAAATGATTAATTATAATAAACAAGCTACAACCGCATAATATCACGCACAATCATGAAGGTGTTCACTGGTTTTTCCTAATTTTATTGAACAATGTACAGTACACCTTATCACGTGCATCATGCAATTAAATGCTATAACACATTTTTTAAATCTATGCACATTTCATTTATAATGTCTCATATTTTGTTTTCTGTCCTCATAAATGTAATTAATTACTCATTGTTATCAGACTCTTTTCATCATCTGCTGATTCTTCATGCATCAGTATTAGTAAAGTATTCAGCAGAGCAACAGTCAGAGAGGTGAAGGTAAAGCAAAGCAGAATTAATCTGGAATTAAATGTTTACTCACTGAGTCAAACTTATTTAACAATTAGGTGTGCAATTTAAGGCCTGTCTGAACTGTTCTCAGATGTTACACATCGAGTGACCTCAGGTATATTTGTGTTAGTTAATGCTCAGATTATGATGATTCAAATCCTCCTTTTATGTTTCTGTTAGAAGTAGGTGGAACTATGACCACTCAAAGCTTATTACAAGCATACCTTTATGAGTGTGCAAGTGAGCCTTCACACTATAAAAAGCAGTCTCACCCTGTCCAGCTTCAGTTAAACTCAACGCTTGTCACATCACCAGATCTTTAGCCGTGAAACGAAGACAGAAGCATAATGAGTGCCGCCGCGCTGCAGACCACAGGTTTTGTATCAGGCATCATCGGTACGGCTGGAGTTTGTGCAGCCACGCTTATGGATGTCTGGTGCGCCAGAAACCAGCAGGAGCACAAGGTAACTTCCATCTACACTTATAAGGGCCTGTGGAAGGATTGTGAGGTGTCCGGCTCTGGATTCACTGAGTGCCAAGCTCTCTACAGCCATCTGAATTACTCAGGTGAGTTGAAATGTACCCAAAATGTACATCAATGTTTATTTCTGAACCTCTCATTGCACCTAACATGGAGTTAAATTTGTGCCAGAAAATTTTCACCAAATGTTTCTCTTTGTGTGCACTGTTCAGTAACTGCTAGCCTAACAATGAAGGTAGACAAGCAACGTGTAATTACGTTTATATGAATATACACTTTTTTTGTTGACTTGATTTTGTTGTCATCCGCTCTAGTCCATACTTAACAATAGTATTAGGTAGAAATCAAACTCAAAGGCACTAATGATGACCCTCTAACATCCTGTGTTTTTTCTTATGTTTTCTTTTTCAGGACTCCTTCAGGCTACAAGAGCTTTGATGGTAGTAGCAATTTTAGTGAGTGTGATCGCAATTTTAATCGGATTCTTCTGCATTAAGTGCATCAAAATGAGAAGTATGGAGTTATCGACCAGGGCCAAACTGATACTGAGCACAGGGATCCTGTTTATCATTGCTGGTAAACAAAATTACTCACAAACTAAACCCCACTTATCTATCAGTTATTAAACTCTATTAGATGTACAGATTAAACTGTTATTATTACAACAATTCCCATTATAATACACAAGGTCCATATAATCTTTGTTCTTTCAGGCGTTTGTGATATTTCTGGAGCATCAGTGTATGCTGATCAAATTGTGCCTAGTTTCATGATGACCCCATACAATCAAAAGCAAGGAGAGAAGGGAGGGGTACACTGTGGGAATAACATAGGCATGGGAGGAAATGATTCATTTGCTTCCAGGTAAGATGAAAAACCATCGATTTTCCACTGGCAAATGTTTAACGGGTGTCTGTTATGTGCTGATCACATCACTTCCTGTTTTCTCCATCTTTGTTTTGAATGGTTAGGTACACATTTGGTCCCGCCCTCTACATTGCCTGGGTAGGAGGAGCTTTATTACTCCTGGGAGGAATTTTGAAGTGCATCGCATTCAAAAGAATGCAAACGTAAGTCACTGCATTTTACAGCGTAACATTGACCTTAAAAAGTAGATCTATTTATCAATCCATCTATCTTTCTTTCGCTCTGTGACACATTAAGTTGAAATGTACATGGGTTGTAAACTAACTAGCATGTTCCATTTTAGCAACACTCATATGAGAGAAGGATATATTTACAACGCCCCAGCGCAGTGCAGGGCAGAAGATGAAGAGTCCCAACTCCAGAGAGTCCAAGGAGAACAAAGAAATTAATGGGAGGATGAGAGGGGGGTGTTTTCCCAAATCATGTCAGGCCTATATTAATGCCTTGCACTGATGAACTGAAGTAGATTTTTTTGTGTGCTGTTTTCGATAATGGCGGGAAAAAAATGTGTGCATTGTGTTTTAATGTCTCTATTGAAAATTCTTGATTGTATATGGGTAAGTTGGTGAGATTAGTTTGGAATGTCACAGTTGTTTAAGATTCAACAGAAAATCACTGTAAAAAATTGCTGTTTGGAATTATAATAAACTTTTGCCACAACTGTACTTGACGAGTAGCAGCTAAATTGTTTGGCCTAGCTCAGAGGAGCACTTTTTTGCATTTACAGAGACTGGAGAAGACAGGAAAGTCCTGACAAACTATTCTCAAAGTACCTTACAGCCATCTAAAAAAGGGATATATCATAGACTTTATTTTTTTTTTTTTTAGCTAATTAAAACCCTAACCCAATTGCTAAAATACAAATGTGCATTGATAGAATAAAAAAACAGAGACACAAACACTTATCTCATTCATTCCCGATTTTACCATTTTGACAATCAATTTTCATTTCATGTCATATTTATAAATACATTTTCCAATATTTTTAGTAAAATTATGAATTTTAAATACATTTAAGAATAAGATTGAAAATATTGAACAACAAAATATAGTTCAGCCTTTTTAAAATAGATAGAAAGCTCTTTGCCAACATATAATAACTTGTTACAACTTGCAATGCAAAAGAAAATAACTTCTATTTCACATTCGAATTGTTTGCTGCAAATTGTCCATAAAGTGCAGTTAAACCAAGAATGTCTTCACACCAGAAAATAAACAAATGGCAGAGGAACTTGTAGTCTTTACAACGTAGTGCTAAATGTGTCAGGTGTGTCACAACAACTCTAAAAAAGGCCATCGAACATACCGAGAAAAACACTGGTCTCATTGCTGATGTCCTCTGTGTGATCCCTGCAATTATTAAGCAATGTTAACATTGTAAACTGGTAATATGATAACTAAAGTTAATTATTCCTTGAAATACCTGCTAACAGGTGTGTTCTCTTTTAGAGCTGCATCAGTCCTTGAGAAGAAATCAAATCTTCTTTGGACTGAATGTGTTTTGGCTTGACTCTGGTTTAAGAGGGAGTTCATACGTATTTCTGAGCACACAGCCTATGAAATGAATTATAAAACTATTTGCAACTGAAACAATCATTGTGTGCTTTCTAAGTAACCAATATGCAAGGTACCATATTCGTCATGAAAAGTTTGAGGAAAATGTTAAAAGTATTTATGTATACTTACAGTCTGGGGTGACACAGCCATTGGTAGGATCCTGAAAAAAAGTAATCAGAGGCATTAGGCCAAAAGCAAAGGATAGTTCAGGAGATATTATAAAGTAACATAATACATCCTCTGAACCCTGCTATTGTCACGTTTGATGTGTTCTGTTAATCTTTTGTGATCTTGTTTCCCCCTGTCTTTGTGGTTTTTGGTTTAGTCCTGTTAAGTTTTCCCGCTCCTCGTTTGTGTCCAATTTTATGCACCTGTTTTCAGTTAATTATCTTGTTTGGTTCAGTGTATTTAAGCCCTGTGTTTTCCCTCAGTGTTTGTCGATCGTCGTCCATGTGTGGTTGTGTGTAAATCCTGATTTCCTGGAGTTTTGTTCTTGTTTCATTTTTGGAAGTTTCATTTTGTTTATTAAACCTATTATATGGAAATTCCGTGTCCTCGTCTTCAGCACCTGCACAAACCCTGACAGAACGATCGACCCTAACAAAAAAAAAAAAGGGATGAACTACGAACTCTGTGTCCCACAAGATGGCCGGTCTCTGGAGGAATATGCGGAGATATATCTCCATCTTTTCCGGGACTCTAATTGGGACGAGGAGTCCCTGACACATGAGTTTTGGAGTGGGATGGACGATACCCTCGCTCAGAGACTGTTGTTGGGAGATCTCCACCTCCCGTTAGTAAAATTCATTGCCCGTACGCTGTGGGTGTGTGGTTCCTCATTCACCGTGGGAGACATCCAGCCCGATCTCCACGGCCAGCAAGAGCCCATCACCTGCACGCCAACGCCTGAGCCCATCACCTGCACGCTCCCACCAGAGCCCATCGTCTGCCCACCAGAGCCTGCACACCGCGTCAGCCCTGCCGCCAGATCGGTCCCTGGACTTCCCCGGCTGATATCCGGTATGACTGATCCCCCACTGATGTCAGTGCGATTAGCCAGGAGGATGGCTGCCGAGGCTGGGGTTCACGTTAACCACATCCAGCCAGAGCCTGAGCCCGTCGCCTGCCCGCCAGAGCCTGAGACCGTCACCTGCCCGCCAGAGCCTGAGCCCGTTGCCTGCCCGCCAGAGCCTGAGCCCGTCGCCTGCCCGCCAGAGCCTGAGCCCAGCCCCGAGTTTCCTGATATGCTGGTCCCGTCCAGCCCCGAGTTTCCCGATATGCTGGTCCCGTCCAGCCCCGAGTTTCCTGATATGCTGGTCCCGTCCAGCCCAGAGTTTCCTGATATGCTGGTCCCATCCAGCACGGAGCCCGTTGACCCAGAGCCAGAGCCCGTTGACCCAGAGCCAGAGCCAGAGCCCGTTGACCCAGAGCCAGAGCCCGAGCCCGTTGACCCAGAGCCCGAGCCCGTTGACCCAGAGCCAGAGCCCGTTGACCCAGAGCCAGAGCCCGTTGACCCAGAGCCAGAGCCCGTTGACCCAGAGCCAGAGCCCGTTGACCCAGAGCCAGAGCCCGTTGACCCAGAGCCAGAGCCAGAGCCCGTTGACCCAGCGCCAGAGCCCGTTGACCCAGCGCCAGAGCCAGAGCCCGTTGACCCAGCGCCAGAGCCAGAGCCCGTTGACCCAGAGCCAGAGCCAGAGCCCATTGACCCAGACCCAGAACCCGTTGACCCAGACCCAGAGCCCGTTGACCCAGAACCCGTTGACCCAGCGCCCGTTGATGTCAAGTCAGTTCCCGATCATGAGCCTGTCCTCCCCAAGAAAATTTTGGGGGGGCGCCATAACGCCTTCGCCGTGGCCGGCCAAAGATCCACGGAGGCCCGAAAAGATAACACCGCCATGGCCACCTGAAGGGTCTGCACCGCCATGGCCACCTGAAGGGTCTGCACCGCCATGGCCACCTGAAGGGTCTGCACCGCCATGGCCACCTGAAGGGTCTGCACCGCCATGAAACCAAGAATGTCTCACACCAGAAAATAAACAAATGGCAGAGGACCTGTAAGTCTTTACAACGTATGCTAAGGTGTCAGGTGTGCACAACAACTAAACAAGGCCATCGAACACCGAGGGAAACACTGGTCCTCATGCGATGTCCTCCTGTGTTGACCCTGCAATTATAAGCATGTTACAGTGTAAACGGTAATGATACTAAGTAATTTTCGCTGAATACCTGCAACAGGTGTGTTCCTTTTAGAGCTGCATCTGTCCTTGAGAAGAAATCCAAATCCTTGCAGACCTGGAAGTGTTTGGCTGACTCTGGTTTCAGGGGCAGTTCATCACTATTTGCATGAGCCACGAGGGCCTATGAAGATGGAATTACTAACAACGTTTTGCAACTGTAACATCTTGTGATCTTTTCCCTGTAACCATTTGCAGTTGGTTAGCCTTTAATTTCGTCCATAGTTTGTGTCAAATATGTTTAAAAGTTTTCATGTATATTAAGTCCTGGGGTTTCCCCATTGGTTAGGATCGTCGAAAAAGTAATCGGGCTTATGGTCAAAAGCCATGGAGTTTGTTCTTCAGGAAGATTATTATAAAGCTAATATAAATTGCACTCTCCCCCTGACACCCTGACCTATATATATACTGCTCTTGAATCCCTATTAAACAAGCTTTTAATCAGGGGAAGTGGGTGACTTTGTGAGTGATATTAAAAATGCCCCATAACATCTATTTCTGCTGAACTGAAACATGTGAATGAAGAGGGAGAAATTTTCTATTTTCAGTTACCTTTGTGGCAAGACTTCAAAGGTTTGGGCTGGACATTGTAAGGCTGAAGCAAAAACAAAAAACATCAAGGAAGTTTTAGCATTTCAAATTTTACAGATTTACAACGATTTTACAAATATCTGACATACAAAAACATAAAAAGAAAAAATAAGAGTAAATGAGTCCAACAAACCAGAATTTGTAGGTTGATCATGGTCTGTCATCGGGTTACATATTTGGGATTCATAGCACACCTCACTAGCATCAACCAGGTTACCATCATCAAAATCATCCCAATCATTCACTCCCAGGTCAAAGGTCACATCCAGGGAACCAGACCAGAGGTTATCAGTGTCAGTTCTGTGGTCTGGGTTTGCATGGACTGAATAAACACTGGCTTTATCAGAACTAACTCTGTGCATCTGTCCATCGTCGCGTGGCTTGAACTGACTGTGAAGCGAAACCCCTGAAAATATGATGGTACCAATATATTAATAGGAACAATATGAGGCAAACACCAGAAGCTCTAAAGTACCATACTTTGATCATGTAAAGAAGGTGGAGGATGTTCCAATGCTAGGTCTCCAGTTTCAGAATAGAAGTCTCCAAACTCGTCATTGTAACCTGTAAATAGTTTGACAATTGAAGCATCAGAGTTCTGAGATTTCTAATTAAACTCTAACCTCACATTCACTGTACTGCAGTATTTTCTGTGAATCAGAGTAAACATACCATCATGGTATGATGACAAATTCTCGAGTGGAGTGACAAAACTGGCCTCTAACTTCTTGATTTCATATGTACTTTGAGTGTAACACTGACTTGTCTCAAACCTACAAGAAGGAATGTCAACTTTAGGAAATAATACAATATCAGCAATGACCATTTCATCAACAATAATAGGGCAACTTTTGTTGTCAGCAGAAAACCAAAATACTTCTTGGCAGCAGGCAGTGTGTCTTTGGGTTTGTATGAGAACTGCTGCATGCTTACAGCTGCTGTTCCATTATTCATCATCATCTAAAGGGAAACTCAAGAAAATTGGATTGAGACTTTGACACAATACAGTATATATTACAGAAATAAATTCTAGGCATTGAAGTGTACTATTGTTAGACTATATTGAATCATATATTTTCTGACAGTTGTGTACATGTAACCCTTGATAGTCGGAATTCTGACCTTCAAACGTTTCACAGGAGTCTCACAGAGTCTCTCGTTTCTCATTTTTAGATTGTTAAGATATGTGGAGAAACAGGACTGAGTCCTTTTCATGACTCCAACTTTGCCTAAAAGGGAAACAAGGTGACATAGCAGCACAGATAGTATCTGTTTCCATCTACAGTTTGCGCACCATGGGATATTGCATAAAAAAAAACAACGTTGGATGGAAAGGGGAAGATGTGCATTAAAAAAAGGGCATTCAATACTTTTTGCGCTCAACTGACTCAGATAAATGTTTTTATCCGATAAGAAAATTTACAGAATAAATTTCTCAATGTGCATCAAAAAATACATGACTTTGCGATGGGATGGCATTACTGGATGAACCAGCAGACTGATATAATTATAATTATTATAATATATAATTATAATATTGTAAGACTGGAGAAACTGGAAGAACTGGAAGATAGGGCAACTCTCTGAGAGAACAAAGGAAATCTACATTTGAATTTCTCTTTTGTACTATCATGCTGAGATCACCTGAAATGCACTCAAAAATCTATATGGGTTAAAGGTGGGGTAGGTAGAATTTTCCTAAAAATCTTTTTCCCAAATTTGTTTAAACTGTCTATATAAACCAATGCATAATTAAAATATAAGTACATCTGACTTCTTGCTTTATCCAAAGACTTTTTGGCCATAGCCTTTTCAAAAATCCTTTTTTATTTATATGCAGGTACTGGGAATTTTGACTGCTCTTTCTCTGCCATAATTGTGATTCTTCCTAGCTT
This sequence comes from Chrosomus eos, assembly GCA_036326025.1. Taxonomy (NCBI): domain Eukaryota; kingdom Metazoa; phylum Chordata; class Actinopteri; order Cypriniformes; family Leuciscidae; genus Chrosomus; species Chrosomus eos. The sequence goes on along the minus strand of CM070823.1, from coordinate 24,402,578 downwards.
CCGTGCCTCTTCCACTCCTCGAGTCAAACGGGTGCGCGCATGTGGGCAGCTCCTACACAGCAGTGGTGGTAGCCATGGTAGCGAGGGAGAGTGACAGCCACCCAGCCAATCACTTCATTTGTCCCGGATGGAAATAATGAGCTGTGTTTATTGCAGCACTGAGAGGACGACAGACACTCGATTTTTATACTTTCTTTTTCAGAGTACTTACATTTTAATTATGTATTGGTATATATAGACAGTTTAAACAAATTGGGCAAAAGATTTTTAGAAAAATTCTACCTACCCCACCTTTAATGTGAATAATTATCATACGGTATTACACATGTTTGATATAGTATGAAATGTCTCAGTGCGACTGGTACAAAGGTCTCATTCTCAAAGATGTAAACCAAAAGGTAATAAGGTATTTAAAGCAACACCATGTAGTTTTTCAACCTCATAATATATTTCCAAGACCCTTGAGATGGTACATCGACTTAAAATAAGTTGAATGACACGTCTGCCATAGCCTGACAGTGTCTGTATCGCTTTTACACAAAAAGAACTACAAAATTCGACTGCTTTACAACATACCTCACTTCCCCCACCACCCCCCACTTCCTCAAATTCTGACGTGAGAGCCCAACTAGCGTTTGTTTGCCGTCTGTATGTTGTTGTCATGGCCGAAGCAGCAACTAAAACGAAGGAGGCAAATGTTTTGTCGGAGGAGACTAGAAATAGAAAAAGGGAGAGTGACAAAATAAAAGGCCGGATAAGGATCAATATTGGTCCGGCGTTCGCTCGCTGGCGTTCGCTAAAGGAGGAGGAGGGTGCCCGACCGATGCTGACCTGGCCATCATGCTGTTGGACTATATATTGCTTGCATACTATCTCTATTTTTTCGAATTTGTTGTCTGGCTGGACAAAATAATCTTTCAGGATAACTATCCTAATGTCTGCAGGCTGATACTAATGCTTGTTTATTTATTTTTCTGGTGAAAGTGTCTTGCCTCAGGCTATAATCCAAATCGATATTTCAAATTTGGAGATTCATCTATGGTAGGTTGATATTATAATATTGACGATATATGGCTATTACCTACCACACAAACAATGAATTGAATTAGCATATCCATTATGTAAAACATAACATGCTACTATAATGACGCTGTCTTGTAAATGTGAGCTACGTGATCTTTTGGCGTTTGAAAATAAAATAAAAACCATGAAATTATATTGCTGAAATATATGCCAATGTACCTGGGATGAAGACATTTCACACACAACGCTGGCAGTCTGCCCAAGACGTGATAACTCGCGGGAACTAAAGACAGTATCGGCTTGTCAACAAATGCACGTGTATCCCCTGGTGTAACCATGACAGATTTTATGACAGTAGTAGAAGACAATACTGTTTCCCAACTGTAGGGGGACCCCGAGAGCAAAAGTTACATTGTGTTGCTTTAAGAGTTTAGAGATAATTCGGAGGGTGTGTCTTCCAGGCATATGGCCTCATGCTCTCAGAAGGTGTAAATTCAAAACAAATTCCCATTGTTAGCGAATGGTTCCATGTAAATCAACTTCTGCCCCCAGTAAGTCTGGGGCTGTGATTAATGTAAATTCCCACTGTGAACTCATGTTTACATTTGAAAAGAGGTTTCTGCCTTGGTCTGTCTATATAATGAAATGCAACGAGAGGCTGGGGTGATTCTGTAACCCAGACTAGTCAGTGATGCGAAGTGCAAGGAAAACACTTCCATCATGTATTTTATAATGTCAATTTATTGCATCTTCTCTCTTTATTTTAGAGCATTTGATGTTTGTATCTATTATCTTTGAACTGATTATGCGATTGGCATGATACATTTACATAATAAATTGTAAACATTTGATTTTATTCGAATCGACTATTCGATTATTTTCAGTAAAGAGTTAACCCTCTGATGGTCTTCAAAAAAAAGTCACACTCGTGGTCTTCGGGGTCTATTGGACCCCAGACAATAAGATTTAATTTTGTAACAAAACAATATATATTTTTTTTCAACAAATATAATTTTACTCTGTTTATTAATGTTTTTACTCAACATTTGTGCAGTTTTTGGAGGATTTATGATTTTTTTAAATTTTCTATAAATAAATAAATAAATATTTTTTAAATAGGATTTTTACAAAAAAACTGCATTTTATGTTAAATAAACTTTATAAAAGACCCAGATTTCTAACTTTCATTCCAGGGGATACCATGGATAATTTTACAAGGTTTAATGTAAGATTTTTTGCCCATTTTTTGGAAAATACTGATTAAAATTTGTAATAAATCACTTTAACCACTAGATGGCTATAGGGCTCCACTATAGGCCTATATACTATTTGAATTACTGAAAGATATAATTTCTAAAGTTAAATTCAGTTGGATTCATATCTAAATATTATAAAATCACAATTATAACAAAAATAAAATACTTTTTGTCAAAGTTTAGCATTTTTTTTGTACTAAAAAAACAACAGTTTTTCAATAATGTTACATTATGATTAGAATCAAACCTGAACAACATGTTACAAAGAGAAATGTTGGAGTCTTAAGATTTGATCATTTAGTTAAACTGAACAACAATAACAAATTAGCAAATAAAGCAGTAAAAATAAAATATTTGTAAAAAAAAAATAATAAAAAAATAAATAAAAAGAAAATAGTTTGGAACAATAGAACAATAGTTGGTCTCATCTCTTCATCTCTATTTTTTATAGCCTTACAAATGTATTCCTGTGTGTGTGTGCACATTTTCAATGTGTCTTAGTGTTACCAATTTATTTTTGCGGTGGTTCTGCATTTTAGATTATTTTACAAATGATAAGAGAACAGTTTTTATAGTCTGTATGTATTCCTGTATATTGTATTCCTCTATATGTGTGTGTTTGTGTGTGTGTGCGCGTGTGTGAGAATGATAATTTTGGATTGTGGATGTTTTTTGAATTGTTGGAAGTGTGCCACTTTATTTCTGTCATTTCTGTCTGTGTTCTGCGTTATTTCTGATTTTGATGATGAATTTTGTCTATTTTGAGTCCAATAATAAATAAGTATTTATGTATTTATTTATAGATATTTAAAAGATATCATAAATCCTCCAAAAACTGCACAAATGTTGAGTAAAAAACATTAATAAACAGAGTAAAATTATATTTGTAAAAAAAAAAAAACTATTGTTCTGTTACAAAATTTAATTTAATTTTTTGGGGTCTAATGGACCCCGAAGACCACGAGTGTGACTATTTTTGTCACGCCTACATAAAAACAGATAACATTCCATTTTAATTTTTTTTTTTTTGTAGATCTAGAAAGTGTTGAGAGCCGTAGGAAGTTTCATACCATTTGGAAAAAGAGAACATTTTTTTTAATTCAAGCAAAAGTCATTTGGGGTCCAGTGGACCCCAAAGACCATCTGAGGGTTAAAAGAAAAGTCAAACATTCGCTCACACTTAATGATGAACAGATATCATTAAAAGCTTTTTCATTTATGGAGTCAGATGAAATAATGAGTTAATACATATGAGAAAATGTATTTCATTTAAAGGGCACCTATTATGGCATTTTGAAAATTTCCTTTCATGTAGTGTGTAACATAGATCTAAGTAAACAAAAACATCCTGCAAAGTTTTATATATGAAAGTTCACCGTAATAAAAGTTATTGTCTCTCAAAAGTAAGAGTCGACTCTGAGTCGCTGATATGAATCGATAAACGAGCGATGCTTTTTCTCTGTCTAGATGACGTCAACTTGACAAGTTATTTAAATAAGATACGCCCACTTATTGCGCGCGCAGAGACCAGTGAAACTTGAAAACATCATGACGACAACGAGACGCTGTTCTGAAGTGTGAATCAAAAGCGAACTTTTTTTTCACTGCCCAGGGGCGAGCATGAGAAGAATCAGTGGCTAGAGTTTATATTTACAACTATACCACACAAGTATAGCCCGAACCGTGTGTGTGTTCGCGTCATTTTAATGACGATTTCTTTACAAACATGAATGCTTTCAAGTGTGGATTTGCGAGCCGGTTGATCCTGAAGGAAGATTCAGTACCAGTTTTATTTGGATCGGCTTCCTCCTCCGAATCACAACCTGTAAGTACTATTAATAATTGTTGCTTGTATGTGTTTTGTAGCAGCATGCTCAATAAGTATTTGTGTGTGTTGTGTAAGTTACGCTCAGCGCAGCTTCTAGGTCTCCAATGTCACATTTTTTTTAAATATGTGAAATGTTTGTCGTTGTTTGTCGTCAGGGGCGGCAGTGGCTCAGTGCCCTGTATGGCAGACACCGCCGCCGTCGGAGTGTGTGATTGGGTGAATGTGAGGCAAATGTAAAGCGCTTTGGGGGCCATTGGGTCTGTGAAAGCGCTATATAAATGCAGTCCATTTACCATTTACCATTACCATTTGTTATTGGAGTTGTCATAAAGAATAGAGCAATACCTTGTAGTACTGCAGTGCTTTATCAATATGTTTATGCCTTAGGCTAACGCAAACAATAACTGACTGGGTCATCTGACAAATCACCGCATATTAGCGTCACGCAAAGGAGTGGTTTGGAAAAATGAGTCATTAAACGAATCATTTGGGATTCGTGAGCAAATAAAATGCATGCATGTAAAACTGTTGTTGGAGACTCCCAGAACAATATTAGGAACATTTTAAATGCCATAATAGGTACCCTTTAATGAAATCACTTTGCCATGGGGAAAGACGGTAACGTGCAGAGACCTTCACCCGCTGATCGGAAAACCTCCTTTGAGCCGATTGAGTCGGGCTTACAATATATTATATACAGTGGCTTCTCCTACTGCATCAACTTCTATTTTTCTTAGTGATATTTATTGCCATTTATCATTAAGTGACGAATTTGTTCTCTTCTAATCACTAGATGAAAAAATGCTTTATGCACAAATGTTTTATGCGATATTCCAATTTTGCGCATAAATTCGCAACTTTGGATAGAAACATAGCTAATGATATGGAGCTTATAATATGACAAAATTATTTGAATTTGAATTGTGTAAATTTGAATTATTGACAAGTGTAATCTAACAAAATTGAATATTGTGTGGAGTTTTAAATAGTTCTGAATTTGATTTCTTAAAAACAATATTGAACATTTGAAATTTAATGAATTGAAATGTTTTTATGGCTACATTTTATAGACATTTTATTTTCAAGCAGCTGTTTTTTTGTGCTGAATTCTTATATTAATATCCAGTTCTAAAAAATACAGGTTCAAGTGTTCAAGATGAAGAAGAAATTCGGAACTTCAAATTCAGTTGCACAATAGAGGATCATCTAGAATCACTCATACTCACAGCACTCGTGCCCACAGAGCTCCTTGTTTTTGCAGAGATGATGGCACTGTCTCGTGTTTGGAGCAAATTGATCTGTGAAGAGAATGCCTACATTAAGATAAACATAATCTTTGAAAGAGCCAAGCATTTATATAATTAATTTAGTTTCAGCAGATTTATCAGACCATTTATATCTAGTATTAACATTCATCTCGGGGAGATGTGAAATCTGATCACAAGTGTCTTTGAGATGCATGTTACAACCATGCAAAATCTTTGATGTGTCTCACCTGTCTGCTTGTGAGATGGATGCTAATACCAGGTATAAACAGGGCAACTGATTTTCTGGAGTCACAAAGTCTAGTTCAAATTAGTGCTGTCAGTTAAACGCGTTATTAACGGCGTTACCGCAAACCCATTTTAACGGCGCCAATTTATTTATCGGGAGATTAACGTACTTTTTGGCCTAGCAACAACTAGTAACGTTAGAAAAACTACAACACCACACCGGATCTAACTAGACCGGAAACAAAACAACAGGCATGCCGCACACACACTTGTTTGGGCTTGCGAGCTGGCCAAAGAGTAGTAGGCTAACGTTACGTTTTAAATGGGATGGCAAGCGCGAGACGCCGAAATGGATGCCAATAAGATTCTGAATGGAAAGTTTACTTTTAAAAAGTTACCAAATGGTTCCATTGACAAGACCAAAGTGATTTTGTGTGTTTTGTAGTCTGAAATACCACTTGATGGCCAAGCACACAGCTGAAGCGAATTCTCCAGGAGTCTCCCGCATATAGCGGCTCCCTGATGCCCGCAAATTAGTTAAAATCTCCCGGAATCTAGAGCGAGCGAGCAAGAGCGCGCATGCGAGACAGAAGAGACTGTGCTCCAAAACGTATAGCACGCGCACGGCGGAGAGAGCGAGAGACCTTGCGTGTGTGTGCCCGTGCGTGTGTGCCTCATGCAAGACAGAGAGCATCCTGATTGCCCTGTTTCAGTAAGTCAATCAATCAGTTGTCAGTGTGGGTGGGCTTTTGAACCATTATCCCCCCCACACACACTTTTTACAGGTGAATGGGATGACTTCAGACAGAAGCACATGCATACCACAACTAAGAACAAACTTACTGCTGATCCACTTTTCCATGTTGATAAGAGCATTAAAATTAGAAAAAATAATGCGACCAAAAGAAATCAAGGGACATTTAGAATAGATAAAAATGTGCGATTAATTGCCAGTTAACTATGACATTAATGTGATTAAATATTTTAATCGTTTGACAGCCCTAGTTCAAATATATTGTAACTATCTGAGGTCTGATTAAAATTGTTGTTGTTGTCAAGAAGTCTGACCTCTGTCTAAAGAAGTGGGAGTTGTCGACGTAGGGCCTTGTCTCTTCCCTGTGTCGAGAATCCTCTGCACTTTCCATGTAGGGCTCTTTCTGATGCAGGACTCATCTCCAAACCTCTTTGCTCCTGAGTAGTAAGGGCTGTACTCCTGCTGTACGTCCAGACCCACTACACAATCAACAATTATTAATTGTTCTAAAATATTACCAGATAGAACAGATCAATCTACATGTAGATGTTTATGCAAAACAAATATTATTTTGTTTAAGTGGTTGCCAGACATTGGCTATGGCCACTTACCATATTCAGAGCTGATCAAATGAATGCTGAGCTCCTCTCCATTAGGTGTTCTTGTCACCTCGATTCTCTTTGACCAGCTCCCACACCTCAAGAGCATTGTGTCCCTGGAAAAACAAATGATGCATGTCTTACATATTTTAATTTCTTTTTTTAAGATAACTTGCCAGTGATTATTAAAGGGTACCTATTATGGCATTTAAAATGTTCCTAATATTGTTCTGGGAGTCCCCAACAACAGTTTTACAAGCATGCAATGACAAAAAACACTTTTGTTGTCTTATAATATGCATTTATTTTTACCTGATTTGCTCACCGACTCCCAAATGAATCGTTTAGCGAGTCATTTTTCCAAACCCCGCCTTTGCGTGACGCTAATCTGTGGTGATATGTTAGACACCCAGCCGACGGGGTGTCATTGGTTGTTGCGCTAGATCTTACCCAGATACAACAGTGCTATTTTCTGATTGGCTAACAACACCAGACGAACAACACCAGAGGAGACCAGGGTTGCCAGGTCTGTACAACAAAACCAGCCCAATTGCTCATCAAACTAACCCAATCACGGCCAAAAATATTCAAATAGCGTTCCCGGGTGTTTCCTCAATAACAATCATGTTCCAGTGGATAAAACAATCGCGTCAACCAGCGTGCACTACACAAACAACCCGCGGAAACAGTGCAGGCATACGGACCTGGCAACACTGGAGGAGACGCGCTTGAATCCTGCCGGTTCCACAGTGAGTGAGTTTTGGGCACTGCGGCATATTAAATATATTACAAATAGTTTTTCAGCGTGAGAAATACAATGTGTGGCCGGAGAGCGTGACAAAAGACCGAAATGAGTGACTGTCACGCTCAATGCGTGATGCGTGACACTCGAGAGCCCTGTGACAACTCCATTAACAACGACAAACACTTCACATATTTCAATACAATTGACATTGAAGACCTAAGTAAGCTGCTAGAAGCTGCGCTGTGCCTGTGCGTACACAACACACAAAATAATTATAGAACATGATACAAACATAAAAGCAACAGCCTACTTACAGATTGTGATTCGGAGAAGGAAGCTGATCCAAATAAACTCGGTACTGAACCTCCCTCCTTCAGTATCAGCCGGCTCGCAAATTCATACTTTATAGCATTTAGGTTTGTGAAGCAATCATCTTCAAAATGACGCGAACACAGAACAAGTTCGGGCTATAATACTTCTGTGGTATAGTTATGAACTGTAGCCACTGTCTTCAAATGCTCCTCACTGGGCAGATGAAAAAAGTTTGCTTTTGCGTCGCACTTCAAAACACAGCAGCGTCTCGTCGACATGATGTTTTCCCTGGTGTCTCCTAATGCACTGAGTGGGCGTATCTTATTCAAATAACTTGGACAAGTGTCGTACGAAAGTGCATCGTTCGTCTATCGATTCATATCAACGACTCAGAGTCGACTCTTACTTTTGAGAGATAATAACTTTGTATACGGTGAACTTTCATATTTAAAACTTTGCAGGATGTTTTCGTTCACTTAGATCTATGTTACACACTACATGAAAGGTAATTTTCAAAATTCCATGATAGGTACCCTTTAAATCACATAGATCTTACATGATTTTCTGCTGGAAAACTACATTATTGTCACAGTCCCCAACAATGAGAGTTACATAATGATGGTCTGGTGCTGTCCGTTTCGATGCCAACTCCATAAAATTCTGCAAGTTCACTGTGACCACAATCTCAGCTGTGGTCAGACTGTATCGAGGAATCTAGAAAAATAAATGATATCTGAAATTATAAAATTATAATGGCTCAATCTGCAGTTTTTTTTAATCATCATAAGGATTTTAATATCTTTATTGGTGTGAATATGTAATGGAATTTCCAAAACTTTAGTCCATGTCATCTACCCAAGTATGAGACTCCAATGTAATTATATATATATATATACACGTTACCTGTTCCAAACTAACATCATATTTTGGAAGTTTGCTGACAGCTTCCTTAATCTGGTTCCCAAAGGGAGGGTGTCGGTTCACAATCTGGCAAAAAATAAAAATAATAATTATGTGTCAGTACTACTACTATAACAACATAAAGGGACATCATAACATCATCATGAATTAATGTATTTCTAAAACTTATTTATGTAGGATATTTTGGCTTACTAGCTCTAGTTCTCTGGGACTAGTCAACTCAATTTTGCTGAATGTTGTAAGCCCTGCATTCACCATAGCAGTAGCGAGGTGTAATCCTAGAAAAGAAGACTCCAAATATATAAACACATTCATCTGTCACAACAAATATACTCAGTTTTAATCAGTAGGTTCCATTTATTAACTTTTGTCTCAATTAACAAAGACACCACTAATCCTTTTTTAATGATGATTTATAAACTTTTAGATGTGCTCCCTGACCTATTCTCTCAAGCTGTCTGGAGACGTAAGACGAGTTCTCCCACAGTTTAGCTCGAAAACATTTGGCAAGAATTAAAGAGTTGAGTTGAGCTGAAAAATTCGATTTGGAGTGATGAATGAGAAACTCAGTCAGATCTGGCAGAGATCGAAAACAGTGTTTTGTTTTACATTTGCAATTACATGGACATATCATCAGACAGACGGAATAAAAGCTTAAATAGAGACATTACACAGGATTATGTTAGTAACATACATCTGCTGACTCTAGTTCCATTTCTGAATATTTTTCCAGTGTCCTGTATGAGTCCAAACTCCTGAATGGGGATGCAGCTAAGCTGAGCTTGAATCAGACTAGGGTGAGATTATAAACGCATGCATAAATAAATAAATAAATATACAAACAAATATGTAGATCACAGAATAAGTTGTACATTCAATAAATTGTACATTGAAACAGTAATAGCAAGCAAGACCTTACCAATTCACTTTCATGTCATTACTTTTGATCTTTCCATCCATAGGAAACCTAAAAAGAACATATTACAGCTGACATTCGTTAGTCCACCTATATACAGTACGTTAACTATGACAATTAGGTAGTTTAAGACAACTTTGACCTGATGGTGTTTCTGTTCTTATCCTTGTTCAACATGTTCAAGGTTTTCTTCTCATTTACTCTCAGTTGCACATCACTAAATTCTTTACCCTTCGATATCATTTCAATCTATAAAGTGTGAAAAAATATATATTTCTTTCATTATATGTTGTTCTGAAAAAGTAAACAACAATGGATCAGGGAATGCCGGAAGAACAACAATGCTTTCTTACCAACTCGGGTAAAGTCTCTGTTCCAGTCACCCTACTGAACTGCCTTACAGTGTCAAAGGCAACACAGTACCTGGCCATGAGTTTTCCCGTTTCTGTGTGTGAACATTTCATTTATATTCAATTATTTATATTAAATTGGTAGAGTCATTAAAATACTCATAAAAAGAGAAAAGGAGAACTATATAAACTCTTCTATTTTTTTAATGGGAAAAGGAGTGTTATCAGTAACCTGTGGGCTTGATGTTAATGTCTTCATCCATGGTAATCAGGTTAAAAGAGGCCAAAGAGTTGAGGTTCCTCAAACACAGTTCTGAAACACACCGTGTAAATCATATTTACACCACAAGTTCCTCAGTCAAGTAGGTTTTTCAAATGAATGATTATCAACTGATTCACTGATTTAAATCAGCTAATCATTTTTTCATACCTTGTAATTTAGTCTCAATTCCACATTTGTCAAGCTCAGGAGGGAAACCTGTGACAACATATTAGATTAATAAAAACAGCTAGAAGCACTTTTGATAATTATAACTTCAGAATGGACAAGGTTTAGGATTTACCGTAGTGCTTGGGGTTTTTCAAAGCACGGATGTACAGGAAGGTGGAGCGGATCCAGTCTAGAGCCATGTTCACATCAGATATGGTGTGGAGAACTATCTCTGCATTCAAGTGCTCCACCAAGTTTGTATGCAAGCTGAAAATAGTCATTCTGTTGTACTCATCACATATATAACACATAAATTAACTAGCCTATATCATGTTTAGGGAATATTTTAAAAATCCTCTAAGACTGAACAAAATGTGTTTTAGATGGTATATACCTGCTCTCTATGCTGTCTATGCCACTTAAGAAATTTGTGTATTTGTCCTTTGTCTGAGACCGGGTCATGAGCACCGCAGTCGCTGTCGTATCAAACTAAACAAAAACAAAAGCCAGCATGTACTGTAGTCTCAATCTTAATAAAGTAACAGCTCTATGTTTGCATTGTCAAGTGAAATGTAGCCAAATTGCTTGACTTCATATATTGCTGCTTATGGAGCAGCCACTTTTTTATATTTAATATATGCATGTTTTGATAGGTACATGTCTTCCAATTGAGTAAAATACAGGTAATTTATTTCTAGATTATTATTACAACCTATACACATAAAGACTTCAGAACACCAGGAGAGACCCCCTAAAGTCTCTACTTAATAAGTCATGCTCTGAATTTGTTAGCAGTACCTGTGGTCTGCCAGCTCTCCCAATCATCTGTAACAGGTCAGCTTCACTGTACTCTTCACATGCACCACCAACATAGTGCAATGTGGATTTGATTACCACAAGATGGGCTGGCAAATTCACACCCATGGCTAGGGTGCTGGTTGTAACTGAATAAGAGAAAAAAAGGGTTTCCTATGAAGGCTTTTGTTTAATAATACATTATGTACTGAATAATGAACAATCGAAATTAAATGAGTGAAAATATATTTACAGAACTTACATAACACCGGCAAGTCACCCACTGTAAATGCTTTTTCAATCAATTTCCTGTCTGACACATCCATGCCAGCATGATGATATCCAATGCCACGAATAAATATATCTGAAAGAGAAATAGAAGAAATAAATATAGTTTACCTTCATAAAACAGTGACCAATGTATTCATGAACGTCGTACAGCAGAAGAAATCTCATTATCGTACACACCTCTGAGTTTTGCATCAAGCAGAGAGTTTGCATATTTCATCAGTCTATAAAAAAGAAAAGTTAAACTAAGAGATGTACACATCTCAAGAGTAATCTTAAAAGTACAGTTAATATCTAGCAATTAAATCTGTGGAAGTTCAACAACAATATGCTCAAATATGCATTTATATCAGGGGTGTCCCAACTACGTCCTGGAGGGCCACTGTCCTATAACTCTAACTTGCCTCAACACAACTACCTAGAAGTTTCTAGTATGCCTAGTAGGACTTTGATTAGTTGTTCACGTGTGTTTAAATGGGATTGGAGTTAAACTCTGCAGGACAGTGGCCCTCTACGAGCAGGATTGAACACCCCTGATTTATATTGATGTATATATAGATTTAATCGTAAGACCAAAATGTTTGATATAAGTGGCAATGTTTCATTTATTTCAAAAGGGAAATGTATATTTACATCCTATGTAATGTGAGGATAGTACCTTTGTTCGTGTTGAATACTCATAATGAATCTGGCATCCTTGGCAAGCACAGCAGCAGACTGTTGAACTCCTTTTCTTGTGGAGCAAAACTGTTCATTTCAAACAAATGTATCATATCACATTTTATATGTTAAAATACACAACCCAACACATATGCATTCGCAAAAATTCACTTACCACAAGGGTTGGTTTTTGATCAGAGTAGGTCTGAATAATGTTGGCCATTTTGTAGTTGAGAGAAAGATCAAACTTAAATTCATTCTGATTACTTCCACAATGGAACCCAAGCACCACTTTCCTCAGTTTCACTGGCCTGTGACTATCATCCATCTCCAGACAAGTGGCAGACCCTGACTCATCCGAAAGCCATTCAGATACCTTCAAAATTGTAGAGAACAGCACAGGAATTATCTAAATGAACCTGAACACAGATAAAGAGATTAATGTGAATGACTTTGAATGACTACTTCATAAAACTACGTACATCGCGGATGTTTGGGATGGTAGCTGAGACAGCCACAAATCTCACGGATGCTTTTGATTCTGGATTTACAGCTAGGAGGTGTGAATGCATTGTTTTCATTCTGCTGACCACAACCTCAAGAGTCGCTCCACGGGTTTTGTCTTTCACCACATGTACCTAGAGATGGTACATAGACAAAAATGTAATTGATTAATTAACAAAAACCTGAAATCAATTTTCAAATACAGATCACATGGGAGTAAATAAATCAGACCTCATCAATGAGGAAGAGACGAACAGATGGCAATAAACAGTTGTCTTTCCACCTCCTTGTCATGCTGTCCCATTTTTCCTTTTAAGGGAAAAAAAAGTTCAGACCTGTTGGAAATACGTTTGATGTCTAGACTGTACCATATGTGGCAACTTACTGGAGTTGTAAAAATTAGATGAGCATCCTGGATTTCAAAAATATCATCAATTTCTGTGTCTCCAGTTAACTCCTTGCAGTTTAGTCCAAGAGGTCCAAACTTCTGTTTCCAGTCATCATATCGTTGACTGCAAAGAGCCTTAATTGGTGCCACTAAAGCATAAACCAAAGAATGACAACGTATTTGTTATAAATTACTGAATAAAATGTCTCCAATAAAAATGCTTAGCTTACAATCCTATTAATCTTAAATAATAATAATTCTCGTTTGTAACTCACTGTACACAGCTCTGACATTGTGCCAGGGCTCAGAAGCCTCAATCAGTAGTCGAACAATGGCCAGCTCAAAGAGCACCGTTTTCCCAGAGCCCGTGGGAGCACAGGCAACAAAATTTTTATCGGTGTACAGAACCTGAAATAGAGCAATAATCTACCACATACTGTGTTTATGAACTTTACATTATAAAGGTATAAATGCTAGAGACTTACATCATCCAATGCCTGGGACTGCACATAGTTAAAGTAAGGGAATTCTTTAAACACACTCCTGAATTTAGCAGCTACACGTATATCAAGGAAAACAATGAACATGCCAATAAAAGCATCATTCACACATCAAAGGTATAAAAGTACATTGAAGAAGACTTACATGAATGATTTACAGTCCCCATGAAATCAGTTTTCCTTCCTATATTTCTTATTTAAACAGGAACTTTAGGTGGGAAGTATCAAAGAACTTGTCCTGTTTAATTTGACAAACATATGTGTAGTGCAACATGAATCATCAAAGTTTTTTGATCTGTATTCCCAGATGAGAATCTTTTTCACGTGAATATTGTCTAAAAGTTATTTTTGTCAGCGTTTAGGAATACATTAGCATTTAGTTAAGCTCAATGCTAATGACCATGGATTAAAAGCCACAAAAATCTGATTCTGATTTCATGGGGTCCTTAATAGAATTAAAATGTATTTATTATCAGCTGTGCTGAATGGAGGAGGATACGAATTTCAGAGACTGAGCGAAGTGTTCCTTTCCCAGATGACCCTTTAAAAACAGCATCAATATTAAAAACAGGACAAATATTCAGTCTAACACTAACTGCTATCTATGGACATTTTTATAGTTTTCACGTATGCCCTAAAAGACATATTTTACTTTATTAAACCATACAAAGATTTACCTTCAGATAGAATAGCTGGTTAATGTAGCAAATTTGTGGAAACATGGATTGCTCTACATGAACTAACTCTACGTCATGGCATTCCAGTTAACTTATAGTTCTATAGTACTATATTACCTTCAATTTCTGCAGGTTCGAAACCAAGATGGAGATTATGGTTTGTTTTTGCAGGTACATCACATGTTTGTTCTGTTTGGGCCAAGCCAATAAAGGGACTACAGTTAGCAAAAGCATGGGAAGTCTGTGGGCCGCTGGTTGTCATAGCACCCTGACCAAGGAAACCAGTGTCGTTTGTTGTTGACATCATATGATTTGGGATACCGTCTTCACCATTCCCTGAGATCCTTCTTGTGGGAGCTCTGAACAACCTATGTTAATAACAAGGAGAAGGCAGTTTATTTACCCACTTATTGTTTTACTGCCAATATCCATTTTAAAAACAAAGAACTGCTTGTAACACCAGCAAATTTTGTTAACTCAATCAAGATGCAGCAAAGACTCTACCGAGTCTTGAAGGGAGGAGCACTGGCAGTAGGTAAAGGACTCGATTCCACAAAACCCTTCATGCCGACAGCTTGATTTCTTTCTCTAGAGGGTTCATGGGTCCACAAAACAGATTCCTCCAGCTCATATGATTTCACAGTCTGACCTTGGACATTTTCATTAGGATTGTGAAATGATTTTTGAGCTGGTGCCACAAATTTCTTCGATCTCTGAGAGTAACCTTCATAAATAAGGAAACAAAAACGTAACAGCTTTTTTGTCATTTGAGTCACTGTAATCTCTAATAAGACATGGAAGTGATTACATTTTCGCTTTAAACTAGCAGTGACATTTGTTTTAAAATTTGAAGCAATATAAACCTGTACCAACAAATGTAGATGCAGACTATGTTTACTAATATATGTCATTAAAAGTACGATAATAACCAGTTTCTCACCATGTATTTTTTGCATATACGTATGTATGTATGTATGTATGTATGTATGTGTGTGTGTGTGTGTGTGTGTGTGTGTGTGTAATCATGTGAAAAAGAAAGGACACCCTATAGAATTATATGGTTGTTTGTATCAGCAGGACATAATAATTAAAATAATAATATCATCTGATCCTTGGCAGGTCTTAAAATTAGGTAAATACAACATCAGATGAATAACAACGCATGACATATTACACTGTGTCATTATTTATTTAACAAAAACAAGGCCAAAATGGAAAAGCCATGGGTGACAAACTAAGTACCATACACATTGCTGCTTCCATATGAATTAAGAGGGTAAGTAGCAGTCAGGAGCTGCTAATCAAATGCCTTTGATGAATTGATCATCAGCAACTGTGATCACCTCTATACAAGTTTTGCCAGTTTGCTGGTCTGGAGCATTCAGGTGTGTGTTAACACAATGCCAAGGAGGAAAGACACCAGCAACCTTATGACCCCAGTAAATCAAACCAGTGACTAAAAGGTCAACTTTACATGGTTTCTCTTAATAAGTAATAATCAATGACTCTCTTATTTTCATTGTATTTTCACTATCAGTTATGATGAAAGCATCCGTTAGTGTGCAGAAATCGAGTTGCAAAATGCTCATCACTGCAACCTTTCATGCCACGATCTTAATATAATGCCATAGATCTAATTGCATTGCTATAACTATCACTTTTCAGGAGTAGTTAACATTGAGAGCAGTAATAGTAAAAAAGTGCTAAAGGTTTTTGAGAGAGTTCCACATGTTATACTAGCTATTTCATGTGCAAAGCTGTCGGCCAATCACAGCAGTGGGTGACGTTTACACTGAAGTCTCACAGCAGAAACGCCCCTTCAAAAAGAGAGTTCAAACAAGAGGGCTATTATCAGGGTAGGAAAAATGCCCTATATTTCTAAATTATGACAATTTTTTTAAGTGATAATCATACTAACATTATAAGTGCACCCCTGGAAACATTATGAAACAATAAAACAATGCAGTTAATGACCCCTTTAAGTATTGCCTTTAGAATTCAAATATAATTAGAATGTTGCTAATATTTAAGAAAGAAATTCGAATTTAGCTTTTCATCCATTTTGACAGCCCTACAAACCTCAATTAACTGAAGCAACGTTGTAAAGAAGAGTGGGCCAAAATTCCTCCAGAATGATGCAAGAGACTGATACTGACATACATAAAATGATTCCTTCAGCTTATTGCATCTAAATGTGGCTCTACAAGCATGAATCACAGGGTCTACTTAGTTTGTCACCCATGGCTTTTCAATTTTGACTATTTTTATTAATTTTTATTTAATAAATAACGGTGTAATGTAATTTGTTGTTCATCTAAGGTTGTATTTATCTTATTTTAAGGCCTGCTAACGACCAGATGATTTTTTATTATGTTCTGATATGTAAAACCATACAATTCTAAAGGGTGTCCTTTGTTTTTCACATGACAATATACAGTATCTCACAAAAGTGAGTACACCCCTCACATTTCAGCAAACATTCTAGTATATCTTCTCAAGGGACAATACTATAGAAATGAAACTTGGATATATTTTAGAGTAGTCATTGTGCTGCTTGCATAGCAATATATATTTACTGTCCTCTGTATTAACTCAACATACAGCCATTATTGTCAAAATAGCTGGCAACAAAAGTGAGTACACCCTCACTTTTGTGACAAGTGAACATGTCAAAACTGTGTCCAAAGTGTCAATATTTTGTGTGAGCACCATTGTTATCTAGCACTGCCTTAATCCTTCTAGGCATGTAGTTCACCAGAGCTGCACAGGTTGTTGCTGGGATCCTCTACCACTCCTCAATAATGACATCATGGAGCTGCTGGATGTTAGACATATGGCGCCTCTCCACCTTCCGCTTGAGGATGCCCCACAGGTGCTCAATAGGGTTTAGGACTGGAGAAATACTTGGCCACTCCATCACCTTCACCTTCCTCAGCAAGGCAGTTGTCATCTTGGCGTTGTGTTTGGGGTCTTTATCATGCCGTTCGGCACAATTTCTGCTTCAGAATGTCACAGTACATGTTGGAATCCATGTTTCCCTCAATGAAGCTCAGCTCCCCAGTACCAGCAGCACTCATGCAGCTCTCATGCAGCCCCAGACCATGATGTCCTGAGCACTAACAAGCTGACCCTCCGCTTCTGCAACCTCCAAAGCAATGCTGGCAAGACTCATGCGTCTGTTTTTTGAAGCCAGCTTCTGCACCTGACGCACAGCACAAGGACTTGACTTTTTTTATTGACTCTTGCGAGGCCTGTTTTAAGTGGAACCCGTCTTGTAAAACCTCTGTATGACCCTGGCCTGTACTGTAAGTTTCAGGGTGTTACCAATCTTCCTATAGCCTAGGCCATCTTTGTGGAGAGCAACAATTCTAATTCTCAAATCCTTAGAGAGTTTTTTGCCATGAGGTGCCATGTTGAACATCCAGTGGTCAGTATGGGAGAATTGTACTCAAAGCACAAATTTTAACTGCTCTAATACAAGATACAACAATTTGTATGGTCCTGTCAAGCAGACAAAAACATGAACATGATGAATAGGACATGTGGCTTGGCATGGTTAAACGACGTACAGCTATTATCACTTAGGGTGTACTCACTTTTGTTGCAAGCTATTTTGACAATAATGGCTGTATGGTGAGTTATTTAGGACAGTAAATATACACTCACCTAAAGGATTATTAGGAACACCATACTAATACTGTGTTTGATCCCCTTTCGCCTTCAGAACTGCCTTAATTCTACGTGGCAATGATTCAACAAGGTGCTGAAAGCATTCTTTAGAAATGTTGGCCCATATTGATAGGATAGCATCTTGCAGTTGATGGAGATTTGTGGGATGCACATCCAGGGCACGAAGCTCCCGTTCCACCACATCCCAAAGATGCTCTATTGGGTTGAGATCTGGTGACTGTGGGGGCCATTTTAGTACAGTGAACTCATTGTCATGTTCAAGAAACCAATTTGAAATGATTCGAGCTTTGTGACATGGTGCATTATCCTGCTGGAAGTAGCCATCAGAGGATGGGTACATGGTGGCCATAAAGAGGTGGACATGGTCAGAAACAATGCTCAGGTAGGCCGTGGCATTTAAACGATGCCCAATTGGCACTAAGGGGCCTAAAGTGTGCCAAGAAAACATCCCCCACACCATCTCACCACCACCACCAGCCTGCACAGTGGTAAGATGGATCCATGTTCTCATTCGGTGTACGCCAAATTCTGACTCTACCATCTGAATGTCTCAACAGAAATCGAGACTCATCAGACCTGGCAACATTTTTCCAGTCTTCAACTGTCCAATTTTGGTGAGCTCTTGCAAATTGAGACTCCTGGAATTTCCGGGAGACTTGGGATATCTGTGAACGCATACCTCTCTTTCCAATCATCTTTGCAAATTCTATTTTCTTCATCAACTTTTCTTTTCCTAGGCAATGACATCCTCCACACCCATTCAAACGCTTACTGCGGTGAAGTGTCGCGTTGCGCCCGATTACGTCAAAAGTCATACGCTCACTGGATGTCATGGCAACTAAATCACGGAGGAAAACTTTAAATATCTCGCCTTCGTTTTAATTTCGGACCATCTCAAAAAGTAAACAAATGATTTTAACATGCGTTTATCAAAGTAGGAAATCCACACTTTTAATCCCTTATGCACAATTAGTGCTCTTGAAATATGAAATGGAGGCGGGTCCGGATTGAATTCCCTCCGGGTCCGGATCCGGACCGGAGTCCGGACTTTGAGAAGCACTGCTATAAATGGTTGTGCGTGAAAATCCCAGTAACTGAGAAGATTGTGAAATACTCAGACCGGCCCGTCTGGCACCAACAACCATGCCACACTCAAAATTGCTTAAATCACCTTTCTTTCCCATTCTGACATTCAGTTCTTTCGCGATGACTGACAGACATCATCACTATGTTGTGACAGCATCGCGATCCCCCCTGCCGGCCCGTCCTGTTTCCATGGTGACACGTCATGCTTGGCAGGCACGCACGTGATTCACCACAGCCAAAATAGCGCTGTATGACAGATGTAGCACTTTTATTTCTAAATTTTAACAAACTTGCTTACCATGTCATCAACTATATTCTATTCCGATTCTCAAATACATGTAATAGAGTTTGTTTTGTCATTTAAAAACCTTTAACTTTATAAATGATCTTGATCTGTAACGTGAGATGTTTGTTTGGGCGCAGTTCAGACTTCAGAGATTCCTGTCTGTTGGATTTATTACAGCATGTGATTTCATCAGTTTCTCCCGAAATACATGAAAGTAAGTGGCCGGTGAACTGGGAGAAGAACAGACTAAACTTTATAGTTACTTGCACGGTGTGTATCTGATATGAATAAAACACCTCGGCAAATATATTTGAATGAATTGTTATTGCTGCTTCCATAGACACCATTGTATATTTTACAAACTATAAATTCTACGTATTTAAATGTCTGAAACCTAAAATAAACATGATGTGGTTAAAAACACTGAATAGCTGTGATATACGGTATGACAAGCGCTGAAAGTCTTTAGCTCAGCGCCAGCCATAGCGCGAAAGCACAGTTTGAATCTGGCAGTGATGTCGCGTCACTGTACATTTGCACCTCAGTGGTCAGAGCGGGCCGACATCGATGATGAGATGTAGAGGAAAATATCTTGTGGAAAATGAGTATGTTACGTTATGTCATTATATGAAAGGCACAGGAGATTACCTATCATTAACACTAAATTTCCCCCAGCCTTAAAGGTGGGGTATGTGATTTTCTTTTTTGACCATTTTTTCAAAATCACTTGAAATCCTATTCCTAACCCACTTACTGGCTGTAAATTAGAAGCACTGAAATGAAAATTAAGCAATTTAATCATCTGTGGAACGGGCAGGACTCGAAAAACTCCAGCCAATAATTTTCAAGACCGTCTAGAATCATTGGACAGAAAATGCGTCACTCAAACGGTTGTACCATGCCCCATGAGAGTGCATCTGAGTTTTCGCTCGTGCTTGATTGCGCGTCCATGTTTTTCGAATGGGTGGAGTCAGGGCCAGAGAAGGTAGGACCTTATGAGTTGTGTATTTTCAAAATCTGCCGGCCGTTTTGCAAATCACATACCCCACCTTTAATTTAAGACCGGCCTTTATTTGTATGTGTTGACCCCGCCCCCGGCCACTATCAGAGGCCCGGCTTTTAATTGAACACCGGTTTTTATTTGAGGAATTACGGTATTATATATATATATATATATATAATATATATATATATATATATATATATATATATATATGTGTTGGATAATGATTAATCACATTCAAAATAAAAGTTTGTGTTTACATAATGGGCTATTTGATTACGTTAATAATTAATTTTGTATATATAAATAGCCACATATGCATGTATAATTTTTAAGAGATATATTGCATGTATATACTGTATATATTTATAAATATACATAAATATTGTATATATTAAATAAATAAAACAAATCTTAAATATATAATGAATGTGTGTGCATAATATATATATATATAATAATATATTATATATATATATATATATATTACATACACACAAAATAACCATACACAGCACACAAACATATATTATGTAAACACAAACTATTATGTTGATTAAAAATGCTCAAGATATGCTTAAACTACCCAAACCTTATTTTAGGTTCAATCCAAACAAGACTCACTAAATGAGGAAAGGTGTGCTGCCTCTCCCTGGACGTCTTGTGTTGCAGGTATTTGTGATAATGAGGGTGGAGCATCAAAGATCCAGGAGCCTTGTCCCTGACATAATGGTTTCCTAAACAGAGCCATATAGACAAATGCTGTCATAGCCGTAATAACCAGTTTCTCAACATGTATTAATTCATTCTCAGATATCTGGCGTGTCTCTGATCAGGTATCATGTGTAAAGGCCTACTCACACTTTATGAATTACTGGCCTGTCATAAAACAGGTTATCCAGCGACGAAACGCCTTCTTCAGACTCTAACATCGTGTAGGTGTTATTGAAATCCTAAAAGAACAACTTTAATATAGATAATAGAGACATCAAGCTGTTATAAAGCAATACAATATACTGATGAAAAGCGAGTTATTTACTGTGAACCCTCGAGTTTAGCTGTTAGCCGGCTGGCTAATGTTTCTCCGAGTGAAATCTGTGAAAATAATTAACGTAGCTAACTTAATTAGCTTAATGTATGCGGTGGAATGTATCGTTACACTTTGTGTGAACATAATACTACAGTGATTATTAAAAGTCTAAAAACATAACATATATGTATATTTTCATGGATTGTGTCTAATAAAAAAGCATTTTGTGAGGAATACTTGGTAAATTGGGTTCTCGTGAAGGCGGCAATCAAACCCGCGAGGCGCGAGCCAGTCTATGGGCGCGAGCTGTGAACTGTCTGTGTCTCGACCAAGGTCATGCAAATAATCATTAAACATTGTCGTTTTATTACAGAGACCAGATAATATCAACAGGAATGCCCTTTGTAAGGCTCTATACGCTGTATTTTACGGAATTAAATAACAAAAAGCTAGAATATTTTAATTAAATTAATAAAATGTAACGCCTTCAACGTTCTTTATAATGATACTGAGCTGTCTGACTAACGTTAGACCTATTTTGGGGAAACACCATTGAAGGAATTTCATGTTTCCCCAGTTCAAACTTGATGTGCATATGCATTCATTATTTAACATAAATCATTTTACTGTTATATACCGTGTTATGAGCGTTATTTTATTCAAAATAACTGGTTGAGAGTGCCATTGTCATTCTTTCTGCTTATCTTCTTCTGTTCACTTTACCGTCAGTCAGTCAGTCAGTACTTCTACTTGCCACCTATTTGGAATAGTCCACTTTTTGTTTGGGGGCATTATTTACATGACTCATACAAATGATCAATTTTCTCCCGATTAAACGTATTCAATATGTTTTTCTTGACTAAAATTGTATCACAAATACGTATCTGCCTTTAGGAAATGATAATATCAACACTTTTTAAAATACATTTTGTCACGTTTTTGGAGTCCCCCTCAATGAGGTGAGATGCCTTTGTCTGTGGACCATCGAGCAAATATGGCGGCTTCGCAATAGATGGAAAGCTTGAGCGAGCAAAAATGAAATGATTTCAGTTCAGTTTTATTGTCCACAATCGCACCTGCAGAAAGGTAGGCTAAAATTCATTTGGCAACAACATTGAAAGGTGAAACTATCAAAGTGTCCCCAACATTCTCCTACGGGCAAGTGTTTTTAAGCTTGATGTTGAACATAATGGGCTTGATTGCTACCTTGCTAGCACACTCATAGCACACTCTCATGTAGTAACAGCAATGCCTTAACAGAAAGATGTCAGAAATATATTTCAAGTTATTAATGCACGTAATTCTCGATTTGCACTGCCAGTTTGAATTATTAAAAATGACTGTATGTGAGTAAATTGGTTGCAGGGTTGAAGGCATTTGCTGATTTGTGAACCACTAATTATGCAATATTACAGAACTTGATCCAGAAAGAAATAATGTGCTGTTTAAGAATTGCATCACAACAATTATATAT
This sequence comes from Chrosomus eos, assembly GCA_036326025.1. Classification (NCBI taxonomy): domain Eukaryota; kingdom Metazoa; phylum Chordata; class Actinopteri; order Cypriniformes; family Leuciscidae; genus Chrosomus; species Chrosomus eos. The sequence continues at coordinate 24,379,570 of CM070823.1, read as the reverse complement.
CATGACAACTGTTAAAACTTTTAACGTGTTATTTAAACTGTTCATGTGTTATTTATACATTTTAGGCACAGATGTTTTCCTAAAGATTCTTTTCTGAGAGCATGTGATTTTGCATAACGTTGTCACATGAAGAGAAGAGATCGGAGAGATTTCCCGTTATCTGTTGGATATTCTTTGTACATTGTCGTCAGGTGTTTTATATTTTATTTATACAGTGTCATAATGCACATAAGCAAAGTGAGTTCCTTCCTAAATAGTGTGTGCACACTCACAGTGTAGTGTCCCTGTTCCTGCTCTGTATCAGCCACAATTATAATGCACTCTAATGTTATTATAGTATTAAGCTAAAACTATGCCTAGTTGTATTTGTCATTTCCACTATCAATTTATGCATGCAAGACCAACCAGTTAGGGGTGCTTAGCACAAAAATGCATACAATAGCAATGGATTGGCTTACAATGCATGTTCAAATTTACTTTGAAGTTTAATTATATTGTTAACCAGCTGTCAAGAGTAGCTATAGCTACATAATGTTTTTATTAATAATAGTACTAGTATTTTTGTAGTAACCTGGTAGTGCACTTAATATGGTAATAGCATGATATATTTATAAAGTTAAAAACAGTTATGACTAAGTCCAGTTATGATGTTTATTTATCATATAGCCTATACTCAAGAGGCAATTATGTCTATCACCCATGCCATGAGCAAAACGCGAATGGCAAAAACATATTTATCCTCATTCAGACTGTCAGTCTTAATCCGATTTTTGTGCATATCCGATTGCAATCTGATTGTATTTAGTCAGTGTGAGCAGCAAAAAAATATCACATGAAATGCGATTTTTACAATTTGTTTTGAGCTGCTTTCATATGTGATTTGAAGTCCTAGGCTATTCAAATTACATTTCTGGAAATCTGTTTCAGTCTGACCGCTCTAATCGGATTTTGCGTAGTTTATCACTTTCTCTCACCACGTAAAAGGTAAACGTTTTGTTGTCGTTTGTGTATCCCCACCAATGTAATGTCATTGCCATGCCATAGAAACCAAGAAAGGAAAGGAAAACGAAAGAGCACCGCACAGGACACACAAATCAGATCTGAACAGTTGCAATACACAGTGTGAACGGTCAATAATTTAGATAAGATTCCAATCGGATACTCAATTAATCGGATTTGGACTGACATTATGAACATAGACTGTTACCCATGCACTGTTAAGTCCATAAAGTGTAGGAAAGATTTACATTGAATTCATTAAGTTTGCATTTCCTGTATGTTAAATTATTGTTATAGAAATTATATATTTTTTTATGATATCAAATTCAATTTGATCAGAGAGTAATACTAGCAGATGTGATTATTTAGTTTAATATTGTTCAGTGAAAATAACTAGGCTACATCTTATTACTGCTGAACAATAGTGATATTGAAGCTGAAATGTTTGAAGCTGCCACCATTTTAACAAAAATCTAGCCTTACCAACATAGCTAGATAATGTAATGTTACCTTGGTGGCGTCATCACATAAAACCAGAATCGTTCTACTGCCTAGTATGCAGATATAACATATATATTATAAGATATAATATATATATATATATATTGTATAAATTTCATACACAACATATCGTATTGTGGGCTAATGAAATGCAGCAACAATTTTACAATCTCTTCAGTGATAAACAAGGGCTAATGTTGATGTCTGTAGATGTGTTTTAATAGTTAAAAAAATGTAATAGAAAATTCAGAAAGGTAGTAAAGACATCACTAAAGTAATCCATGTGACGCCAGTGGTTTAACCTCAATTTTATGAAGTTTCTTGAGTGCTGCACGTTCACGCAACAAGGTCTGCTCTCACATCAACACAACACGCATGCATCGTGGTGCTCTCATGAGCGCATTGGAGATTAATTTTTGTAAATAAATTAGTAAAAGAAAATCGCAAACAAAGCACTCTCATTGCTTCATAAAAGTCACTGATTACTTTTATGATGTCTTTCCTACCTTTCTGGGGCTTGAAAATGGTAGTTGCATAGCTGTCAATGGAGGGAGAAAAAGCTCTCAGATTTCATTAAAAAGATCTTCATTTGTGTTCCGAAGATGAATGAAAGTATTACCCCTTATTTACACTGCACACATCTGGCGCATTACGGCTCCGACACAGCCACCACTGGTCGTGGCCACTCCTGTCAATTCTTGTGTTTATACCAGCCGCGCTGCAGAATTTTTCTCAAAGATAATTGAGGATGCATTTTAAACTACTAAAAAACACAGCTAAAATGTATCATCCATGTCGTTAATAAATGGACTTTTTAGCGTATGCCAGTAACATTGCCTGTAGGCTACAGTCCAACAAAGTAGGACATAGCAATAAACACAATTAAACTAGACAAAACATAACCATTTAGCCAACAAACCCATGGTAGAACCCCAAAAATCAAGACAAAAAACACGAATAATCAAGAAAAACAACGTCGGACAGGCAAATCTCGTGGTCTCGTGAATCCAGTTGCTGCGCTTCTGGAATGCTCCTGGTGTGAGTTGGCAGTGCATGGAACAGGGAACAAAACCTCATCGGAGCCGTAATGTGCCGCAGACGTGTGCAGTATAAATAAGGGTTACGAGTTTGGAACGACATGAGGAATTAATGACAGAATTTTCATGTTTGGGTGAACTAGGCCTAACCCTTTAAGTAGAATTTTACAGAAAGTTTCCAAAAATGTGGTAAAATGCTGTTGCTTGAGCACTTGAAATAGTAACCAAGAGAGGATATAAAGTAGTTATTCCTTTTCCAATACTAAAATAAATTCTAGTATGAACGGTATGCTATAGATCAAACTGTCTACATTTGCTGTAGGGTTATTTAATTTTTAATGTCTCTAACTTAACATGAATTCATTTATATATTGATTTTCATGCTCATCTCATGTTTTGTATTTTTTTTCTTTGTCCCTAGGAACAGTCCTTAGGACTCTTAGGAATGTCTGGTTTGAAGGAGAGTGCCAAAGTAGAGGAGAATGACACCTCAATGTCAAGAATCTCTCAGGACCTTTTGAACAGTGAGACATTCTCTGTAGAGGGGGCTACACCTGGTCCATCAGTGCATTGTCCTCAAGAGACCATGGCACTACTCGGTGACCAAGGAGACCTCCTGACCAGTGTCGGTTTTATGGACTCCATTTGCTCAGATGGACCAGCCAAGGCTGCTTACGTCAATGGATCCACCTCACCCCATATATCAGATGAAATCTTGTTGGATATTTCAAAAAATGTACCAGTATTCCTTCCCAAATCATTACAAGCTCAGAATTCTGTCACAACCAACGTCCACTTTGAAGGACCTGATCCACTCAGAAAAGAGGGGGAAATAACAATCAGGCAAACGTTGACTGCGGAGGATGTGGAGAATAGGGGTATATGGGGCTTTGATACAGAATCTCCAGAAAGTTCATTAGATAATTATGATGATGGAAATGACCTTAGCTGGAATCCTCAAAGGGAATTTATGAAGTTCCTGTGGGATGATGATAACGGTCTCGAAATGGAGGAAAAACTTTCCCCCGTTCCTTCACCCATCAACCATAAAAGAAGAGTTCCGTCACCACTCGGCCGTCAAAGAAGAAAACGTAAAGAAAAATTAGTCTTAAAAGTCGATCCTTCAGAGGACCTATACTCTGATTTGAATTTTGATTCAAAAATAGATCATCCAGGTGAAGGAAGCCGGACAGAGTGCAGTCCTGTTAAGAAGACACGTTCCCCAAGAAAACCCTCCAAATTAAAGTCACCCATTGTAAAACATACCAAGTATTTAAATGGAGCTGCTGAGGCAGTCAAACACCTGTTTCCCAAACCAGCAAAAAAACCTATTAGCAAGACTCAAAAGATGGGATTGATTAGAGAAACTTTTCCATCAGACACTAGGGAGGAACCAACTTTTCTTCAGCGTAACAGCGGTTTAAAAGATAAATCACTAGAAAACAGACAAAGTACAGGTAATAAAGATACAACTAGTTCAAAGCCATTCATATGTAAGGAATGTGGGCATTGTTACCATGATCGTAGTTCGCTGTTAAATCACATAAGTGTTCACCAGGGCAAGCGACAGAAAATTATGGAAGAAATAAATGAGTTGCATCAAATTAAAGATGAAGGTAAAGATGCAAAGTTACAATGCCCCCAATGTACCTTTGGAACGAACTGTCCGAACACCTTTGTGCAACACGCTAAGACCCATGAGAAGGACAAGCGATACTATAGTTGTAACAAGTGTGATTTTGTTGAAATGAATGAAGTTGAACTGAGACGCCATTTGCTTCATATGCATGGCATCAGTGGTGCTGATCTTACTGTTTGGAAATCAGATGGAATTCAGGAGCGCAAAGTCAATAAATCAACATGTCCAATTTCCTACTCTAAAGACATCATTGGAAACCATGTTAAGGCTTCATGTCAACCGCATTTTAATGAAGAACAGACGTCTTTACATTCCCTTGACAGCAGTGATGAAGAACTATCGCTAACTGAACAGCCGACCTCTGTTTGCAAAGTTCTAACTTCATGTGCAAAACCAACAGCAAAGTCACCAAAATTGTCTGTGAAGCTCCGTGCACCAGACAAAAACGAGAGCTTGTTGTCTGATCAGAAGTGCGGTGTATTACGAAAGAAAAAGGTGTGGATGCACAAAAGTGTTCAAAGCCAATCGAGACTTGACGAATCAATTCACACACTTTTATCCAGAAAGAAACCTAGTGACCAGAGTCCCTCAGAATTCGACGCTCATCCTGATGGAAGCAGTACAGCAGAGTTTCTTGACAATTCCCTCAATTACTCTGGAACAGGAACTAGTTTGTCCCCCTCTAAGTGTCTGAAGAGATCAGCTCATTCTAAAGAAGGGAACACTAAAAGAACTTTTAAGTCTGATGGAAACGTTACTTGTTCAGATGTTGGAAACTCATATTATACACATTTAAGTTTGGAAAAGCAAACATTGAAGAAGTCACCTTCCAAAAGGAAAATGTCAACTCCATTCCACAATATGCAGGGCCAAGATATTCTTTTAGATTTCCCAAAATGTCGACAAAATTTCAAGAAACCTGAAACATCCAGGAGGAGTAAAGAATTTATCAACAACGTTGACTTTATGTGTGATTCTAATGATGATCTTAGACCTGAAGAATGTGAAATCAACAAGAAGGCTAATGCACGTTTTGTAAGAAAACAGACTTCACCTGCAAAGGCAAGTCTTGTTGCCTCAACTAGTCACTTTAAGAGAAATCACAGTTCCCTGAGGATGTTTTCTGTCAAAGATGAATACAAGGAAGAAGAGATCTCGGAGTCGATCGCCACTGTAAAGCGTGAGGCGAGCTCAGATGTTGAGACAGATCTGAAGGCTTGTCCATACTGTCCTGCTGTATTTGAGTCAGGAATTAGCCTCTCTAATCATATAAGAGGACATTTGCACAGAGTGGGCCTAAAAACACGCAATTCTGTATCTGCAGCTAAGGTGACTTCTCTTGACAAAGTACCTCCAGTTCGACGACGAAAATTGCCACAAATCAAAACAGGTGATGCTTCTCTTGTACTTGATAGACTTAGGCTGCATTTACACATGCCCAAATCCGATTTTCTGACTATATCTGATCTTTTTGACGACCCGCTTACATCATCTTTTAAAAGTGACCCGTATCCGATTTTTGCATTTACACTATACACTGCTGAAACTACCAAATGTAGATGTTCTGACCCGGAAAAGGAAGTAAAACAGCACGAAATGCAATAGATGCAGATGCGAATAAAATTATGTGTTTTGAAAGCTTTTTATCTTACGTTGGCTCTGTAGCCACGAGCGCTTAAAGCCGTGCCTACCCATATCTCGTGAAATGTCTTCAAACACAAATTTATTTCTGTAACAACCCTGCATTTTTGCCTGCACTGTCTCTTCGCCCCAAATACTCAAAAGACATGAAATCTCCGCATTGTTCCACTGTGTGTATCCTTCGTCCTCCATTGTGCCTATAATAATAATGTGATCGCGCAGTTGGTGGTGTCCACCTGAGTAAGTTGACGTCACATTTTTAATGACGTACGACTCGCATTTACTGGGGAATATCCGATTTGTCTGCTTACATGGCACACGCAAATGCACATATCCGATTCAGATCCGATTTATTACCACATATGAGTGAGGCCTGAATCCGATCTGAGAAAATCGGAATCCATGCGGGTTTTTTTTTCTGCTTACTTGGGTCATATTCGATCTGTGCCACATGAGAGGAAAAAATCGGATTTGGGTCACTTCCGAACAATGCAGTGTAAATGGGGCCTTATAGTTTTCCTATTCTATTTGTTAATAAAATCAATTAAGGTAGTAGTTATGCAGCAAAATCTTTAATTATGAGACTTTCCTTTTTTTTTCACTTTTAAGAATAATATTTTGATTGTAGGCTAGAAATTTTAGCAGCTGGTTTTACCAGTTAACGACCATAACATGAAAATAATTATCGGCAAATCTGTATCGGCCAGAATTGTTCTTTTGGAGCATCTCTAGAATATTTTGTGTACTGCTAGGCATATAGCTAAACTTACTGACAAGCTTTGTTTAATATAGACCATTACAGAGGTTTTTTATTTGTTTGTTTTTGTGTGGAACATTTAATTTAGCAGGTACAACCCAATGCATTTTTCACGTGTCGTCCAGATTTACTGATTGACCTGTATTTTTTCCAGAATTAACAAAACTTGGTGTAGACGTCATAGTGTATGCCAATTTTATTGAAAGGACTATCATCATGATATTTGGTTTATAATAAGTATGTCTACAAGAGGCAGTGGACCAAATTTTCTGATAATTGTGGTGCAGCAATAAGGGAATTCCTTGCAATACCTTTTCATACTACTAAGTTGTCATGCCAAATTGGTTGTGTATTTGATCAATTATAATTTTATTAAAAATGTAGACAAATTAATGTTTATTGTGGGTGCAATGTCCAGATTTCAGAGTGCTTATGTATAGCTTTATCATAAAAATATCAAGATTTCTATAAGAAAATAAAAATGGTGTATAAATGTGTGCACCATCCACAACACATCTAGAATAATAATACCACCCTCATGTATGGTGTGAAGCGCTCAAATCAGACATGCTCATATTCATTCTTTTGAATTGTTATAACTAGGGCTGGTCCGAATACCATTTTTTGAGCTTCGAAGCTTCGGTAGTAATGAAGATCGAATATTCGAAGCTTCGAAATCTCTATATGTCTGTCTGTTCGTTTGCATTTTGATTATTTCGAGAACCGTTAATCGAAACGACTTCACAAGGGAGCGCAGTGTCATATTTGGTGCAATATAGATAGACAGGCGAGACGAGACACGTCATGCGACACGTTCAGAATTAATAAACTTTTAATAAACTACAGAACAGTGCAAGCGGGAAGCAGCGCGCCTCACGCGAGCAGAGCTTATGCTCCGGACACTGCACTAGTGATATAAAAGACACACACACACACACACACACACACACACAGGTCTTTTAACTTCAGCAATATTTTTAATATGGTATAGTCTTATAATATTTTTCTCACTGACAAAGTATGGTAGATTCAAATAAATAAAAACGAAATTGAAATAAATAAAAACGAAATTGAAATAAATAAACAATAAAAACGAAATTGAAATAAATAAAAACGAAATTGAAATAAATAAAAACGAAATTGAAATGAATAAACAATAAAAACGAAATTGAAATAAATAAATAAACGAAATTGAAATAAATAAAAACGAAATTGAAATAAATAAAAACGAAATTGAAATAAATAAAAAAAATAAAAAACGAAATTGAAATAAACGAAATTGGAAAAAATAAAAACGAAATTGAAATAAATAAAAACGAAATTGAAATGAATAAAAATAAAAACGAAATTGAAATAAATAAAAACGAAATTTAAATATAGAAAAACAATTTAAATAAAAGGAAAAGGAAATTTAAATAAAGAAAAACGAAAAATAAATGAACGAACTGTAATAGCCTAAATAAAGAACACGGTATAGCAATAACAATTTCAATAACATCACACATTTCAATTAACAAACAGTTTACATAAAATAAAATAAATTCCCTTATAGAATTAAACAAACTGTAAACAGAACAAGGTAACTTAAAATTATTAATGCGAAAACAAATTTTAGGCTGGCTAGTGTAATTAGCGCAGCTCACATTTCAATAAACAGAAAAAGTTGAACTTTCAAATAAATCACAATCAGGTCTATCAGGACAGGTTGCAGTCTACCTACACTCTCTTCATGTTGTGTGCGAGGAAGATGAGTTTGTCCACATTTTCAGGTAAAAGGGAACTTCGGGTCTTATTAACGACGTAGCCAGCTTTTGAGAAAATCCGCTCTGATGGAGTTGAAGTGGCCGGAACGCAAAGGAGGTGTTTGGCTGCAAATGCCAGTTTAGGGTAGCGGTCACTGTTTTGTTTCCACCATGCAAGTGGGCCCGACTGTACTTTAGTGGTGTCTTTCAAATATTGCTCCATCTCTTTCTTTGCGCTGTCTCCGTGTTCTTCTTCCTCTTCGTCATCATCGGACTGCATCAGCATTGAAATCTCCAATCTTTTTTTTTTTGGTGGTGGCACGGCGGCGGAAGTCTCCTCTTCTCCATGGCTTCCTGACTGCTCTTCCATCTCTGGAACGGTCTGTTGCTGGTGCAGATGTTCAGCCAGGCGGACAACCTTAAAATCCAATAGCATTTTCTTAGTCAGATCTATTCGTTCGTTGTTGTGCACAAGATAAAGTAGCCTAGTGTGGCATAATAATCATATTAAATTACAATATATAAAATATTAATATCAGTCTAACCTCAATGTAGACCAGGTCCTTCTTCTCGTTCTCAAGAAATTTCAGGTGCTTAAATCGCTGGTCTAGTGCTGAAGAGAGGAGGTAGATGCTGCCGGGTTCCAAACTTAACAGTTGCCATCTGCTTTCGATCTCCGTGACGAGGGTCTTCTTCATTTCTCTGATGGCAGGGCTGTCATCCTCCTCCGGTGACAGGTGGCGTTTCTTCAGGTTGAAGAGCATAGGCACTGTTGCAGACAACGACAAGTTTGCCTCCTGTGAGAGTAGCTCTGTGAGTGTGATTAGGGGCCCCAGTACTTCTGCTGTCTCCTGTGCCAGTTTCCACTGGTCTGCTGTCAAGTCAAGGGTGCGATCACCTTTTTTTGTGATGCTGGGATCTGACAAAACAGCTGTCACTGGCCATCGTTGCTCCACCAGTCGGTTAAGCATTTCACACGTAGAGTTCCAACGAGTAGCGACGTCTTGGATTAATTTGTGCTCTACAACGTTCTGCTGCGTTTGTTTTTCTTTCAAAGCAGCTGTAGCCTTTGCACTTTTTTTGAAGTGTCCCACGAGATTCCTGGCAGCCGCAACTGTGCGACGTATTCGGTCCTGTTTTAGAGCTGTATTTATGCACAGCTGTAGCGTGTGTCCTGAGCAGCACACCCCTTGAACGTTGCCCCATTTCTCCGGTTCTTTCTTCAGCATCTCAGTGCACATCTTCATATTGCTGGCATTGTCGTGAACAACGGCTACTCGCTTATAATTTGGAATGGCGAAGGCGTCCGCCGCGTCTCCAAGCTGTTGCGCAATGTTGATTCCCGTATGGCTCAGCTGAAATGCTTTGGTTTCCAAAACTAAATCAGAGAGTTCCCACTCCTGAGTAATAAAGTGACAGGTGACAGCCATGTACGCCTCCATACTCACCGAGGTCCAAATGTCCGTTGTGAAACTCAAGGCTGTTGAGTTTGCAACGATAGCAGAAATTTGGCCTCGCAGATCGCTGTACTTTAGAGACAGGGCGTTTGAAATACTGGAGCGGTTTGGGACAGTGTAGTCGGGCTCCATCTTCTTGATTAATTTTCTGAAGCCTTCGCCTTGAACTACATTAATGGGTCTCATATCCATAGCGATGAACTCCACTATGGCATCTGTTATTTCTCTCTTTCTTTTCTCCGTTATTGGTTTTCGGAATTGTAGGAGCTGCTGTGAAGTTTTTGGTGTGGTTGAGGATGTTGATGGCTGCGAACGCCATACCTGGGGATGTACCTATAGACAAAGTATCATTAGGCTGGGCTATTCGCAAGTAATGTTATTTTCCAAGAAAATTAAGTGCACGTCTTTACCACGTGTAAAATGGCGCTCGGTCTACTTACAGAACTCAGGTGATTTCTCAAGCTTGATGTGCTTTTGTGGTAGGCCAGTTTCAAATCGCATATTTGACACACTGCCTTTGTCTTGTCTTCCTCACTTAATTTAAAGTTCTCCCACACAGATGAAGTCCTCGGCATTTTTGTCTTTTCGCTGAATCGCGACGGTCACGATGTTCAACTCATGGGCGGTTTAACTGGGGCACGTGACGTGACGACCCAGTAAAATCTCAAAGTCTCCTATATTTCGCAGTAGGTTAATTTAGATTGATAACAACGGATAAAAAGGATAATACATTTTGTTTCTATTATTCTATTTTCCACAATGTCAAAGCAACGCAGCTTAACCCAAAATACAAGCTCAGGCATTCACTTCTGTCCATACAAACTCCGCTGTTCTGCGCCAGAGAACACTCCCATTGCAGTAACACTTTTAGTAGTCCAAGAAGAAGTAAATATATTTATTATGTAGATATAAAGAAGTTATATGTTAAGTATTATATTTCACCAGATTTTATAGTGTAAAACATATTCAAGCGCGAATGAGAACCGTTTGGAGGGGGATGCCAGGTGTGCAAAAAAAAAAAAAAAAAAAAAAAAAAAAAAAAACGAATATTCGAATGTCACATTTTCAAATCGAATACCAACCCACAGAACGAATATTCGAATATTCGAATATTCTGGTCCAGCCCTAGTTATAACATCCTAATGATAATCATTCCTATTTGAAAATTCATTAGTATATAAGCTGTAAAATGGAAAGCTTGGAGATTATCTGAAAACGGAAATGTAGAAGAGTTGGCAAATACAATTTTTCTTTGAGGTGTTCCTGTGATTGTGCGATTGCTGATGTTTCACTTCTCCAAGCTGTTTTTTCGGTGCCCTCGTGTTGGCCACATGTACTTGGATTTGTTTACAGTCAGGAATAGTCGTGGTTTAAAATTCACACACAACCGGTGTACTGCAAGTTAACTGACATGCAGGCTGGTTAATCTAGATGTTTTAGTTTGGACAAATTTAATTGGCTTTAATGCAATAAATATTTGTTGTAAATGAGGCCGATTACATGTGGTTTCCCTTTTGCTTTCTGATCCCAGCAGAGGACACATCCCAGACTGATCATTCTGCAGAGCTGCCAACCGACTGCCAACAGACAGAGCTCATCTGTCCTCTCTGTAGGGAGTGGTTTGACAACAGGACTGGGCTGTCCAATCATGTACGAGGCCACCTGAAGCGACTGGGCAAACCTACTTCCACCGCATCCAAATCTCCAGTCATCATATTGAAAGAATTGATGCGCGACAAGAAACAGTTTCAGATGAAGCTACAGGTTCTTGAGAAGAAATGCCGCTCCACCAAGTCTTTCCATCCTATTAGTTTGAATAACGGACTAACCTTCCCCTCTACTGTCAAACGGCATAAAGATAAGGAGGAAAAGAAAAGGATAGAGATTAATAAAGGCTCACCACCAAGTGATCTGATTGGTATTTTGAAGAAAAGAAGAGCCCATGAAGAGACCAAAGCAAAGCACTCATCCCACATGGCGAGAAAGGCTCTCCTTTTATCTTCAGGCAAAGACTGTGGCCTTGAGATACAAGCAGTGCCAAATTCACTAGAAGGTAACTAGGTTTCATTTTTTTCCACTGATCAACTGTAATAAAGCTGAACCATTCCTTGAAAGGACAGTTCTTGCAAAAAAAGGAAATTCTGTGACACTTTGCTTATGTTTGACCAAACCCACATGCTTGAAATGCAGAGAAAGAACAAGCACACTGGTTTGGAACATCATGAGGGGGAATAAGTAATGTCAAAATTATAATTTTGAGTGGAACTAAACATGAAGAGATTATACCCTCATTGTTTAATAATGTATGTTTCAAATGTAGCTTTAATTATTTCAAATGTAAATGTATAACTATTATTTTCACTATAGCCATAAAATGTAGTCTGCTTTATATACTTATTACACACTAGTGTAGTATTTTATATAAATTACAAATGTTAGGTTTCTCCAAATATAGACTGATCGCTTCTGCTAAATGATCATTTGACAAGAGGCCTGAATTTCAGTGGTTTGAACATGAAGAGTACATTGACAGTGTATTACAGTATCTATAATGACTATAAGTGTTTCATTTTTATGTGTTGTGTTTTTGTTACAGAGACAAGTGAACTCAATAGAAAAGTTTGCGTGCACTGTAATGCCACCTTCCACAGTGGTGTTAGTCTCTCCAATCATTTGAGGGCATATGCACATAGAAAGAAAAAAGCTCTTCTGGATGGAACTAGTATGCACCTTTCTTTCTTCCTATGTAAATGCACCTGTGTACTTGCATTTGGCTTCTTGTTCTACTTTCCTAGGGCTTAGATCTTGCAGAATGCATGTCACATGCTCACTCCCTTTACTAAACTTTGCTTTCACTCTTCCAATTTCTCATAAAAAAGTAACATGGAAGTAACTTAAAGGGTTAGTTCATCCAAAATTTTTAATTCTGTCATTAATTTCTCTCCCTCGTGCCGTTCCAAACCCGTAAGAGAGAACGAGAATAATTTATGTGTGCAAAACCCCCGAAAATAATGACGTTGCTGTCAATAGAGGGACAGAAAGCTCTCAGATTTCATAAAAAATATCTAAATTTGTGTTCTGAAGGTGAAAGAAGGTCTTACAGGTTTGGAACGACATGAGGGTGAGTAATTAATGACAGAGTTTACATTTTTGGGTGAACTAACCCTTTATGTAATGTAAACATTTTGAATAGATTTTTTTTATAATCACAAGGATAATTCAGGTGCTTTTAGTAGCAGAGATTTATAAGGACACCTGATGGTTAATCAGATTGTAGTTGCTGCACGATGTCATTTTAAAAGTATTGTTATCATTGGAATTTTTTTTTTATTCACAATCAAATGCCCAATAATAGAGGGTTTTCTGAGATAAAGTGAGTGGTATTTGGCTGGTCATGTGAGCCAGCCACCACAAGGGTAAGACTTTATTTGTAATATATGGAATAGGTGCTTTAACATATTTTGCTAAACATTAAAAACCTGAGAAGAAGCCTTCAATGTTGTTATAGGTTAAATGCATATGCTTTTTAAATATGTTTATGTAATTTCTAACAAATGCATTGTTCATTATTGCAGCTTATGACTGTAAACAGAGAAAGCAAAGATCAAGGTCGATGTCAAAAAAAGAAATGTATCCGCTGCTGCACAGTCCAGAGGAAATCTACAGACTTACTTGCAGGTAACCTCTGTTACAAATATATAAATGCATATTTAAAGGTGCTCTAAGCGATGTCACGCGTTTTTAAGGCCAAAACATTTTTTGTCACATACAGCAAAGATCTCCTCACTATCCGCTAGCTGCCTGTCCCTGAACACACTGTAAAAAAACGCGGTCTCTGCGGACACCCCAGGCTCCACAAACGGCTACAAAAACAAACTCTAGCGACCCGCTCTACGAAACATAACAAACTGTTCCAGCCAATAACCGACAAGAATGGTTTGGGGGTGGGTTTGAGGGGTTAGTGCGCGGATGAGGAGGAGGGAGGGTCTAGCTAGCCTCCGTTTTGTTTGACAATAGTTCGAACGTCAACAAGAAGTGATGTCACCCAGGATCGCTTAGAGAACCTTTAAAGGGTACCTATTATGGCATTTAAAATGTTCCTAATAATGTTGTGGGAGTCCCCAACAACAGTTTTACATGCATGCAATGACAAAAAAACACTTTTGTTGTCTTATAATATGCATTTATTTTTACCTGATTTGCTCACCGACTCCCTAATGATTCGTTTGACGACTCATTTGTCCAAACCCCTCCTTTGCGTGACGCTAATCGGCGGTGATTGGTCAGATGACGCAGTCAGTTATATTTTGCGTTAGCCCAAAGCTTAAACATATTGATAAAGCACTGCAGTACTACAATACGCTTCACATAATTTCACATATTTCAAAAAACAAAAAAAATGACATTTGAGACCTAGAAGCTGCTGAGCGTAACTCTCACTCTCTCACACACACACGCACGCACACGCACACACACACACACACACACACACACACACACACACACACACACACATAAAAGCAACAATTATTAATAGTACTTACAGGTTGTGATTCGGAGGAGGAAGCTGATCCAAATAAACTTGGTATTGAACGTTCCTTCAGTATCAGGCGACTCGCGAATACACACTTGAAAGCATTTGTGTTTGTGAAGCGATCGTCATTAAAATAACGCGAACACAGCTCAAGGTGGCTATACTTGTGTGGTATAGTTGTAAATATAAACTCTAGCCACTGAGTCTTCACATGCTTGTCCCTGGGCAGTGAAAAAAAAAAGTTTGCTTTTGATTCGCACTTCAGAACAGAGTCTCGTCGAGATGTTGTTGTCAGGTTTCTCTGTCTGCTCGGCGCGTGCACTGAGTGGGCGTGTCGAATTCAAATAACTTGTACAAGTGACGTACGAAAGTTAGAGAAAATGCATCGTTTGTCTATCGATTCATATCAGCGACTCAGAGTCGACTCTTACTTTTGAGAGACAATAACTTTGTATACGGTGAACTTTCATATTTAAAACTTTGCAGATGTTTTTGTTCACTTAGATCTATGTTACACACTACATGAAAGGTAATTTTCAAAATTCCATGATAGGTACCCTTTAATATAATATCACAATATATATTTAACATCTATGTTGTATATTGTAAAATTCTTTTTGTGTAGTTGTTTTGTTTCTATTCTTTTCACACTTGTCAATGCATCATTGTAATCTAATGTGTAATTGTTTCCACATGCAGGTTTTGTGACCTAGTCTTCCAGGGCCCTTTGTCAGTGCAGGAGGACTGGATAAAGCATTTACAGAGGCACATTATGAATACCGCTGTACCGCACACAGGGGCTGGGATGGTGGAAGTCACCTCCTTCCCCAAGGACTCTTGCTCCAACACCGTACCACAGGCACAATCTTCAGTGATGCAAACATCCTCATGAGCCCAGGAACACACACACAAATTGTCCTGGGAATATCACTCGTGTGTAAATTGTTTGGTTTAAATTTTATATTGCCACCAATAAGGACTTCAGGTTTTAATCTGAATGAGGATCCATTCTTATCACAGACCGCTTTTAGATATTGTTACATTGTGCTGGTGTTGTACATGGTCAAAGAACGTACGAATGGTGGGTGAATATGTTGAGATTTCAGTAGAACCCACCAACCAAAAGACAACCTTTACCTCAGATGCTCAGTTCTCACATTGAGTTTATTCTGTCATCATCACAGATCTATGCTCTACAAAAACTGAAATAATTATGTATGTGGATTTTAAAACAAGCCATTTTAATTTGAGAACAAACACAATTTTGTCTTTTTGTTGTCCCATCCATGAGCCTTGGAAGGTGCACATATGATGCATATGTGTAAAAATGTAAGTCTATATATTTACTTGATTCAGAAGTTTAACTCATGCAAACACATCAGTCATTGTGTAAAACATCATGTTCTATTGATATTTAGCGGTTCAGACAGTATGCATGTCATAACTCCCTGTTTACACCGTTTCCGCTCCGGTAACATTTTGGTTTTCACTTATTACCCTATTTTGATTTTATCTTAAATCTGTAAGTTTGCCATGTGTGCAAAAAAAAAAAAAAAAACATTAACTGTTACTTGTGTAGGCCTTTTTTTACAGTTCCAATATTTTTGTGTATAAACCTTTTTAGGTAATTTATGTGAAAAATGTAAATCACTATAAAAAATTTTGCTGTTCAGAATAAAATGTTTTTGTCGTCTTCAGCTTGTTGGTATGTTAAGCTATGAATCTAACTTAGTAATTGTTGATCATACCAGATTACACCACATAATTTGCATATTGCCAACAATGCTAGCAGATGTATTCTAGTCTAATAACCTAGATAATCTTCACAGATGACATTGTGGAGATATTACTAGTGATTCTGGAATATATGCAGAAAGCAAAGTCATCCAGTCATGTGAAAAACTTGTGGTTTTAACCAGATCCTGAGAAGTTTGGTTTAACAAGTTTACGGGTATATAAATTCTCTAAGTAGTAACATGAGCAGAAGGGTCCAAATTATCACATTGAAGTAACTGAAGGGCTCTGTGTCTTGAGCAAAATTTTCCCCCAGCTGTAACTACAAAGTACAAACATGGTTATAAAGGTGTAGAAGTGTCTAGGGGAAACAACAGCCAACTGGAAGGGGATTGGCAAATGCTCTATAAACCAACGTGCTTGAAATAAGAAGGCAGACATGTTAAAACTTGTATGTAGGCAAAAGTGTAGTATTTAAATAATTGAATTTACTCAAGTAGAGTGTGCCTGTTTCACTGTCGAGCCAAAATCAACTACAGTACAAAAAGCAGAAGTCAGATTCTCGTAAATCAAATTAATTAAATTTTTTTATTTTTGCAGGTATCGTTCTTTGTAAATATCAGTTTTTAGTGCTCAAACTACAGGTTGAAACCTTTGTACCATTGTACTTTTAAAACACTGTAACATATCCAAACCTAGTTTATACACAACATTTAATAACAACAATCAGAAAACTGAAAAAAATAAGACATTAATAATTACATTGCAAAGGGCAGTATTAACAGATGTTCTTTGCCAAGCATGTGGCAAATTCTAAGATACAATCGTTACGACAATGCATAAGTAAACCTCGAGCAGCTTAACAAAGTCACTGTGGTTCTAATCATGAGGTGCAGCATGCACCCCCCCCCCCCCCCCCCCCCCCCCCCCCCCAATCTGGCATTTCTTGGTGCTTGATAGGCCTCTTATCATCACAATGCAGCAAAAAGAAAATGTATGTTTCACTGTTAACAAAGGAAATTCAAAATACATTCTCAGACTCAAAAGCGTGTTGCAATTTTGCAGTTATTGCTAAAGAGAACGTGAACTTTCATAAGATCTTTCATCATGTCAGATCACGTCTTTTAGAGTTTATAAAATGTTGATAAGCACTGCTCCTAAACTAAATCGTAAGAAATGCACGATCCATATAAAAATGAAGTTTGTTTCCAAAGACTTTGCTGAAAACTGGTGCTGATACACTTTAGAAAATTTAGGACATTTAGGATAACTACTGACCTTTATGCATAGTTCACCCAGAAATGGTTATTCTTCCATCATTTACTCAACCTTGTGTTGTTCAAACTGTATGACTTTTTTTCTTTTGCGGAACATATGGAATATAATTCTAAAAATGTCTCAAGTGTTTTTTCAGTCAATACAATGAAAGTCTGTGGGGTAGAATGTTGTTTTGGGCCCCACTGAGGGACAAAACAGTAGTTGAAACATTATTTGAAATTTCATCTTTTGTGTTCCACATTAGTAAGAAAGTCATACAGGGTTGGAACAACATGAGGGTGAGTAAATGACAGAATTTTCATTTTTGTGTGCACTGTCCTTTTAAAATACACATCAGTCTGCATATTAAATCTAGTAACTTAAATGTATATAAATAACAATATACAAGTAAATGTGTAACAGAACACCATTTAAACTAAACATACCTGCTAATAGGCAAACGGAAGCAAACACAAACCTGTTATTTGCAAAGTTCCTGTTATATTTTGCAACAAGTGTTTTGCTTCCTGTCTTTGAGGCCCATTTCTAGACCATATGTTGATGAAACATCCATCATTTATAAGAGTGTACACATTCCGCCCCTTGCATGTTCATGAATTAAATATTTTTGGCTAGTTTGATTATGTTTTCATCTACCAATAAGAGTGAATTATCATTAATAATGCTTAAATCTATTCTGAAGAGTTCCATTAGTCACTACTGATACTTTCCTTGACCTCAAGAGGCAGTGTGTCAAAAAGATGATCCTCCACGAAGAGGAGGTTTTTCCGAAGAAGGTGACACTGGCCAAGCTGAAATGGAAGGCAATCTAAGCAGTTCCCTTTGAGCTCGAGTTGGGACAGCTGAACTAACTGCCCAATGGACTCTGGGATGGAGGTGATGCTGTTATGACCCACAAGTAAAACCTTCAGTTTGGAACATTTAAACAGTTGATTAGGCAGAACTTCTACCTTGTTCCCTGTGATAGCAAAATGTTGAAGGTTGTGAAGGTGTCCAACCTCCACTGGTATACTTGAGATGGAGTTGTTGCTGAGGTCAATGTGCCTCAGTTTGGGCAGATGAAACAAAGCAGGAGGAAGGGTCTCCAGTTTATTGTGACAGATAATGAGGGACTCCAGACTCTTTACTAGGCCTATCGATGGTGGAATGGCATTGATCTTGTTGTACCACAGCTTGAGGCAAACCAATCTTCTTAGGTGCTGAAAGCTGATGATTTCCTCAATGGTCCGGATATTGTTATTCTTCAAATCCAGTTCTTGCAAGTTAGCCAAGCTAAAGATGGCATGGGGGATCCTCTCCAAATCACAGTTCTGGAGATCCAAATCCACTAGGCTGGTCATCTTCTTGAGACTGTTCAGTACCAGTAACTTAGTCCCATCATTGTGAATCACCAGTTTGACGAGATGTGGCGACAGTTCTGTTAGATTTGTGGGTATTTTGTTAAGATTGCTTTTGAGATACAATGTCCGCAAGTGTCTCAGATCTCTCAGTGACTCCAAACCAATCATCTTGTTGTGTTCGGAGTTCAGGTTCCCAATCAGGTTCAGTTCCTTGAGGCTCCTCAAAAGATAAATCCACGTTGGGATTTCTGCAACATCAGTAAACTTAATGTGAAGGCATCGCAGATGGTCGCGGAGAAAAGTGAAAGCGGATTGTTCGACTTTAGCAGGGCAGTTATATAGATGTAGTTCCCGTAGGTTGGTCATCTGAGAAACTTTGGCTGAAATTCTGACCTCAGGAATAAGCTCTAACTTGAGGATTTCCAGATCAGTGAGGTCAAATACCGCATTAGGGAGTCCTGACAGCATAAAGAGGTGAAGTTCTTGTTCATCTTGAGCATTGGATGTCACATGCTGACGTAGTTTTTCAAACGTCCACTCGTGGTTAAGGCTAATTTCTCGTAGTTTGTTCTCGCTGACCTCGGAGAGAAATACACCAAATCGCTTGGAGTACAGCTGATCGTATTGGTCGACCATGTGTAGGAGAAACGCAAAGTCATTCTTGACATCAGGAATATCACTAAAGCTACTTTCCTCTCTGACTTTTTCAAAAGAGTACTCCTTAAGAGGTCTCCTGAAGAGCCAGTAGAGTGTATACAAACACACCAGTCCATACAGACATATCATAGCCATGAAGGTGAAGAGAAGTTTCCTTAACATGAATGCCATGTTGTGCGTGCAAATGAATTGATTATACCCGGTCAAACTTTCGATTTTAGGAATGCATATGTGGCAGAAACTGATCTTTGAGGCAAATGTTGACGTATAGCTCAAAATCAAAATGATCTTCAGTGCTTTTATTGCTGTCTGAGCCACATAGAGTTTGTAGATGAAGTCACTGTCTTCGATGTGAGCTCGAAATTTTCGCACTTTCTCAAAAAGAGCCTTCGCTTGTTCTCCATCTTTTTTGTCTAAGGTGGTCAGGCTGGGAGCTTCTGCAATGAGCTTTTCGGTAGGAAACTGCACCGTTGGAGTTTCCATTAAAGGAGTAGACTGACTGCTGTCCTCTGAGGATACATGTTTTTTGTAAACCGAACCGCCTGTGAACCTTTGCTTGTTTTCCTCAGAATCTTCACAAGCGGTTTCGGACAAAGCTTTCGTCGTCCATGGCGACTCAAAGCACCGTCCCAAAATGGAAACAAAGTGTTCAATCTTTGAGCTGGTCTTTGGGTACTTGAACCAAAAATTGCTGCTTACCATCAGCATTATGGTGTGTATAAGGGCAAGGTAAGGAAAGTATTTGTTATACCATGGTAGGGCATCATGGTAGCACATTTGATTGACAAAAATATACTGCTGATAGTCTAGGTTTGTTTTACGTCCTCTGGGTTCAGGTTGAGACTTCATAACCTCTCCTTTTAAGGGGGTAGATTGAGTGTAAAGAAGTTCATGTGCAATGCTGTCAGGAAGGTCTTTAGTGGTTGTGGGTGTGGGTGTAGTCCCCGGAACTGATGTGAAACATTCTTGTGCTGCCTCAAGGTTTGTGCTTTTCTCAAGAATGGGCAGACATGCCACTTGGTCTTTGGATAACTGCATAGTCCCAGAAAAGATGGCTAACATCAACATTATCACCCCAATATAATCCATGAACACATCCCACCATGGTTTCAGAATACGGTAGGTTGGCTGGATGTCATTAAGGGAGGCAACTTCAGTGAGACTAAACATCCCTGTAATAAAGAGCAGTGCTGTCAGTGCATGTTTGAACAGAACTAATTTGAGTCTTTTATTTCATGTCTCAAATGTTAATGTACACATTTGAAAGTCTTGGGTGTTTATTCCCAGATAAAATAAACAAATGCCACATTTTAAAGAGTAGATTTACATTTAGCCATTTAGCAGATTCTTAAATTAAAAGCGACTTATGTACAAATGTGTATATAAAGGAGTGAGTTAACCAGAGTGCATGTACTGACTGTGAAGTTTGCACTATTCGTCAAATACCTGCTAGCCATATGGCTTCAAGTTACAACATGAAAGGTCCGAACCATCTCAAGAGTGTGTAATGTTTGAAATGGCACTTCACTGTGACGTCTTACATGTTGGTGTGGCATGAAAAACACGTGTCATACACTTTGGACATGTTTTCTAATTCCAGGTTAAAACATTTTTAGCACACAATGGGGTAATAATATCCCAATTGTTTTAAATCTTTGTTTTACTCCCAGTGGCATGCACACAATTCGAGTGCAGCTTTATTCGTTGCCTGCTATTTTCTCAGACTGTTGCGTGAGAAATAGAGTCTGGAAACACACTGACAGCTGTTAATCATTAGAATGGCCTGTGTTAACTATTTAAGGATTTTATGAAATATACAAGCTAAGCCCATTATTCTGACTTTAAGGTGATTACATAGCTGGTCATTCCATAAAATGAGTGCCTTATGTGCCTTTATTTTGAAGGCATAGTGAACTTTTCAGGACAATTTCAGGCTTCCTCTCTCACTTAAATTCATATTTGTTACATTTGTCAGTAGAGGGCGATCTTTAAAAAAAAATACAGAAAACTAGGATATGTTTTAATTTAATGTCAGTTAAATTCTCAGTCTAAGGAGCACATTTTAGTGTCATGATAGGAAAGGGACAAATGGCTAATTTAACTAAACTGACAACCATGTTACTGTTTTTAAGGTAATTTAATTATTATTTATTTATTATTATTTATTAATTATTATTTAACTAGTATTATTATTTTTAAACTTTTTAAATAACCTTTTCAGAATGGAAATGTAGCCTACTCATTTAATCGATGACCTAGTAAATGGAAAACGTTTCCAGGTTGTTCTAAAATGGTTAATATCAGGCTAATGAAACGTCTTAAAATAGAAATAATCATTTTCGTATTTGCAGTAATAGCCTACGATATCAGGGTCTATTACATAAGGTAGATCGAGTCTAAAACGCGAAACTGAACTAACATAACCTACAACCCCAGGGAACAACATATTTCTAGGAAGCAGTAAGAAATAAGCCCCAAAGACCCAGATAACTGTAAAGCGGTCTACTTACTGTCTCTGTTGGCGTTTTCACTGGGATAGAAGAGCACACACTGTTATCTTGCTTGTCATATTGCTGTAGACGCTAGATTTGACAAAAGTTGACGTTGAGCAGGAAACGGACTACAGAAGTCAAATACACAATCGCCACCAAACAATCTTCTTTCAGCATAGTAATGTAATGTCCGTCAAGCACCGCACACTCTGTCCACAGAAGTCTGAACTCGTCGAGAGGAGGTTAAAGATATGCGATTCGTCGTCCGACTTGATCCGACTTGTAGTTCAGCAGTCAAAATGACGGAGTTGTTCCGCTCGTCAACTGCGTATCTCATTGGCCGGTGACTGCGTAGCGTTTATGAACCCACCGGATAAAGGTGAATTATCTCCAAAAAGCCTATAGCTCAGAAGACTCGCCCTGTACAAAAAGCAGTGTCTTACATAAAGGTGTATTTTCAATTATAGGTGGAGTCTTGTGAAATATTACAATTAACCATAACCATTTTATGAGACTAACCCCGTGCGCTCATTCTTCTTCTTTTTCTTCTTCCTTTCTTTTATGAGGAAACTAGGACCCAGTGCAGCATTGTTTGGCTGGCACAGGCTGCAGGAAATGTCTTGGTAACTAAAATCAACCCACCCTAAATGTTTTTTTTTTCAAGTTTCAGCTAGTTTGTAAGAGGAACATAGTTTTATTGTGTCTGGCTGAATCATGAACACGCATATTTTTCTTCCTCTTCTGTCATTTTCCCCCCCGACCAGTCTTTTGGGATGCTTTTAATCATTCTTTTTTCATAAAATAACATGATATTTAATATATTTATTGCATGCACATATTATTTTCATTAACAGAAGCCCAAGGCAATGAGGAATGACATAGATTTCTACTCTTTATGCAAGTTCAGCAAATTTTGTTTTACACATGCAGTTGCCATAAAAGTGTCACCACCTGTTTATCAGTGTTTTGCTTATCCAGTGCTCTCTCTTGAGTGTCTTTAGAAGGGAACAGATGATCCCTTTAGAGAGATATGAGTGTTCTCACCATGACTGGATTATAAGAGGGCCCAACCCTTGGTTTTTGAGAGCACTACAAATGGAATTAAACCCATAATAACTTGACACATCTGCATTATTAGGCATAAATGATTAATGAATTTAGGGATGGTATATAATTCTCCACTTTAAAAGCCTTGTCAGTAAACAGCAGAAACGTGACAAATTGTTATAAAATGAGACTGCAAATCACATGCATTTTCCATTGTAGTGAAATAAAGTCATGTGCTTCCGAAGTCACCCGACACTGTCGTTTATTATTCTGTGCTATTTAAGAACACATTTGAGTTAAAATTACTCAAATATGTCTCAAACATGTCAGTTGGGCTATAATTTATGAAATTTTAACTAGGCCTATATTTTAAGAGAGAGAGAGAGAGAGAGAGAGAGGAGAGAGAGAGAGAGAGAGAGAGAGAGAGAGAGAGAGAGAGAGAGAGAGAGAGAGAGAGAGAGAGAGAGAGAGAGAGAGAGAGAGAGAGAGAGAGAGAAAAGAGAGAGAGAGAGTGTTAAACCTTAAAAGTCTAACCTGCTTCTTCTGGGACGGTCACATAAATATGGGTATGCATACTATTTCCATGAACATTATTCACTAGTTTGTTTTAGATTAACTTTAAACTATTACAAACCTAATTAATACAAAGAATGTTGTTTGAGGAAAATAGCTGTGAAATGATAAAGGGATGTTCAATTGTATCAATACTTACTCACTCTCAAATTGTTCCAAACCTGTATTCTTTCTTCTGTTGAAAACAAAAGAAGATATTTTGAAGAATGTTGATAACCTTACCAGACTGTTGACTGTAGCCATTGATTTCCACAGGGGAAAAAATACTAGAAGTCAATGGGTGCCGTCAACTGTCTGGTTATAAACATTCTTCAAAATATCTTCTTTTGTGTTCAACAGAAGAAAGACAATCATACAGGTTTGGATTAACATGATGACATTTTTTTTTTTTTTTGGGTTAAATATCCCTTTTACATGATCAAGACACCTTAATTGAATTCCTGGAAAATCAGATGAAGAGCCTACTTTATAAGAAAATATTACAAATTGAATTCCTGGATTTTAAGGTTTAAATTGCCAACTTGAAAGTTTAAATAGTTAAATTGCCACATGTTGTTGACATGAAAAATTTGCCGAATCATAAATTCGTAAGATTGTCACTTGTGGCTCTCCGTCTCCCCAGTGTACACGTGACTTAGAAAACCTATAAATAAGGGTAGCCGGCGTCCATTGTGTTCACCATAGAGTCACTGCCGTGGACAACAGATACTAACAGTATGGCGTCAACGAGCCGGTTAGTTACATTTCTGCTAGTTTTGTTCTTCCTTGATATCAATTGTAAACGCATGGCATAGATTACCTTTGAATCTACCCGGTGTGGGCCTCTATAGGCTTTTAGTCGAAGTTTGTTGTCATCGTGATTCGTGACGTGATGCGTATAAGGAGGTCTTGGGTATAACGAACACTGTCATTTTCTGCTAGCGCATGTTGGCTAGCCGTTCGCATCTCATGAAATAAGACAAAATGAGGGCAGTGATTTTTTAAAGACTAGCAGCTAGCCGTCAGAGTTGTTATTTTAAATCTGAGGTTGAGATCTGTCAAAATCGAAACAAATAACAGTCGTCACAGAGCTAACAGCGCTAACTACACGTACATAAGTAACAAGAGGGACACTTGAAAACTATCAGGAAGTGATGCCGATTGATACTTTATCCAATAAACAATTATGTTTATCTGTGCCAACTCATGTCTGGGTTGTAGAGGCTTCAACATCTGCTGAAAAACCCCAAGCCTCCCTTTAGTCCACTGTTATTTTTTTTTGAAAATTTAAACAGCTGGAACATTATATTTGGCTATTTTAAATAATAATTGAAGACGTACCTTAGTTGTAGAGTTAAACTATGGGTAAATTATGAAAACACTCAAACTGATTTTTTTTAAGTTTGGTATTTTATAGATCTATGTGATGCGATCTGGAAAAACCCGTCGGATGTCGCGCTTGTACATTTTCAGTCAAGTCTAAAAATACCGTAGATAATTGAATGTCAGTTTGTCAAATTTGGGTTTTCAATAAAGTTTTATTCTTTAACATCTTGTTTATCACCTCTGAATATATCTAGGGTAAATTAACTACATTAGTGCAGAAAAATAGCGATTTATAGGGGCAAGCTGAAAAGACGTGTCTTTCTCTTTAAGAACACGCGCAGAGCGGAGGTGCAAAAAAACAACGACCATTTAGTTCTCCTCCTCAAGACAGTACAAAGACAGTTTTTCCTATCAAAATAAACCGCATAACAGAATAAAGGTCCCGCCAGTCCTGTGTAAACTACTACGGCACGCAAGTTTTTATTTATTTATTTATTTTTATCCAGCGTTATCGTGTGGTGTGATGCGGAGCACAAGATAACAGAGTCTGAAGCTGCTCGTTTGAAAGACCTTGCTCGCCTCTCAATCGTCCAATTTCAAAACTGTTTTCACAGGATGAATTTTGAGGTTGTAAGCTTTCGAATAGATACCTAATCTATGATGATTACTAAAATATGTGATATGAAAAAAAGGCAATAAAAAAGAGCGCCAGTCGTCCCGCTAGCAGGACGTGACAGTTATTTAAACCTGTTTTTCTCAATTTCATTTCTGAAAATCACAGCGATCAGCCGACTTCAGATAACCATAACTTTTGTTCCAGACAAACTATAAAGAAAATAAAAATTCAAATTTCACCATGTGGTGGGTTTTCCCAGATTGCATCACAACAACAAACACAAACTAGGCTAACCCACGCCCCGAAACATAGGGTAAGTGTACCCATTAAGCCCACCAAAATCTAAGTCTAGGTTTTTTCATAGATCACTCAGATCATTAGGATCGCATCAGTTAGAAATACCAAGGGTTCACTCTAAGCAAGGAGAGTCTGCTTTTAGCTACTATGCCAGCCGCAGCTGGAACCAGCTTCCAGAAGAGATCAGATGTGCTCCTACAGTAGTCACATTCAAATCCAGACTCAAAACACTTCTGTTTAGCTATGCTTTTACTGAATGAGCACTGTGCCACTGTTCGTCCGACTGTTTTTACTGTACTTTATTTTATTTTTTATTCTAAACTGTTTTAATTATTCTTATTTGTTTTGATTATTTTATTTTCTCCTATGTAAAGCACTTTGAATTACCATTGTGTATGAAATGTGCTATATAAATAAACTTGCCTTGCCTGCCTTGCCTAGATATTGACATGGTTTATACGGAAGATAATTAGTGAAAATGCAAGATTTATCTCATTTGAAAATTTATTAATTAGTTGATGTACATTTTAGAATATAAAATTAAGATAATTTAGGAATAAAGTCAGAAGTCTGGCATGGGCTTAATTGGTACTTTTGGCACCATTTATGCCCGCGTGTGTTCCAAATAAGCCCACATCATCATTTATTCACAAAGTATAAAAAATGTATTGATTTTAAAGAAGTTAAATATCAATATATTTATTCAGTGACAGGGAAGTATTAAAAAAAATCCTTTTGCTAATGCTTGATTAGAGCGCTGTGTGGGATGGGTGGGTGTTAGTGGCCGGTGGTCTGCAGCCTAAAGTAGGCTTGACTGGAGTTGTAGCTGGAGTCAAGCTGGACGGTTTGACCGGGTGTATCTCAGAAGCCAAGCAGAGTTGGGGCTCCATACTCTGGGCTTAAGGGGGCCTCCTAGTGGGGCCCAGACACCGGGAGTCTGGGGCCTTAAGACGGCTTGGCTCCCGAGTTATTCCTGGTCAAATGTGGAAGCTTGACCGGGTGTATCTCAGGAAGGAAGCCGAGTTGGGGATCCAGACTCTGGGGTTTTGGGGGTCTCCTAGTGGGGGCCCCACACAGGGAGTCTGGAGCCTTAGGTCGGCTTGACTGTCGAGTTATGCCCGATCAAACTTCCACAAGAAGTGACCATATCTTGAGAAGAAAGCCGAGTTAGGGCTCAATACTCCCGGCATAGGGGGCCCACAGGGTGACCCCTCCATGCCTGGAGTCCGGAGCCCCAACTTGGCTTGCGTCCCGAGTTTTGCCCGGTCAAAGCTGGACTGGAAGTGGTGGTATCTAGGAGCTGGACAGTCCCGGGGGTTCAGGACTGTGGGGAATGTAGGGTCCCTCTGGGATCTCTTCATGCCCGGAATCTCAAGCCTTAACTCGGCTTCCTCATTGAAACACATAAGGTGGGCTTAAATGGTTCCACAGTGAGTAATGGTGAAAAAAGACAATGTTTTCCTTTAAAAATTTAAGATATGTTTACAAATACATACATGGAGCTTAAATATACTGTGGACTAAGTATCATAGTAATTTTCATTGTGCCCACATTGAGAAATGTTAAGTTTTTTTCATTCAAGGTTAGCTTGTGTTGGCTATAGTTTCCATGGGTTTTGTGGCATTGTACCATTTAAGCCCATATATAAAAAAAGTTAATTTATGAAAATAATCTTTTCTACTAAACAATTTATAATGTATTTATTTGTAAATTAATGTAAAATGAATCACAAAACATGTATTGTTTGCAGTTCAGACTCAGAGACAGAGTTCACATGCTTAATTCTTTGGCAGTTTAGCCTTCCTGCAAGGCTAATGGTTGACCTAGAGATTAACTTTGAACGCAAGCTAATAAAACTCATCTTTCCATTTAAAGCAAAATTATATAAAATGATAAACTACTATCTGTTCATACACAAAAAACAACACATTTATCTCTTATTTGAGATAATATCACTGTAGTTACCAAATAAATGGCTGAAAATTGCCGAAATGTGTTGATTTCTGAAGGGTCCCGAAACACCAAAGTTTTGGGGTGACTTTGTGTGAGATCTCCTGAGACAGCATGCACATGAGTGGGGCTAACTCAACATTGCCAAATGTGATTGATATACAATAAAAAAATGCCAGGGAAGTAACAAATCACTGGATTGATTAAAATAATGAGCAGCATAAAATATGATTTACTCTTTTTTTTTTTTTTTTTTTTTTTTTTGACTTTAAAGTTGAAAGTGGGCTTAAAGGGTACATGGGCTTAATGGGTACACTTACCCTACATTTTATGTTTATGGCGTGGGTTAGCCTAGTTTTTGTTTGTTGTCGTGTGTGGAGTCTGGGGTTCTGCATAGAACAAACCCTTACCTGGGCATATGGCGTAGTATTCAATAATAGTAATAATAATTTCAAGCAATATATTGGAATAAGTCTGGTTTGCAGTATTTATTTATATGTAGAATTGCGTATGTACTCCGTGGTTCTGCTGTGTTTGAGAAAAAATGATGCCGCAAGAACCATCTCGTTTATAAATGTATACAATTTTTTTTTTTAAAGTTAATTTTTATATGCACCTGCTTTAGATTAATGTTTGGGCATCTTCCTGTACCGTTTACGGTATCCTAATCCACAGACAAACAATTGTTTTCTCAAGCCAGCAGAGTTCATGTAGATCTTTCCTGACCTTGGGAATCTTGTCTGTTTCAGTGGAGACTCTCTTCCCAAGGTGCAATGCCCCAATCACCCCGAGGCACAGCTGGTGGAGGACTACAGGGCAGGAGACATGATCTGCCCTGAATGTGGCCTTGTAGTAGGTATGAGTTTCCACCTGAATATTAGAGCTTTGAGTGGATGTTTTTTTTTCATTGCTGAGAAATAAGACGACAAGCGTGCATTTCCTTTTTTTGCAGGTGACCGTGTAATTGATGTAGGGTCAGAATGGAGAACGTTCACCAATGAGAAAGCAACTAAAGACCCGTCTCGTGTTGGTGACGCCCAGAACCCTCTCCTCAATGGAGGTGACCTCACCACCATGATCAGTAAAGTAAGTAACTTGTTTACCTATTGATTTTGTTTTGGTGTTCTCTTCATGTTTTTTTAAATATATTTTCCTTATGCTATTTCAGGGAACAGGTGCAGCGAGCTTTGATGAGTTTGGAAATTCCAAGTACCAGAATCGGAGAACCATGAGTAGCTCTGATCGAGCCATGCTGAATGCCTTCAAAGAGATCAGCACCATGGCCGACAGGATCAATCTCCCCAGAAACATCATTGTGAGTATTCCAGCCTACTGTTATTGAATTAGAGGGTAACGTACTTATGCAAATAATGTAATTATGCACAACATGGAAAGAGCCTAAGCCAAAGAATTATGAACAATAAACAATAAACTTTTTTTTTTTATAAATCAAAACTTGTAAGTTGAGTGGTTAACTTTACACTTGTTGTTTATGAGCTGTTTTGTACATAACACCATTAAAATTATTGAAATACAGAATGTAAATTTTAAAATATTTTGCAAAATTAATAATTTCCATTCACTATAGACTTGCTTTCTGTTCACTGATCTTTATATATATATATATATTATAAATGAATGTTCTAGAGGTCGACCGATTCATCGGTTTTGCCGATTAATCGGCACCGATAGTTGATTGGTGAAACTATCGTTATCGGCAAAAATCCACACCGATAGTTTTTCCGGGTTGCATCTGTTGCTGGAGCGGCTGAGAAGTGCGCGCGGTCATTACACAGCACTAGCGCGCTGAAGAGACTGCTGGCATTATACAGAGCGAGAGCGGCCTCTAGAGGACAAATAATAAACTATCACTGGCTGAGTTGTTTACATTTACACGTGAGGCGCGCGCAGCACGGACCACGGAGAGAACACGCAGCAGAGAGAGCGCCGCTGACACTTCAGACTCGCGTTTAAAACAGTCAGCGAAACGGTATGAATAAATAAAACTAAAGTACATATTGCCATATCATTATAAAGTAATTCTTATATTGACTAGTTGCTGCATCAGCAGAGAAAGAACAGTAGTTTGCCGTCGAGGCTGTGAGGACTCTAACCTTACCTCAGTCAAGCGGTTTAAACAATGTGACAAAAACACACGCAGACCCGACCCAAATGTTTTATGGCGCAATTGTTATTATCTATTTGCATTATTTTATATCCGGCTGGTCACTTTTATGCATTCATTAGCCGACGAAGTTGCATATTTAAAACTAGTGACGTGATTGCTTTCTCAACATTGATATGTTCATGCAGCCGACAGAAACATAAACAAATCATAAACGTGTTCAATTTAAGATCGTTTTAATCACTACAATACATCTTGTTATTTTGATTAGATAATTATCAAGTGTTCTAAAATAGAAGCAAATAAAGTGAGAGACTATATAGGCTAAATTACGTATACATTATACAGGTCTTTATTACATTTTAATGGCTATCTTTAAGCACGACTCTTTGGAATTATATGAAATGGTAGCACTTTACAATAAGATTCCATTTTTAGCATTAACTAAGATTAATACAAGTTGTAGAAGAATTATTCATTGTTAGTTTATTTCAATTTATTTTATTTACTAATGCATTTGAAATGTTTTGAAAGAGTTTTAATTCTTATTTTATTTGTTATTACCTTAATGTACTATGAACTAACATGAATGATAAAGTTATAATTGTATTGCTCATATTAATACATGCAGTAAAAACGTATATTGCATAGTGCATACCATAGTTCATGAAAGCTAGCTAATACATCCTTGTTTACAAATGGGACTTGCAACGTGTTACTTATGAAATGTTTCTAGGTTATAGCTTTGAAATCTGTAATATTTTAATGTTTAAATTATTTTCTGTATAAAGTTTTTATATATTAATATTTATATATTTATTTAATTTAGCACATTTCAGTTCAGCACTGTTTTATTGTGAGTATTATGTTTGTTTTTAATCCAGCATCCATTTAAAAAAATATCGGTTGAATTATCGGTTATCGGCATGTACGGTCAAACCTAAATATCGTTATCGGTAAAATCCACTATCGGTCGACCTCTAGAATGTTCCTTTCCACCATGTTTCACATTGACACGCTCCTTATGATTTTGGCAACTCGTGCATCACCTAGAATTTCCCACTTGTAAATATGACTGTAAATAACTCTCACGCTGTGTCTGAAATCCCGTACTCGGAGTAGGTGCTACATTTGATTTGGAATTTACTTTGTGATAGGGCTGGGCGATATGGCCTAAAAAAAAAAAAATCCCTGATTTTTTCACAAAAAATCCGATTTACGATTTAAAACGATATTTTTTTTTCTCCCTACTTAAAATCCATCTGCAGATGACAAAGAAATTGTTCAAAACAAGTTTTAACTTTATTTTTTATAGTTTTGATATTCCCTTCTGGGATATTATCTGGATTAAAGTGCAATCAGAAACAACAAGCCAAAAAGACAAGAGGGCAGGCCCTGTCAATGTCAATAGTGTAAATGTAACATAACATAAAATGGGTGGATTGGGGGGGATGTGTAAAAAAAAAAAACCTTGCATCACAATAAGTTTATTGTGATTGTCAAATTATTTGGGAACTAAACATAATTTGATCAAGTTTATTAACTATGTAAACAATGTTTACATGGTACAAAGACTGGTATGCTACTGTTTTTATTATTGCTTAACACAAATTTCACAATTTCAATTCAATTCTTGTGATTTGATTCTGATATTGATTCAATATTAATTCCTTAGGATAAATATTAGGTACAGTAGGAACGTTAATGTGTTATGTTAAGTTCTCCAAAAATAAATCACCTAATGCTCTAAACATACAGAGCGCCCTGTCAGCTGGTATTATTAAAGGTTAAAACTAACTCAAATTAAATATAATGGGTTTTTTATAATAACAAACAACGTTAAAATATTTTAATGATATAGGTAAAAATATAATAAATGTGTAATATAGTTATCATATTTAGCAAAATACTCTATAGCAATTATTTTAAGTCCAACTTACATGTGTGCTATGGGTCATTAAAAGGCATGCCTGAGGTAAATGTAACGTTTAGTGACATATGTTGTTCTCCAGCTGTTTTATGGACATCTTTCCGCGTTTAAAAAACACTGATCGATCGATTTTATTACATTTCGGTAAGTTAGTAGTAAAGAGTAACAGATGATCGGTTCACGTATCGCTTGAACTGATCTGTCAGCAATCTTTCACGTCACATTTACAAGCGCCAAAACGGTGTTTATTGTTTGAATTTCGTAATAAGTTTGACAGAATCTGAGAGCTGATCATCTGTTTCATATCAATAGTAACCTGCTCTGTCTGTCGTGTCAGTTTCCTCTTTGCTTCGCGATTTTTCTCTGCGTGAGAAAATGGATGCGAGCGTGTAAAAAGTGACAATTGCGTATCTCTATCATGGCCAGCGCTGAGCCTGCTCGGAACTACGCGAGCCCAGATTAAAAAAAATCGGCGGAAAGTACACATTCGAGTTAATCGATAAAATCAATTTATCGCCCAGCCCTACTTTGTGAATTTACTTTGGAATTTTACTTTGTTAAAAAAAGAAGTTCTGTAGGGCTGGGTGATATGGCCAAATGTTTTGGTTAAATCGATAAAGAAAATCTGTATTTATTTTACGCCCTGCCCAATGATATCCTACAAACAATGTTGATATTGAAGGAAACAAATATAGTGAATGTAACGTAGGCTATGCAATATATTATGTGCAAAAAGGTAGTTAAAATCACATTACATCCTAACATTGTAACATTACAATCTAAAAACCATATATGGCACATTTATTGTCTCCACCAAATATTTTAGCAATATGTATATGTTAGTCAAAATTATTGCGCTACTATTCTATTGTGCTCTGTCTGTTTGGCACGCATCCATGCAGCGGCGCTCATTCACGGAAGCTTGAATTTTAGCGGAGATTCACTTGCAGAAGGCTCGTTCTCTCCTGATAGTGAAATGGACATATTACGCATTAAACGGCACAAGTATTTATCTGTTAGTCAGCAACGGTAGCCTATCTGTCATCTGACAGGGCAAGCTGCTTTAAACTTAAAGGGGTGGTTCAGAATTTTGGACATCGGGCCTCATTTCCAAGTGAGCCTTAGTGTTATCTATCAGTAGAGACATTTAAAAAAAAAAAATTCATCCAGTCGTCCCAGTTGCGTTGTTGGCCGGTGCTAGGCTAGCGCGAATCAATGGTATCAGTTTTAGCATGACATTAAAACAGTTTTACCCACTCCACAGTACACAAAAAGCAAATCAATTATAACACCAGACTATCGATGTAAGTGTCTGTTGAGAGAATAATGTTAGAAATCAAACTATCCTTTTCATCTTAATGATTACATTACATTTACAGGAACTAGTTTCTCAGCAGCGGCGGAATTATACTTCGCTCCGGTTAGTAGTAACGTTACTGCGTCAAAAAGTAAACACAGAACAGAAGCGCATGACAGTCGGGAGGTCTAGCTAGCTTAGTAATAATTGAAGTAAACAAAGGCAACATGGTGATTCGGTGTGCATTTCGCAATTGCAAAATCAAACCAGAAAGGATTCAACTTTGGGTTATTTCTTCGGGCTTGGACAAGGAGACACCGACAGAGACTCTAAATTTGGACTTTAAAAAGGGATTTGCAGTGACCATTTTAGACCAGACGACTTTAAAGAACCATTTAATCGAAACGGTCACAGGTTTATGACAAGGAATTTCCAGCCGTCTTTCCAGATGCACCAACAGCTACAGATGTACAGGTAATAACTTTTGTTAGGCTACTCTAGCTAGCTAATGAAGCTAGCCCTTTCATAACTGATAGATCGACACTGACTTGGTGCTCCGTTATGCACATTGGTCTGGGGAGGCGCTGTGCCCGGAAACATTTAAATTTTGGAAACTAGTGTCTAGCTCCAGTTCTGTTATCTGTGTGATAACCAAGTTCCACTCCTTGCGGCAAAAACACTCGCTTTCCGTCGGCATTTGTATACATTTTCTGCACTGGCATTACCAGTCTCCCGATGTTCTGTCCCGGTTCTCTACGGCATCTCCACTGGCTGCTGTCTCTACAGACATTCTTTCTCTTTCTGCCCTTTTAGCATCCATCTCGAATAATTCTTCATCTGTGTATTCTGGCTCATACATATATGGTTCGTTAAATAACTCATTCTTCGTCTTCAAAGTCCGAAACAATGGTATTGCTTTCAAACGTTGCCATTGTAAGGGGTATACAGTCAAAGACCCAGAACTAGATATGAAGAATGAAACCCCGGAGTCAGAATTATAAAAAAAATTAAAGAAAAGTTTTACTGAAGATAGTTTGCAGTTTCATCAGCAGAAGTCAGCTTCAATACTCACACAGGAGTTCGTAGGCCGCCTCGCTTACAAAGATCACAGCAGTTATACCATTATCGAGGTCTAAGCTACGTCATTGCTTACAGGTTGAATGGTTCTCATTGGCTAAGAAATAGATAAACACAGTAATTTTCCACACATACAGATAGACGGAAGCGTATCTCCATCGATTATGCAGCTGACACATTCGGACCCACGTCATGACCTTCCAGGTCGCAGATTTGGGTTTGATGAGAGCAGCATGTCTCGAACAACAATTCACTCAATCTCCAATAATGCCAGTGGTTCTGTAACCAAGAAGACTAACACACACACCGACCCCACAGCTTTTCCAAGGTTGGATTTGGCCAGGCTCAAACTATAAACATGAGTCATCTCAAAACATCAAGATAATGCGTTCTTTCTCTCAACTTTAGCCTAGAGGAAACTAAGGCTTTAACAAAGAAATGGTCCCTTAAAGGATTAGTTCACTTTTTAAAAAACTTTTGCTGATAATTTACTCACCCCCATGTCATCCAAGATGTCCACGTCTTTCTTTCTTCAGTCGAAAAGAAATTAAGGATTTTGATAAAAACATTCCAGGATTTTTCTCCATATAATGGACTTCAATAGTAGCCAAAACGGTTCAAGGTCCAAATGACAGTTTCAGTGCAGCTTCAAAGGACTTTAAACCATATCAGACGATGAATAAGGGTCTTATCTAGCGAAACGATGCGCCATTTCGAAAATAAATAAAACAGTTTAAGTTTTATTAGCACAAATGCTCGCCTTGCTCTGTCCTGAGATGCACGTTCGTGAATCTCCTGTTCGAACTCGTTCATCAAAATGAACAAATCTTTTTTCGAGTCATTTTATTCAATCAACGAACGAAATGACTCGAAAAAAGATTTGTTCATTTTGATGAACGAGTTCGAACAGGAGAACAGAGCAAGGCGAGCATTTGTGCTAATAGGCCTTATACTTAAACGGTTTTATTTATTTTCAAAATGGCGCATCGTTTCGCTAGATAAAGACCCTTATTCATCGTCTGGTATGTTTAAAGTCCTTTGAAGCTGCACTGAAACTGTCATTTGGGCCTTGAACCATTTTGGATACTATTGAAGTCCATTATATGGAGAAAAATCCTGGAATGTTTTCATCAAAATCCTTAATTTCTTTTCGACTGATGAAAGAAAGACATGGACATCTTGGATGACATGGGGGTGAGTAAATTATCAGCAAAAGTTTTTTAAAAAGTGAACTACACCTTTAAACTATTGGCTTCAATGACCCTTATATGTTTTAACACGTTGAAGACCTTTCTCAAACACAAAACAAGTCCCTATTTCATTTCTGGAAGCTGGGATAAATAAGCAAGCACTTTTACTGCATTCAAATATCAAATACATACATTAAAGAATGCATGAAAAGAACATTTCAGTAATTATACTGGTAACTTCTATAACAAAGTAAAATCTCACAAGCCTAGAGAAATCATTCAACCCATTTAATATTTAGAAAGAAAAATATTTATTAATACCTTGATTATAATTACTCATCATTACATATACATTGAAGCAGCAGTGGATTCCAATCCACCCCCTTCACCATAGTCCTCTGTCTTGCTATTACATATATCATAAATTATACTCTGTTTCTGTAGTGATGCGTGTCAGCGGCAGGTAAATACACTTGCGTGATTGTCGTGTGGACCGACTCTCTCGGTTGCCTAGGTAACATATCACTCCACCACTGCGGTAGACTGTGGTAATAAATATAGGTAAAACCAATATAACTATTGCAATGTGATGAAAAGGATTGTCTGTTGAGAGAATAATGTTAGAAATCAAACTCTTACATCGATAGTCTGGCGAAATTGATTTGCTTTTTGTGTACTGTGGAGTGGGTAAAACTGTTTTAATGGCATGCTAAAACTGATACCATTGATTCGCGCTAGCCTAGCACCGGCCAACTACGCAACTGGGACGACTGGATGAATTTTTTTTTAAAATGTCTCTACTGATAGATAACACTAAGGCTCACTTGGAAATGAGGCCCGATGTCCAAAATTCCGAACCACCCCTTTAACTATATCTTACCAGTTATTTTGAAGCCATTAATATAAGCTTGTATCATGTTTAGGACGAATTGTACTGTGTACTTTCGCTGCAGCACTGCGTCCTCCGCTATTTCTCAGATGCTTGTATCAAACTACTATCGCTATAAACGGTATTCCCTCATTCCATATCGTTTCTAAAAAATATATCGATATATCGTACAAGCTCGATTATACCGCCCATATAGTATGAATATTGGTAGTATGAATGAAATTCGGACATACTAAATCGGCCATGTTGTTACTGTTTTTCACATACTATTTAGTAAGCATACTATTTAGTAGATTTCGGATGCAGTGTCAGTGAAGTGGCCCTGTTTAAAAATGGTTTTCTCTGTTACAGGACCGAACAAACAACTTGTTCAAACAGGTTTACGAACAGAAAAGTCTGAAAGGCAGAAGTAATGATGCGATCGCTTCGGCCTGCCTTTACATAGCATGCAGACAGGAAGGTGTCCCTAGAACATTTAAAGGTAAAACCTGCATTTTGTTTTATGATGGTGGTGATGGATAGACTAATTTACTGAGCTTTTGACATTAAATCATAAGTATATCCTTTTTTTCTGTGTTAAAACATTTTCTGTAAGTACAACTGTAAGTGAGCCATTGTAGGTTAATTCTGCTAAAAGTGCGAACACTGTGGTTTTGTAACTCCATTTGGTGATGCAGAAATTGAATGCTTTACCTTTAGGATTATGCTATTAACTCAAAATATTATGCTTTAAGATATTTAGCTATTATCTTGATATACAAGTTTGTTTAATAATTCATATCTCCCTCCACCCCAGAAATCTGTGCCGTGTCTCGGATCTCTAAGAAGGAGATTGGCCGTTGCTTCAAGCTGATCCTGAAGGCTCTTGAGACGAGTGTGGACCTCATTACAACCGGTGACTTCATGTCACGTTTCTGCTCCAACTTGGGCTTGCCCAAACAGGTGCAAATGGCAGCCACTTACATCGCCAGGAAGGCCGTGGAACTGGACTTGGTTCCAGGACGCAGTCCAATCTCAGTGGCAGCCGCAGCCATCTATATGGCCTCGCAAGCGTCTGCTGAGAAGAAGACACAGAAAGGTAAGAGAAAACAATCCACTCGCATATCGTGATAATCAAAAACAATTGTTTGCGTCCTTGATATATTAATTTATTTTTCTCTCGTGCAGAGATTGGGGACATTGCTGGAGTGGCAGACGTCACCATCCGTCAGTCTTATCGTCTCATTTACCCCCGTGCTGCCGATCTCTTTCCTCCCGACTTCAAATTCGACACACCTGTGGATAAACTGCCTCAACTGTAAACACCCATGTGCCCCACACTCACCGCTCTTTGTACTTTCAGAATGTTTGCCCTTTTCTCTTTGAAATTTGCTGTGAAGGCACAAGCCTTTTGAAAAGACAACAGCAGGGATTCGGCAAAGTGCAGAAGACACATTCCAAGATTAAACACAGATTACAGGCTGTACTTCATTTGTGTGTATATAAATTGTACATATGTCCAAGTGTGAATTTAATTGGTGGTTCCAACTGGGCATATTTCTTACTGTAACATTTTCTTTTGTAGGAAATTATTTTGTTAGCTTGTTTGCATTATATTTAGTAACTTAAATAATGAATGCTTTTCAGAAAAGCATGGAGAATATCTTGGAAACCCCCAAATCAGGTTTACAAATACCTTGAGATTTAAAACTCACAAATGGTTTTATTTCCCTCTTTTTTTTATTATACGAGGGGAATGGTATGAAGTGGAAGTTTCTGTTTGTGTGTTTCTGTACTAAGTTCAGTTATTATAAAAGTTTTCAAGAAACACCAGAGAATCCTTTTTGAAGTGACAAATTTCATTAGGTCTACAAATTGTTCAGAAAGAGGCTCAAAACGTACATAAACATTTAATTTTTGCATTTGGGATGGCTGACAGTTTTAGCAAAACCTGTTATTTACACCATCGACAAGTCAAACTTCACATCTGTACCATTGAAACATTCCTTTGCATCATGCTTAGACATAAGTAGTGGGTAGAAAACCTTTGTACAGTCATTTTTTTCCCCCACAATTTAGATAAAACATGAACATATTAGACAAAAATTAGTGCTTCCAGCTTGATTGATAGTGTTCATGTAGCCTATATAACACACCAGACTTCAAACTAGTATCTACCCCTCCATTTGGATTGATTATTACATGCCTGTTTGAACATCTAGGGTTATTAGTCTATTGTTCATGTTGATATTTAGTGTCTAGCATGGATTCCAGTCTGTCATGATTCATGTTCATCATTTATGAGTTTTTTTGTGAACAAAACCTTATGAAATGGAAGAATGTCAGTAGGGAACAACTAGTGCTAACTCAACAAATGAGGTAATGTGATTGCCTATCACACGTGCACACACTACCATTCAAAAGTTTGTGGTCGGTAATACTTCTTAAAAATATTTTTGAAAGAAGTCTCTTACGCTCACCAAGGCTGCATTTAGTTGATAAAAATACAGTAAAACTGTATTTTGAAATAATACTACAAGTTAAATAAGTTTTCTATTTCAATACATTTTAAAATGTAATTTATTCTTATGGCAAAACTGAATATTCAGCAGTCTTCAGTGCTATGTATATTATCACTGACCCAACACTTTTGAACGCTAGTGTAAATCCACTGACAGCTTAAGTCTGGTTAAAAAACAACAACATGATGCTTAAACTTGACAAAAATAACTTAATGAATGAAAGAAGATACATTTCCTGTTTCAGAGCACTATGACATGTACATATATATACGACTAGAGTTGTTATTATGGTAGTTATCATTTGTGGTTTTCATTGTAACTAGAATCATAATGCACTAATACTGTAGTGTAGGGAAGAGTATAGACTTTTGGTAATGGTGGCAAATTGAACATTCACTGGATAACAGATACCTATTATCTCAGTCTATGGCTTAAAAATACTTTTAAATAATTAACATTGACATTTGACAGACTTTTTTTAACCAGTCACATTGTAAATGCTTCAAAAATACAAAAGTATCAAAATCAAAGCTCATCCTTCTCAGTGTAACTGATGAAATTCTGTGGCTTACTGGCTTCCACAACACTAGGGGGTGCCAGTAAGGCACCTGATCACATGGTTCTCATGAGCTGTGGTTAGTTGTCAGTATAGTTAAAAACTATACTGGTCAATTCATGTTTTTCTCAATCAGTGCTTAGGTCCAATCATCTCTGATGAAATGTCAAAACAGAAAAAAGGTTGTGGTATTCCTATAATAACACTGAAAACAGAATAGGGATATCAGCAAATAGTCTGATTCACATTATCTGCATCTGTGTGTGTAGAGGGAGGGATGCCGACACACGGCTAACACCAGTCTGCAATATAGTCAAAGTCTACAAACAGGTCCTGCTCGTCCTGATTTAAGTGCCGGGGTTCTCTGGGCGGTGTTAGCACTGGAGCCTCTGAGGTAAATTCATTGTCAAAGTTACTAACGTCACTGGAACCTTGGATTATGGGTACAAATGGTGGCTTCACTTTCTTTGATAATAGTCCATCCCAGTCAATATTCTGGAAAAAATAAGG
Organism: Chrosomus eos; assembly: GCA_036326025.1. Lineage (NCBI taxonomy): Eukaryota > Metazoa > Chordata > Actinopteri > Cypriniformes > Leuciscidae > Chrosomus > Chrosomus eos. The sequence continues at coordinate 24,339,899 of CM070823.1, read as the reverse complement.
TACAAATAATATTTATATTCGGAGAGAAAGAGAGAGAGGTAAAAATTATTATGTAGCCAGATGGTTTAGAACTTACCCTGAAGAACAGATGTTTCTTCACATCCTCTGCGTCGCGTTCACCAGCTCCAAGTCGTCGCTCTGGATTCCTTCTCAATAACTGTGTACAAAGTGAAACATCTTTATAACAAAACTGATACTCCAACAAAATGTGTCTACACTTGGTAAATCCACACTGGTAAAAGCTGCTTCTGGTACCAACCCTTCTCATAATGGAGATGGCCTCCGTTGAGAGGAATCTTGGGTAGCGAACCTCATCATTTACAATGCTGTCAAACACCTCTTCTTCATCATCACCGGGAAATGGAGACTATGGAAACATGAATCCACTTAGTTACACAGAATGCCAAAAAAAAAAAAACCTAAAACTACAGATGACCTATGATTGATATTGATTTCACTTTCACACTTATACATTTGCTTGAGTGTGAACATTATTTTGTTGATTGTCTTCTTGTCTGGTCTGTTTTCATGCTTCAAGTAGAGTCACAACGTCATACGCCTTGAGCAGAATGATGGTTATGAGGTACACTACCGTTTAAAAGTTTGGGGTCAGTAAGATTATATTTTTATACTTTTATTCAGGAAAGACACATTCAATTGTTCAAAAGTGACAGTAACGACATTTATAAAATTACAAAAGATTTCCATTTCAAATAAATAATTTTTCTTGAACTTTCTAGTCAAAGAATCCTGAAATGACCAAAGAACAGATTTCACAAAAATATTAAGCAGCAGAAATGTTTTCAACATTAATAATTATAAGAAATGTTTCTTGAGTGCCAAATCAGCATATTAGAATATTTTCTGAATGTGAAAATGTTCATGTGACTGAAGACTGGAGAGAAGATTTTAAAATATATTAAATTGTAATAATATTTCACAATATTACTTTTTAAATATATATATTTTTTTCTAAATTAAATCTTTCGAAACATTCAAAAATCATGCAGACCCCTATCTTTTACACAATAGTATATTTGGAGAGATGTACAAGTAGATGAGCTCTGACCTCCCCGACAAGCATCTCAAAAATGAGCACGCCGAGCCCCCACCAGTCCACTGCACGCGTGTAGGATGTTTCGGTTAACACTTCAGGAGCCAGAAATTCTGGAGTGCCACAGAAAGTGCTCGTCCTGTCCCGGTAACCCATTCCTAACACAGAAAGAGGTAGAATATGTGCATCTGGTGCTTGTACAGAGGGCAACACAAAAACAAACATACCCTTACCTTCTTTGCAAAGACCAAAGTCAGCAATCTTGACAAATCCCTCTGTGTCAAGCAGTAAGTTATCCAACTTCAGATCTCTGAAGAATACATTTATTAATCCTCAAATAAATAAATGAAAAGCAAGCATTCTTGTCAAATTTAAATAGTTAATAGCCCCGATATACTTTTTCGTTCTTTATTTTAAAGTATAAAGTTAGCGAACACACTGACGCCGCCCACACTGATGAGAGTGGGGTTAATATGAATATGTGCTGCGCACTTTCCACTCAATATCAAAATAAGAAATATGACAGCGGTGAGTAAACAGCAGTTAAGAAAGTATCTGATCATAGCGATGTGGATGTTTGCATGAACTCTGCAATTAAGCAATAAACTTTTTTTTTTAAAATTTATATAGCACAAAAGACTGAGATAAAGCAGTAGCTTTACAGTATTAAACGGTGTCAATGTGTCTCTTTCTATTAGAATTACAACTTCAGTTTCTACTATAAAGCAGCTCCAACGTGTTCATGTTTTTACTCGTGGACGTCTGACCTCAACGGACTGAACAGGATAAATGAATCTTTCCACGTCAAAGACGGCGGAGCCTCAACACACACCTACTTAATATCATCGTCACAAACCAATGGTAGTTTGAAGGCGTTTAGCAGCTGGAGTGAACTTTTCTAGATCGCTTTGGCAAGCCGTTTCAAACTACAGAAACAAACTTCAAAACAAACTTCGTTTTGACCTAATTTTGTTTGAAATGGCGTCACACCAGTTTTGATGTATATCGGGCTTTAAGTACAAAACGCCACCAATTTTTCCACATACCTGTATATAATCCTGTGCTCGTGTAAAAACTGCAACCCCAGGACGACACAAGCTGCATAAAACCTGCAACAATCAAGAACAACAGAAGATGTAGTGCTGATAAAGGCTTGATTACAATCATCTTAAAAAGCACGACTTTTGTGTCACTCACGTGGCCCGTGGCTCTGAAAACACATCGGCGTGAATGTGCATCATGAGGTCTCCTCCTGCCGCATACTCCATCACAAAACACACATGCTCCTTGGTCTGGAAACACGCAAAAAGATTGACCAGGAACGGGTGCCGCACGCTGTTCACCGTCTCGAATATCCTCTTCTCACACATCAAACTGGGAAAATTGGAAACAAGACGAGATCAAATAAGTTAGTAGTTGATATATGTTGCTCACAAATGATCATAAAAAAGTTGGAAAAAGTTTTACCTTTCAACCTCATCACGTGCAACAATATCTCCCTTCTTAAGGGCCTTGATGGCAAACATTTCACCTGTAATACTGTATTCAGCTAGTAACACCTAAGGGAAAAGGGAAAGTGATACAGATGTAAGATGTTTTCTGTGAATAGTGTTTGCCTTTCACCGCCACTATTTTGGGTATTTGTCAGGGCACCAAAATGTGCTGCTAAGGTGTTGTGGGGGGATTCTGGGTGACTATGATCGGTGTCAGAAAAAATAATCACTTACTAAAAAAGGTTGATCACTTACTAAAAAAGGTTAAAGGACAACTCCGGCTCAAAATAAACCTTTGGTCTAATTACACATTGGTACATAGTCAACCGTTCTCTGAGATTTGTTTTCATGATTATCGAATGTAAAGAGTTTATCTCTAAAAACTAATGTTTATCTCTGAAAACTGTTTAGCTTATAACGCTAGTATATAGGGCATAGATCAATGAAAATAAAAATCTATGCCCTATATACTAGCGTTATAAGCTAAAAAGTTTTTAGAGATAAAACTCTTTAATAGCAAAAAAGAAGTGATGTACGAATATTAAAATTCAGCCAGATGCCGACAAACTGACAACTTTTTTCATGTTATGGACAATAACTGGTCCATATTAAATAATAATTTTTTATATATATATAGATATATATATATATATATATATATATATATATATATAATATAATATATATATATATAGCATATATATATAATATAGCTAAGATACATTTAACAGTGTTATTAATTTATTCTTTTTTTTTAGATTAACAAAGTCGTCTCTTAAAACCTATTTCTTTTCCTTGGCTTTCATTCACTGTGAGCTTGTTCCATAAATGAGTGGTTTGCCCTGTGTTTCTTTGTTTTTTGTGTTGTTCAGCACTTTGGTCAGCTGTGCTTGCTGTTTTTAAATGTGCTATATAAATAAACCAACTTGAAACTTGAAGTGAGTGTAAGATGATGACAATACATAAAAACAGAGTAAATGAGCATGCACAAAATAGCCAAAGTTTAGTAAATATCCAATAGTAATATTGCCTTAATTACAACTAAATAATAAAACAACTTTAAGCATGAACACCCTCGTACCTTTCCAAAATGTCCCCGTCCTAACACTGCAACACATTTAAAGTCTTTAAGACTGAAATTAAACTGTTCTTCCTCTTCTTCTTCCCTAAAACAACAAAAGACCTTCAGTCAAGTGCATATTTGTTAGTACAAGAAAAACATGAATTATAAAAAGATTATAAACCTTATTTCTGTGTTCTTCTGAAAAGTTATGAGCTGTAATGCTGATGGTTGAGTCTCACGTTCCACGACTTCCTCAAGATCAGACTGAACAATGATGCTATTCCTGTCAATTCGGTAGTCAAACGCAGTCAAAGTGTCCTATAAAAGAAAATAGACATTCTGTTTATACAAGATGAGACTGGATCTTTATGTTAATAAAAGTAACGATGAAGGGATTTCCTATTCCTTTCAAATGCAAGGGGGCAGATGAGAGACTGAACATGAATTATATGTCTGCTTCAGATCTTTATCCTCAGAGTCTTTTAACTGTGCTTTCAAGGAAACAGATGGCATCAATACAGATGCCTGGGCGGCTTATCTCTACAACAACCACATGATAGCGTGTGATATTACCTGTTCTCGCTCTTTGTTGGGGATCTGGTCCTCAGGCAGGACTTTTCTTATACTAACAGGAGAGTAAGGCTTTGTTATAGCGTCTTTGCCAAAGTCCAGTTTTGCCACTATTGGGTCACTAGAGAGGCCAGATAAATACAAACAGACACATAAAAGCACCACCTAGACAAAAGTGACTTGTTTACCAGTGTTAGTGTGAATTATATGTTCATACCTCCTCAGAGCAGGGGTTCCTGGGAGACTGCCATGTCCAGTCTCAGCAGCCAGCTCGGCCACTTGAGGACTAAATGAGTTATTGGGAGAGGGAATGGCCCTCTTCACCAGCCGGCCCCATGTACCGATGCCAATCTGAGGGGCCCGCAGAAACGTCCTCCCTACAGACATGGGAGACGAAAATAAATACATTCATCAGACCCCTATAAACCCCTTTACTTAGAGATCATGGTTATATAAACAAGAAGCTACAATGACAATAATATAACTCGCACCAAATGGTGTAAAGGTGCAGGAGCCGATTTGGGACTGAAGGTGGGAATAAATCACTGATTTGCTTTATTACAAGCAGTGCCTGCATTATAAAAAGGCACTGCATTTATAACTACAAGTTATTTAGGTTGAAATAACCAATTTTTTTGGGCAACTTTTGATTCACCCCATCAATTCATGAGGATTTCAGTAACTGGTGCCCAGTTGTCATCTTGTAAAAAGTGTCATCTAGCATTTTTAATAAAATGATGTGTAAAAACATTTGAACTTTTTACAGTTCAATAAAAAAAAGGAAATTGTGACTTATTACTTTTGTTTCATCCCTCACACTGAAAATGAAATGTTGAGTCTTGAGTGTATTGCACTGTGGGATACAGTACAACAATTGTTGCATATTACTATTTTTGGCAAATGTAGTAGGCCATCTGGGTATTTATTTTATACATACAAGCAGGTATTCAAATAGAAAATTTAAATATGCACTACCAAAAAAAGGCCACAATTTAATTCTACAAGTATGGCAAAAACTCCTGCAAAGCTATTTCCAATCGTTTTTGGTGCAAGAAACCCTAAATGACAACCAAAGCGTTTTTTTCCCGAGGCTAGCATATTTTTCCAATTGTTTTCAATGGGAGCGCCAGCAACATGACTCGTTTATTTCACCCTGAGTGCTCGCCATTTTTTTACTGCTCATCGAGATTTGAAGAATGTTTAACTTTGGGAATCACTGTCACTTTTTACCCAGCTGTCCAATCACAGAGGAGGGGCAGGACAAATACAACACGTCCAACCAACACCTCCTGCTTGTACAACGGCAACAGGTGACAACAAGAAGCATAATAAAAAGCATAAAAATTTAAAACAACAGCCAGAGAAAACACTTTACATTGTATCGAAATTTCTATATAGAAAAATACAGAAACAAATTATCTGTGAAATGAGATTTCCGCAGATATTCCGTATCATAGCAAGCAAAGCGTCTCAACTGGGAAAAAAAATTGCTGCGCTGCCGAAGCACTCTCAAGTGCCCACAGCAAGGCGTTTCAGCAGTGCGCCTGAAGTTTTCAGCTGGCTTAAAAACGCTTTGGTGGACACAAGGCCTAAAGGGTCTGATGAATTGACAATTACAAAAAAAGTCATAATACATAATGTAGTAGTGTTGTCACGATACCAAAATTATTGTTTCGATACCGATACCAAGTCAAGAATTGCGATTTCGATACTTTTCCTGAAAAGGGAGAAACACTCAAATACCATTGCTGTGCTTTATTTTTAAACCGGGACAACATTCTAATCATACACACCACACTAATAAATGAACATATGAACAGCAGATATGTTATTTGAACATTTGAACAAAATATAAAAAATAAATTAGAGCAATGACATTCAAGGTAAAAAAATAATAAATTTAGCACCATTATCTCAGTTATCATAAGCAACATAAGAGTTAACAGGAACTGATAAGATTTTATCAATATCCATGCCACTGAAGATTCTGCTAATCGATCCGATTCTTTAACGATTCTCTTATCGATTCCTGATAGCAGTGTGTGGAAAAAAGTAGTCTCATGCAAACAAGTGGTTTTATTTGTTTTAAAGCTTACACTTGAGTAAGCAAACTGTATTTTTATGTAATTTATGTAATAAATGAAACCTTATTGTAAAGTGTTACCAATTAGTTATAAACCGATTCAGATGTCTCGTGAGTTCAGTGTTGGACAGATCAGTTGTTTAAACCATTCATTAAATCGAATCGGTTCAAATGAGTCATTAGTTCGCGAATTGGACGTGTCATTATCGGACGTGTGCGCGTTGTGTGATTATCCCCGCAATTTAGGAAATCCCACAAGATTTGTGTCATCACAGAAAACATCATCACTGGATACTTGGATAGTTTTTTTTTTCGTTTATTTAAAGTGTGGTTTATATCAGCTGAATGTGCGGAACGCTTTTCAGAGAAGATAAGGCAACATATTTTAGCACAATTCACACCCAGCGCCTTCAGGGGAAAAAAATCTCCAAATGCTCCACATGAAACTTTAGTTTTCAGACCATACCATCGTGTTGATTTATTGTGATTAATATGTGGGAGGGAGAGAGCAAGACAGCGCTTAGTTTTGAGACAGAAGCCTTGTTTATACTTTCGCCTGGCTCCGCAGATAGAGTGCGTGCGCGCGACCAGGTCTCTCTCTCTCTCTCTGCTCGTTCAGTTAAACATGCGCCCGTCACACACGCATCTAAGTTACATTACTCACCGATCAAATAAGACTTTGGCGGGACAAAAATTTGCTGTAGTGTTTGTCACATGAGAGCTGCAGCTTCTTTTGCTGCGTGCGTGAGGAGAAAAAAGTATCGATACTAATAAATTTAGGTATCGTGACGTTTTTAATTTCCGAGTATCGCGATACTTTTGAAGTATCGGTACACCGTGCAACACTATAATGTAGTGGAGATGCGCTCACCTTGTTGCTTCGAAAAGATCTTCTTTTGCCTTTGGAGTTTGGTTCTTCGCTCAATGACCGGATTAAAAAAGGTAACCTGTAACAAAAATGGCTTTTAGACCAAGCTCTAAAAATTAATCAAATTCCACTTCAGATCTACTAGGCTCAGTTTCTTTAAAGAAGCAAAGGTGGGAAAACCTGCTCGGGGGTTTCAGGGGCCACTGAGCGTGAGGAATTCCTCTGACTTTCTCACAGAGCTCCAGGCTGCTAATCAGAGGGCTCTTTGTGAGAAAGTATTGATCGCTGACAGACAATATTGTAAAGTTACCTCTGCAAACAGAGTCCCTTGTGGCTCAAGGTAAAGGCACATTCCATGCCTCTGGTTGTCCAGGAAGTCCTCCAGTCGCAGGAATTTCACTGCACAAAGAGACCGCCAATCTCTCCAATACACCGAGATCTCCAGCTCACGAGACTACGGTCCACAAACATTTGTCACAGCATATAAAAACAAGATGCAGGAGTCTTTTGAATGTATCATGTTTAAATAAACATGTACTGTAAGTTTTACCCGGTCTAGCTCTAACGTAAACTTCTGGTCCCACGACTGATTACTGACAGGTTTCCAACTGGTCTGACCAACTACAGTGTTGTCAAGCTTCAGAACAGCACTAATCTCATCTGGAATCAAACAGAAACACGTACACATATTAAGCTCCTCAACTGGCACAGTTGTATAAATAAAAGGCTTGTGAAAAGCCACTTAAAAGTAAGCACTAAGAACTACTCAACTGGACAAGTCATCATTTTTGGAGAGATTTCGAACACTGGTTCCCCTGCGGTTCCCACGGCTCATGAAAGAGGAGCGCGTTTCACTGGGGCTCCAACCAGGCAGCGGCACCGATGTGGCCTTTGACCGTCCAGGAACACTGTCTAACAGGTCCTGACATCCCATGAGTCGAACCTCTAACTTGCCTGTTTAAGTTGATAACAGTCACCATTAAAAAAACACTGCTGTTCAAGAGTTTCTGGTTAGTATGATTTTTAAAAAATGTTTTTGAAAGAAGACTCTTCTGCTCACCAAGGGTGTATTTGTAAGTACAGACCCCGGTTAACAGCTTCATTTAACATTTATATAACATATTAATCTAAGGGTGCTTTCACACCTGGATCGATTTGTTTTGTTCCGGAACAGATCCGAAACAGAATACTTTGTTCCGAATCAATTTAATATGTCACTCTGTTCACACCACACTGTTGTAAAGCGTTCCAAATCGCGCACCCTTCCAGGGCTTTCCTTATGCCATTACGTCACTACCGCGTGCGTGCAGGTCGCGCATTTCATTGAGGGACATCGCCATGACAACAGTAGCCTAACACAAAATGAATCACGGGTTGACTTGGTGCTACAAAGAGGTGAAATGCCTCAGATATTTGGTCGGAAGAACACATCTCCCGGATGTTGGACACTACACACATAGGGTGACCAGACGTCCGAGAGGGAGAGAGAGAGCGAGAGACCATGCGTGTGTGTGCTAGAGTAGCTGCTAGTAATTACACGCGCGCACGACAAAGAGAAGGAGAGCGCGAGAGACCTTGCGTGTGTGTGCTAGAGTAGCCTACGCATTAATACGCACGCGTCTCCCCCCGCAACAAATCAGCAAAATACGCTGATATTGGCGTCTGTTGCCAGGCTACACATTGATTTGTTCCGGTTCGTGGGTCGGTTGTGTTCTCACTACAAACGAACCGCTCCAGGGTTCGAATGGAATCGAGCCGAGACCACCTCTTCTAGGCGGTCTCGGCTCGGTTGTTTTGTTCCGATTCAGAGTGCGATTGTTGTGTTCACATATGACCAAACGAACCGGGCCAAAAGGGAAACGCCCCTTTGTTTCGGAACAACGTCTCCAATCGATCCAGGTGTGAAAGCACCCTAAATCTGAAGATAATACGTGTTAGTCACCTGTGAGTGCAGCTGGTTTGGAGCTGTTCTGGTTCTTGACAGGGCTGTTGTGGTTCCGTGTGGATATGAAGCTCTGGCGTGGACTGAGGGCCGGAGAGGACATGAGCGATAACTCCTCCATGATCAGACTGCTCTTGGGGTGGTTCTTCGGAAGCTCATTGAGTCTCTGCTCCAGGGAATACTTCAACAAATCCAGCTTCTGATTGGACTCGTTGAATCTGGCTTGGGCCTGGATTTCACAGAATTACAGCAGAGGAATTAATGACAGTTACATAGATGCACAGATTAACCTTACTTTGTATATGGTAAGCTGAAAACGATGGCTGTAAAAGAATAGTTCACCAACAATGTCGTTTCAAAACAGATTCATATTTTTGACATGGAACACAAAAGGAGAATTTTCATGCAGCTCTTTTTTGCATATAATTCTGGTCCATCTGGTTGTGAAGTCTGACTTAACTAATTAACATTTCCGGGTCCAAACGCTCTATCAGACAGATCCCAAAAGCAAACAACAAACAGAGCTAGAAAATACACTCTCACGGTGTGCAGTAGTACTATCAAAAATCACAAGTCTAACTTTTATCTTCATACCGAAATCTTAGATGGCCAGAAAGTGATTCATCTTTTATGAATCATAAAAATATTGGTGTCAGGGACACCACTAGACCATAGACAGTAGTGTACATCTTGAGGTTTTAAAGCTTAGCTTAAAGGGATAGTTCACCCAAAAATTTTAACTTTGTCATGATTTACTCACCCTCATGTTGTTCCAAAACTGTATGAATATCTTTCTTCTTCTGAACACAAAAGAAGATATTTTGAAGAATGTTTGTAACCAGACAGTTGATGTTAGCCATTGACTTCCTTGCTATTTTTTTCCTTCTATGGAAGTCAATGGCTAAACGTCATCTATCTGGGTTTGGAACAGATTTTTGGGTACAGGTTTGGAACAACTTGAGGGTGAGTAAATGATGACAGAATATTAATTTTGGCTGAACTATCCCTTTAAATGTGTGCTATAAATAATTAAACAGTGCTCATATACATCTGTGGAGAGAGTAGAGAGGCTTGAACCTGGAAACAGTATTTGTTGTGCCACAACTTAACAAGGAGATAGTGACTTTGTCTGTCAAGTATGTCTGTCAAATTTTATTATCTGATTTTTACATTTCACACTAACATGCAAGCTTACAAATTATTTTTTATTTTATTTCACACAAGTAAGAAAGCTTACAAATTAAATTAAATTGTAAGTGTCAAAGAATGGAATATTTGTTATTATTTTATATGTCAAGCTCATACACTGCTGGTGGTCTCTCTGACACTCTCTGTTTTCCAAGACTGCAAGGGTCAGAAGGTGAAAACTATAAACATGTTCAAACTTAAAAATAGTGCTAAAAGTCAGATGCCCCATGAGGTCAGTTTTAGACAATGATGACAATAGAGTTGAAGATACCTCTGAGTGCGCCCTCTTCTCAGCCAGTTTGCCAGAGCCCAACAGCTTCATGACATTCTTGGCCCCCTCGGCCACAGCGTACTCTATCCGTGTGTGATGGCAGAGCTCCTCCACCCGCAGGTCCAGAGGACTGATGATGGGTTTGGCTGCACCACAACACCACAAATATATTTATTACTTTGTGTTTCGTTGAACTGTGACTGCTAATGCTGGAGGAACTACGTTTGAGTGTTACCAATGACATCATTGTTGTCGAAGCTGAGCTCGCTGGCTTGACTGGCTTTGAGGATTTGCATTCGGATGAACTCGATTTTTGTTTTGCTGTCTTGAAGCATCTGCTGTGCTGTTGCAAGCAGTTTCCTGTCCTGTGAAGTCAACAACATAGTCAGAAGTCATGCAAATACAAATACAGATTTTATGTGATGAAATGTTGTTTGACAGGAAATTCTCCTTATGTTTTTTTATTTTCACTTCACTTTATTAGACATTTATAATATTTTTAATGTTGGAAGCACTCTCGTGCAGGCTGGTCAAAGGCTAAACATATTCCAGGGACTGCGTCCCGTCTGACAGACTGTGAGAAGGAAAGGCTTCCGTTTACAAGTCATTTCCTGGTTGACATCAGCCCTTGTTTAATTTCCCATAGGGCTGCACTGTGCTTCAGGCCTGTTAACACTCCACATCCTGACGGTGTGTGTGTAGTCAGGGGATAAGCTCACCGTCAGCACCACTCCTGTGGCCAAACCTCTCAGGAAAGCTGCTCTCTAACATGACATTAAAAGAGAAGCAGGATTTCTGGGGTCCGTGTTTCTAACAAAGTGAATTTAGAGTATTTTATGTGTTGGCCTTTTCTTCCTAGCTCATACCACTACCACATACCAAGTTTGGAGTCAGTAAGATTTTTTTTATTTAAAAGAAATTAATAATTGACAGTAAAGACATTTGTATTGTTACAAAAGATTTCTATATCAAATAAAATGCTGTTCTTTTGAACTTTATATTCATCAAAGAGAAAAAAAATAAAATCTATTACCGTTTCCACTGAAAAATTAAGCAACAGCAGCAAATCGGCATATTAGAATGATTTCTGAAGGATCATGTGAAACTGAAGACTGTTGTAATGATGCTGAAAATTCAGCTTTGCATCACAGGAATAAAGTTGTGTTTGCCTGGTTGTGTGTGTAGGTTGAGGGCCAAAAGGGGACTATAGTGTTCTCTCCTGTGCTTTGTAAACAACAGAGTCCCAGATTCTACATCACTGGAAAAAGAGAAGCCTCAAGCAAAGAGAGTCATTAAATAAAACCAAATGGTACATTACCTTTGAGGAGCCATTTGAATACATCTGGATCATGTTCTCGGCCCCCTGCTTCACCTTCAACTCAATGTCGTTCTGTTTTTTCAGGGCCGCTAGTCTGCTGCTGCTAGTGCATGTTCGTGCTTCACTTTTGGGGCTGTCCAGTGTAAGAGGGCACTCTGAGAAAGAAATGACAAAGTTAGTAAGATCTGAAGAGAATCAAGGAAAGACGTCCTGGAGACAACTGGTTAAACAGATCCCAAAAATGAAAATTCTGTAATCATTTACTCACACTTTGTCGTTTAAACCTGCATGACAGAAGATATTTTTTTTTAATACAATGGAAGTCAGTGGACAACAATGTTGTTTGGTTGCCAATGTTCTTATTTTGTGTTCCACTAAAGACAGTCATACAGGTCTGAATGACATTAGGGTGACTAAATGATTGGGTGGATTATCTATTTAAGTGTCATGGTCAAGGGCACAATGGTGATGATGGATATCCCCTGTGGGAGGCTTGAACCCATTTTGTTTAGTAGACCATATCTTCAACTACTTCTCCACACAACCACCACCATAAAGGACCAATTGAATAATGATCATTTATTTGGGTCAGGAGTCAGAAGCTGAGTAATATGAGAGCAACAGAAATTAAGTTTATGTCGTTTTCTGCAGTGAGTTACAGATTTTTGGCTCAGCCACAAATAACAGGAAGGATGTTGCAACAAAACCCTGATTCTTTGTTTGACCTTTAAGAGTCAGATTTAGAAGCTGCACTAATCCAATTATGAATATTTATTTTATGCTTTGAATTAATTTGTCATTATTGGTGCAGCAAAAGTTTAAAAAGCAGTCTTATGAGTGTGACTGCTCAAGTCTTGCAGTTTTCCAGGAATGTTTTTGTGTGGCTGTGAAAACTGAAATTATTTCAATGAAGCACAGCACTACTTTACATGCCCAGACTAGAAAAACAACTCCCCCACCTCTATAAGTAAATGAAACCAGTTAGACTTCTGCTAATAACAAACAAAAACATCAGCTCTCACTAAGGCACTTAATGTGACCGCAGAGCTGGGTAATATAAAAAAAAATATGGTAGCAGGCAACGCGCACACACACACACACACATACACACACACACACACACGTGTATATTTTTGATAGCATTTTTTGATATATTTTTTGATTATTACATGCCAAGATACTAGCAATATTTTTATTATTATTACATGACATGCAATAAGTGCATTTAAAAACCTAAACTAATGTTTCGGTGATGCAGGACCTTCCTCAGTGTTCACATTCTTTTGAAACATTTTATCTTTATATACAATTTCTTACAAATAAACACGTGTATTCAATCAATCAATAATAGACCAGTTACTAAATTGACAATTAATCAATATCCGAAAAAGGAAGGAGAAAAAAAAACAGCTTCACAATATAATAAAACTAGACTAAAAGTCTTCATTCAAACAATGTGGTTGTAAAGTATAAAGACGAAAAATTCATTTGCTTTCAGTTTGTAATCCTTTCTGTTCCCTTATTCATGTTACGATGCATCGGAAACACAATATCTATTCCACTAAAAACCATTCATTTACTGTATGATATACATCTGTGAAATGTGGAGCAACTGGTTCTATTTATAGCACTTCTGTGTTCATTAATATGGAATCCCATCTAACGATTGGTCTTACCCACATATTGAAGACTACAAGGGCAAATAAAGTAATTATATCACATTTGTTGAATAAAAAAATGAAATGTCTGATTTCAAATCCTGTTTTTTAAAATAGCTCACCAACATATTCACTTTTTTGGGTAACACTTTATTTGAAGGGGTGTGCATAAGACTGACATGACACTGTCATAAACATGACATAACACCTGTCATGAACATGAAGGAGTCTTTATGAATGTTTATGACTGTTGTCATTAAGTGTCATTCGGTAAATTATGACACTTTCAATGCAAAGTTGACATTGTTTAAAATGTCTTTGTTATGACAACTTGACATTAACAAAGACAAAAATGTCTTGATTATGACAACTTGAAATTAACAAAGACGGAAATGTCTTTGTTATGACAACTTGACATTAACCGAGAAATCATAACCTGTCAACCTGTGACAACTTTGGCCGTCATGACACCATTATAACTGTGTCATGAATATTTTACTTGTCCTCAAGTAAAGTGGAACACATTGTACTAGTTATAAAGATGTCATTAAGGGTTATTACACTGCAAAATGCTTGAAGTTTGATAATTAGACCTGTTATGACATATCTGTGACAGGTTGACAGGTTATGATTTCTTGGTTAATATTAAGTTGTCATAACAAAGACATTTCCGTCTTTGTTAATGTCAAGTTGTCATAATCAAGACATTTTTGTCTTGGGTAATGTCAAGTTGTCATAACAAAGACATTTTTTGTATTTGTTAATGTCAAGTTGTCATAACAAAGACATTTTAAACAATGTCAACTTTGCATTAAAAGTGTCATAATTTACCGAATGACACTTAATGACAACAGTCATAAACATTCATAAAGACTCCTTCATGTTCATGACAGGTGTTATGTCATGTTTATGACAGTGTCATGTCAGTCTTATGCACACCCCTTCAAATAAAGTGTTACCCTTTTTTGTCACGACAAGCCAAACAATGTCTGCATGAACCTTTGATTGTTTTTGAATACATTTGAACAAAAGTGGTGTTGTCATGTACCAAGTACTCCCCTAAATATCTTCCCCTATACATAAACAGAGGCCCATCATTGACCATATTCACAGCAGCGCCATCTTTGATTTTTAATGGTAATAAAAGCGAGGCTGTGAGGGACATCTCTTTAGTGGGTTGTACTGTTATTTAATGTGTTTTTGGATCGTTCTGCTTACGAAACACTGCAAACATATCTTTCTGAGAAATTTCAGTAGACAAAAACCCCAGACAATATGAGCTGTGGAAAATAAGAGATCTAGAAGCTTCATACAGCTTTTTACAGAGGATGCCATTGAAAGCACGGTAAGTCTATTCCTCACAGCCTTGCTTTCATACCCGTCATGGCGCTGCTCTGATTAAGATTTATGAAACAATTCATTACATTTCTCATCTTTTTGACATGTGTGTTACAGCAAAACATCAACGAATTTTTCTTTATTTTGGAATATTTAATTGAGACATCTAAAATATGAACTTTCTTCAAAGACGTCTCCAATCACGGATTCTTTTATCCACATGCTAAAAATTGATCATTCAATTTTCTTGACTCAATATCAAAGTCTGTTCCATTTTATCAACTATGTCTTATTCTTAGGAACTGAGAATCTTTTTAGTAGTCACATATGGCTACTTGAGGCATGCAATGGGCTGTTTCTATCCGTCGGTTTTCTATGTACCGTTGTCAATAAGATATGATCAACTAAAAAACTTTAACGCCCACACATGGGAGCTCACTATCGTTGTTTTCCATATTAATGAACCACAAAAACTATTAATATATCCATGGAAAGACAGACTGTAGTTCCTTCTTTGAGCCCTTAAAAAGTTTGATAATAAGAATTGTTTCTTGTATGCTTCATATTAGAATTTCTGAAGGATCATGTGACAATGAAAACTGGAATAATGATGCTGAAAATTCAGCTTTTTCATCAAAATTGTGGCTCTATAAATGGTCAACCTCAAACAATACGAACCATAAAAGAAATTTAAACCATTTAATCTGTAGTTAAAGGATATGATAACATCACAACAATTCCAAAACATAACATGTCTCCAAAAATGCGTTGATCTAAATAAAACTGCTAAATAGGCAACACGTACAAATTAGGAAGGTCATTGAGGTTCAGAAAGTGAGAAGGTTGTCTGTGCTTAATAAATCTTAACAGAGCACCTTAGTGTGTGGGAAGCACATGTTAATGATGAACAATTGTCTTTTGTTGAGCACCTGGAGAATCCTCTGAGTCACATCATTACACAAGGCACAAATACAGATGCCTCTGTTGTGGTTATTATAATTAGAGTCCGCAGGGTAAGAGAATTAACACACCCACACAGCAGATATTACTAACTACTACAAGGAGACTTAAAAGAAGATTATATAGGCTTTTAACATACTCTGGGCAAATTTATTTCCTACAGGTCAAAATATGTTTTTATAAGATGTATCAAGCTTATCAAGGCTGCATTTATTTGATCAAATATTATTTGATCAAAAACATGTAATTAAGACATATTATTACAACTTAAATAACTGTTGTCTATTTTATCATATTGTAAAATGTAATTAATTTATGTGATAAAGCTGAATTTTCAGCATTATAGTCTTCAGTGTCACATGATCCTTCTAAAATCATTCCAATGCGCTGATTTGCTGCTCAAGAAACATTTCTTATTATAATCAATGTTGAAAACAGTTGTGCTGCTTAATGTTTTTTCTGGAAACCGTGATACACTACCATTCAAAACTTTAAGACCAGTACAATAAAAATAGTTATTGTGTGTCGTTGTGTGTGTGAGTGTGTGTGTGTGGTGTGTTGTGTGTGTGTGGTGTGTGTGTGTGTTATATAATATATATATATAGCACCAACAATAATTGATAATTGAGCAGTAGGCATATTCAAATGATTTCTGAAGGATCAAGTGACACTGAAGACTGGAGTAATGATGCTGAAAATTCAGCTTTGCTTCACAGGAATAAATTATATTTTAAAATATATTCAAATAGAAAACAGTTATTTTAAATTGTAATAATATTTCACAATATTAGTATTTTACTGTATTTTTGATCAAATAAATACAGCCTTGGTGAGAAAAACATTTAAATCTTAATTATTAATCAATTAAAATCTTAATTATTAATTAATTTTGGACCGGTAGTGTACTTCATGCTATCCGGAAAGTCCACTGTCTGGGCTCCAGTTCTTACAAGTGCTGAGCAACAGATAGCACGATTACATCATCAGTGAGGCACTGGCACGCTGTTCTTGCAGCGGCGTCTGGAAGCAGATCTGCTGACTTCTGCTCAGTGGACACAGACTGAGGAGGTCAACACAGAGGTGTGACTCGAGGCGACATTCCTCTTGCGCTGAGTCACCAAACAAAAGCCCCTTCACATCAGATAAGGTTTCCATGCCAGGCTAAATCTTGTCCCATATAAGCATGCGGTTAGTAGAGCAAGAGATTTGACCAAACTTCTGGCAGATATCTTCACCATAATATATATATTATAGTTTAAAGGGGTTGCTCTGTAATCATTCTGTTTAGATGAACTGTTACACCTGTATTGTGTTACTGTGCTCACGTATCTCAAATGTAAAACCTATTTATTATCTTCAAAGCAATCAAAAAGTGCTTTGTGGACACTGTGGAGCAAGACATTTTTTCAAAAATAGCAACAATAAGGATGGCCCACTGGAAACCGCAAGTCTGCACCATTTAATCATTATTTTTTCTGCATTTCTGATCAAATAAATGGAGCCTTTGAAATGTTTTAAAATATTACCCGCACCAATAGATTGTATAATATAAAGAAAAAAACAACTATACTATTAAAATTTAAAATGACTATGAAATGACTAAAACATAGTACTATTTAAAAAAAAAACATTACTTAAAAAGTTTTCTATTTAAATACATTTTTAGAATGCATTTATTCCTGTGATGTCAAATCTGAAATTTCAGTAGTCATTACTCCAGTCTTCTGTGTCACATGATCCTTCAGAAAACATTCTAAAACATGATGATACATTTACTTTTTCTGGAGCCTTTATGAATAAAAAGTTCAAAAGAATTTTGAACATTTATTTGAAATAGAAATCTTTTGTAACATTATAAATGTTTTTGATTAATTTAATGCATCCTTGCTGAATAAAAGTATTACTTTCTTTAAAAAAAAAACTGACCCCAAACTTTTGAACAGCAGTGTCTATGTACGTACACACACACACACACACACACACACACACACACACACACACACACACACACACACACACACACACACACACACACACACACAATAAGGTTGCATATAATGATTCAAAACCCATTGCAAATCAGGTTTATTGGCAAAATGTATAGACTTTCAGCTGTTTTTAATAAATCAAACAAAAGTCATTGGGGAGACATTTGTTGCGATGAGCTATTTCAAAGTCAACTAAAAAATGCAACGTTTAATGACTTCTGCAGTCTCAAAATTATTCATCCCCCTGAATACAGCACAAATCTGCAAAACAGGTGTTCTCAAACACACCTGATGCAACTAATCAAGGGCTTCATTAGTTGCACCAGGTGTGCTTGAGCTAGAACACATGAAATATCTGAATTGGATGGGTCCTTGTCCACACTAAGGCCCTGTTTACACGAGAACGATTCCGAGTGAAAACGTAAAAATATTTTAACGGATGTGCCTTTCGTTTTCACGTGACGGCGTTTTGGGGGCTTAAAAACGCAAAAAAAAAACCATCCAGAGTGGAAATCTTAAAAACGCTCCCCCGCGCGTTCCCGTCTAAACGGTAAAAACGCAAATCTGCTCACGGTGGCTCTCGTCGCGTACGCATTTACGTCACAGGCATGCGCCAGTACAGGAAAATAACAACCAACATCTCGGATTATTTCCATAGGTCGGACCTTCAAGTTGCCCTAGCAGCTCTGATAAACATACAAGAGTCTTTTCTGCAGTTGTACAAAATATTCTCAGATATTGGTGTTGTTGTGTGGCAGTGCTTCACATTGCCACCTAGCTGCCTGGAGTGCATACTACATCGAATTTCACACACTTTTGCGTCACCATATGCACGCGGATTTCCCCCACATAACGCTCGTCTAAACGCAGAATAGAAAGTGATAACGCAACGCCACTTTTGCGTTTTCTCTTCAGATCGTTTTCCGTGTAAACATAGCCTAACACGTTTTTGTTTGAAAACGCATCTTTCTCACTGTTTTGATCTTACTTCCAGACTGAGACGGAGTTTTTAGCAACGAAAACCAAACTTTTTGACAAAGCTCTCCAAAGTGGATACATTTGAAAACGTACTCGGTTACTAACGTAACCTCGGTTCTCTCTAGAGAGGGAACGAGTACTGCGTAATATCTTACGCTATGGGGAAAACTCTTTTCCTCGAGATATTGAAGCCAAAAATTATCCTTAATTTTAAACATGCAAAACGCTTTGCAGCAGCAAGCAGACAAGGGCGAGACGGCTCGCGCGCCCATTGGCTGCCCTGCTGGAAAAGCTGCAGCCTATCGAGGTAAGGCACTGCGTGACGTAATGACGAATGGGAACGCTTCGCGCCCATTTCGTCATGTCCCGCCAGAAGAGGCGTGGTCTCGCCCTATAAATACCCCCTCGATAGCTGAATTTCCTCTGATTTTTCAACGCCGAAGCGAACCAGAGCGTATTCCAAGCACGGCAAGATACGCAGTACTCGTTCCCTCTCTAGAGAGAACCGAGGTTACGTTAGTAACCGAGTACGTTCTCTTACGAGAGTATCTCTCGTACTGCGTAATATCTTACGCTATGGGGAACACCATGCAACACGCCGTGCGGACAGGGATCCGACACCAGAGTCCCGGGGCCAAGGCCGGGGCGCATCTAGTGCACAATCACCACAACTCACACAGAGTAGAGGAGGAGAGGCTAGAAGCATCACTCCCTCATAAAAGTCCCATAGGGGTACAGACCCGTAGGGGTACACATAAGCCGCATGGCGGCCAATAAGCCCGAAGTTCAGACCGCCAGAAGCTTAGCTTGTAAGGCGGGCACCTCCAGGTTATAGTACTTGATAAATGTAGACGGCGAGGCCCAGCCCGCAGCCGTACAGATATCTTGCAGGGAGACCCCGCTATACCATGCCCACGACGAGGCCACGCCTCTTGTGGAGTGCGCCTTAACACCCAATGGGCACTGCAGGCCCTTGGAAGTGTAAGCCAGCGCTATGGCATCCACTATCCATCTGGATAGGCTCTGTTTTGAAGCGGCAAGTCCCTTAGAACGGCCGCCAAACAACACGAAAAGCTGCTCGGTCTGTCTGAAACCGGCCGAGCGGGACACATAAGCCCTTAACGCCCTGACAGGGCAAAGGAGACTCGCGTCCCTCTCCTCATCGAGAACCGGAAGGGCAGACAGGGAAATTACCTGGGCCCTAAACGGTGTATTGAGGGATTTCGGCACGTAGCCGTGCCTCGGTTTGAGTACGACCTTTGAGTCGTTAGGCCCAAACTCCAGACATGACGCGCTTACAGAAAGCGCCTGCAAGTCCCCTACACGCTTCACTGAAGCGAGAGCCAACAGAAACACCGTCTTAAGGGACAGGTGCTTCATGTCCGACAGCTGGACCGGCTCAAACGGGGCGCCTTTCATGGCCTCCAAGACCGTGGAAAGGTCCCAAGCCGGGACTGAAGGGGGCCTGGGAGGGTTTAACCTCCGGGCTCCTCGTAGGAAACGCACGACCAAGTCGTTTTTCCCTAGTGACTGGCCAGACACCGGTTTAGCAAACGTTGCTATGGCCGCCACATAAACTTTGAGCGTGGATGGGGTCCTACCCTTATCCATCAGCTCCTGAAGGAAGGCAAGCACTTCCTTAACTCCGCAGTCCACAGGTGCAAGGCCACGGGCTCGACACCAAGTAGAGAACACCGACCATTTCGAGGCATAGAGCCGTCTGGTAGACGGAGCTCTAGCCTGCGCGATCGTGTTTAGCACTCCTTCCGGGAGGCTAGCGGGTACCCGTTGATGGCCCATGCGTGCAGGGACCACAGATCCGGGCGAGGATGCCAAATCGAGCCCTCTGCCTGAGAGAGGAGATCTCTCCTCAATGGTATAGGCCACGGGGCAGTGCTGGCCAGCCGCATCAGGACCGGAAACCAAACCTGGTTCGTCCAGAGCGGAGCTACGAGCAGCACTGGGCATCCATTTTCCCTGATCCGCTCCAGCACCTGAGGCAGGAGCGAGACGGGGGGAAAAGCATACAGGGGACCGCTGGGCCAAGTATGGGCCAGCGCGTCCCTGCTTTTTGAGAAGAATACTGGGCAGTGAGCGTTCTCGCGGGACGCGAACAGGTCCACCTGCGCTCTGCCAAACGTCTCCCACAGCAGCTGGACCGTCTGCGGATGCAGCGACCATTCTCCTGTTGGGACGTTGTCTCTGGACAGCCTGTCTGGACCCGTATTCAGGTGCCCAGGCACATGCGCCGCTTTCAGAGAAAGGAGGTTGCGCTGGGCCCAGACCAAGAGGGGTTCCGCCAGCCTGCAAAGGCGTGTGGACCCGACGCCGCCCTGGCGATTTATGTACGCCACCACTGACGTGTTGTCCGACCGGACTAAGACGTGGTGGCCCTTTATCAGGGGACGGAAACGCCGTAGCGCTTTGTTGACTGCTATCATTTCCAAGCAGTTTATGTGAAGGAGCTTCTCCCGCTCTGACCATAGGCCAGCCAGCGGTCTGCCCTCGAGCAGCGCTCCCCACCCCGTGGTGGAGGCGTCCGTAGACACCACTTTCACCCTTGAGGCGGTCCCCAGACTCACACCAGTCTGATACCAGCTGGTTACTTTCCAGGGTTCCAGGGCCGAAACACACCATCGGTCGACCCTGAGGCAACACCGGCCCGTGGTCCAAGCCCGGGGCGGGGCCCGTGGTTTCAGCCACCTCTGCAGTGGGCGCATGCGAAGCAGGCCCAGCTGGAGTACAGAGGATGCTGCGGCCATCAGGCCCAGCATTTTTTGAAACTGTCTGAGCGGGACTATAGAGCCGTGGCGGAAGGATTCCGCGACGCGCTGAATACTTAGTACGCGCTCTGGTGACAGGCGTGCCGTCATGGACAGCGAGTCTAACACTGTTCCCAGGAAAGAAATCCTCTGGCTGGGACACAGCGAGCTCTTTTCCCAGTTGACTGTCAGGCCCAGCTTCTCGAGGTGCTCGAGCAGTGTGGCCCTGTGTTCTATGAGCTCTGACCGAGATCGAGCTAGAATCAGCCAATCGTCCAAGTAGTTCATAACTCGCATGCCCTGAAGCCTCAGGGGTGCGAGAGCCGCGTCCATGCACTTCGTAAATGTACGGGGTGCCAAGGACAGGCCGAACGGCAGGACCGTGTATTGATATGCCTGGCCCTCGAACGCGAATCTCAAGAATCGCCTGTGATGGGACGCTATTTGTATTTGGAAATAGGCGTCTTTCAGATCTATTGACATAAACCAGTCCCCTTGGCGCACTTGCGCGAGGATTCCCCTGGTCGTAAGCATCCTGAACTGGCGTTTCACAAGCGCTCTGTTCAGCTGTCTCAGATCTAGAATGGGCCTGAAGCCCCCATCTTTTTTCGGTACCAGAAAATATCTGCTGTATAAGCCCCCTTCGCTCTGATCCTGAGAAAGGGGCTCTATGGCCCCCTTGCTCAGCAGTTTCGCTATCTCGGCTCGAAGTAGATGAGATACATCGCTTCTCACCGTAGTCTCGACGCGCGCCGTATAACGGCGGGGACGTCGTGCGAATTGTAGCGAGTAGCCTCTTTTTATAGTGTTCAGCACCCAGTCTGATACCCCGGGTAGCTTTGACCACGCTTCTGCGTGAATAGCTAGAGGTAGAATGCAGACCGGGCTCTGGCCGTGACGAGGCAACGGCTCGAGAGCCCCGGTACCCTGGGAACACAACGCCGTGTTCACGGCGTTCGAGGCGGGGGGCGCGCTGAACACAGCGGGCAGCCTGGCCGCGCTCAAATTCTCTATGGCGGGACGCACAGCGAGAGTGAGCGGGGCGAATCCCGTGGGATTCGGCGTGCTTGCGGGGGGATGTGGGCGCAAACTTACGGGCACATCTACTGCATTGTACACGCTTTCGGTCGGAGCCGATTAGAACGTGTATTGGTTTCGTTTTTACAGAAACCAAGGGACACGCGGCATGTAGCGTGAGCGGGCATTGTATGGGCGTTTACTAATTGATACATTTCACAATCACTGAGTAGATTTATGTGTGCTAGCCTCGCACCGTGGCGGGCTGTGTCTGGGTGTGGGAATGGGCACTGGGGCGTGGGCATTCTTACAACACTCATAACACCATCGGCCGTGGCCGGTATACCAGAAAATACACTCTTTATTGGATTTATCTGGGTAGCCATAAAAACGGCTTTTGTGTGCAGGCAAGCGGGCTGAGACACCGGCTGCTTCACTGCTAAATACACTGGCACAGTCACATCGCAAGGAACTGAACGAGCGAATCGTTTCGGTGGGGAACCGGCCGCAGCGGGATCCGAACACCGTCGCTTCCCTAGAGTGGCTAGGAAAGCTTCGAGGCCTCGGGCTTGAGCTCAATCTTAGGCCGGGGCCCGCGCTGAGCGGGGCGGCGTCCAGCAGAGCGAGAGGCGCGGTCTCTGATCCCGGGACTGGCGGCGCTGTGAAGCGGCGGCTATGGGCGATGCCGGCCGAGGCTGCGAGCTGCGAGCAGACGGCTGCTTTAGAGCGACCTGCAGCGGAGCTCGAGCGCTTCGGAAGGAAGTGCTTCATGGCCTGCGAAGTCTTCTGCACCTCAGAGTATCTGTCCGCGAAATCTTTGACGGCAGATCCGAAGAGGCCCGCAGGGGAAATGGGCGCGTCGAGGAATACAGAGCGCTCAGCTTCCGTCATCTCAGACAGCGTCAACCACAGATGTCTCTCAGCAACGGCGAGAGAGGCCATATTCCGCCCCATGGCCTGAGCAGCGGCTTTAGCGGCGCGAAGAGCCAGGTCCGTAGCGCCTCGTAAATCCGCCACACTGACAGCGCCCGGCCCTTCCTCGTCCAATTTAAGGAGAAGGTCGGCCTGGTAGATCTGCAAGATCGCCATAGTATGCAGCGCTGAGACCGCCTGTCCAGCGGCTGTGTAAGCACGCCCGTGCAGCGATGACGTCACCCGGCAGGCTTTAGAGGGAAGCGTCGTCTGCACGCGCCGTCCCGCAGAGGGCGGGCAGAGATGCGACGCGACCGCCGCCTCCACAGGAGGAATGGAGAGATATCCCTTATCTCCCGCGCCGACGACAGAGGAAAAAGCCGCAGAGGTGGAAGTGCGCATCCTGGCGGAGAAAGGGGCAGTCCATGACTTAGCGACTTCGTCGTGGAGCTCAGGGAGGAAGGGGGCGGCCCTAGACCTAGACGGGGCTTCGTCCTTCTTGAGAAAGCGCCCGTCGAGTCTGTTGCGCGGCGGCAAAGCAGGCGCCTCCCACTCGAGGCCGATGCACTCCACGGCCTGGGTGAGCAGACGCATCAGCTCAGCCTCAATGCCGGGTCTCTTTCCAGAGGGTTGGCTAGATATGTCAGCGGGGGGGAGGTCCACAGAGCTCGCCCAATCCTCGCTATCAGAAGCCACAAGAGAGCATACCTCAGCGGGTTCGTCCAACTCGGGAGCGGAAAGCGACGGCAGACGGCGGGCGCTGTCCGTCCGGGAGCGACTCAAGTGAAGCCGGCGAAGCAGGCGGGCGAACCGGCGAGCTTTGGCGGGCTGGAGAAGGCTCGGGAGCGCGCTGGGCGCGACGCTTCTTGCGGCGCGGCAGAGAAGGCTGAGACGCGGGCTCAGAGAACGACGCCAGGCGAGTCCTCAGAGTCACCATGGGCAGAAGTTCGCAGTGCGGGCATCCACCATCCGCGAGCGCGATAGCCGCGTGCTCGTGACCCAGGCAGGACACACAGATGACGTGACGGTCCTCATCACTGAGTTGGGAGCGGCACGAGCCACAGAAAGGCATCTTTAAAAAGACGCAGCTCTTTTAGAACAGAGAATAGGTGTTGCGTCACGTAAGCAAACACACACTTAGCAGAGTAAAAGGATATAGTACGCCGGAAAGCGCAGCAGGTACGGCGGTTGAAGGCGGCTGGGCCAGCGACTTCAGAATGGCACGTCCCGCTGATAAGGCTACAGGTCAACGGCGCGGCTTCTCACTCTGGATCCAGCGATGCGTGAGCTTCGCGTGAAGAGTAGAAAAATCAGAGGAAATTCAGCTATCGAGGGGGTATTTATAGGGCGAGACCACGCCTCTTCTGGCGGGACATGACGAAATGGGCGCGAAGCGTTCCCATTCGTCATTACGTCACGCAGTGCCTTACTCGATAGGCTGCAGCTTTTCCAGCAGGGCAGCCAATGGGCGCGCGAGCCGTCTCGCCCTTGTCTGCTTGCTGCTGCAAAGCGTTTTGCATGTTTAAAATTAAGGATAATTTTTGGCTTCAATATCTCGAGGAAAAGAGTTTTCCCCATAGCGTAAGATATTACGCAGTACGAGAGATACTCTCGTAAGAGACGCGCTTACAGAAAGCGCCTGCAAGTCCCCTACACGCTTCACTGAAGCGAGAGCCAACAGAAACACCGTCTTAAGGGACAGGTGCTTCATGTCCGACAGCTGGACCGGCTCAAACGGGGCGCCTTTCATGGCCTCCAAGACCGTGGAAAGGTCCCAAGCCGGGACTGAAGGGGGCCTGGGAGGGTTTAACCTCCGGGCTCCTCGTAGGAAACGCACGACCAAGTCGTTTTTCCCTAGTGACTGGCCAGACACCGGTTTAGCAAACGTTGCTATGGCCGCCACATAAACTTTGAGCGTGGATGGGGTCCTACCCTTATCCATCAGCTCCTGAAGGAAGGCAAGCACTTCCTTAACTCCGCAGTCCACAGGTGCAAGGCCACGGGCTCGACACCAAGTAGAGAACACCGACCATTTCGAGGCATAGAGCCGTCTGGTAGACGGAGCTCTAGCCTGCGCGATCGTGTTTAGCACTCCTTCCGGGAGGCTAGCGGGTACCCGTTGATGGCCCATGCGTGCAGGGACCACAGATCCGGGCGAGGATGCCAAATCGAGCCCTCTGCCTGAGAGAGGAGATCTCTCCTCAATGGTATAGGCCACGGGGCAGTGCTGGCCAGCCGCATCAGGACCGGAAACCAAACCTGGTTCGTCCAGAGCGGAGCTACGAGCAGCACTGGGCATCCATTTTCCCTGATCCGCTCCAGCACCTGAGGCAGGAGCGAGACGGGGGGAAAAGCATACAGGGGACCGCTGGGCCAAGTATGGGCCAGCGCGTCCCTGCTTTTTGAGAAGAATACTGGGCAGTGAGCGTTCTCGCGGGACGCGAACAGGTCCACCTGCGCTCTGCCAAACGTCTCCCACAGCAGCTGGACCGTCTGCGGATGCAGCGACCATTCTCCTGTTGGGACGTTGTCTCTGGACAGCCTGTCTGGACCCGTATTCAGGTGCCCAGGCACATGCGCCGCTTTCAGAGAAAGGAGGTTGCGCTGGGCCCAGACCAAGAGGGGTTCCGCCAGCCTGCAAAGGCGTGTGGACCCGACGCCGCCCTGGCGATTTATGTACGCCACCACTGACGTGTTGTCCGACCGGACTAAGACGTGGTGGCCCTTTATCAGGGGACGGAAACGCCGTAGCGCTTTGTTGACTGCTATCATTTCCAAGCAGTTTATGTGAAGGAGCTTCTCCCGCTCTGACCATAGGCCAGCCAGCGGTCTGCCCTCGAGCAGCGCTCCCCACCCCGTGGTGGAGGCGTCCGTAGACACCACTTTCACCCTTGAGGCGGTCCCCAGACTCACACCAGTCTGATACCAGCTGGTTACTTTCCAGGGTTCCAGGGCCGAAACACACCATCGGTCGACCCTGAGGCAACACCGGCCCGTGGTCCAAGCCCGGGGCGGGGCCCGTGGTTTCAGCCACCTCTGCAGTGGGCGCATGCGAAGCAGGCCCAGCTGGAGTACAGAGGATGCTGCGGCCATCAGGCCCAGCATTTTTTGAAACTGTCTGAGCGGGACTATAGAGCCGTGGCGGAAGGATTCCGCGACGCGCTGAATACTTAGTACGCGCTCTGGTGACAGGCGTGCCGTCATGGACAGCGAGTCTAACACTGTTCCCAGGAAAGAAATCCTCTGGCTGGGACACAGCGAGCTCTTTTCCCAGTTGACTGTCAGGCCCAGCTTCTCGAGGTGCTCGAGCAGTGTGGCCCTGTGTTCTATGAGCTCTGACCGAGATCGAGCTAGAATCAGCCAATCGTCCAAGTAGTTCATAACTCGCATGCCCTGAAGCCTCAGGGGTGCGAGAGCCGCGTCCATGCACTTCGTAAATGTACGGGGTGCCAAGGACAGGCCGAACGGCAGGACCGTGTATTGATATGCCTGGCCCTCGAACGCGAATCTCAAGAATCGCCTGTGATGGGACGCTATTTGTATTTGGAAATAGGCGTCTTTCAGATCTATTGACATAAACCAGTCCCCTTGGCGCACTTGCGCGAGGATTCCCCTGGTCGTAAGCATCCTGAACTGGCGTTTCACAAGCGCTCTGTTCAGCTGTCTCAGATCTAGAATGGGCCTGAAGCCCCCATCTTTTTTCGGTACCAGAAAATATCTGCTGTATAAGCCCCCTTCGCTCTGATCCTGAGAAAGGGGCTCTATGGCCCCCTTGCTCAGCAGTTTCGCTATCTCGGCTCGAAGTAGATGAGATACATCGCTTCTCACCGTAGTCTCGACGCGCGCCGTATAACGGCGGGGACGTCGTGCGAATTGTAGCGAGTAGCCTCTTTTTATAGTGTTCAGCACCCAGTCTGATACCCGGGTAGCTTTGACCACGCTTCTGCGTGAATAGCTAGAGGTAGAATGCAGACCGGGCTCTGGCCGTGACGAGGCAACGGCTCGAGAGCCCCGGTACCCTGGGAACACAACGCCGTGTTCACGGCGTTCGAGGCGGGGGGCGCGCTGAACACAGCGGGCAGCCTGGCCGCGCTCAAATTCTCTATGGCGGGACGCACAGCGAGAGTGAGCGGGGCGAATCCCGTGGGATTCGGCGTGCTTGCGGGGGGATGTGGGCGCAAACTTACGGGCACATCTACTGCATTGTACACGCTTTCGGTCGGAGCCGATAGAACGTGTATTGGTTTCGTTTTTACAGAAACCAAGGGACACGCGGCATGTAGCGTGAGCGGGCATTGTATGGGCGCTTTGACTACATTGTGTGCACAATCGACCTGAGTCAGATTTATGTGTGCTAGCCTCGCACCGTGGCGGGCTGTGTCTGGGTGTGGGAATGGGCACTGGGGCGTGGGCATTCTTACAACACTCATAACACCATCGGCCGTGGCCGGTATACCAGAAAATACACTCTTTATTGGATTTATCTGGGTAGCCATAAAAACGGCTTTTGTGTGCAGGCAAGCGGGCTGAGACACCGGCTGCTTCACTGCTAAATACACTGGCACAGTCACATCGCAAGGAACTGAACGAGCGAATCGTTTCGGTGGGGAACCGGCCGCAGCGGGATCCGAACACCGTCGCTTCCCTAGAGTGGCTAGGAAAGCTTCGAGGCCTCGGGCTTGAGCTCAATCTTAGGCCGGGGCCCGCGCTGAGCGGGGCGGCGTCCAGCAGAGCGAGAGCGCGGTCTCTGATCCCGGGACTGGCGGCGCTGTGAAGCGGCGGCTATGGGCGATGCCGGCCGAGGCTGCGAGCTGCGAGCAGACGGCTGCTTAGAGCGACCTGCAGCGGAGCTCGAGCGCTTCGGAAGGAAGTGCTTCATGGCCTGCGAAGTCTTCTGCACCTCAGAGTATCTGTCCGCGAAATCTTTGACGGCAGATCCGAAGAGGCCCGCAGGGGAAATGGGCGCGTCGAGGAATACAGAGCGCTCAGCTTCCGTCATCTCAGACAGCGTCAACCACAGATGTCTCTCAGCAACGGCGAGAGAGGCCATATTCCGCCCCATGGCCTGAGCAGCGGCTTTAGCGGCGCGAAGAGCCAGGTCCGTAGCGCCTCGTAAATCCGCCACACTGACAGCGCCCGGCCCTTCCTCGTCCAATTTAAGGAGAAGGTCGGCCTGGTAGATCTGCAAGATCGCCATAGTATGCAGCGCTGAGACCGCCTGTCCAGCGGCTGTGTAAGCACGCCCGTGCAGCGATGACGTCACCCGGCAGGCTTTAGAGGGAAGCGTCGTCTGCACGCGCCGTCCCGCAGAGGGCGGGCAGAGATGCGACGCGACCGCCGCCTCCACAGGAGGAATGGAGAGATATCCCTTATCTCCCGCGCCGACGACAGAGGAAAAAGCCGCAGAGGTGGAAGTGCGCATCCTGGCGGAGAAAGGGGCAGTCCATGACTTAGCGACTTCGTCGTGGAGCTCAGGGAGGAAGGGGGCGGCCCTAGACCTAGACGGGGCTTCGTCCTTCTTGAGAAAGCGCCCGTCGAGTCTGTTGCGCGGCGGCAAAGCAGGCGCCTCCCACTCGAGGCCGATGCACTCCACGGCCTGGGTGAGCAGACGCATCAGCTCAGCCTCAATGCCGGGTCTCTTTCCAGAGGGTTGGCTAGATATGTCAGCGGGGGGGAGGTCCACAGAGCTCGCCCAATCCTCGCTATCAGAAGCCACAAGAGAGCATACCTCAGCGGGTTCGTCCAACTCGGGAGCGGAAGCGACGGCAGACGGCGGGCGCTGTCCGTCCGGGAGCGACTCAAGTGAAGCCGGCGAAGCAGGCGGGCGAACCGGCGAGCTTTGGCGGGCTGGAGAAGGCTCGGGAGCGCGCTGGGCGCGACGCTTCTTGCGGCGCGGCAGAGAAGGCTGAGACGCGGGCTCAGAGAACGACGCCAGGCGAGTCCTCAGAGTCACCATGGGCAGAAGTTCGCAGTGCGGGCATCCACCATCCGCGAGCGCGATAGCCGCGTGCTCGTGACCCAGGCAGGACACACAGATGACGTGACGGTCCTCATCACTGAGTTGGGAGCGGCACGAGCCACAGAAAGGCATCTTTAAAAAGACGCAGCTCTTTTAGAACAGAGAATAGGTGTTGCGTCACGTAAGCAAACACACACTTAGCAGAGTAAAAGGATATAGTACGCCGGAAAGCGCAGCAGGTACGGCGGTTGAAGGCGGCTGGGCCAGCGACTTCAGAATGGCACGTCCCGCTGATAAGGCTACAGGTCAACGGCGCGGCTTCTCACTCTGGATCCAGCGATGCGTGAGCTTCGCGTGAAGAGTAGAAAAATCAGAGGAAATTCAGCTATCGAGGGGGTATTTATAGGGCGAGACCACGCCTCTTCTGGCGGGACATGACGAAATGGGCGCGAAGCGTTCCCATTCGTCATTACGTCACGCAGTGCCTTACCTCGATAGGCTGCAGCTTTTCCAGCAGGGCAGCCAATGGGCGCGCGAGCCGTCTCGCCCTTGTCTGCTTGCTGCTGCAAAGCGTTTTGCATGTTTAAAATTAAGGATAATTTTTGGCTTCAATATCTCGAGGAAAAGAGTTTTCCCCATAGCGTAAGATATTACGCAGTACGAGAGATACTCTCGTAAGAGAACTACATTTTCGCGTTGTAATGTGAGCTATGAAACCGGAGGTATTTGAAAACTATGATGTAAGTTTAGTCATGTGACACATATTGAACCCATAGATATTCATCATGATTATACTGGTCTTGTGCCTGTTATGTGCTATTCAGTTTCACACATTGGCTAAAATATGTTACTTTCCACACTCTTCATATAACCCCCCTGCAAAGATGACAGAAAATGCACTCGCATTTGCTGTCTTGTGACAAAACATGAGAGCAGTTGCGTTTTGAATTTAGACCAAACAAATAATGGTGACTGAGTGAGTGAGACCTGGTCGCATGAGTGAATGGTGAGATATTTTGCTAAATAAAATGATCCTGCCAGAAAAATTGCATGATAACTTGATGTCTTGCTGTGTCTATCATCTCAGTGAGCTTTTATGGGGGTTTACGCATGCACAGTAAGGTGAATTTAGCTTTAGTGTGGAATTTAGTTTTAGTGTGGATGAGAAACTTTTGGAAAACGCCAGTGTGGACGGAGAGCGCTTTGAAACGAAAACTTAAATCTATCCGAATTAATGTAGACGTAGCCTAGTTTTGTTGAGTGTCAAGTTTGACTGCATGTTAGAAATATGACTAAGTCAAAAGAATGGTCCAAAAAGTTAAGAGAAGATATCATCACCCTTCAGGAAATCCTAGGAGAAAACGTCATGCTGTTAGTGAGGAAGCTGAAGCTTGGGGGTCAATGGACCTTCTAACAGGACAATGATCCACCAAATTACACCAAGGCTTGGTTGCAGAAAAAGTCCTGGAATTCTACAGCGGTCATCAGTCACCTGACTTGAAACCCAGAAAATCTCTGGTGTGATTTGAAGGCAGCGGTTGCAGCACGCAAACACAAGAATTTTACTGAACATTGCTCATGAGGAATGGGCTAAGATACCTTAGAAATGCTGCTAGAAGCTTGTGTCTTATCTCGTTTGCAGGAGGTCATATAACAGCAAAAGTGTGTTCTGCTACGTACTAAAGATGCTTGCCATGAAGGGGTTGAATTAAAAGTTGAATTTTTTGTTGAATTTGGGGAAACCACTTGAAACATTTGTTGTATTGAGCTATTTCAATTACTTTTGTTTGATTTGTACATTGCAAACAGCTGAAAGTCTTTACATTTTGCCAATAAACCTGATTTGCAAACGGGGTTGAATCATATGGGGCACTGCATACGGTTGAAGCTTAGTTATGACAGCTTTGCTCATACCTAAGAGAAGATCTTCTGGATCCTTTACCACAATATGAGCGTTGAGTTCCTGAAGCTCTTGATGCAGCTCCTCTAACTTCTTGTTGGATTTCTTGAGCATATTATCAACATATGCCAGTCTCTTTTTTTCTGTGGTGACCTTTCTGAGGTTCTCCACCCCCTCTTTCATCTTCAGCTCTTTGTGGATCTCTTTCTTGATCTGCTCCTTGATTTCATCTAGCTTCTGCTGCACCATGGTATCAGACAGGTCAAGGTTGTGCCCCAGGCCCAGCTGCTCCGAAACCATGTGAGCCTGTACAAAATAAAACTTTGTCATCACAAATAAATACAAAACTTTCACATAAAGCTCTTTTTTCATTCAAAAAATAAATAAATAAATAAAACATTCTTAGTCGTCACATGAAGCAAATTCCCAAATAAGTATTCATTTTTGCTTACAGTGAGTCATTATATTGCATTCACATCTCTCAGTGCACCCTGCACACAAACCTCATAAGCATGAACGAAAACACACACAGGTACACAAACAAAGAATCAGTATCACTGACATCAGCAGGGAGGATAACTGGTGTCAGTGGGTGAGCCAAATCCTGCTTAGCCCAGCTCTTCATGGGCGCATGACAACATGTAAGAGAACTGACACAGCTCCTCTAATCTTCCTCCAGGGGAAATTTAGCCATAAATAAAGCTTCAAAACAAAGTACTGAAAACTTTCAGCAGAATGTGCTCATTCAGGTCTAAGGGAGGATGAAGGTGAGGTTTGTCAATATGCACAGACAATTTGCTAAACATATCTGATTCTATAATAGTCATATAATTCAAATACATCTACATCTGACATACATATATATATATATATTTGACAAAATAGTATTGAATTGTATTAACATTTTCAGCCATAACTGAAAATTACATATTAAACATTAGTATCGGCCAGAATATTATTAGCTAATCCATATATATTTAATATATATATTAATATATATATATTTATATATATTAATTCTAAAATATATTATATTAATATAATATATATATGGATGTGCTAATAATATTCTGGCCGATACTAATGTCAATATGTAATTTTCAGTTATGGCTGAAAATGTTAATACAATTCAATACTATTTTGTCTAAATATATATATATATATATATATATATATATATATATATATATATATATATATTATATATAACAGTAAAAACTTGCCAGAAGTGAATTTAGGCATCACGTGAATAATGTACATCATGAAAAATTGATATTTTATTTATTTGGAGATTTGCTAAAGACAATTTACATTAAACAATAATATGAGTGTTTTGAAAGATTAAAGGCAGGGTAGGTGATTTGTTCCAGAACCACGTTTTGTTACACTAGTTGAAAGCATTAACTAAGTTAAGTGGTTCAAATCAATCCACATTGCTGATGATCAGATGCTTTTATGATGCTTCATTAAAAAATGCTTGCTGTTTTCTCAATTTTGTTAGTGTGTTAATTTTGTTATTGAGAGGAAAACGTGCACATATTAGGCCTACATATTCATTTAAACTTCGCTCTGTGGGGTGTCGTTGGATGTTAGCTTGCAGTATATCGCTGGTCATGTATTTCAAACTGTATTTGTTTTATCCCTAAATGAAGAACGAAAAAAACTTTGCCGTGAGTTTATATGGGCCTTTTATCCTTTAAAGCTAGCTCACTATTGCTAGCAGATAATCAATATGGTACAGATATATTATGCTTCATTAATCAAAATAAATCTGAATGTTAGTTCCTGTCAGTTAGATAAAAGCAAAACTGGGCTGAATCTTCTGAAATTTTAGATTTGGTGATCCACTTGTGTGTAGTCTTCATGCACATTTCACGGTCTGCAAAAAAACAAAGTAAATAACTGGCACTATGTTTACACGTACAGCACTGATTCATGGCTCAACTGAAGGTAATGGAAAAGCAACTTCTGAACTTCATTTTAGTTAGGAAAAAGCCAGTTGCACCTTATCTCCTCCCTTGCACCGCCTGCTGTGCTACACTCAGGACAAGTCGCGCACACACACATACAAAATCAACATTAAAACAGCATAATCCGCAGGGCAAAAATTAATAATTAATTAATAATGTGCTTTGCTGATTAAAACAAACTGATGGGGTGAACATCCTTATACACTAAAGAGAGTCTTAGAGTCTCTTTAACGAACTACAATGTCATCAGACCTCTCATTCAACACATAAAACCAAATTATGCAGCAGTGTCTCTTCCACTTTCCATAATACTCTTGGACTTATCAGCTCTCGGAACAATGCTGACAAAACATGTTTTGGTAACAGTGTCATTTCCAGTTTTAAACAGCTGAAAAACACATTCTGCTCGTAAATTGAATACACGGGCAAAATGACATCTCCCTGGGATGGTTTTGCATACCAGACAACTGAATTTTCAAATGTTCAGATATCATGATTATGTCTGTGAACAACAACATCAAAAGTGATAGGCTAATGGGTGCATTAAAAAATTAACTATTGTAGAAAGGGTTAAAGTTCATATCTAGAAGTCTTCCACTTAAA
The DNA here is from genome assembly GCA_036326025.1 of Chrosomus eos. Classification (NCBI taxonomy): domain Eukaryota; kingdom Metazoa; phylum Chordata; class Actinopteri; order Cypriniformes; family Leuciscidae; genus Chrosomus; species Chrosomus eos. Next base: position 24,306,004 of record CM070823.1, on the reverse strand, counting down.
AAGCACAATATAATTTGAGTTATAATGGATGACAGCTCATTGCAGTTATTGAAATGCCATCAATTTGCCAAAAACATTATCTTGACATTTAAGACGTTTCAAAAGCAGATAAACAGTTTATAAAAAAAGAAGTAAAAATAATTGATTTTGGATTACATTTTTTTTATCTGTTACAGTAATTTCTATTATCACTGTAAAGCTGCTTTGAAACAATACTGTTAAAAGCACTTAATAAATGAAGGTGACTTGACTTGGAATAGTTCATGTAGCCTATAAATTGGTTCGTTTGTTAGTTTATTACCTAACAGACCACTTAGGGTGTTAAAAGATCTGTAGGCTACATTCAGTTTATCTTGATAACTAGTTTCAAAATGTTAGAAAAAAGACTGCAGTTCAGCACTAAACAAAAAGACAAAACCCAACAACCAATAACTACAAAATGATTTGTAGAAAACATCTCAAAACAAGCATTAACCACGAGAACAGAACTTGATACTATACTTCCCATTAAACTTTATAGTACGCCTCAATATCCAGGAATGCTGTGGTGGTGTAATGGTGGAGGGCGGCAGTGGACTAACTAAAATACTGTGTATTAGCTGTATTTAAATCTGTTATATGTTTTGTCTTCATCCCATTTTGCAGTCTAAAGTTAGTTAGGCAGCTTACCGAGTTAGGTTAAGACACAGCCAGTGGTTTGGTTTCAATTCCAATCCATCAAAACTGCTTGTTTTCCAACAGGCAACGCCGCAGTGCATAACTGCAGTCTGGAGACAATACTATTACTGCACGGGAGAAAATACATGCTCTAAACTCCTGTCATGTGTGTTTTTCATGCCCCGTTCCCCGTTTTCCCGTGTCATGAGCTTTTCTGCGGAGGGAGAAGCTCGTCCCAAAGGAAGAAAATAAGTAGTTTGAAAGTGCGTGAGAGAGCTGCGCTAAGGGCGCACACTATGTTTGTGATGCATAAAAGTCGCCATGCACTCTTTACATCATTCAAGATTCTTTACATCATTATTGCACAAGATAACAAACTTTTCCTACCTGCATGGGATCGGCGGCCATCTTGGTTGTGAACTCTTTTGAATCAAACTCTGGGGAAGGGGAGGTGAGTCACTCCCAAAAAACAAGGCTGTTATGTTTCCGTCTCAAGCGAAAAGCTCTTTATGTTTTCCCGTACGATCATGGCCGGGAGACGGAGGGGGTCCCATGATTGAGCTGAGGGTTTGTTGTAAATGTAGGGGTTTAAACCCAGAGCTCAGGGCGGAGATCCGCGCATTTGGGGTGAACGTTGAGCTCTGCTGAGCTGCTAATATCGGAACAAGGGGAGGCGGGTGGCCCAACCAAGTGCAAGTTTCTGTTCCCGCACCCAGTTCAGCCACTGTAGTCCACCCTCGATCATGTGATCAATAACAGCTTCATAAACACAGAGGCTTCAACGCAACACAGTGTGGTTCTACAGGGAGCAGCAATACTAATTATATTTCTATAGAACTGTATTCAGAAATAACACTTATTTGGTCGAGTTTACTTATTTCGTGGGAGCAGCACAACAAACCAAGCTAGGGCTTATTTTATTGGAGATGAAGCCATTTATTATACACGGACTTTTTGTGTAGAAGTAACAAAAATTAGTTCTATCAATATCGTTGACTGGTATTCTATCGCAGTAACACATTATTATTTTGAAACACAACTCATTATGTTTTAAATTATTTAATATAGTAAATGATTCTACTTGTATCAGTGATTCTCGACTTGGGGACCAGGGTCCACTAGGGGGCCCCCCATCACAGGATGACTTTAAATAATTAAATATTAAATTTTTAATATTAAAATAAATTAAAATGCAAAAAAAAATTTTTTAATTAAAATCATATTTCAACGTTTTTCACCCTCAATAATGATTGTTATTATTCAAGAACGTACAGTTCTTGAGACTTCTGGAATTATGTATGTTGGGTGGGGGTGTCATCAAATATGTGTTAGACTTAGATTTGACTCCTTCAAATATTTATTTGATATAACAATATTCATTCTATTGTGATTTGTTTTCTGTAGTAGCGACACAAATCTTTTTTTGGGGATTTATTCTATAGGATTAGTAATACTTATTGCATAGAACCTTATTCGTAGCACAACTGTCATTCTATTGTGATTCTATAAGGCAGGGCCACATTCTTTTATTAGGAATTATTCTTTAGGGACCGTGCAACTAATTCCTTTATGATTTATTTTTTTAGGTGCATGAACAACATTCTGTATTATTATTTTATTATTTGACAGGTAAATTAATGAACATATATTCATATTTACTATATGCAGGAGCATCAACTTGTATTTATAATGATTCAATTTTACAGTAGCATCGAGTAGCATCCAATGTATTTTAGTTTATTGGCAGAACATATAAACATATAAAAATCATTTAAAGGACAAATCCTTACTATAGAATAATGAATCAATAATACCCATCAGAAATATGGACTGATAGTCAGACTAGAGAAGTACATCAATCTTACTTCTTGGCTGCATGAGTCACAAAAAAATATCCATATTACAATAATTACAGATAAGGACATGATGAAATGGTCCTAAACGTATGACACATCAAGCCTTTAATAATTTATGGTGTTTTATGTATTTTGTTGTAAACATTAATAAAAATGTTCTCACAGAGTATTTGTTTTTGAATGCATAATTTAATGGATTACTCCTGCACATAGCTATCATGTTAATGGATTTACAGGCATTTCTAAAGTTACAGAATGTCACTTCGGCCAACAGAGGGTGGTGTTCTCCATGAATTCAGTCAATTATGTTTATGTAGAAACCATTTAAAATTAATCATAGTAACTTAAAACACCGCTCATATCACTGAATAGATCCTTAATGGAGTATAATGTTTTTAATTATTCTGAACAAAGCAAATATTACTTCACAACACACTTTAAAGATTGGTACTTTATAGCAAGCTTAAAATTAATTTAAAAAACAAACAATCAACCCATTATGCTTTCCAAGAGATCATCTGGAGTGCTGTTTTAAAGGATACAGAGAACATGAGCTCTCTGGATGCTGATTTATGGACAGGTTAATTGCAGTGATACTGTGTAATTGCAGACCAGGAAGAATATCCGTAAAAGATAAACGTCACTCACACACACCAGTGGAGGATGGTGTGTTTTCACTGGCTGAAAGTGAAGAACACATGACTATTTCAAAACTAACAAACACCAAAACTAAATTGCAGGTCCACAACATATAAGAAAGGTCATTCTGTGCAAAACCAATTCATAATTGATTATGATACGCAAGGATGCTCACTGATATTGCTTTATAGCTCCAATGGCTAACCTCATTTAAACTGCCAGATATTACCATATATGTTGAATTTCCACAATATTAGACCTTCACAAAATAGACTGTAGCTGACAAAGCAACTACTGGGTTATATGAGGTCTTGAATATGAAACTAGGAGCTCCATTAGTGTCTCTAAAAAGATGAGCTCAGGACTTCTGTTCAGATATGTCGTGCTCCCTGAGTGAATCCAAGTGGTCGTTTCTGTGCACACAAGCTGTTGGCCTGTCCTGTTCACAGTACAGTTTTCCATTCGCATAGTGAAAGCGGTCACCAGGTAGTAGCTGGTTATGGCAGATGGAGCATACAAAACACTAGAGCAAAGAAAGAAGTTCAATGAAGAAAACATATTACAAGACACCCCGCACCCCCAAAACACACTTCAGCATATAAACTAGGAGTAAAAATGTAGATCATTTATGAATTAACTATTTAAATAGGTCAGTTTAATTACCTTGACATGGAAAACATTGCCCTGTGCTCGCATAACCATTTCATTTGCTGGGATAGACTTGCTGCAAGCCCTGCAGGCTCCGCTGTTACCAAATAATCTGTAGTGAATATCATCACAGATGTCTTTTAATAAGCAAGTCATTAGTATTTTTTCCTCTCTCACAACCACAGAAATACTTATTACATTGCTGTTTGAACTTTTGCCCACTTTGTTTCCCAATTTAAAGGGATAGTTCACCCAAAAATGAAATTCTGTTATCATTTACTCACTTTAAGGAAAGTCAAAGGGGGCCAGTGTTGTTTTGGATCCCCATTTACTTTAATCGTATGGACAAAAATTATAAATACTAAAGTATTTTCAAATTATGTGTTCCCCTTAAAGGAATAGTCCACACAAGAGTGAAAATTCATAATTTACTCACTATCATGTCAATCCGCACCTGTATGAATTTCATTCTTCTGTGAAACACAAAAGACGATATTTTGAAGAATGATGATAACCAAACGGTTCCCATTGCATTTTTTGCCCATACAATGAAAATCAAAGGTAACCGAAGCTGTTTGGTTATCAACATTCTTCAAAATACTGTATTTTGTGTTCCACAGAAGAATGAAGCTGATACAGGTTTAGAACGACATCAGGGTGAGTAAATGACAGAATTGTAATTTTTGGGTGAACTAACCCTTTAAGTCTATCATATTTTATTTATTACAGTGACAGAATACTATATTAGACATACAAAATAACTGCTTTCGTTTAATCTAGTACATTTGTTTGCTCAAGATGTGAATTATGGTAGATTATTAAGGATGAAGATAAAGTGTTGTTCGTGTAGTCTGACCTTATATAGTCACTTTTGCAGAGGATCAAGCCACACTTTGTGAAACACGATGAGCCAAGTTCTGCCAGCTGGGTTTGGCAGCAGGAGCACTTGAGACAGTGGCAGTGCCAGTATCCTTCCAAAGCAAACAGGAGGAAGCGGTCCAAAATCTTGCATCCACATCCAACACACCTCTTCCATGCCAGGGCCCCCATTCTGACATGAGGCGGTTGTGTATTACAAGCAGTGTTTACCATAATAAATGGGTAATTACCTAGAACAGAATGAATGTAAACTGAACAGATGTTTCAATGATAAAACTGCACACGAAACACAGACTGTATTCAGCAGATGAGTAGGGAATACATTTATTTAACTAATGGGCCTCTATCTGTATGACACAGACAGATAAACAATCTTCCTAAAGTAAACAAGTTCACACACTTATACTAGTTTGGCACAAGCATTCGCACTTACCTGCTTTACAACTTCCAGATCATTTCACAAGCTCATAACGTTACAGAACAGAGGATCGCGTTCAGTCTGTCAGCTGAGCTCGCATAGACGCAGATTTTGTGAAGAAAAAAAAAAAGAAATGTCACGAATATTTACCAACATTTAAACTAACTCTCGTTGGCATATCAGCATGAGGTCCGAGCATTGTAAGTTAGCGGTGCTGTTTACACTGCCCGGTTAACGTTACCAGACTTCAATCCCCTTTAAACATTCGTCAGCTGACGTCAGGCGCGCTTCAGCCAATCAGCAGTCACTTAAATTTTGGTCTCGCGCTGATGCAGATGCAATATTTAAATGCTGCATTATCTATCTGAATTGGGTCGATCGTCATTTGACTATATGTAATGTACTGTTTCAATTTTAATAGTAAATTACAGAATTATCTCGCAGAAATTGAATTGTCAAAGTGACTAAGTTTAGAAGTGCCTCACATTTCTTATTCGGAGTCATTTAACTCACAATGGAGCCTTAATCACCCAACACCGGCACACACACAGCGTCATGGCCAAATCACCATGAAAAGAAACCTTGACAGCAGTCTGATTGGGAGATAATGGAAAATCATCCGTGAGAAAAGGATCCTGCCTTTCTTATCATCTGTCTGTCATTTAGCCACGATTACCATCAGATTAAATACAATCAAAGCAGTTTGGTTGAAAGTGGTAGTCATGGGAACCAAGGAAAACTGTTTTATCTTAATTCCAACATGCGCATCTAGATTATAGAGATGTAGGAGCTGAGAGGAGGAAAGAGGGTTGTGTTTGTTGACTTCTGTCACTCATTATGGTGTATTATGTCACTATTCAATGCAGAAAATTAGTCTCTGGTGACATGACAAAGCCGTAAGAGTAGCTTAGTGTTGATGTGCTGTTTGCTTTGAGGAATTAAAACCTTCTAACTTCAGGTTTGCTGCTAATATCTGAAAACTGCAATCTGTTGTATTAGAAAAGTGCATACTACCATTAAAAAACTGTTTAATTCACATTCTAAAAAAGAAATTACGGGATTGCATATTGGTGCCTTTATATTGTACAATTTTAACCATAGGCCTACATGTTATTGAGATATAAAGTTAATATAATCTTGATCTGCTTTACCTTAACATGTTAAAAACAGGTGGCACAATAGAAATCCACATGAATTCAAATTCATCGTAGTTGCCTGTCCAAGAAACATGGTCAATACTCTAGAGTCTAGACGGTCATATACACACAGCGACAACACACCATCAGGGCAACACACATGACACTATAATGAAATAAACAATAACTGAAAATGTAACACAAAAAAAACACAACTTATTTACAATACTGATATCAAAAATAGGAAGAGCAAAAATGATATACAATATAGGCTAATCATACACTGTAAAAAAAAGTCGCTGCCTTAAATTTTTAAGTTCAATCAACTTGGATGTTTAAGTCATTTCAACTTAAATTACATTAAACATTTTTATTTTAGAAAATAGAGTTTAAAGCAATGTAAAAAAAATGTCATAACTTATTGATCATATAATTTATTTTCCTTTTACTGTTTTTCACTGTAAATTAGTAATTCATAGTTTTTAGTATTATTTTATAGTAAAATTACATATCAAGTGCATGTTAAAACTATTCACTTAAGGTCACTTACAATTAATCAATTAACCTTCTTTTTTTTTTAAAAAAATTACAAACATTTTTTTAACAGTGTACAGTAAAAAAGAGACATGGACACATGAACCTGAATTTGCATGAAGCCAGACTAACCTCAGCACAATTGTAATTATCAATGTTCTGAATGAGCTATTACTTTTTTCAGCCCTTACGTTGGTTTTGCCTGTCTAGATTTCCTGTAAACAAGACCCCCCCCCCCCCCCCCCCCCCCTGATCATTATGTTTATGTAATGAGGTCACAGTCGTTGATCTAATGGCAGAGTTTGAAAAGTGTGTGGGAGGGGGGTGTAATGGAAAAATAAGTCATTTTCTCCACATCTCCATTACTTTAATTGTGTACTGAGCAGAGGCATGTTGTGATGTTCCAGGTAAAGCACAGGAGTCACATTAACAAAGAGTGTGAGCTGTCTGAACACATACAGTTAGATAAACATCAGATGGAAACCGTGAGACAGAGGCCTCATTATTCAGAGCTGGAGCCAACCGATGTCTTTATAGCACAAGATTTTCATTACTCAATAATTAAATCTGCGAAACATTTGACAATGATGTGCTTTCTGTACTGGTGATTAGAAGAACATTTCCAAACAAATCGACCAAATTACTTTAGCTGGTTATTTTAACGAAACAATTTCCTCTAATTAATGTATCCTTTCCCCACTGACTATAGCCAACAATTATGACGTTCATTAAAAATGAAGGGAAGCTGGACTGTCGATCAAACACAGAAAGGGATTGTTTGAAAGGCCCTTTATTTGTTGCTGTGACAGCTCAATCACCCATCATGATCTAACCGGGGGGAGGTAAAAACCGTCAACAATGACCATCAGAGGCTTCAGACAGCCCCTCGTTTGAGTGCTAATTAGAAAAATTATATCTCTGAAAGGCAGCCTGGTATCTGTTCCCAGTGTGTTGAGAGAGACAAGGTGAAGAGACAACAACGAGTTAATAGAAAAATTAATTATTTACACTATTATCTAGGCCATGCCATTGAAAGAATGACTTAATAATGCTTTAATTGTGTTGCTGATTACATTTCCACTAAGATGGACTCAAAAGCATATCACCCCTCTGATGTTTATTAAATGTATGTGCACCAATGAGATAACAGGGATATTGCACTGGTGTACATCACTTCTTGAGCACATCTCGTGTGTTCATGTCAGCTGTGGCTTCTCTGTGGAAGAAGAGAGGTTAACGTCACACAGTTATTCTAGATCTAGTTCTCTCTTTTTTTTAAAAAAGAGTTTGAGGTCAGTAAGTTTTTTTTTTTTTGAAAGAAATTAACACTTTCATTCAGCAAGGATGCATTAAAAATATTGGCCTTTGAATCTAAAGATGATCTTGATACTGATGTCATTTGTCAGTGTGAACATGAATATGATTGTCTTAGTCTGTTTTCAAATGTGTTAAATATAGTCATTCATACGCCTTGAGCAGAATGATGGTTACGCTACCATTCAAAAGTTTGGGGTTAGTAAGATTTGATTTTTTTTTTTTAAAGAAATATATTCAAGAGCGATGCATTGAATTGCATCAATAGTGACAGAAATTACATTTATAACTTCTATTTCAAATAAATAATGTTCTTTTGAACATTCTATTCATCAAATTATTCTGTAAAAAATGTCAGACGGTTTCCACAGAAATATTAAAGTAACACTATGTAGTTTTTCAACCTTCATAATATATTTCCAAGACCCTTGTGATGGTTCATCGACTTAAAGTAAGTTAAATGACTCGTCTGCCATAGCCTGACGGGGTCTGTATCGCTTTTACTGGCACTATGTAACTTCGGGTTTCGGGTAGGAACCCGACCACTAAAAGAACTACAAAATTTGACTGCTTTACATCAAGCACTACAATAGTCATTATTATTTCATTTTTCTTCGTTTCTGATGTCGCAATACATCATCCTTTCATGAAATCATGTAACATACTTGACCTTGTCTGTGGACATCGTTCATTCTAAAGCCGGTGCTGGATAAACAGCGAGCGTGCGTGCGACGGTAGGCTACATTATTTACGACAGCGGCAGTGGACAATTTCGTTTCCAACCAGTAGGGCGACCAAAAAGGAAAAGCTACTTGGTGTTACTTTACAACTGTTTTTAACATTGATAGTAAGAAATGTCTCTTCAGTAGCAAATCGGCATATTCGAATGATTTCTGAAGGATGATTTGACACTGAAGACTGGAGTAATGATGCTGAAAATTCACCTTTGCCATCACAGGAATAAATACAATTTTTAAATTGTAATATTTCACAATAATACTTTCACCACAGTTTTTGATCACATAAATAAATGAGACTTCTTTAAAAAAACATTTTTAAAAAAATTGTACCGATCCCAAACTTTTGACTAGTATTTTATTTACAAAAAAGGCAAAGCATATTAAAAAATAAACAAATGAAGTCCAATATAATTCTCTCATATGAATGCATTTCCGATGGCCCTCCATATATTTTAGCTTCTCCTTTGTTTTTTTTTAGTAGAGAAACAGACATATAATGCAAAATTCTACAGAGAAGAAAAAAAATCTAAACAAATCAAGCTCTTTTTATTATAGCTGACATATCCAAAATCAATCTGTTTTCAAATCTATCAACACTGTCAGCAGAAAAGAGCAAATCTCCTGAAGTCTCATTTATTTAAAATGAAAAGAGAAAAATGAAAAAAGAATAGAGCAAATACAGGCTCACATGGTGGCACTGTGAAAGAAAGATAGTAAAACTAATAGCTATAGCTCTAGTATTTCATATACAGTACAGATTGGTTTTGATTATCTAAAAACATTCAAAAGATCCTGTAAAACCTCAAAATATATATATTTTAAGTAGCAAGTGATCATTTGTCACAAAGACCATATTGTTCTACTCATATTTTGTCTTGAAGATTTTAGAGGGAAATGTGCAATGCAACACCCATTTCATGCACAAACGTGTGGATGGTAAAGATCATGTATATAGAAAAACTGAAATTGTATAATAAACTCGGGAGACAAATTCCATTTTCAAAAAGACATCAGTACCTCTTGTAGTACTATTAACAAGGCAAGCAATTTCATATGATGGTTGCCTATTTCCACATTGATGTTGATAATGGAATCTATGCAACTGTACCAACATTTCACCTTGTAAAAACAATTCTTCACCTTTTTACACGCCGAGATGTCAAGTCATAATCACACTGGCTATAATAACAAAAAGGCACAGTATCAATGAATCAGTCCCAATCAGTTCAGTCAGATATGATATTTAAATCATAAAGCAGCAAACTAATGGTATGTTGCCATAAGAGGCTTGACAAGTCTTTGAAATAAAGTAAGTTTGAACAATACCTATAGAAAAAAACAAACAAAATGATAATTCAGTCATAAAATATGTAAAATCAAATTTAAAGACACAAAATTGCTGCTTACCAAGAACCAGTAACAGTACAATGATCCACATGCAGACCTAGTCATTTTTGCGTTTGATTTATCTTATTTTATCTTCAAATTCTTTATCCTCCCACATTTCAATTTTTGGTCCAACTGTAACTGTAATGACCAGTATTTACATACATGTTAGATAAAAATATATTTTCTGAAATTGCTGAAAAACTGCAGGGATGAACCCCAGGCAGAAGGTTCTGATTTAAAAATGGCAAACCGCAATTGTGGATACATTTTAAAACAAAATTTAATCTGCTATATTAAAGGCAAGATATATGTTAACAACGTAAAATACATACATCCACATCACATCTGTATATTTCCAATAAATTCCAAGAAAAAGTTCTAATTTTACTATACTGCAAAAAAAATACTATACTTTCTCAGCTTGATAAAGAACTTCAAGAATGTTTAGTAGTCATCGGTACTCTTTTTACAATTTAAAATAAGTTGTAAAAAGCCCCAAAACAGCATCAATCGGTCAAAAAATAAAAAACTAATCAAAACAACAACCATTCATGAATTAAATAAGGATCAAAGAAAGAAATGTGACAGGACCGTATAAACCCAAAATGGCAGAAAGGTGGTGGTTGTCTTGAATGCACATTTGAGAGATTTTAACCCTTCTTTGAAATATGTATTGGGGGATAATGCTCATGAGAGCTGTTTGGCCCCAAAACTCTTCCCTGTGGCAAATACTAGATTCAGCTGTTTGAAATGTACATATCCAGATGGAGAAGAGTCAGGCAGAATGCACATATCAATGTAATGTGTCCTCCTCCAGTGTTTCCGACCACAGCATACAGCGTTTAGGGTCTCAGGTAGTCTTTGGGTAGATTTTCTCATAGAAAAAGTTCTGTGCCAGTAGGTAAAGCTCTCCATCTTTTTCTCTCACTGCATGAGCCCGAACGTACTGGAATTGCTCTAGTGCAAACTCATAAAATTCATTCTCCATTTTCCAGATGTCTGACTGCTGCAGTCTGGCTATAGACTCTTTAGTGGGTGGCTTCTTCTCACTCGTTTTCCTTAGGTGCGATTTCTTCCCTTTAAAAATGGAAAAAATAAAAGTTGATCATTTTAGTTTTAATGTTAGTTTTTAATATTCACTTAAGAACTTACATCGCATCATACCTGTCCGGAAGAGCTCCGTGGCCCCCTTAAAAAAGCGAGGAAGTGCCGCCTCCAACATCATAACAAAGTCTTCCAACTCCTCTGTCACCCCAACTAGCATATATTCATTCACCAGGTTGTATTTGGCTTGCTCCAAAGCCCATTTGCTGCCAATGTTCCTGTAAAAAATATAATTAAGAAGATGTAACAAGAGTCCTAAAAGTGATATACCCGAAATACGCATAAAGACACTGAACGGCCTACCAGCACTCAGAGTAATGACCACAGAAGAAGGGAATCTGAAGCCACAGTTTCTCTGGAGCACAGTCTGATCCTCCAGCAGCAACACACTCATCAAACGTCTGAAACACATGCAGATCGTACAGTTAACTTTCTGGGTTCAATATTTGATATGAGACCAAAAGTTAAGCTCAATTGACAGCTGTGACAAGCAGGGCGGGGCTGAGAGCGTGGGAAATGAGCGAGTGCTAACATCTGCGCTACAGATGCGCGGTTGGCGGTTACAGCCGCGGATAAACCGCGGATCGGGCGGTTGACGTGCCGAAAAAAAATATTTTAATTAAATGCGGGCGGGTGGGGAGCGGTTGAACCAATCAAATAAAAAATATATGTTCAAGCGTCTAACTAGACGCGTATTTGACACTCTATTCGTGTTCGGTGTGAACCATAGACTGTAAAAAAAGAGGTGTGATATAGAGTCACTGTCCATTTGCGAAGTGCTGAAATACAAATGAAAACTATTTTGTAAATTAATTCAGTTTTACCATGATTAAATCAGCTTTGCAACTTTGCATTTGCACTCGTGACAGGCTAAATAACGTCACTATAGCAGCTTGTAATTTATTGTAAAAAAATCCCCATGTTTTCGGTGTTGATGTTGTGGTGACGCGTTACGGGTGGAGCGCTGCCAAAAAAGCACCTAAAAGTTGTCACAAAGAACCGGTAAGTAATGATTATGAATATGTCGAATAGGCCTATAGCAAGGAGACTATTTAATTGTTTATAAACGTGTTTTCTGTGTCATTGTCGCCTGCAAAGATGAAGTTGACGATGCTTATCGTGACATTCACAGTGAAAAAAAAAGAGGTGTGATATAAACCAGAGAGAAATGCACATTTCATACGGATTACATAAACAGAGAGCAGTCTGTTTTCTTTCGTTTTGAAATGTTCTTTTTAGAAGTAGACATTTTAGATATAGTTCTCGGTCTGTGAGGCAAGTAGGCTGAGTTTTGAGACGCGCTCCAGTTCACGCGCCGGCGGTTTTGTGATTAGCCTATAGGCTATCTGCTAGGCTATATTTACTTATTATTTATTAAATCCAGGCAATTGGTCGATGAAACATTGTTTAAAATTAAGATACAATTAAAACAAAACGAAATTCACTTTAAAGAAAGGCTTTGTGCTGTTTTATGTCTCTGTGAATGTTTTAAAGCAGTCTTTTAGTGCCGCTTTCAGAGCCGGATTCCCCAATTTTAAAGGATAGTTTTGTGGTGTAGTAGGTCTACGTATATTGTATAATGTTAACTTCAAATAATACTAATTTAAGGGCGAGGCTTATTCCAACGTAAAATGCTGTATACATATAGTTTTAATCAAATAAGGTTGGATGATATATGTTGAGCTGCCTGTTCATGAAGCTGAAAGTGCATGTAATAAAATAATGTACAATTGATGCAAACCAACAGGAATCCTTGCCTTTTCTGCTCTATGTTTATGTTTTATGTGGGTAGGGCCCCATATTAGTTATTAAAACGAGCCCCAGATGCTTAAGGCCGCCATGCTATCAGATAAGGTCAGGTTTGCCGAAGTGCGTTTAATTTAGGCTATTTATTTATTTTTATCCCTGCGCAGCCGATCGGAGACGGAGTTCACTGCTGATATTCTGAGAGCTTTCTAGTCTCGCGGCTGTCATCAGCAGCGCCTTGTATCGCCCAATCAGCGGATGGCGGGCGGGTGCGGTTAAGAAAATTGGTCAAAAACGTTGGTGCGGATGGATGGCGGACGGATGATGAGTTTTGTGATGCGGTTGCGGATGAAATAATAGCCCATCCGCGCATCTCTAATCTGCGCGCCACACCGCTCTCCAGTCCTACGGAGGAGCTCCAGAAGGATTAAAGGACGAGTGACGACAGTGAAGGATGAGAGAGGACCAGGCCTAGGACATTTATGTTGTTTTATCGTGTTTATATATGCGGCTGTCGCTTTACTTTCGCTTTGTTGTTTGTTTATTTTTGGGATTTAAGTTTATGTTGAACGTTCGCGGGTCCGCCTCCTTTCCTGAACTTGAACATTGCTACACCAGCAGCAAAAAAAAAAAACGAAAAAAAAAAAAAAAACAGTTGTAGTAAAAATCATGGTTACAGTAACGCACTTAACATGGTAAGTAAAAAACAGGGCCAGTGTTAAAGAAAGTTTAAAAGCAACATCTGAATATAATTTTTTGTATTAAAAAAAATATTTTATAACTTTATATTATTTTAAATGGTATTTATGAATCTCATATAATAATATATATAGATAATACTTATGTAATAAATATTAAATTATATTTTAAAATATATTTAATTAATAACATTAATATTAACTATAATATATTAATATTATTATTATTTTATCATATTCTTCTTTAACACCATAGCTTTTGTAAAAATATAATGTATAATAAACTAATTTTATAATTTAATAATATTTTAAATAAAATGTATTATTAATAATATTAATCATATCTAAATGTTAGTAATATTTAATGTATTGATAACATTATTAATATAATTATATTTATAATAATATTACTATTATTTTTTTTATTTTTTTTTACTGGCACCATAACTTGTTTTGTGAACTTAAACTTCAGTACCTTATAGTCATGAAATGACTACAAAAGAATATTTACAAATAGACAAAGCAACTTGAACTCTTGAACTCCCAGACTCACCTTTTTGTCTCCTTGCTTTCTGCGTCGTAGGCCAGGTCTGTAGTCATCACCAAAGCGCAAGAAATAGTAGTAAGACACCAGACGCTCAATGGGGTCCCGGATAACATTTATGTAAACAGGCTTTTTCTTCACTCCAAATCTGATAAAGGGATGGGAAAGGAACTGTCAAGCTCTGTATCGCATGTATCATTCCTAGTAAATACATTGTATTAGTACAGTAGGATTAACAGATGTTTTTGGCATTAAAGCATGATTAAATATTTACTTTATGCATGTAGGTGCATAGAAGTTACAGTAGGTGCATAGAAAGATACAGGGAGACCTAGAAAACAGGAATCTAGTAACAATATGATTGTTTCGTTCAAAATCAGATTTTAGAAGAATGCTGCAATTCTTTTCAGAGCCACCAGGAGTCAGCAGGATACTTTTTTTTTTTTTTACACTTCATTGATGTTGGCACAGAATGTAAAACCTGAAACCACTCTAAATAGCATTTTTCATGCAAATACAATGACCCCAACAGACTGAGGGAATTTGCACAGGGAACGGCGAGAGCACATAATACACACTTGGTGAAATCCAGGAAGGAAACATGTCCGTGGTAGAACGCAGGCTTCATCTCCTTCCATAATGTCACATTCTTTACAAACCGTACCTGAAACATTAATAAATAATGTTAAAAAACGAAATGAATGACTTAAGAACATGCTCTGAATAATTTTTTTTTTTTTTTTAAATGATAGAAATGTACCCATTTCAAGTCTCCTGATACCATAAAGGTACAATACCATAACATCTGCTGTATTGCTCTGTTTGGAGAATTTGAGTAAACATTTGGATCCTTCCAGCATTATAATCTGTTGTTTGGATGGCAGTAAGCGGGAGGCACTAACCAAATGATACAAAACTGACCTGATCCTGAAGGGACATGACAGGATTGTTTTTGGTGGTATTGATGTGCAGCACATGGTAGTGGTTCTTGTTGCACAGGTCATAGGCGATGTTGGTGAAGGAGGTACTGGCTGTTTTGGGCACTCGATTGTAGATGACCACCAAATCGTCCTCCTTTACCATGGCCTCCTTCGCCCCCTCTTGAATGTGCCGTTGCTCAATCTCTCGTACCTCATGTCTGGCAATGGCTCGTTCTGCAAAGTATGAGGAGAGATATTTAAACGAATGTGTTTAGCCTCCAAGATCAAATGATTTTTTGCATAATTCAAAAAAAAAAACCTTTCCAACAAAATACTGCAAATAAACAAGCCATATACCAGATTTATACAGGAATACTTTAAGCACTGTATGTTGAGTGAACAGAACTGCAAAGAATACTAGATTAAGAATTATATTCTAAAGGAAAATATGTATTTTATTATATTTTTGCACAATACATAATTATAAAATAATTTTATAATAATTCTACATATAATCAACTAGTAAGGGATTCACATTTGCTTTTTTTTGTGATAAAGGTAAAATAACACTTAATTTTCCAGAATAGTCTATTTATACTGTATTATTTTTATACATCTTTTTATATATTATACACAGTAACACTTAAAAATGTTAAGCAGCAACACCTGATTTCAACCTTGATAATAATAATCAGAAATGTTTCTTAAACAGTAAATCAGCATTGAATGATTTCTGATGGATCATGTGACACTGAGGACTGGGTTAATGATGCTGAAAATTCAGCTTTGCCATAAAGTACATTTCTAAATATATTCAAATAGACAACAATTATTTTAAATTGTAATAATATTTCACAATATTACGTTTTTTACTGTATTTTTGATCAAATAAATGCAGCCTTGGTGCTATTAGAGTAATGCAAAATACAGTGAATTCATGAACAAAAAACGTAGCGGTTGAAACAGAAAGGTCCTATGGCCTTGTAATCCTCGTGAGATCTTGAGATAGAACTTAGACCGTAAACACGATGCGGTGACAGAAGTGTGTGAATGTGAGCTGCTGGAGAACGGGCAGCTGCTACTGTGAGGTGATGATGTCAAGCCAACCACGGCACATTCCCGCTCAGCTCCGACTGCTCTCGAGTCTCCAACCATCACATGTGGACAACTGGTATCGCCCATGACAACAACTGTTGCTATGCCACATTATGATGTCAGACTCTCCCACGACAACAGAGAATATCTTGTCACTCATGCAAAAAAGCATTTTGTTGTTTTAAAATTGTGAGAAACAAACAAAGACTAAACCTAGAGAATAAGAAATTTGCCTCTGACCTACATTTTCATTACTTGTTTTTGTGTGTGCTGAGCTGTAATGGAAAACGTTTGACTGAGGTAAAAGAGTCGTCAGGGTTCAAGCATTTATGGGTAGACGTGACTGTTTCACCATCTCATTACGGGTGCAATACCCAGCCTAATGTAATAATATAATTGCACGTTAATGAGAAAAACACCCTGAACCATTGCCTTTTTCCTACATGGACACACAACTGATGCTTTATGCTGAATGAAATCGCTCATTTAAAAACAGACAGGCGGCAAGCGGGCCCTCAGGCTGACTGTGTGTAACTGATGCTATGGATGACTGCAGATATTCACTTCTATTGGCCTTCACACAGTGCCTTCTCTAATAAGCACATCTTCACAAGTAAAATAACTTATTAAATCTTAGTTTTTTTCTTGTACCCTGAAAACATTCATTAAAATGAATTTTTTCAGTTGCTGCAGTGTTTTTCGAGCAATTCACATCTACACTTTCCCTAAGAAAAGTAATAAATATGTAACAAAAAACACACAAAAAAATCATATAATAAGCATTTAAAAAACTGGGCCAACTACACTTATTTTTTCGGTCCAGATATATTATGTTACTCAAAAACACATGAAAAAATAATGCAACTCATACATACAATGTCTTGAATACATCTCTACTAAGATGATTATCTTTTTAAATTCTAAATTATTTATATTTGATATTTTATTGGGGACATAATTATTCATATTTGTGGGGGGAAATTATTATTCCTTAAAATGTAAACTTTTGTCAAAAGCTTTAAAAAATCATATAAAAATATTACGTGTGTCAGCAACGATATTTAAAGCTTTTTTAAAATAATTGTATTATTTATTTTTTTGTCATTGACCCAATTATACATTTACAGACAATACAATCTAAAACAATTCATGATGTGAAATAACAGTGCAAAATCTGAGTGTCTTGTTCCAGTAAAGGTCAAAAATAATAAGATGAGTGAATGAAATGTAATATCTACAAGTGTCAAGCTGCTCAGGAGGGGAGGAGGATTTATGGCAGTCAGCTGCCAAACCTGACGAGTTATACTCTAACTGATGTCTTTTCAATAGGCTACTTCAAATCAGGTTACACTCTTTCCCTAGATAGAACAAAATAAATCCAGTCAGATTTGACTCTGAGAGTCTCTACAACATGGAGGTCACTGTGGGGTCATTTTTATGTTCAAAAAAATTACAGCTGAAGGCTGAGTGAGAGAAATGAAGTGCGTTCTGATTTGCATAGTATCCGTCCTAAATAGTATTCGAAAATAGAAATAGTACATACATACCAAATCATAGTATGTTGAAATGAATGTTCCAAAGATACCCAGATGGTCTACTATTTCCGAAATGCAGATCGATGCACACTCTCGGCTAATATTGCCCACAACCCATTGCGCATTGGACGAGGATTCAGCTAGAACTACAAACACGAGTAAAATGTGTTAAAAAAAAACTACAGACATGGGTATAGATAAAGGGGGTTGAACTTGAGAGTGATTAATTATCAGTATCTAACTTGACGAAAATGTATTCAATGTTGTCCACATTATATTTTATCTGCAGCAGCATTGTGAACTTTTGTAAAGATACGTTGGTTTAGCCATTAACTTTTAAATGCATCATTATATTCAAATTGCAAACACATGAGTAGAGTCTCCGCATGAAAGACTCACAGCAACGTGCTACAACATTTCTCTCCGAAACAGTAGAAAATACAATTAGATTGAATGGAGGATTTTAACTGTGACAAGATAATTGACAGGGCAGTTTACGGTGACAAGATGCACGTAACTAAGCGACAGAGCGGTCCGTTAAAGATGACGGAAGTAATATGTCCCAAAGCTTGCCTTTCTTTTGCTAACACTCAATATACTCTCCAAAATGTAATCTTTTAGGGCGTAGTATAAGTAGGTGAATTGGGATGTAGCATTGGAGTAGTGCAGTGAGCTCTCACACTTGGCTCGATTGCCTGGTCCGAAACAGTTTGATTGCTCCTCCCTCCCTTACTAGATTGAGTTCACATTATTATTCGGGTCTCAACCGTGGTACGCATGCTTCAAAGCAGCAGCTCGTAGATATATACACTAGATGACGCTTTGGGGTTCTAAGCATGCGTCAAAACCGCCGCCATCTTGGAACAGGGGTCTTGTCATATGAAGTAGCTAGGTACCGCTGCTATCTTTTCGGACTTTTGTGCTGCGTATGGATGTTCACAGAATGAAATCTCTGAAGAATGTTTTTTTTGTTTTTTTTTCTCTGGACTCAATGATAAATACATGTCTGACCATTGGAACGAACCAAAAAAACTAAAAATCGCATTCATGACAACTTATGGTGATTTTATTTCCGTTAGACCTTTTCCTACATTGACGCTGATGCATTAAAGAGGAGGGGCTCCCCTGTTCCATGATGGCGGCTCTATTGACGCATTCGTTCTAATGAAGTGCTGTAGCCAAGGCGACATCTAGTGTATATATCTATGGCAGCAGTTGTTTACCCCTGTTGCATGGTAATGACGACACAGGAGAAGGCTGCAAAATGTAGTGTTGCTCACCTCACTTTTATTTTTTGGTTTGTTTTCAAACCGTCAGCACATAAGTCCAGCAGAAATGAGATTCTTTCAGTTTGCAGTGAGTCAGTCATGCTTGTCAGAAAAGTGAAACAGTGTTTTAATCGAATCATGCGTCATCAAAAGCTGTTCACTTCCATGATTTAGTACGATTGCGTTCATATCAGCAGTGGAGCACACAGGAGTTCACATGGACCCTACCTATTTATGCAGATTCAGGGTTTATCCGGAATAGTACAGCATTCACAAACACATGCAAATGTACCGAACTCTGACGTCAATCGAACCTGTGTGCATGTTTTTTTTTACATAACCATAACGTCACTAACCTCTTACAATAACAAATGCGTAGGTTAACAATGCATAAGCGGAATTATGGAACTTGTCGTCATGCCGATATTTAATAATGTTTATGGATGAGTGAATACATTGATGTTTTTTAAGATGACTGTGGTATGAAGCAGGGCGAAAATTGGAATTTCTCTGAAATTAAAAATCTTTGAGAATTTTTTGGGATATTGTACACAACTGCAGGAAATATATCACACTGTGCAAGTGATTTTTTGATATTTTATTACAAGAATCTTACAATTGCACCTTTAAGTACAAAAGAAAACAGACATGACCTGAATACAAAGAGGCCATAAAAATCAACTAAGAAATGCAGGCAGCTGTATGCCTCTGGTATTCAGGGGGGCTTTGAAGTTTTAATAAATAGTTAGTAAAGCATTAAGTTTATAATCTGCCCCAGGTTATGTACCATCTGGTTAAACTTAGTGAGATTTGCTATCCATAAGTAAGATTCGTATAAAGTGTGAGCACATTACCACTAATTTTTCAGTTTGTTTGACCATTAGGTTGAAATTATCATCATCATACACAGTATTGATTTGTCATTCAGTTGACTCATAAAATTTATTTTTACAATTTACATCTAGAGGTATTAGAAAAATGTATGCAACAACTTGTAACCCTGAAAAAACTCAATGTCACACATATTTATGGTTTAGGAAAGATTTTTCATTTTGAAAGAAATTAATAGTTTTATTCAGGAAGGATACATTAAATTGATCAAGTGACACTAAAGACATGTATAATACAAAAAAATGTATCACGGTTGCCACAAAAATATTAAGCAGCACAACTGCTTAATTAAGCATAAAGCATTTTAACATATTCAGATAGAAAACACATTATCAGCCACATTATTACTGTTTTTACTTAATTTATCAAATACAAAGACTTGATCAGCATAAGAGACTTAATTTTAAAAAACATCTTACCAACCCTTAACTTTTGAACAGAAGTATATATGATTAGTTTACATATAATATTTATTAGTTTGATAAATAAATGAAACATTAACAAATGCATACACTTAAATTTTACATACCTTATTAATATGTATAAAGACTACAATAGGTATTTGTTTAGTTTATGTCATCCACTGGTTCTGAAACCTTTTCAATAACTAACAGTGCTTTCAAAGTCTTTAAGCTTCACAAACACATGGCTATTTTGGATCTAAAAATGTACAATAGTCAATGTGTTGGTGCCAAGCTATAACACATGGACTTATGTTCTTTCGCAGCCTCATCAGGGCTAAAAACAGTACCAATTTGAAGGTGTTTAAAGGTAATCCCAGAACTTCCATTAGCAAATGGAGACAAAGTACTATCAGGTTAGATATCAAATAACTTTTCCGATGTTGATGAACCGTGAAAGTCTATGTCAGCTGCCATCATTAGAAAAAAAACGGAAAGATAATAAATCAACATTTCAAATCGAGTGACATGAAAAATCGTCAGAAAACACCCCTGAACTTTTGAGGCACATAAAATAGTTTACACTAGATATGTACTAAAGACCTTTGTTCACAGACAAACAAGACGTGCAACAGGACAGTTTCAAAAACATCATCAATTTATGCAGTGCAAAGACTGACAGCTTTCTCCAGGTCTAACCAGATGGAAAACCTTCCTCACACCTTTCTGCTCTCTCAAATAACTATTCATAGAGCAAAAACCTGTTGGTTGATGTAACTCAGTGTGGATGGTGGGAAGCAGCTAACCTAAACAACAGCTTGCCAGTTTTTAGTGGAAAGAACGTCGCTTATTCAAACAAACAAAGCATTATAATAACTTGAGTATAGCACAGATATATCTCTGTGAAGGTGCTGTGAAATAGATATGATGCAGAAGTGATGTGTTACAGTCAAACTGGTGTAGCATTCAGAATAGCCTGTACAGGACATGAAATAGCCCATATCTGATCGCTCTATATGTGCGTTTGACATGTCTCACCAGTTAGACGTGTGGCCTGTGATTGGAATTACAGCAGCACTCAACTAAAATACAAAAGCCCCGTATTGACATGTGTACTCAACAGATTTTAAAATAACTAAACTGATGGTTTTAAGAATACCACTAAAATGGTTTTAAGAATACCAGGCTGAAGGTATTCTTAACTTCCTTAGATAATTATGTACAACATCATCAGATATTTATAAATAAATGTATTATAAAATTTTTACATTTAACATCCTGAAGATCCTTGTTCCATATTCAAGTGCTTCACCATCTCACTCAGCTCTTGTGAGGTATACAATTTAAAAATATATTCTTCTTATTAAGCACTAATGTCTATATTTTCTGTGACACACACAGCCATGCTGTGCAATCTCTGTCACACACACTACCATTCAAATTTTTTAGGTTAATAGTTTTAATGTTTTTGAAAGAAGTCTCTTATGGTCATTGCTCACCAAGGCTGCATTTCTTTAAAAAGTAATATTGTGAAATATGAATACAATTTAAAATAACAGTTTTCTATTCGAATATATTTTAAAATGTAATTTATTCCTGTGATAGCAAAGCTGAATTTTCTGCATCATTACTCCAGTCTTCAGTGTCACATGATCCTTCAGAAATCATTCTGATATGCTGATTTGCAGCTCAAGAAACATTTTTTATTATTACAAATTTTAAAAATATCTGTGCTGTACATTTTATAAATTTTTAGTAACACATTTTTGCTGTCAATTTTGGTTGAATTAATTTCTTTTTAGAAAAGTCTGGTGTGTCTGTAAATAAGACACACCAGAAAAACTAAGGGCTATTAGATTTAATATGCATTTATGGTGATTTTTTCAATACTGTACGTTCTTCTGTCTGTTATGACAAAATGGTGAAATCAGTTTGAAAGCACCATGTAATGAATTCATTGTCAATATTTATAGTGCTGTCATGTTGTTATAGCCTATCTGACAGTGTTATATCTGACCCATATTGAGTGGCGGGCAAGGGGAAAAAATACAGCAACTCTAGCAGGAAAATCCTGACAAATATGTTGAATTCAGAAAAAATTGCTTGTATTTTCATCAGTTGATTAATAGCCTGTTTTGTCCCAGTCCTTAGAATCTGTTCTGATGCAGTAGTTCGGTAGTGCAAGTCAAGAGATAGGCTACATGTTTCATACTGACGTAAGAAAATATCCATTGCACAACTAGGTGAGTCAAAACTGATATTGGATCTTGCTTGAATGAAAATGCAGCTGCTGTCTGAGACATGATGGACCATGTAGTCCAAACATACACACATTACCTCCCTCAAAACAGTACTGAGGACACAAATAACACATAAAGTTGCTTAATGATCATGTTAACAAATTGGAGCAATACGACAGACTACGCTGATTTTTAGTCAAAAAATTATTTCAAAATACTTCATGGAGAGACTCTTACCCAGCTTCCCCCGTGACTCCTCAAGCTTCTGAATTTGGTTTTCCAAAAAGATCATCGCAATGGCGAAGGCCAACAGAGCCAGGAGCTGAAACTTCGGCGGCATCTTTAACCTTAAAAGCCCCATCAAAAAATCCAGCACAGGGAGGACATACCGTGACCGACAACTTTATGACACAGTTCTATGGATGCAACGAGCAGTGCTGTTATTTTATGATCCCCATAATCAGTCCTCGAACATAAACACAGCGAACTACACTACAATGAACGCGTACTATCCCAACAAAACGATTAGGCTTATATTGTATACTTTGCTGCATGAATCAGAACAGCTCAGACTCTACCGTGCTTGAGTAGCAGCTGTAGTGTACGTTCAGTTGTTGTTAAATCCTGGGAAGTAAAGGCACGTTGTGTCAGTGCGCATGCGCAATCGCCTTGTGCGTTTGACGTCAGGCGGTCAGCTGTCGCTCTGGACAATCTCACTTCACTCTTCATTATTTGTATTATTAATTTTAATTTACATTATATATATATATATTTTATATATATATATTTCTATTTGCTGTAATGTATAACTATTCAATAAAAAATAAAAAAAAAAAAAATCTCACTTCACTCCTTTACATTCACTGTCTTTACAACACGTCATATTTACATATTATATTGGTATATTTACATGTACCTGCCCGTGTCTACATGCAGATATTTTCAATTAATTGTTTTAATATTTAGTGCATATAAATAAGCAAAAGCTCACCTATAAAATAAATCCCCACAAAGCTATCAATCGTGTTATTTCATACACTTAAGTCTTTCGTCTTGTGTGGAGAAACAAAATATGCATATAACACATCTTTCATGCCATAAAGGAATTGCAGTCAGGTTTGTCCAAACAATTTTGCAATTGTACTTTTAAAGTTCAAAATTCAAATAAAAAGAGGTTCGAATCTCCCTCTCTTCCTTAATTACGGCAACACGTATTATTATGAATAATAAACGGATATTCTTTGGTTATGCTAATACTTTTATTTAGCTGTCGGTGTAGCGGGTGTGTCTGACGCACTTCCTGTTCCTGCTGAACCCAGCGAGAGGAAGAGAAACACTCATGGCGGGGGAAGTGTACCTGCTTTGGTTACTGCCGTTATTACAAACGGTAGGTTAATGACACACATCTGTATACTTTAATCTTTGAAAGTAGATATTCAACAGTGACAAGGAATCCACGTGTCTTTGTAAAATCTGGGCTACTAGTACTTACGTTAAGTCGATGGTTAGCCGGCTCGCTAATGTTAGCTAATGACGTGGCCCAACTGGCTGATTAACTTATGTAAATAATGTAAGGGAAATCTTCACAATATCGCAGATATTTCTACCCGTGACATTGACTAAGCACCTACCGCAAACATTGAGGACGTTTTTTTTGCATAATCTGTAATGATTCGATTTTAAAGCTAACTTGCCTGCAAAAGTAACAGTACATTGCATACGAAAATTAACGAGTAACGTTACATTGCATACAGTAGCATCGTTACTTAGCTTTAAAAAATAAAATTACAGTAATGTAAAATATGTATTCCTTTATGTTTAGCAGCTACACAATTCTTCCCTCTCTTGGGGATTTCCCGAGATCAGCTGGACAACTAGGAAGTTAGTTCTCCACAGATCTGTCCTGTCTGGAGAAAATGCCTTACGTGCCTTAATGCTTAAATGCCTTAATGCTTGTTGATTATGTTAAGAAAGGACCATATTATGGGGTATACAAATTTAAATTCAATCCCATTCCAGTTCCAAACTATCCTTAAGCCTTTGCAATTCAAATAAAAAATAATTTAAAACCTTTATTGGTTGTGCTTTTTCTTTAATATAAACATAACAAAGAAATACTTATTTATTGTTCATTACTAGGAAGCAAGTTCACCAAATGTAGAGGCGAGATGTCACTCACCAACTATAAACGGTACACTCTTGTTATCATAGCTGTAGCCAAAGGTTGCAAATTCATGCACCTGTCCTTTACCCTCCATTTACCTTTTTCTTTGACATTGCATCTGACGGTCATTAAAATCAAAGTGAACAGCTGAGAATTTCCAACAGGTTTAAGATGTTGACATAAAGGTCAACTGCTGTTAGTGCTTAGAGAATTACGTCTACTGCTTGTTTTCAGTGTAAAGTGTCTAAATTGTGGTGTCATTCCTCTCGCTCAGCTGTCGTCTTATGGAGCGGAGCTGTCATCCGAGGCGTGCAGGGAGTTGGGCTTCTCCAGCAATCTCCTGTGTAGCTCCTGTGACCTCCTGGGTCAGTTCAGCCTGAACCAGTTAGACCTTCCATGCAGCCAGTGCTGCCAAGAGGAGGCTCAGCTGGAGTCTAGGAAGGTGAGTTCTGCTTCTGTGCCATCAGGTCATTTCCAGCAGTGAACACAAAGTGCTGCTGGAGCTTTAAAGCAACACTATGTAACATTTTTTACTATAAATTAATGTTTCCAAAATCTTATCAGTGGTTCATCAACAGGGTTTCCGCGGGGCATTAAAAAGCATTAGAAGTCATTAAATGGATTTTGCGAAAATTAAGGCCTTAAAAGGCATTAAAAAGCATTAAATTTGATTCTTACAGGCATTAATTTTTTTTATAGTTTTGAAGAAAATTTTATATAAATGTATTTGAATATAGCCTTCATAATTAATAATTTGTATATGCTGTCGCAAAATATGTACGTTCGTGTGATAAATACGCGGAACCAGTTTGGTTCTGGCCGGAGCAAAAGTGCCGTGATGCGGAGGTGACGCGGGTCTGTTGTACAGCGGTGGACGGGTCTGAACCTTGTAAATAGTAGGCTACATTGTGTTTAATTTGTCGTTTAATGAGATCTAATATATGTTGCTAGTAGCGAGAATAGACCCGACTGTTACAACGCATGCACTTAAATGGTCCAGTACTTTTGCCAAGCATGTCAGAAGTTTTGGGTTCTAATCCGCAGTAAGAAGTATATATTTTCCCCCTCATCAAAACCGATTGTTTATTAGTGGTTGTATATCAAGCACTGACATGTTTACAGGGCTCGACATTAAGGCTTGTCCGCTTGTCCGGGACAAGTGGATTTTTTGTAGGACAAGTAGAACAGAAAATTAGTTGTCCGACCGGACAAGTTAAATTTCTAACAAAAAAATAAAATGCCATGTTACTTCACATTATGTGCCACTCGTTACGTCTATTTTACAGATTTAATTTTACCAATTTGAAACGAACACATTTTTCGCGCTGCATGCATGTGAATGTCCTGAATGTGACTCACAGAAAGACGTGCGCCAGTATAATGTGCATGCACAGACCGCGCGCCAGAATACAGTTCTCTTTCGCGCTTGAACGAACATCAACAACATTATGCCAAAATGTCATTTGTCGATTATCTTCGTAACATAAGAGCAGTCTTATGATGGCCATAAAGAGTTGTGACTCGTGAGAGAATGAGGCGCGTGTGCGTCTCTGTCGTCCACAGCGGCTGCTCTTAAAGGGCCAGCTACCAATAAAGTGTTCTGTCAGTAAAGTTAATCAAAGAACAAAGGGAACAGAGAAAATTACTCACTGCTCTTGACTAAAGAACTTGTGTAGCTTTAATAAGGAGTAGTCTATGTATAATTTATCATTTATGCAGTGCAGACTGTTTGATAACTTTATTCAATTTCTGTATATGTCCTACCTGTTAGACAGTTAATATTTACCCAGACATCAATGGCTTATTGATCATTATAGGTGTTATCAATCATTTAGTTGTTATTGCTAATTTCAGAATTATCACTAATCTGTGTGTGCATTTGGTTTAGAACCAAACAAGTTGACTCATGAAACCATTTGTTTATTATATCGCAATCGCAAATCACAACCGCAATATTGACCTCAATAATCGCAAAATGACATTTTCCCCAAATCGTGCAGCCCTAGATAAAATTATAAATCTTTACCCGGACAAGTGAAACATAAATGTACTTGTCCCACCCGCAAATTACACCTATGTTTTCCAGAAAAAAAGGGAATATATATATATATATATATATATATATATACATATATATATACATATATATATATATATATATATATATATATATATATATATATATGTGGTTAGTCATGTGTCGTATATGGCATTAAAACATTTTAAAATGGCATTAAAAAGGCATTAAAAAGGCATTAAATTTCATTTGAAGATACCTGTAGAAACCCTGATCAAGTCGTAACAGGGTGAAAGTCACTTCTGCCATAGCCTGACGGGGTCTGTATCGCTTTTACTGGCACTATGTAACTTCGGGGTTCGGGTAGTAACCCGACCACAAAAAGAGCTACAAAATTCGACTGCTTCACGTCAAGCGCTACAATAGTCATTATTTCGTTTTTCTTAATTTCATGAAAGGATGATGTATTGCGATATCTGAAACGATGTAACATACTCTACCTTGTTTGTGGACATCGTTCATTCTAAAGCCGGTGCTGGATAAACAGCGAGCGTGCGTGCGACGGTAGGCTAAATTATTTACGACAGCGGTAATGGACCATTTCGTTTCCAACCAGTAGGGCGACCGAAGAGGAAAAGTTCCATAGTGTTGCTTTAATGAAGCTTTCCTGCTTTTGTACCCCCTTCAAACAATGAAAAATGGGTGAAACTTTTTGTCACAGCACAAACGTTTAGATGCAACAAGCTAAAGGCCACAGTTTGCTCTCATATCACTTGACTTTAAGTCATTATATATTTACCCATATTAATGTGCATTTGTCATTGATTTTTTTTTTTTTTTTTTTTTACAGCTCTACCCAGGAGCCATCCTTGAGGTCTGTGGATGAAAATTGGGGAGGTTCCCTCAAGTCCAAGGTAAATTGAGGATTTGGACTCAAATATGAGTAACTGCTACTTCAAACTTAATGTTTCTTGTTGATGATTGTTTAAAAATGGCTCAGCAATATAGAAAAAAGTTTTTTTTGGTAGCAGCTGTTACAACAGTTCAGCTGTTGTGTAGCACATATTTGCAGAGTGTTTGCTTTTGCACACTTACAAAACAGTAATTTTTGTGACCATATTTCCCTTCAGCATTTGTCAGGAGTGACAAGCCAAAGATGTTCAGGGGTCTTCAAATCAAGGTAATTATGTTTTGTAAAATATTTTAGTTATTAAACATGGCCATTATATATAAATTGCTGTTCAAAAAGTTTGGGGTCAGTAAGTTTAATGAAAGAAGTAAATGATTCCCCCCCCCCCCCCTCTTTTAAAAATAGATTTTTAAAAGAAAATCTATTTTAATTAAAGGCTGTACTTTTTGGACTATTCATCAAAGAATCCTGAAAAAAATGTGTTATGGTTTCTGCAAAAAATATTAAGTAGCACAACTGTTTTCAACATTGATGATCAATGTTTCTTGAGCAGCAAATCGGCATATTAGAACCATTTCTGCTGAAAATTCAGCTTTGCATCACAGGAATAAGCCTAAATTACATTTTAACTCTTTCCCCGCCATTGATGGACATTTTCGTCATTTGGGAGAAAGGGCAGTGTTATATGGCACTATGACACATCTTCTGAAAGAGTACTGAATCTCCCGATCAAAACAAGTGTGAAGAAGCAGCAGAAAAAGCAACATGAATCAACATTAAACAGCATCATTTAATCAATTCTGCCTAATGTTACTGAATGAAATGTTGAACCAGGATGAGGTATAGGACTGTGAAAGCTTAGGGGTGTTGAATGACTCGATCTACTCCATCTATATTTTGATCACCGGTCTGAATCCGATCCGGATGTCGTCAAATGATTGATTTTCTCAGCTTTTTGCTCAATGTTGCTTTTTTCTAATGAAACTTACCCACATTCAAGTGTTGACCAAAAAAGAATGCACCAAGCTAGAATAAAACAGTTTTTTTTTTTTTTAAGTAGAGGTTGGTTGGTTCTTTCTTTTGATACATTGCATTTCAGATTTTCATAAAACAAAATATTGGGCCATGATATTTTTGTGAAAATGGTCCAAAAAAAAAAAGGCGGTGGTTGGCAACTTAAAAAACCTGCTGGCGGAGAAAGAGTTAATTTTTAAAAAAAAAAAGAATTAGTAATTTTAATATGTAATATTTAACAATATTACTGTTTACTGATTTTTTTTAACAACTAAATGGAGCCTTTGTGAACATGAGACTTTTTTCAGAAACATTAAAAAAATCTTACAGGCCCTAAACATTTGAACAGTTGTGTGTATATTATTTGGTGCAAAAATAACAATATTTGTCAGAAAAAGAATATTAATATTATACGTGGCTTTAACACTAGTTAATTCTAGCCTTTTTTTGCATTTCTTCCAGTATGTGAGAGGTTCGGACCCTGTTCTAAAGCTGCTGGACGATAACGGGAACATTGCTGATGAGCTCAGCATCCTCAAGTGGAACACAGACAGCGTTGAAGAATTTCTTAGTGAGAAGTTAGATCGAATTTAGAGTCCACGTTTCATATTTAAAATCAGATTTTGCTCTCTTTTTAAAAAAAAAATATAACTCTCAAACTGAATCAAAGGACCACTATTCATTTTGTGCTCAATAATGGACGTTAAAAAACATACATTTTGAATTTTTTTTTGTTTTGTTTTTTAAGTAAAAGCCGTAGAGTCTGATTTGAGTTTAATTGATCAGGACATACTGTACTTATTTTGAGTTGATGTTTCTGCTACATTTTGTTTTTGAATTGGTTGATGTGCTGAGGCCTTTTATACATCTTGTGTCTGAGTGAAAAAGAAGTGAAGGGTGTTGAATGTGCTGGTTTGGTAAAGCTTGTCTGACTCCACGTAGCTCATGCTTTTGTAGATTTGCACATTAGTGAAGGCCTGACAGTAAACCAGTCCATGGAATGTGAGGCCTGAAGACCCGTGTATCTCTCTTAGCATGCTGTTATAGTGGAAATCTCCAAGATCTACCCCAGTATGAGAATATGGAATCTGTTGATTAAATGTTTCATTAGTGCACACACAAATAAACCTGTTTTTCATATTAATGTTTTTGTTTGACTTTTTACATGTCATAAGAAAATGTGTGAATGGTTTAAGTGATATTGCAGTTCATGATAAACAACTAGATTTAATACTTAAATCACTTCAAGTGTTTTCATTTCAGGGCATTTTCGGGAGGTGTTTAGGTACATCTAAGAGTTATACTGTTCACTGATAAATGCTAAAATGTTAGTTAACTAGATTTTTATTACAGTGTTAGAGTTAATTGGTATAATTCTTTGTCATCTGTGTGCCTCCAATATACAGACATTTCTAGCAGTAACATTTATCCTGTGTAATTTGTATTTTCACCACTAGATGTCAACAGACTTGTTGTATTCTCGTTGAACAAGTGTTGGAGGAGATTCCGGTTTCACAGACGAGGCTTAAACCCTTTCTTTTACGGTCTATGCTTAAACCTAGTCCCAGATTAAAACGTTTTAACTGAAAGCGACTTGTATTGACATATCTTATGTCAGTGCCTTTGCTTTGTCTCAAGATGCACACCAGTAATGATTTTTGTTTCTCTAAGGCACGTTCTTATGTATGCACTTAACCTACTTAAACGTCCTTGAACTAAGTTCAATTGTCTTGACCAGGCCAAAAAGTCTAAACTAGCATCTAATTATAATTTATTAGTAATTTTATTTCACATTCAATGTTAAAGAAATGTCAGCCTAATCTAACTGCCAACAAAGCACTAATTTAAGGACAGAAAATATTTGAACCTTTTCACAGGATGAAGTTTCTTTGTCAGTTAGAAAGACTGAAAGGCAATAAAATATACATTTTTAAAGATATAGGTCTGATTTCACAGATGGCTTAGTATAAATGTATTTGCAATTTTATAGTGTGTGTTTATAATTATGTTTAAAGTCCCATCATATACACTGCCGTTCAAAAGTTTGGGGTCGGTATACGATTTTGAAAGAAGTCTCTTATGCTCAGCAAGGCTGATTTTTTTATATATATAAAAAATTAAGTAAAAATAGTAATACTGTGAAATATTACACTTCAAATAACTGTTTTATATTTTAATATATTTTCAAAGGTAATGTATTCCTGTGATGGCAAAGCTGTATTCATCATTACTCCAGGTGCTGCTCAAGGAACATTTCATCATTATCAATGTTGAAAACTGTTGTGCTTAATATTTTTGTGAAAACTGTGATAATCTTGATAACATTGTTTTACTCTTACTTTTGATCACTTGATTTGATTTGATTTTGATGATTTCTTTCAAAAAAATTAAATCTTACTGACCCCAAACTTTCGAACAGTAGTGTACATTTCTTGTAAATAGTAAATTTGTATAGTCTGCAGATGTTTGCAAATGGACAGCTCTGAATCACTGATTAATGCCGCATGTTTGGCACATCATGCTGCTCACAGATTTACACAATGTATTTAGAGTCAATTGTTTGAATGGGTCCTAACAGTATTAGTCATCAGTTAGTCACCAGTTAACAATGAAATTACAAGCACATTTTGATAGCCTGGTCTTGGACAAATTGCTGAGCCATTCATTTCCAGACTTTGCCATGACATCTTTGTTTTTCTAAATCTGAACTTTAAAAATGACTCAACAACATCACAGTTCCCAGTGTAACAGCACACCCTTGTGGAATTTGCTGATAGCGAGTGCTTTCTGATCTACTTTTTACTTTATAAGGTTTCATCTACTTTAGTTAACAAAGACTAAGAATGAACAATACATCTACATCATTTTTAACATCATCAGTTTTAACATTCACTAATATACATTAAAATCAAACGTTGTAGGTATCCTATTTGTTAAAGCTGCAGTAGACTATTAACTTTTTGCGGAAGAACATTGTAGCTGGAGCTACTTCTCTCTGTTTATGTCTATGACGAGTCACGCAGGTACTGGGCTACTCCGCAGCAGTACGACCCGAAACAGTCTAAAATAGTCCGAATATAAACACTTATTATAGGTGGACCGTAGTGATTCAGGATAAGACAAAAACACGGTTTGGAAGATGGATTCATGATGTTCTCGCTCATTTATAATTTTTGTTCAATATGGGCAACCCCCTTTTTCCTGAGCATGTTATTGGCCAAGGCTTTCCGTCCAGGGCAAGAGCTTCTCATCTATTACAATCCTCTATAATACACAGTAGATGGCATCATAAAGCCTAAAGTGTTTTTTTTTTTCACATATGATTGCTTTTAAAATATATTATTTGGGGTTTAAACCATTTTGCCCAAATAGAAGAAAAAATATCAGGTAGATACAGTCTATACCTGATATTTTTTTTTCTTCTATTTGGGCAAAATGGTTTAACCACCTTTAACATTAGGCTAATGCACAGTGAGGACACAATGAATAACTGTATTTTTATTAACTAACATTAACAAAGATTAATAAATAATACAGTAATACTCAGTTAGTTCATGTTAAGCTAACAAATTAGACTGTATTGTAAACTTTACAATAGCCTATGGTCTAATTTGTTAGCTTTAAATATTTATCATAATTTTTTAATTAGGGGTAGGGTGTTACCGACATCTTGTAGCTACCCCTAATAAAAAAAATATGAGAAACTTTGGTGTTATTGAGTCCCACAAACAGGTAATGCACTGAACGTCATCGATGGTAGGATGTTACTAAAGTTGCTCCAAAAGCAAGCACAAAAGCAATACGCTGTCTGTCACGAATTATCAGTGTGCGTGGGAAAATTGAACTTATTTTCACTCCCCCCCTCTCAGGATGAGTAAAAACATACTAGCCCTCCCGGGGTCCAGGGGCAGTAGTTGTGGCAGATCGAGCAGCACAGGACTGCAGACTCTCCTCCTCATCTCTGATGAACTCCATATGCGCTCCGCCTGCAGTGACTGCTTCTCTTCAACATCACAGCACATTTCTTCCAGATTTCACCTCATTTTCTACTATGCCCCTATCATCCAAAATACTAACATATGCAAGCACACACACAAGATGTCGATCTATCTGTAACCATTCACAGAACGTTTTTTGGGGGTATTCCTGTATTTCAGTTTTCATAATCTATCTATAATAATTTTTTGTTCCAATCATTTTAAGGATTTTAATGGCATTTTTTTACTCCAAAAACATATTAATACATAGGGTATATTATTAGGCTACATATATATTTGGCTTTAATATTTCTATGTAATTGTTTTATAAAAGCAATAAGAGAGGTGTGCTGTATAGCCTATATTATTTCTTGTCCACTTTTTTATTATGTGGTGAGAATCATGTGCAGTCGAGATAATTCAGTCATTATAAATTTTGCGATAACATTCAGAAGCACAACTGTTTTCCACTGTGATAATAATGATGCTGAAAATTCAGCTTTTGCCATCACAGGAATAAATTACATTTTAAATAGAAAATAGATATTTTAAATTGGGATAATATTTCACAATAGGCCATTACTTTTTTTGATGAAATTAATTTAGACTTGGTGAGCATAAGAGACTCCTTTTTTGAAACATTTTACCGACCAGTTTTGAAATTGAAATACCTGGAAAATGTTTGTGCTTTATATGAACATTGAATGGAACATTCATACAAAAAAGAGCTCTTTCCACCCCCAGTCGCTCATTGCACTTTTGTCCAAAACGTGGAACACACAACAGCCAATACTCGGAGAGGGTTTCTCTCAGAGGAACATATTGTAGGATTAAGCTACACAAAAACAGCAAGTCCCTCCAACTGATATTGGCAAAATATCAACACCCCTTTGACCTCTTTGCACTGCTGTGAGCATAACCCGAAAACGACCTTTGTTCAAAACATCAAGTGGGGCTGACTATATTCACTGATTCTGATTTTTCCAGACAAAGCCTCGCCTGTCTCGACCAGTGTCCATCGAAGTGATGCAGATGCACAGGATAAAAGCTTTTTTGTACTCGGTATCGCTGAATGAGAAATTCTGACTCTCTCATCCCTCACTTTTCCTGTTTCTCTATCCATTTCATTGGACTGTTTCAGTCTCCTGACTCAGATAATGCTTCCTTCCTGCATGAAGGCTTGTCAGTGTTGTCTGATCAGTGCTGTTATGAGAAATGTGAAATGAAGCAAAGCATAAACAGTCAAAATTAGGCTTTCTGTCTCTAGAATGCTCTATAGTTCTTCCCATTCCCCGTTTATGGTTCAGTTCAGGTCTTGGTTTCCTTTCCCTCCTGATCTTGACCTCATGCACATTTATTTCTTGTTATGTCCTCAGATTCGAGGTCCTTTTTTTTCATTCCAGTTGTGGGAACTGTTCGACATTGAGTTCTAGCTGCAATCCCTTTGTGTAATGAGAGCAAGAGATTTTGTGGATGTGCCAGTGCTCAACCAGTCTTTATGGAGGGTGGTGGGAACTTGACCTACATAGTGTTTTGGATTGGTTGCAATGCTGCCTGTTGAAAAGGGATCCTGCATTT
Source organism: Chrosomus eos (assembly GCA_036326025.1). NCBI lineage: Eukaryota > Metazoa > Chordata > Actinopteri > Cypriniformes > Leuciscidae > Chrosomus > Chrosomus eos. The sequence goes on along the minus strand of CM070823.1, from coordinate 24,271,692 downwards.
GATTCAGCAAATGCTGAAGATCCACCAAGCTTTTTCTGTCAGACCTTTCAATGAATCCCAGGAATCTTTATTGATATTGATTGTTCAACACTGAGGTATAGCAAATTAATTTAAAATCATTTCATTAAAGACTGCATATAAACAATTAAGCTGTATCATATTTCATGAGGTTTGGTGGCTTTTGCAGACTAAAATGCATCATTTCACCAGTATCATGTAAAGTACTCCAGGGATGCACAGGAGCAGACTGGTGTAGAGAATCAAACCAGTCAGTCTAGCGGAAGCTCTGCGTAGCTCTGGGTCATTCTGTGGCCCAGAAGGTGGAACAGAAATGAAGCTAAGGAAAGCCCGGCTCCTTATGGATGAAAACATTGTTCTTTTCTCCAAACATGACTCAGTGAGAAACTACACTTTTCCACTTTTGTGGTTTTCCAGCGGATTTGCCACTCAGTCTGTCTTGCATGAATACATTTTCCATGGATTAAAATCACATATGACTGTTGCTGTGGTGTGCACTTCAAAGTAACTTGTCTTGTAGACAAATTGCCTGATAAATAAGGTTATATTGGAACATTATTTTTATATATTTTTGTGTGCATTAAATTGCCCTGATACCTCTGATTTTTTTGTTTTCATTTTATTATTGTAGAAATAAATATAAATTATTTTATAATTTTCTCACTCTGTGTTATGTGATATTGTTGCAATGTTAGCTATATAATATATATATATATATATAATTGAGTTCATTGTCTGGTATGGGATGTGCTTTTGCACACTGTTTGGTTTACCTTCATTTGTGGAAATCACTCTTTTGTTTTGATTAATAAAATAATTTAGATCCACTTCACCTGCCTCATCTTCTTCTTCAGCCTCAAACGTTGTAATATCTATTTAAATTTGTAATTATATATATTGCGTCATATAGGCTATTGCATCCTCATTCCATATCAGTTATTTCATGTTTATATTTGAACGTTTCTATTTTAAAACATACATTTAAAATTTCCTAACATTATTTCTGCAATTGTAATTTCCGCTCAAGTGCTTTCATGCCACATAGTGCAGCATTAAATTGTACATCCTTTTCCTGGTATATATGCCACTTCAGATGGAGTTTCATTGCCTTACAGTGTGAAGATAAACTGCAATAAACTGATACCTTGTTAGACCAAATCAGCTTAATCTTAAAAAAATCACACTGAATTTCAGGAGCTTGTCAAGCATGTGTGATTGAACTGGCGTCTGGTTCAAGAGTGGGTCATCTAGGGCTTTGCCTCATGGGACTGGAGGCTGAATGTCACTTGTAATCTGCTCTCTCAGTGTCAACACAATGTCTGGCGGCTCCTTCAGCGCAGCGTGTACTTCTCTTGGAACAACAAACCCACATACGGAGAGCATATGCTAATGCCTCACTCAGCATTTCCAATGAGCGTATTGATGATTCAAAGCCTGATAAAGAAAGAAAACATTGAGGAAAATGAAGATACATATGGCTTCATTCCATATCAGTTCTGATCTAAACTCATACAGTGGCACTTTTGAGATGAGGACAGTTTCGTTTTTTGTTTAATTAAGCATATGCATTATTTCTTAAAAATTAAAGCAAAGGAATTTTACACTTTATGATTTCAGCAATTCTTGATATAGGTCTTGAATTTAGTGATGTAAAATGATGTTGAGTCTGCCTCTGCCTGACAACAAGAATTCCAGTTTTCAGCTCAGTTTAGCTGTTGCTTGGTAACAGGAAGGTCTGTGAAGTGAAACCCCTCAGAAGCCTGCTGCGAACAGTCCCCCTTTGAGAGGGAAATATCACTAATATCTCTTAATGTCAAATGTGTTTCCTCATTTGAACATGATAAGGGAAAGATAAATGATTAGTTAAAGAGATTTGTTTAATGACAGTCATGTTACATGTATTGATGATTGAACTGAATGACGAATAACCACAATTTCAAGGACTTTATTGAGCAGTTCTTCAAATTAGCCAGTTAAAGTATGTGATTGGAACAACAGTAGCAAATGTTATATGACAAAATTAGATTCTGATACAGTTTTCTTCTTAGTGAAATAGATTTTTTTAGCCTAAGAGAAATGAGTAGATGAAAAAGATGCTCAGTCCTCTAAAGTTTCATTATTCAGACAAGTGAACAGAAATGTTGTAGTAGCCTACTTTATCTAGTCATTCCAAAATCAAGCTTTACTTGAACTTTTCATATTAAAGAGTTTATCACATCCAAACCTATAGGTGCCGTGACTCGTGCAATGTGTCTTTTAAGCTTTATGCCAGACACACATTACAGAAATGAATGTTGACTCTATATACTCTATAGGAAAAGAATAATAATAATAAAAAGTAGCATTTTACCATTTGCAATTTCATGTTGAAATTGGCAATTAAACCAGGCGTAAGTTAATTTAAAAAATAAAATTAAATAAATAAATAAAAGTAGCTATAGCCTATAGGTAACTATTGGTATAAGCATTAAAGTAACACCAAGTAGCTTTTCCTCTTCGGTCACCCTACTGGTTGGAAACGAAATTGTCCACTGCCGCTGTCGTAATAATAATTTAGCCTACCGTCGCACGCACGCTCGCTGTTTATCCAGCACCGGCTTTAGAATGAACGATGTCCACAGACAAGGTAGAGTATGTTACATGATTTCATGAAAGGATGATGTATTGCGACATCAGAAACGAAGAAAAACGAAATAATGACTATTGTTGCGCTTGACGTAAAGCAGTCGAATTTTGTAGTTCTTTTTGTGCACGGGTTCCTACCCGAAACCCGAAGTTACATAGTGCCAGTAAAAGCGATACAGACCACGTCAGGCAATGGCAGACGTGTCATTTAACTTATTTTAAAGGGATAGTTCACTTTGAAATCAATTTTTGATATGTTTTAGCTTACCTCAAGGGCATCCAAGATGTAGGTGTCTTTGTGGCCACAGTATTTTCAATTTTGATATAGGCCTATTTAGGTCAAACCGTTCTTGTCTGTCAGTCATATAATGCAGGCAATAGGGGTCCACCTTAAAAAGCATACACAGAGAAGTCCAAATTAAATATGATTTAATGACTCGTAAACGTAAGTACACATTGATGACCTAAGACACGAAACGAGTGGTTTTTGTGAGAAAACGAACAGTATTTATATAGTTTTTTACCTCTTGTAAACACAGCCATGTCCAAGTGATCTGAGAGGTCGCGAGCGCTTCCGGAAAGCACCGGAAGTGAAACCTTGCGCGTGTACATCACTCATTGTTTACACAGAACAGAGATTGTAGGTAAGACTGCTAATTAAAAGGGTACTAATTTGCGCTTATCCGGGATGTTTAAACCGTCGTAAATGAAAACAATTACAAAAAAATAAAAAAATAAAACAATTGTATGAGTGACGTACACGCGCGAGGTTTCACTTCCGGTGCTTTCCGGAAAAGAACGAAGCGGTCGCGATCTCAGATCACTTGGACCTGGCTGTGTTTACAAGAGGTAAAAACTATATAAATACTGTTTTTTTTTTCACAAAAACCACTCGTTTCGTGTCTTAGGTCATCAATGTGTACTTACGTTTACGAGTCATTAAATCATGTTTAATTTGGACTTCTCTGTGTATGCTTTTTAAGGTGAACCCCTATTGCCTGCATTATATGACTGACAGACAAGAACGGGTTGACCTAAAAATATCAAAATTGAAACTACTGCAGCCACAAAGACACCTACATCTTGGATGCCCTTGAGGTAAGCTAAAACATATAAAAAATTAATTCAAAAGTGAACTATCCCTTTAAGTCGATGTACCATCACAAGGGTTTTGGAAATATATTATGAAGGTTGAAAAACTACTTAGTGTTACTTTAAGGAGTAGCCTAGTTCCTATAGTATAGGCCTATTAAATTAATAACTCCTATGCAAGTTTTCTTTTCTTTTCTTTTTCTTAAAAATATTAAAATACAGTAGACAGAAAACGGAAACAATTATCCAAAACATTATTAGGTTTAACACGAATATTTTTAGCCAGAGGTCAAGTTCATTATTTATGCTTGACATTTCATGTAACGGACCACAAACTGCGCTCATCAGCTGAATGTGGTAAAAACGTAGCGGTCCCTTTAAGAAAATTGGACAGCAGTATTTTCAAAACAGGGGTGAACTGTTATTTTAAACCTGAAAAGTCATTGAACAAAGGGTACATTTGTTGCATATGTAATCTGTTTGTTTTTTAAATGACTTTTTTCCCTTTTACTGTAAAACTGAGTATCAGCTAATCACGTCAACGAAATACATTGTCCACCGTCCACCCCTCTTTCGCACAACGGTCTATTCTGGATCCAAGGCTCATGATGCAGTGGGATTCAATAAGCTGGTACGGTGCTGCCCAACGTAAGGTTTTCAGCTCCAGTCGACTGTGAATGAGCACGGAAATATACTGCAGCATCCTCATTCATTTTAAGTCTTCACGCGCAGATCATAAAGGTAAGTTCCTTGTAGTCAGTATCATTTTATTTCACGCTGTATTTAAGATGCGTCAGTCTCTGTTCGGACCTCATAACAGCCCATTCAATAACAGTCTAGCATCCCTCACCTATTGTTTAACTCCAGACATCCAAATTCCATGGACATGAACACTGCCAATGACATGTTGCATGTGGTTAAGTACTGTGTTGCGTTTATCTTCTGGGAATTTGATATGTAAGCAGCATATCTTCAGAACAATTTGCTCAATATTGCCAGTGTTTGCATTATAATCTTCCTCCTAACTGCATTTTGCAGTCAAGGTGGAAATCTTGCTGTTGTCATGAAACCGCATGGATTACAGAGCAGACAGACAATACGCTTGATTGACAGCAGGCTTTCTCCACCATATATTACTTATTTTTTCTCCATTGTAACTGTCTGATAATGTAGGCTATGAGTCTGGCTTCTTGTAATGTGCTGGGCGGGCTATTGATTGTCTACCAGGACTGTTACTAATGTAGTTCCACTCCAGCAGGCCAAACACAGACACGCACATAAATGCCTTCTTCTTTCATCCCCCTCCTTGTGCATCCCTTAAAATTTGTCCTGTTTAAAGATGTTGCTTGAATGTCTTGGATCATTCTAAGCTTCTAATGGAGGTTTGATGGGAATCAGATATGACAGCTTGATTAAGTCATTCCGATATCCAAGTTTTGACAGAGTGCCTGCCTGTCCTTGCAGTCTAAAATGTGGCACTGGTGGTGACCTGTTGTGTTTATAAGCACTTGTATAAAATACAGCTGCTCAAACGAGATTTAAAGGCTGTTTGACTGGAGTATGCTGTCTGTTTGGATTAGGATAGCTGCTTAAGGGGTTGGTCATAAGGTTGGCTTACACTTGCATTTCAAAATTCTTGTTTTGAGCATTAGTCATTAGCCAAAAGCTCACTATATTATGTCGTTCTTTTTGAGCAAGCACAAACTAATGCTTGTTTTGATCACAAGAAACTGCCTGCCACTTTTAAATACCATCTCTGTTGGTTCCCTCTATAAAAATAGTCAGTTTAAACTCAACTGGTGGCCGGTCACAGGTTGTGGATAGCAGGGCAACAATGCTGGCATAGTTAGGATGAAAACAAAAATGCATGAATTGGAAATTCACCCTGTCATCTGTTTTCTGAATGCATGTTATTGATCTTATATGTTTCATAGGAGAAAAAACCCTCATAATTCTTAATCAAAATGTTGATCATCTGTTGAAACGTTGATCTTCTCTCTGTTGACGTATGCTAGACTTCTCCAATAGTTTTTTGCTTAAATCCACCCCTTTCCTACAATCAATTCGAGCTCACATTCAGGTCTGCCTCCATCCAATACACAATAGAACCAAGTCCCAAACCATGTTTTTTTCTTTCGCGATAAGCCGTTTCAATCGGATGTACCTCACAATATGGAAGAAACAATCTGTCAATATTTCCATTACATTGCAACTTTAAAAGGGAAGAGAAAACGTTTTTGAACGTGTCTTATCTTAAAGAATGTGTGTCCAATCAGACTGGTATTTTGTCACAAATATGTCATATTAATATTTTTACATATTGTTGGGCTTATAAAGTTCTGGGTAATATTAATATATTACATGTTTAGTTTAAGAATAGTTTGTTATTTATACGATAAACAATTTTGAAGTGAGTTGGGTCGCCAAAAGCTAGGCTTTGAAACAAAACCACTGGTGTAAGTAATGTAGGGAGTAATTCTTGATTAACTTTATGCCGTTAATTAGGCTGTTTGCCCTTTTTGGCCTATATTTTGATTACAAGGTACATTGCGTGAAACCTACAGAATTCGGTAATAACACAACAGAAATGTAGTGCACTCTCCTTCGGCGGCGTAAAGATGGGATGTGGATTGAAAAGCTCAGAGCTGGAACAGTGTCATGGGATTGTAAAGCCATGATTATATGAGGAATGCCATGATGACTTCAGCAGAGATGCGGAAATGAACTGCGTTTAGAAGTAACAGATGAAAATGCAGTTAGAGTTTTTTTGTTAGCACTCCTCTCAGGGCTTGAGGAAATCAAGGGCTTTAGTACAGTCTCCTCTTTGGCTGAGGAATTGTCTTATAAACAGCTGAGCAGTCTATGAATAGCTGACAGATTTTGACATCATATTGGTATCTTGCATTACATTGTCGAGCCAGCTGCAATTGGATCATATTTTAAGCGGATGATCCAGTGGGTCATTCAGGGTGAGTTTTGTTGTTCACATGTGGAAAGTCTTGGGCTTTTTCAGTCTTCTCACAGTATGAACGGTGAGTCACAGGATAAATCATGAGAGTAATTAAATCCAGTAGGTAGATCAGCTTTTCAAATGCTTTTTTTCCATACAAAAGCAGTGAATTCAACCTTGTTTTCTGTAAGACTACTGCCTTCATGCAGCCCAGTTCATTTGTGTCTGTCATGCAGTCCCTTTATATATGTAGGCCTATTTGTTAATATAAAAGCTTAATAAGAGTTTACTATAAATCTATAACAATCTAAAAAAACTTTTACAGAAGGAAAACACTTTCAGCCAAAGCTGCTGAAAGTCATAGTCAGTCCCTTATAAAGAGTAAAATCATGAATGCACTGAGCCACATCCATGAAGACCCCTGTCATGATGTTGCGTTTGGTTGATCTGAAGAGCAGAAGATGGGAAGGAAGTTGACATACCCATGTGGTCATGTCTCAAATCAGAATGATGTCTCAGATTAGATTAATTTCATGTCATGAAAGAATTTAACAACACATATACGTTTTGTATATGGTAAAAACATTCAAACTTTCAGCAAGATGTTATGAATTTCATAAGTTTTGAGAAAAATCTAATAATTAGGACTGTCAAGTGGTATTTTTAATATTGTATTAATTACTTGATATGCCAAATAATTAATCAATCACAATTAATCTGTTGATTGCATACCTTTTGTATTAATATTTCCTCTAAGAAAAGTCACAAAATTAAGAAAATCCAAAGGTTACATTATTGCGGCCACAAAAGCACTGAAAACGCATTACAAAGAGCCAGTATATTGCTTTTTTAAATTGTATTTACATATCATTGAAAATAACACATCAGCAATTAAAGTCCACATTAGTCCATTTTGAAAATGAGTTTCCAATCTATCTGAGGTAGAATTTAAAATTAAGTTATTTTCAGCAAGTTTGTGTACAACTTGTCTCATATGTTTAGCCGAATGATGCTGACCCAGATTTCACAGATCTAGATTTCATAATTCTTGTTACCAATTTCAATACCTCAAAAACTAGCCTAATTAAAAAAGGGCAAATTACAAGCAATAGGACAACAAACTAGGGCTGTCACTTTTTATTCGATATTCGAATATGCATTCGAATATGACGTGAAATAACGTGACTTTTTATTTTATGTTTGCCATCTCATCCAGTACCGGCCGCTCTAAACGTATTGTAGCCCATGACCAAATCAAGCGAATACTAGCCAATATAGCCAGCTTGTTTTGAAAATAGAAGATAAAGACAAGACGAAAGAAACCGCGCTATAATTCCTGCCTATCACACACACACACACACGACCCACAGAAAAGACGCGTGTAAGTATCGAGTTCTCTTTCGGGCTTGAACAAACCATAACACACAAAATTAGTCAAAATGAATGTAAGAGCTGTCAGCCAACAACGGCTGGTTCTTAAAGTTGTCAAAGAACAAAGGTAAGAGAGTAAATTACTCACCCAGACCCGGCGCCAGGGGTATTATTATACTGGTATGAATGTGTGTATCATGAATCATGAATACTCCGCTATTTATAACACATCTCCGGCGAACGGCTTCTTCATGCAAAAGAAAAACTCTTCATGAAGCACAGTTAAATTCAGCGACCATATGTGGCGTTTCCTGATGGATCGAGGTTGTTCATTAACTTTTACATTTTACTCGTAGATATTCGAATATATTCGAATATATTGCTTGATATTCGATATCCGTTCGAATGTGATTTTTCTCAAAAGTGACAGCCCTACAACAAACTACAATAGAACAAAGCAATAGACCTAACTAAAACAGTTCAAGCACTAGAAATAAGAAATGCTAGCCTACATAAATTGTATAAAGTAATCAAATGTATTAAAAAACACTGCATATCTTCACTGTGTAAATTACATGCATTCTTATTAAAGTGAGACAAAAGTGATTCAGTCAAGAGCATTGAGAGATTTTCTCTTTTTTGTTGTTTGAATAACATGGAAGACTCAAGTGACTACAGCAGGTTTATTAGGCTGCTGTCACTTTAAGATCGAATGCACGTTTATCTCAACTGTTTATGTTCATTTAAGACATAAATGACTGTTTATGAAGATTCTTGCAAAGATGGGCATTTGTGTGCAACTGCTGAAGCCCAATTAGGCGGCAAAAAGAAGTCAGTTCAGTACTTGTGTTTCTCTATGAGCGATTATACTCTGAGGGTGCTTTCACACCTGCCTCATTTAGTTCGGTTGAATCGCATTTGAGTTCGTTTTCCCCCTTGGTGTGGTTCGTTTGGGCAGGTGTGAAAGCAGCAAACACACTCGGGTGCGCAGCAAAAGCGGACCAAACAAGCGCACGAAGTTCGTTCGAAGAGGTGGTCTCGGTACGCTTTCAAACGAACTCTGGAGCGGTTCATTTGTGGTGAGAACGTGATCCGACCTCGAACAGACCCAACTCCCAAAGAACTGCACATTTTTGGACTAAACCATCTAACGTAGTCAAACAAAACTATTATTTAGATCGTCAATAGCGCTCCCTTTAAGCCATGACTGACTTAGCACGTTCTGCACTCTCCCTAAAACTCTCATCATGAACACTGAAGTTGTCCGCACTGCACAGGGAATCTCTTATTTATATCTCGTCTAGACTTTGTTGTTTATGAGGGATTTGCGAAAGGATAAAGCTTGTGCTGATTAGGACATACATTGTGAGCAAATTCTCCGCATGTCTGCCGGATTTTCCTCCTCTTTGTTTACTTCCGGGAGTTCTGTTGGAATTTTCCCGCACGTTAATTCTGACCAATCGAAATGCAGTTGTGGAAATATGTTCAAGACACTCTGGCCAACGAGTGATGTGGATGTGGTCACGTGACTACATTTTGGTTTTTCATCAACTCGTCAACCGATTCGGACCAGAGCAATATATACAAAGATTCCAGATACAAAGTATAATTTTTCGCCTTAGTCCAGACCAAATGAACCGAACTACAGGTGTGAAAGCACCCTTAATGTGTGCGAGGTGCTCAGAAACCATCTTTTTGTCAGAGCGCGCACATATATAATAATAATAATACATTTTATTTAAGGCGCTTTCATGGCATCAAGGACACTTACAATTCATACGAATGAGTAGTCATAGCGAATGAGTTATCTTTCGCTGCTTATTGCATTGCAATTGATTTAAAAAAACTTTAAATAAGCTTTCATGACCACGCAGCACAGCAACGTCACGTGAGCGTAACCACGATCGAGCCCATAGTCCAAAATTTCTACCGGTTATTCGTGTCTACCGGTATATCGACGACCATCCTAACACTTAAATGATGTTTTGATGAGATTTAAGACAAATCAATATCTTTTTACATGGCCTGTAGCTTGACTGATTTCACAACAAAACTAACTGGTTTGGATGCCCCCTGACCGAGTAGTTATTAGTGGTGATGAAACACTTTTGTGCCCAGGTTGTGTTATTGTGGTTTCATGTTGCCTTTGTATTGTTTATTCTCCAGGGGTGGTTTAGGCCCATCTGTCTGATTCTTCACATCAATAGGAGCCGCAGATGTATAGCCTGACCCCCAGCAGGCCTTTGTAATGTGCCCAGGCGAGGCGTGTGTTTGTGTCTGTGTGCATGCAAGTGGGTACTACGGTAGGCTCCATATTCGCTGTTTTGTTCAGGACGTGCCACCAGTCTGTTTTAAAGGGTCCTCAGAGTAGGTTGCGTGTTAGTCACAACAGACAGGTGTCCTGTCAGGAGAACCACTGCTCTTTTGCCTGCATGCATTACTATCCACGCTCTGATTTTTCAGAGCTTGACTAATATATTTTTTTCTGCTGATCCAAGTAGGTCAGTAGTTAAGATTAGTACTTGACTTGATATTTTCACTAGCCTCACTGCAATAAATGATACATTTTATTTTTAGCAAACTATATTTCATGTATTGGAAATAAATTTATTTAGTTTTTTAAATTAAATATTAAGGTTTATTTATGAATTAAATAGGGGTACACCATATATTTGTACTATATTGGTTATTGGCTGATTTGTACTATTATGCTTATTTACAGGTTCATCATTTTGTTAATGGGGTCTACAAGAATATGTTTACATAAATTAATGATAAAAAACGACATAATTTATATTGTTGCAGCATCTGTTTATCCTTCTATCTTAACACTCTGTTTCGCACATATCGTAAATGTAGCGGCTCCTTAAAATACTATAAACGGCATGTATCAGGTCCGGATGCTTCCTCAGGTGCTGCAAACCGCGTCAGTTTTGCTGTATCAGTTTGAGCCCGAGCCCGATAATGACAGTTAAAAAAAACAAGTTGATCAAAATGAAAACTTTCGCAACCACGACTTTTTCAGGACGTTTCACAGTGGTAATTCTTTATTTTATACAGGGCTCCAGACTAACTTTTTTCACTAGGAGCACAGTAGCCCCCAACTGAAATTTTTAGGGGCACAAGCAGAAAATTTAGGAGCACGCACCGTAAATCAACATACATACTAACCAAATATTCACATTTCAACTAATTTCCAGTGTATTACTATTTACTAATAAATACTTTGATAATAGATGCAGAAATTACAATGCCTTTGCGCTCTGATTTAACGTTACAACCTCGTCTTCTAAAAGCAACCAGCAGTGGCGTTGCTTTTTGATTTATTAACATGTCACTGCATACTCTATGCTTGAGGCTAAGATTGTGTTTAACTAGTGTATTGTTTAAACTGTGAAGTGCCTGCACTGTTGGCAAACTTCGTGTTCCCCGCAGTTATGGGGTAGCGACTGCAACATTCGCAGTTCATGGAATTCGTCTCCTTACAGTACTAGCTCAACCAGCTGAATTCTCGCAGACAGTCTTCCCGAAAATGGTGGGTTCGGCCTTTTCGCCACACAAACTTCTCACTCTGAATCATCATCCGACTGTGACACTGTACTAGGGCTGCAACGAACAAAAATGACCCCAAAAATTAAGTTATGGTGGAAAATTCCCCAATAATGAGTTCCTGACTCATATTATATTTGCAAAGATATAGGCTAGTTAAGCACTAACCTGTCACATGAGCAAGAGTGCGGTTTAGTGTTTTCCCCAAATCCTATTGCAAATATTATATTGCATTTTAGACAGACACATATTGTCTGTTTTTTTGTGTTCCTTCAATGAAAGTATTTCCAAACAAAGCCACATCAGAACCATCTAGGAGCAACATGTTTCATTCATGAAAGAATCAACATTCAGAACAAGTTGATTTGAATGAATGATTCAATGACTCACTCTTTAAAACAGTGACTTGCTGCCACCTACTGGCAGGTTTCCTCTTATTTATTCATTTTTGTTTATTTCCTGTTGTTGTGCAGGCTCATTTATTGCCTGCAAAAAAACCTCAATAGCCCTTTTTTGAAATGGCGGATTACACATACATTCCTTGTTGCATATTAACGCAAGTATCACAATGTTCTGTCAAAAAATGAACAAAAACAATCTTCCTGTGCCCCTGCCTTCATCAAACATCATAGTTCAGAATGCAGTCGTTGTAAAAATCGTGAGACGTGTTAAAAATGTATTTTAACTACTGTAATCTCATCTGCCTTAGGAAGGCCGCAAAAAAGAGGTTTTGATCCGGGGTGGAAAAAACAGCATATCTTGGACATGGTAACAACACTACTAACGCAACTAAACCAAGCCTTACGCAAGCTTCCAAAATGTTTAATAACATGTGAAATATATGTTGAAAATAGTGTGGCTACAACCCCAATTCCATTCATCCATTACTTACTATGGTTTATTGCTTTTCAAATGTCCTGTTTTAGGCTGGTAGATTTTGCGGCCCTATTCTTACATAACTACTGCAGACATTTTACAGGGCCTGTTACTAAATATTGCTTTGATATTACAGAATGCATCAACAAATAAAATCCTTTCGCTAGCACAGCAGATCAGGCCTTTATTGAATCTCTCAGCACTTATTCCAGCTCAGGCCTTGGCGGCTTATATCATAGAGAAATGTGATTGCATCTTGTCTACAGGCTCTTGAGAAATATTTTAGCAATTAAAGTGTCCCAACGCTGGGTCAGCTGAAGGAGGATTAAGGCCACACTGCTGCGAGTGTGAATAGCTCAACAGAAGGTGTTGATGAAAGCAGCCCTATGGAGGTGCTCCACAGCAGATGGCACACACACTGGGAACTGATATTAGGTGCCAGGTCACACATTCCCGGAGAATTATTAGAAATCATTCAATATGTCTATGCCTGGGTGAATATCTTTATTTGAGTCAGAATTATATCCTGCTTTTATTGGCTAAGAGGAGATGGATATGGAGCAGGGAATTATTAGGCGCGTTTCCATTACCCTTCAAATTGTGCAAATTGAAATTGCGAATTGAAATTACGCTCAATGGAAACACGTCAATTTCGCAAAAAACACCCATTTATCGCAAAAAAGTTTTTTCGCTCGCATGAGGAGGTTTTTCAGGCAATTCGAAAAAGGAATATTTCGCAAAAGTGCAATGGAAACAGTTTTTGCGCAATTACAGTCACCTGACTTAGAAGACGCGGTGTGTTTGGGGTCCTTGGTATACGCAAATAATAATAGGCTAATAAATATCATCATTATTATAACATATTAGGCTACATACGCTTTTATCCAAAAAAGGAACAAAGCAATTCGTCAAATGTCATTCATAATGGTTAGACAATAATAATACAGGGCTAAGATTATCACAAATAAACACAAGATTTTGACGCATATCCAAGTGTTTGTGCTGAGCGCGGCAGGCGCGGGCGCGAATTGCTTTTTCCTATCAACAGTAGAAACAACTTAAAGGAGGCATACTCTATAATTTCTGGTCATACAGAAAATAATAATACATTATTCGCAACTATGATTTTATTTGTGTAAACTCACAATAACAAGAAAACGTTGTGCTTTTGTAAAATAAAATAAAACAATCATGCGCGCTTTCATGATCTCCGTGAACTGGAGCGCGAGAACTGAAACAAAGTATAGCAGTATGTAGGCTAAAGCTTGAAATGTCCACTTTAAAACGAACAAATTCGAATCGAAAGCTAATACCTTCTGATTATGTAATCCGAATGAAAGGTGCATTTCTCTCTAAAGGTGCATTAGCGTTAGCGCCTTACAGTGGAGATGGAGATATGTTTTTAGCCGACTCTGATTTAGAAAACAATAGTTTATTAATAAACAATTAAAATGCCTCGTTATTTTTTCAGACACATTTATTATCATTAGTCACCTAAATCACCTTTCTGTAGGCTGTGGTTCCAGAGACATAAATATGTCTCGTCTCATTCAGCACTGCGGGAAAAATATAATTTTCCAGGTTCTAATTTGGCCTTAGAAAACCATTAAAATCGACTTTTTTTTCGTATTAAGTTGGGAATATTTTAAATGTTTAATAAAGGGGCAAAAAGTCATAAACAAACATCTGAAATTTAGTCGATATATTATTGTTTTTGCGCAGCATTTGTGTACAGTTAAAAAAAAATAGGTGTTCAACTTTGCATTTTAAAAAAACAACCACGTTCATTTTTCGTTTTGCAATACGGGCTAAATAAGGAAAAACGAATGGACACAAATTCACATCTGACCGTTTGGACAGAGTTCTTTATTAAATTCATAAAAGAAACAATAATTAGGCAACAGCAATACTGGATTCTAAACCTCAAAGAAAGCCACAATCAAGACCTCGGAGCAGAAATGAGGGAGAAACACCCATAAACTCCCTATGCCGTTCGCACTATACGGGTCTTTCCCTTCCATTAATGCTTGGATAACACACCACGTCTCCTTCCATTAATAATAATAATGTCTAGTGTGGTGGTGGCTGTGGCTATAACATAGATATATACGAATATATTATGTCTATGGGCTATAAACCTACCCGTTGCGATGATGTTTAAATGACTTATCGCGAGAGGGAATAAAAGGACGTTGTATCGCATAACAAGAGTTAATGGAAACGCCGTCATTTCGCAATAGTTTTTTATCGACATTTAGAAAAAATCGCAAAAGTTTTGCGCAAATCTGTAATGGAAACGCGGCTACAGTCACTGTTATACTCTCAATAATCAGTATAATGAATGTTTGTATTGCCATCCACATCACACCAATATTTTGCTTGTAAACCCTTCCCTTTCACAGCATATTGGAATTCTTTCTAATATATGACAATCACATATAAGGATGCTCCTTCAACTATGGGCATTTTCGACCTTTGTGGACTTTTAGAAACACGCTTCTCAAACTAAACTTATTTAAATGTCAACTAACAATGTCTACAAATTCTGTATTTTGTTCATAACAATTCAGGTAGAAAATATTTTTAGAATTAAATGGCTTGTCCTTTTGTCTTCCGAATGATAAATTTCATAGCTGACATTTTATGTATCCTAAATACACACAATTTTGTATAATTTGACAAAAGTGAAGCTTGACTGGAAATTATATGCAATAAAAATGTTCAGAGAAATATTCAAGTGAAATATACTTTTTCTTTTGCTGAATATTTTATTTTAGGCATACATTGTAGTTCCATTGGTGCAGAATTGTTTTTTTTTTGGGTCTGTGTTGAACCTTGGGTTAAAACATTGGTTGTTTAATTAACCCTTTGTTTAGGTTATCATATTTTTAAAAATGTTAATATTTTTATGATGTAAAGATTCAGGTCTGGAGAAAAATGAAATGTAAAGCTGTTTGAAAAGTAGCAATCAAAACAAAAGTTGTAATATAAATCAACCCCTGGGACCTTTAAGTGTCTGTATTAAAGAAGTGCTTATAAATGTTTAATCATCAGTGAAATATGAAATGTTTAATTTATCATTGAATGTGAATTCTGTAAATAAGCAGAGTGCATTATGTTGAGTTAAAGTAATTAACTGCTAGAGGTTTGTCTGACTGTGGGATTAAAATGTGACCCAAATCCTCTGGACAGGATGAAAAGCATGCACGAACCTGTGATTTGTCTTTGTATTTGGGGAATGGGCTCTTAATTACACAGTTAAACATGCCATAGTGGCGTTCTGTTCATGGTAGAAGATCCCAGGAATTTCTGAGATGTAGTATTTCTGACCATTTAGTATTGTGAGGATTTTTAACCTGTTATTTCCCATATTCTTTCATGTTTCAGTTTCCATTCAGACTTTATCTACAATAACAATAGGATTAGCCTTACATGTGTTAGTGAAGCACAGTCGCCCTCCATTTTAGGAATACTAAAATTCTCAAGGGTTCATCCTAAAATGAAAAATCTTCCCATCACTCAGTTATTAGTGCTGTATGTCTAGCAGAATGAATAAAATGTCTGCAGTCTACATCATCTGCCATCTTGCATTCACATGACTGCTTTGACAGAGATCAACAATAAAGGAATTTAAAAAAAGAGAGGATCGGCGAATAGTTGGGAGCATTGGCAGAGGGCCAAGCACGACGCTCAAACGGTGACCTATTTCATGTCGTCCAGAGTGTGCTAGACTAGAGAAGAGATGAATTACTGTCTCTGTTGCCATCTCATTTCAGGTGCTTATTTATTTGTGCTACATTTTGGAATATTTCTCTTTCAACAATGGTTACGTCAACTAGTTGCTAACAGCTGCAGTACATTATGCAATGCACAGTATCCTTTTGATGACCCTCATGCTATGGGCTGTTATGTGATGGGGTGAGATTGTTGAAGTGACTACTAGTTTGTCCGCTAGGCATCTAGTAGCAAATACATGGTGGTACAGTTAATATACCCTGGAGTTTGTGTAGATGCCTAAATCATATAGTTGGCTTGAGTCAATCCTGGCCAGGGTAAAATTGTGCCCAACCCCCAGGGTCAGTTCAAGTGGCAGTGCAATTAGCACTCAATCCAAATGCCAATTCTCATGGTGGCACATCCAGTTCTCTCTGGTGGCACAGTATTGGCAGAAATACACATGTTGCCTGTGAACAAACATCCTTTTTTTTTCTATAAATTTGGGAACTTTGGAAACCTTTTTATTTTGAAATTATTAAATATTCTATCCCCAATCCTTCGAAAAGAACTTGAATAGTCCCCCCTCAAAAGTAGAATGGTCATAATTTCCTTCCCCCTGATAATGTTTCAAACCAAGTTTCATAAACCTCTAAGACTAGTCTTATAAGACAGATATATAAAAAAATCTTTAAGACTGCTTTTTTAAATCAGTTATATAAAAATAGATTTTCATAGAGTTGGCTAAATTTGATACTGGAAAGTAAGACTGACTGCCCCTGACTAACTGCTAGTGGGCCATACTAGAACTTAAAACACTGTCTTTCAGGTGACGTCACTTCTTGTTGACGTTTAAAGTATTGTCAAACAAAACGGAGGCTAGCTAGACACTCCCTCCTCCTCATCCGCGCACTAACCCCCCAAACCCCACCCCCAAATCCTTCTTGTCGGTTATTGGCAGGAACAGTTTGTTAATTTTCTTGGTGCAGGTAGCCCAGTTTTTTTTTTTTTTTTTTTTTTTTTTTTTTTTACGTTTGTGGAGCCTGGGTGTCTGCAGAGACCGCGTTTTTTTTTTTAACCCATTATGAAATTACACTTCACAAAAGATAATGTTTTACAATGAACTCCATTAGAGAGCTACATAGGGTATTTTATCTGTTCAAATTGATCAGTTCTCGTCTTCTTTGAAAAGCCAAGAGAATGTTGACTCTCGTTTTATTACGAGCTCTCCTTGTGTTTTTCTTTTTGCAAGCAGACTCTCTTCTGTTAGCTGTTTTTTTTAAATGGGTGATTCCCCAGAGGTTCAAGATTTAGCTGCTCCATGTCAACCCTTCTCGCTCGTTGTCTGCTCATAAGAAATAATTTTCAAATATCCGACTTTCTTTTGTTATTGAGAGTGTTTTGATATTTGCATCGATAAGGTGATCGTCTGTAACCAAGCCATAAGCCATCCGATTTATCTGTGCAGAATAATGGAGCCAAAGCTCAACTTTTACTAAAACAACGCACGCAATTAACTTGTACACTGTAAATCCGAATAAGTTGGCAAACTCAATCAGTTGCATAAATTTTTAGGTAAAGAAGTGAGGAGAACTGGCTGATCTTTAATTGTTCTTAACTTGAAATATTTGAGTAAGCTAACTGATACTTTTCACTTAAAATTATCATGTAATATCAACTCAATTATTTTTAGTAGTAGAAACATAGCTAGCTTTGACTAATTCAGTAAATGCTAACTTGCTAATTAGTAACACATGGTATTGATGGCATTAGCATAGTATAGAAATTTGCTGAATGAGTATGGCAATATAGAAAATTTAATATACATGTTCTCAAACCAAGCTCATGTTCCACTCATGACCATGATGGTAACCTACATAACAGAAACTCCTAATTAGCATTTAGCTATAGCTAAACATTAAACGCTACTAAATCTCTCACTTTACATTAATCTTACACAAACAAAACATTATTTAACTCTAAATTTGTAGCATTTACTCTCCCTTTCGAATGTCATGACATAGAAGGCAATTGAAATCCCAGCCCAGTTTCAGTTAAATTTAAGTTTGTCAAAATTAAAAGAAACAAGTTCATAAAACTCAAAACAATGAAACGATTCAGATTACTTAAAATGTGTCAGTTTTGTGAACTCAAAAGAAAAAAAGTTCTCAGTTAATTTGAACTAATTTAAGTTTACCCTTCTCAAACCAATTAATTATTTTGATCATTAGGGTTTACAGTTTTCTGCTTTAACCACTAGAGGCCCAAAAATTACATAGTGTAGCTTTAAGCAATTTTAATAATGAAATCGTAGCAGATGCCAGTGCTTTCCTGTGCTCCATCATGTATACAGGTTTGAATTGGTGAGTAAATGATGTCAGAAGTTTCATTTTTGGTTGAACTATCCCTTTAAACAAACCATTTTGCATTTCCTATGCATTAATACATTATTTACAGTATAAGGATGTGCAAAACAAAGCAAAAATTAAAATCTGTTAGTCAGTGAGTGGCTTGCACAAGACACGTTATAACTTTATAACATGTTTGTTGGATATCCCTATCCCTGATTATTTTGTATATTTATGAAGCCATTTTTTCTTGTTGGTTGGTCATTAAGATGTTTGTGATATGTAGACTTTACTATTCTTGTGTAAACATTTGGTCGGATCTAAGGACATTACAAAGTCCTCCGGACAGTCAGGCTATGCTGAAAAATAAACTGTACTGACAGATATAAGGCTAGGTTTCACTCAGTTTTGTTTCTCAAACAAGATACTTTACAATATTTGGATTGGTTCACAAAATGGCCAAATTCTCAGTTTTCAACACAGCTCCAAGTGACTCACTAGATGTTGTTAAACATTGCATGTGAATCACTGTCTTTGATGCCAACATTTTTTTTTTACTCTTAACCAACTCCTTTTAGTGCTTTACCTTATATAACATAATAAACCTAGAGATGAAATTGCGTAACGATTCATCTCAACCTGATGTTAGTGTGGGCTATCTTTCCTCTCATTGGTCAGTCGTTGTTACCATTTGTCCAAAGGTCATTAAAAATGTCCATGTATATCTGTTTTTTTTTAAACTGAACTCTCTATGGGCAGTGAGAGCGGTGATGACACTATAATCCCATTGAAATCTGGCCTACAATCTCCACTGATGCGATTAAGATGTTTCTCAGCTCTGTGCGGTAGGCGCTGCTTCAGAGCTGCAAATAGGCAATGTTTCTGTGGGCCTAAACATGACCTATACATAGTCCTACAACAACATATTGCACTTTCATAAAGTCTTCGTTGTGACGAGTGTTTTTTTAAAGGGAATATTAGGGTCTTCCCACTTAAGGAAAGAGGGTAAGCAGTTCAATGTTGGCCTGTGATTAAGGCAGTCAGATTGTATTAGACTAATAGCATTTGATTGAGGACTAACTGCCATTCTGGCTGGTCTATCCAGTCATTTGTAAGATTTCGTTAAGTTGGAAGGACACTATCATTCTGCTGCAACTGTTACGGGACTAAACCCGGCAATGAAGTATGTCGAAAGATGTGTACTGTGATTCTGTGCTTCCTTGTACGCCAACTTTGGAAATGTGTCATCTCTGTGTGGATTTCAAAAGAAACTTCATCACGTGAGTATCTTGTGGTAGTTTTTGACGATGGTACTGTAACATACTGAGTTATATATAGTATTATTACAAATGAACGCAGAGTTCCCAAAGGTGTAATTTTATTTTTTAAATGGCAAACAACTGTCTGAGTGAGACTGCTTTCTCTGTCATTACCTACATTTGTAGTTCAGCCGTACTAAATATTAAGGACTTTGTGATTCAGGGGTGGGTAGCAGAGATAACTGTAGTATTGTCTGTCTGGATGGATGACTGCCAGAATTAATCTCTTTATAAATGACCAGAAAAGGATTATTCAGATTCAGACCCGTTTCATATGGAGAGCAATAAATCAACTCACCAAGCGATAGGAGTTTAGCATTGATGAGACCCAAATGATGAAATGCAAAGTCCCTTAATGATGTATATGGGATTTCTTTGATCAAATTAACAGCTTCTGGTTGGGGGAATGAATATCTTTCCAGATTGCCTGATGTAAATTGTTGCTAGGGACAATGGCGTTCAGATCTATTGTTCATTACATACATTTTTTAAAAGAATAATTCAAAAAGTAATTCAGTGTAATGCAGTGACTTGAATGCACCTCTTGTTTATTGAGCATGTTTTAATTTACAAAATAAAATAAATTTTGTTTATTATTATTTGAAGACTTTGTCCCTTTTGTTGCACAAAATATTATGAATTAATCATTTATATTAAAGTAAAAACTATTTAAAAAATATATTATTTAAAAACTGTTTTTGAAAATGAAAATGTATACATTTGTACATGTTCATGGTGTAAGGAAAATATGTTTTATACACTACTAAAAGTTTGTGGTCAGACTCAGTACGATTTTTGAAAGATTTCTTTGAAAGAAATTAATACTTTTATTCAGCAAGGATACAGTACAATGATGAAAATGTATAATAAAACGTCAGTTAAGACTTTAAAAAATTTCAAAAATAATTATATTTCAAATAAATGTTATTCTTTATTTTCATCAAATAATCCTGTGGAAAAAAATCCATTACAATTTCCTAAAAAATGAAAAGCAGCACAACTGTTTTCAAAATGGATAAGACGGAATGTTTCAAGCAAATCAGCATATTAGAATGATTTCTGAAGGATCATGTGACACTGAAGACTGGAGTAATGATGCTGAAAAATCAGCTTTAGGAATAAACATTTTAAATATAACAATTAAAAAAATAGTTTTAAATTGTAATAATATTTAAAAATATGACTTCTTACTGTATTTTTTATAAAATAAACGCAGCCTGGGTGCAGCATAAGATACTTTTATGTATCTGTATAATTGTATAAATGTATAATTATGGTTTTAGCGAATTTCAAACCTACGCACATATATTCAAACGCACATAACTATAGAATAAATTCTTAATGCGCATGTGAACGCCATCAGCACTTATCACAGGTGTGCGTTTAGAGAGAACGGCGTCGTCTTAGCGGCCCCTAATTTAATAACAAATTGTCATTTCGACGGAAGAGAATCAATCAAAACTAACTTTAGCTGGAAACAACATTATTCAATAACCGCTATAAAACCACACCAATCTCTGTTACCTTAAATTATATGTTTATCTCTGTAAAGCTGCTTTGAAACAATCTACGTTGTTAAAGGCGCTATATAAATGAGGATGACTTGACTTTACTTGACTTCTTTCAAAAACAATAAAACATCTTACTGACCCCAAACTTTTAAATGTTAGTGGTTTTTCCTTTTATCTTGTGCAGTCTGATTTGTCAACATTGACACACTATTTCTACACTGTAAATAATGACTGTATTAAATTTACAGCAACTTACTGGCAATTTTGGTTGCCAGTAAGCCTGTAAATTTACAAGATTACTGTAAAACATCAACTACAAATAATCTGTAAAAATACAGCACACCTGTAAAAGCAGGCTCTACTCTTCAGCACAATGGTGATCCACAAAACTCAACAGAAACCCTTTAAATCCCAACAGAACATTAAACACTAACAAATCTCCACTACATCATTATGTGCAAAAACACATACAATCACAAAGTAACTCACAGAATTTTACTTTTTTTGTTTAGTAAATTTGACTGAGATTTTACAGTAAACTACTGACTTCCTGCCACAGCCTAGATGAAATCAACTAAAGATAAAAGAAGACATTAAAATCTCTGAGGAATTAACAACAAAAACAGCATTACCAGCTTTACTTATTACAAACCAGATTGACTTCTTTTCTGTCATAATCAGAAGTACTTATTCAGAAATAACAGGTTTAGATGGTGATGATTTAATGAAAATATTTCATTTGAAGGTACCATGATCGTGATTTGCTTAAGTTGGGCTCTTGACTCCTGATTTTTTTTTTTTTAAAGATAATTTTTTTCTTTGGCTGCTATAACCATGTCTTTATAAGACAAATATGTTATGGCAATAAAAGCCGAGAAAGATGTGATCAGGTGTCGATGGTTGTGTATTGATGTTGGCCTTATCAACATTTAGTGGCCTGGCCGCCTGATCCTCTGATCAGAGTCTATTCTCTGATTAAGAAGGTGAGGTGTTATCAATTTCACCTTATTGATTGTGGTAGTGATTCTACAGCATTATGTTCAGATGTAATTTGGGTTTTAAATATATGCTATTCACACAACCTTTCAAGTTATTGGAACACACATACATCAAGATTAAGCATATGAACCTCAACAATGGTGACAAACAAAATATTCAGATAAACATATCTGAGCCAGCAGCCATATCACCCTGTAGCCCAAGACTGGTTGCCCACTGAAGCTAAGCAGGGCTGAGCCTGGTTAGTACCTGGATGGGAGACCTTCTGAGAAAACCAGGTTGCTGCTGGAAGAGGTGTTAGAGAGGCCAGCAGGGGGCGCTATCCCTGTGGTCTGTGTGGGTCCTAACGCCCCAGTGTAGTGATGGGGACACTATACTGTCAAAATAGCACCGTCCTTCGGATGAGACGTTAAAACCGAGGCCCTGACTCTCTGTGGTCATAAAAAATCCCAGGATGTCTTTCGAAAGAGTAGGGGTGTAACCCCGGCATCCTGGCCAAATTTGCCCCTTGGCCTCTGTCCATCATGGCCTCCTAATCATCCCCATATACCGATTGGCTTCATCACTGTCTCCTCTCCACCAGTAAGCTGGTGTGTGGTGGGTGTTCTGGCGCAATATGGCTGCCGTCGCATCATCCAGGTGGATGCTGCACATTGGTGGTGGTTGAGGAGATTCCCCCCTTCTATGTAACGCGCTTTGAGTGTCCAGAAAAGCGCTATATAAATGTAATGAATTATTATTATTATTATTATTATAAACATATCAACTCAGACCATCACAAATCAAGCTACTAAAGTCACATCAAAAACAACAACAAAAATAAAAGCACACTAAGAATAAATGAAAATAAGACAATTCAGCTGCATAATTTGTGCATACTGCAATGCATGTTGGGAGTTCTGTACTATGGTGGTACCCAGCATGGATTGCGACATGAAGCTTTTCATTTGAGTGTCACCATTCTGATTGTTGATGTCTGTGTGTGACAAAATAATATGGTGTTTTAAAACTTACTCTGCATAATGTTTTTAAAATTGTTCAAATTATAACAATGCAATGTAAAATCACAGGACTTTTATAATCAATCATATGGAAAGAGCCACACAATAAGAGATTAAACTCTGGATGAAATGAGGTGCTACTGATTTATAAGCTCTATTGATGACATCATCAATACACAGCCATTGTCACCAGGTCACTTTTCTCTTGGCTTCTTTGCTATAACAATTGTGCCTTTATAAAGACACAGCTAAAGCAGCCAGAGAAAAACTAATGTTTAAATGTCAAGGGCAAGAGCCCAACTAAAGCCAACACATATCCCCATCATGCTAAACAATACATCATCAACATCTAAACCTCTGTTCATTCTCAAAAATAACTTCTGATTATGATAGAAATAAAGTCCATCTGGTTAGTAATAAGTGAAGCTGGTAATGCTGTTTGTGGAGTTGTTTAATCCTCTGCTGAGATCTTGAAATATTTAATGTCATCTTTTATCTTCAGTTGATTTCATCTAAGGCTGTGGCAGGAAGTCAGTTGTTTACTGTAAAATCTCAGTCAAATTTACTAAACAAAATAAGTTATTGTCTGTAAAAGAGTTTATGTGAACTAAATGACTACTCGGGAGAGTAAATGTTAGCCTCGTGAGACCATCCTGATCTCGCGAGCTTTCAAGGTTTCACTCGCAGATCAGTCTGATACTTTCCGTTAAAGAAAATTTGGGAGCAGTTCACCAAACGAACGTCCAATCAGCGTTGGCTTTGAGGCGGGTTGAGGTGTGACGCAACGAGAAGCGCGACAGTTCAGCCTGAAATGGTGCCTTTTATTCGCAAATTGTAGTTACATAAACGGCAAATATCCTTTGCCGACATGATGCTTATTTGCTGAGCTAACGAGCCTTTACCTGCAGCAGCAAGAGTAGCCTGGCTTGTGGTTGTGTTTTCGTCATCGCTCTGTTAGTACGTCATATGCTTCGATTATCTGATTGGTTGATTTGGCCCGTCTATCACCAACATAGGCCAATCAGCTAACCAGTATTTTCGCCCCTTACCAAAACTACTTCAACGGAAGGTTTCCAGATGGATATGCGGAGCAAATCCATCTGGCGGAGTCAGGTTAAGTAAATGTTGGAGTGATTGTATGTGTTTTTGCACATAATGATATAGTGGAGATCTGTCAGTGTTTAATGTTCTGTTGGGATTTAAATGGTTTCTGTTGAGTTGTGTGGGTCACCATTGTGCTGAAGAGTAGAGCCTGTGTTTCAGTCCGGGATGAGCAGAGCAGAGACACACTGATGTTATCCTGTATGTTGCGTTATTTAAAGTGACTGTGACAGTGGCTGTGTAGTTGCTGATGCAGTGATGATCTTCTTTTGGTTAAGTTCTTTATCTCATGAATGTGTGCTGTTGTTCCCTAACAATTATCTGCAAGAGGATTGAGTTAAATTGATTTATTGATGAAACATGTATATTTTTAGTGGACTCAAATTAAATAAGATCACAGTATAAATCTGAAATGGTAATTGACCAATTTAAGATAATCGGTTTCCTCAAATGAAATGAGTTTGCACAGGTCTTAATTCATACTGTAAAGATTACAGTAAAGAACTGTAAATTCACAGCTTCTCTTGTTTTGCTGCTTTTACATGTGTGCTGTATAATTTTACAGTTTACATTTTTACAGTGTCAAGCAGTCATACAGTCTTAATGCATTTATCTTGTGGACACACTTGAACATTTTAAATGGAATTCCAGCTTGATAACAGTTTTTCCAGGTGCGTTTCAAAACCACTCATGAGTACCGTTGAGTTTAGATCGTGTCTTTTAATGATGTAGGTCCTGTGATGTTGTGGAAACTTTGAAACGGCATCAAACACACCAGCAACAAGCTGCATGTTCTTTCTCTGTGGAAAATACATCCCCATGTACAAACGCTTTCTGTACTCTCAGCAGTGTTCAAGAAACAGGACTTGGAAAAAGGTGAAACTGCGCTTATGGAGGGATTAAGAGCTCTGACTCACAGTGGAGCCAACCTTCCCCCATACTGAGACGATGCGAGAAACTTCCACAGGCCCATGCGCTTTATATATGTTGTTCAGCTCTAGTGCAGGATCGTTTACATCGGAGTCACATTTAGTTTTATGTAGCTAAATAAGCTAATAGTAATTGATAAACATGCCTTTAGGATTTACAATTCACCATAATGAGCTGAAGTTGTAGCTTGAAATGTACTTTTTAGCGTGTATGCAGGGAATAGGTTAGGTTAGGTGAATGTCGTATGATGAATTATACTTTGTTAACTGGATTATAGTGTGTGCTAATTTAGCCAGACTCATTTAAAGGAGCTGGAGCTGTAAGCAATATTAACTATTTTGCTAACCTACACCAGACTTGGCCAAAGAGTGGAGGTTTTGGCTGCCTAGCATGGTTGAGTTAGCCCACGCTGGTAGATGCTGTAGCTACACCATCTGGACCCAAAAAACTTTTGTTTTCCACCGACAGTTATTTAAAAAGCACCATCAAAATTGTAAATATTTCATTATATTATAGTAGATGTTTGAGAGTGACCAAATCGCTGCTATTTTTGTTACAGCTTGGGATAGAAGTGACTCGTTGAGATGAATGGCAATGCTAACGGATGGCTGCACAGGTATTGCTTATACTAGTCTTCTTAGGGGAGCTAAGCTCTCTCATCCAAACACTCTCCTTTCCATTGAATTGCATTGACAAAATAAAATATCAAATATGCCACATCTTTTTGTAAGTCGAGCAAGATTTTGGCTCATGATCTCTTGCACTTAAGGCATGAAGTATACATTGGGTTAAAGTGACCCAAGGATACTTTTATTCAGGTATTACAGACCTCTTTGGACTTACCCACTGAGTTAGACCCCCCTCTCTCCAAAATCCCTCCCCGTTAAGACATTTTAGCAAAGCCGTACAAAATGACTGTCATGCACAGAGCACCACATTCTTCTGATTGGCCAAACAACCACAGTCAGATTGTTTTTGATGTCAGTCGTTGAAGCTATGATGCTTTATGCAATGGTGAAATTTATTTATAACCTTTTTCCTTCCAGAATGTTTTTAGCAGCATAAAACATCAGTGTCAACATGGAATTATGTTACCAGGGCAACCAAGAATGCCTTATAACAGAGACTGGAGGTGACTTGCTAACGGTGTGTTATGCACGTCATGACAATAATTAAACAATTTTGAAGGGATAGTTCAACCAAAAATTCTGTCATTTTATTCACCCTCATGCCATTCCAAACCTGAATAACTTTCTTTCCTCTGTGGAACATCACAGAAGGTATTTGAGAAATGTCATATGCATATCAATAGTCCCCAATACTGTCTGGTTACCAACATTCTTTAAAACATCTGCTTTTGTGCTCTGCTGAAGAAAGGAAGTCACACAGGTTTGTAACAACTTGAGAGTGAGTTTATTTTGACAGAATTTTCTTTTTTGGGCTGAACTGTCTCTTTAAATCATACTGTTGACAAAAATGTGACGAAAAAAACCAATACCACTAGACTAGATTCTAGTATCTAGAAACCGTAACACCACTAGATTGTTTATAATGCATCATCAGTGTTTTTGAAAATGAAACATTTTTAAAGGGGTAATGAACTGGCTTTTTAAAATTGTTTATATTGTTGTCTGAGGTCAACTTATAACGTTCGCTCGGTTTTTACATTCAAAAACATCAAAATGAGTAATAAGTAATAGGCTATTTTCTACCCTAGTTTTGAGCCTAGCTCAAAAACGCTCGGTTTTTATGGGTGTCTCGCATTGAAGACTTGTAAGTAAACGCCCACTGCTGTGAGTGGATAACAGTTTTGCATATTATAATGAGTTTCAACTGGTCAGTATCGATTAGACTGATACACACACACATACATAATTATTAGATATCAAACGATCTGTAACAATGCAATACTAGCCTATCAGATTATTATTACTTTTTAAATACAAATTTTACGGCCGCGTTGGAGTAGGCGTTGATCTTCTTCTGCGGGGGTGGTGTTTTATCCTCTTTGACGTCATAGTTCCCCACTTTGAAAAACGAGTCGTTTGCTGAGCCTGGTGTCAATAAAAGCTTTTATTGGACTAACAAGGACGTTTTCAGTTCTGAAACTTACAGGATATTCTTATAATATGATGACCTCTAGATGTCAAAAGCTCAAGTAACATTTGATTTCTCAGTTTATCACCCCTTTAAGAAATATGATTTTCAAATAATCCAATCATAGTGAATAATGTTGGGCATTGCCGTTTGATGCTAATTAACTGACTCAAATGTACTTTATATGACATTGAGTGGATATATGCACAACATAAACATAATTTTAAAACTTGCACAAAAAGAAGCAACTGAACAAGTAGTGCTAGTCAAAATGTGCAACTCTTGTCGTGAATGCGCTCCTCCGTAACATGGTAAACCATGGGCAACTAAACAAAGAATTCAAAACAATCTATTACAATAGTGTTTCCATTACAATGTACAGTATGACAGATTTGTGCTGCACATTTTGCACTTAACTGTATATTCATTATCAAAGTGATTTCGGGAACAGTTTCACTTCAGTTCTTCGTTCTGGTCCGCATGCCAATGCTATGCGGACCTCAAGTTACAGCCCACAGTAGCGCCATAAGCAATCAGAAAAACATTTTTTAAAGTCACACGAAAATATTATTATTGAGGGCTCATCACTGTCTGTCGAGTACTAAGTACTCATGCCAACACCTATTAGTGACTTGGCTGAAGGAGTCAGTGCACTTGCTCCATGAGGTCATGGAAGAGGCTATATCTGACACCGCGGTTCATGTTTATTGTTCCTGCCATGTATTTTTAATTGGACAGAGCTAAGTATTCATTGTGTTTTCCATTACAGTGGTTTGCTCAACTGTGTTCCTCCACATTCAGGGAAGAGCGTGGTGTTGTGCTGAATGCTCTAGTTTTTGTGTAAGAAGGCATAGCCTAATGAAGGTAAGGTTTTGATGACTGTGGTTTTGGTGAATAGACTGGATGAGGTCTGAATCCACAGCGCCTTTGTCCAGCCGGTCCACTTATTAAAAGAACAGCAGTATCAGGTTGTCTTTGAAAGATTTAGTTTATGAAAATTTAATATGGCTGTTACATGGCACCGGCCTCAGTCCTGCCACTGCTGTCTGCCTACACAAGCAGCTGGATGAGGGACTGTAATTAGATTAGAGAGAGGAGTGGGTGGCAGTGGGCAGACGTTGTGTGTGGTGTGGTGTGTGTGTGTGTGTGTGTGTGTGTGTGTGTGTGTGTGTGTGTGTGTGTGTGTGTGTGTGTGTGTGTGTGTGTGTGTGTGTGTGTGTGTGTGTGTGTGTGTGTGTGTGTGTGTGTTTGTTCTGTCTGCTGGTGTCACAATCACGCACATGGCTGATGTCACAACTGGCTGGCTGTAATCCGGCACCCTGA
This sequence comes from Chrosomus eos, assembly GCA_036326025.1. NCBI lineage: Eukaryota > Metazoa > Chordata > Actinopteri > Cypriniformes > Leuciscidae > Chrosomus > Chrosomus eos. Next base: position 24,242,868 of record CM070823.1, on the reverse strand, counting down.
GTTGTGTGGCCCATACTTCTGATGGAAGGTGTGTGATACAATCCATTACTCTTGCCCTCTCCCTCTCTCCTTTATCAATTTTTTTCTGTCTTTCATTCGATGCACATTGTTTCGTTTGGATCATTGCTTTGCATTTTTATAATTTTCTATAAGCAAACACAAGCTGAGGAGAGATCATAGGATAATAGGAGCTGATGTAGATTTTTGTAATTTATATAGATAAAAAGGTTAATATAGCCATTTATTATTGTATACCAAAGGCATCATATTGAAATAAATAATATGCAAATTATAACATGCTTGTCAATAAAAACTTGTTTATATATACTACAAAATTATTTGAAATAGCATAGCATAGTTTCTTGCACTTTAATGTTCATGGTATTCATTCATTTTCACACAGAATAAATAAAATAAACATTTAAGATTGATATTGTGAAAGTATTGACCAAAGACTTCATAAATGCCGAATGTATATGTTTCAAGATTGATCCGCTCATCCCTATTTAATGTCATCTTATAATTCATGTGTATAAGTATATCAGATAATTTTATGTGATGCAAGGTGCACTAGTGTTTACATCCGAGACTCAATTTCTTTCTCTCTTTTTAACCTGTCATATTGTTGTGATTTCAGTGGGTGTTTGTGTTTCTCTCTCCTCTCCCTTTTGATATGTTATGAGACATTTTGGGTATAGCTGAGAGGGCGAAGCAGGGATCGGGAACACGTTGAAGAGTTATTTTTTAAACTGCCAGGCAAAAATTGCTCTAAGTAGAGTACAATTTCAATGCACTTAATTCCCATTATTTTACCCAGCATTCCTCCGTAATGATGGCATAAAGCATGATGAAATACTGATTAGCTAGTTTATATGATGCATGACTCTGAGAAGCTTTTGTAAACAGTAAACAGAGACCTAAGTGCCATTATTCATAAGAGGATATTATTCATTCGCCACCCAAAATAAATATCTTTCAGTGAGTTCTTGAAATCAGCCTGAATGGGCAAACACACTGAGGATTATACAGGCACACATGTGTCTCAGCGTGCACACATCGCTGTTGCATCCGGATTGTTTTGTTTCCGTCGAGTCTCCAGCTGCTTTTCACGTGGCATGGCTATTTGATATTCCATCCATCATTGATTTATCACAGCTTTACATAATACTGGCACTGTGTATGCTAATACTTCATCAAAAATGAAATGCATTTTACAAGCTTAATGTTCTCTTTGAAATCAGAGATGCAGAATAATTCTTTTTCACTTTGCACAGGACTGCAAAAATAATGACTACTATGTTATTGTTATTATTTTATTTTTCATGGTACTATAGCATATATACTAATAAACATACTAAAACTAAAAGTATTGTAACAAACATTTAATTAAACGATATAATGTTATGGATTTTATTCTGCCATATTTAAAGGTAGGCTACACTATGTAACTTTAAACGTCCTCTAGTGGTTTAAAAACAAACTACATGCATTTTGCGGAAGAACATTGTTTTGGTTGTGCTTCAGCTCTCTGAGACTGTGTGGATCAATATGGTTCTTTCCTCATAACTAAAAAAGAGAGAAAGATTAGCCTACTGCTCATCAAACATTCACTATCAGGCTTAAGAGATATAACCAGTTTAGATGGAAAGGATCTCAAGCTGAACCGTTACTGTAGCTATACATTAATAGACATGGTACTTCCTTGAAAATAAATTCCAGCTGCATGGCAATTTATCTGTTAAAAAAATACCTTACTCACCTGTTGAGTAATAAAGGATATTATGAAAGTATTGACCAAAGACAGCATAAATATCGAATGTATACATATTTTAAGATCGATACACATACATATTGTGATTTCAGTGGATGTTTGTTTTTCTCTTTTTTGATATGTTATGAGACATTTTGGGTAGCTGAGAGGGCGAAGGAGGGATCGGGAACACGCTGAAGTGTAGGCCTAAATGTATTATTATAAAAAATATATATACTATACACTTAGGAATAGGATAAAATACTATACCTATACCTTTTAAAAAATAAAAATACTCTACTCACCTGTTGACGCCATCTCAGGGTCACTTTTACAACATTTCAAATCCCTCAGTTCTCTCATGTCCACATTTTTTTTGATAACTTATTTTATTACGAGCTCTTGTAGTGTTCTCTTTTTGCCAGCAGACTCTCTGTTTGGCGTTTTCTTTTTTTTTTTAATGGGTTATTATTCCCCAGAGGTTAAAGATTTAGCTGCTCCATGTCAACCTTTCTCGCTTCGCTTGAACACCATACTCGTCAATACAGCCAGAGCAAATTTTCTCTAGATACGGATATGACTAGAAACGCACAGACGAATGATGCATGTACGCAATTTCCTGTAAAAACCATCCCAGCAGGTCTAATAATATAAAGACCTATAATAGGCGTATAGTAGTACCATAGTGAATCAGGGTAAGACAAAAACACATTTTGGAAGATTGATGATGTATTGACTCATTATTTGAATTTTGTTAATATTGAACAAAAAGCGTTACATTGTGGACCATTAATGGTACAAATATTTGTGACATTATTTAATTTATATATTTTTTTGTGTGTGTGTGTGTGGTGGGAATAGACTGGGCAAGCAGAAAAAAATGTTGAGCCCTTCCTGGGTTTACCTTTATCCTTCTGTCTTTTGACAAATCTGAAAAGGTTATTTTTGCAGAGGTGAAACGGATGGTGTTAGGTTCTTTTTTTCTGAGTTACTGGAGCATTGAACAGCCCTTTAGCTGAGTTTACTATGGAAAAGCTTGTGCTGTAGTCTTTGCCCTTGGCCTGTGCATGAGAGATGAGTTGGGCCGGCTGAGCCTTGACGAAAACTTTCGAGATCATGAGAGCAGACGGGCACTGCAGCGCTCCTTACTCAGCACAATGTCCTCTCTCTGTCTCTCCTCCCACCCTTACATTTCCAGCATCTGCTGCTGTTCTGATCCTTCCCCATACTCCTGTGTGTCCAACCTAATAGTGAGGAGACTGCACAATCTCGTTCTCTGTCTAAAACAAACAGTGGCTTACCTCAAATTCCTTCACTGCCCTACTGCATTCACATGTCAGCCTGATAGCGTTTTCTATTGATGCCATTCATGATTTTGATGGATAAGCTTCACAATTTTAAAGATGTGCAATCATGACACAAACACTGAAAATGGCTCAACTCCTATACACGCTACCATTCAAACATTTAAAGATTTTTTTAAAGATGTTTTTGAGTAAAAACTGATGCTCAAGGCTGCATTTATTTGATCAACAATACACTAAAATGTGATATCGTGAAATAATACAATTCAGAATAACTGATTTACCATTTTAATATATTTTAATGTAATTTATTCTTATGATTGCAAAGCTGAATTTTCAGCATCATTACTTCAGTCTTCAGAAATCATTCTAAAATGCCGATTTGGTGCACAAGATACATTTCTTATCATGTTGAAAGCAGTTGTGCTCTTCAATATTATTTTGGAAACCGTGGTACAATTTTTTTTAGGATTCTTTACTAAATATAAAGTCCCTTTTCTATGGGAACAAAAATATATATTTTTTAAATTAAAATGATGAAAATACAGTTTTTCTAAATTCGCCCGTCATTGGCGTAAAAGAATGTCATAAAGTAAATTTTCGACTTTGTGTGCCAGAAAGTGTGTGTGTTTGTATGTATGCTGTTGCCTCCCTCTCAGTGTGAGCTCTCATTAAGCTGTTCTGGGTACCGGCCCATAGCTTGGCCTCTTTCTCAAAGCGGACCTGCTACTTAGTGAAGAAACGCTCCCTGTTTTCAGCTTTTAACTTACAACAATCTTATTCATCTCCCTCCTCAAAGGAGGCCAGCATCTCCCACACTGGTCTTGTTGGTAAAGAAAAGATCCTGTGCAAAAGCCACCACATCTCCAACCTGTTTGTCCCTATCATAAACCTCGGTGTGACAATGGGTATGTTCCTTTAGTGGTTTGGGACTGTCCAGCTTTCCTGTAGGAGAGCTTGAATTAAAACAACAACAACAGTGAACAGCAGTGATAAAATAATGATAAATGCAAATAATATTTTTTTTTTATTGAAGCTCGTGTAATTGAATAATTTTGTATTGTTAGGTATATAGTTTCGTTCACTTTTACACGATAAACAAATACTGTATTGGGTCGCCACATGATATCCAGAAGTGAAATCTGGGTTATGAAGCAAATCCATTTGCCAACCACTGATGTAAAGTCTCCCTGCTATAGCATGTTTCTCATTAAAACTGGATCTTTGAGAGAGAGACTGATTCTTCTGCTGCTGGTGGCAGAAAGGCATGATGGGAGTGCCATCAAAGACAAGTAGCATCCAAGGTGAAGGGTTTGTGTGTGTGCATGAAAGAGACACACTGAACATAAATAGCACATGCATTCAACAGTATAATGTATTCTTGTGTCTGGCTGATAAGCGTTTCCCGGAGATGTTGTTTAATGTCTAGAGTTTTAGTTTCCACTGACGTCTACAGATCGTCTGTAGTTTCAGAGATGTACTACGATCGTTTGTTAGATCTTTGTTCAGGTTTCGCTGCATTTCATTCTCTGTTGTTCTTTAGTTTCATGCTGAAGTGGAATAGTAAGTGAGTGTTGTAGTAAGTTAAGTTGACATTGTTGGCTGTAGATTTGGGAACTGACTCACCCACATGCTGTTGTATGTGATTCATGGCTCGGGACTTGTTTGGAATGATAATGCAGGCTTTGGTGTTTGCTCACAGATAAATGAAGCTGTGAAAGTCGGCGGTTGGCTCTGTGAAGAGTGCCGTCTGCACGGAATGCCAAATGACCACGTGAAAAGCGAAGGCTGTCTCTGAAAGCTGTTCTGCTACTAGAAGTTTCTAAAACATGGTCACCCCATGAGTCACCAAACATGGTCACCAAAACCTATATGAATGCATAAATAGGGTCAAAGTGATTAGATTTGCTGGTTTTCTTCAATTTAGAATTGAAAGCATCCTGTTTTTTTCCCCTTTATTTTAAATGAAATCTTTTAAAAGATGAAAGTCATCTTTTCTTTCATTTTGTGACGTATATTCGAGTAAAACTTCTCGAATAAGGAAAAAATGTAGGGCAGGACTTGAATTTGTCCATTGGGAATTTGAGTTGTTGGATCATTGGTGCTTGCTAATTTCAATTTTTAAAAATAATGACGTGTGCATGGATAAATTCATTATTATAAGCACTGCAATAAAATAAGAATTGTCCATTTTGATTTCATGGTGACTTTAAATGTTTCAGTAATGTTAATTTCTAGTTTCCATGTACATACAATAAAAAAAACTTTGATTTAAAAAAAAAAAGATTATTAATAATACATTTTTAAATGTTTTAATATTTTTTTTATTTACATTTTTTATTTTATTATATATTATTATTACATATTAAATATATAATATATATATATATATATATATATATATATATATATATATATATATATATATATATTATATAATTTTATCGGATTAAAAAAATAGCTTTTCTAGAGCAAAAAAAAAAATCAAATTTAAAAAAATCTGATTTTTACAGATGCGTCTCAGTCTGGACGCTCAAATCGGATTTCAAATTGTCTTTTGCATCACTCTTGATTTCGGCTGTGACTAGAACACAGAATATCACAATATAATATACACCTTTTTCCTGTATCCGTTTCGAAAACCGCCAAAGCAACCCATCCAGATACGTTGGTTATGTCTGGACACACAAATATTATTATATCACTTGCAATTAATAGTCTAAAAAGATCTGATTTGAGAAAAAATCGGGTTTGCCTGCATTCTGAACAGCCTTGTTTGTTTGTTTGTTTGTTTGTTTACCAACTCCTGACTTATTTCTACTGAGAAATGGGCATTGTAGTAGTTGCTAAATATTAGCATGGTTATTATCACTGAAGTCCCCTCATACCAAAACCAGGTGCACTTCCTCCCACAGTGCCAGTAGTGGTCTTGCCTCGTACATCCAGTGAGACGCAGTCCTGTCAGGCGTCTGGATCTGAACCAGTGAATGTCTGACGAGAAAGGACAGGCAAATCTACCATCTCACTCCCAGGAAATTCCTAGACCCATTGGTTATAGGCCTACTCTTAATTGTTTTTATACGCTTCTCAAAGTAGATGCCTTTTGGCTTCAGTTGATGCCTCAGCGGTATGGGCAAGCCAAGTTTATTTATATAGCACATTTCATACACTATGGCAATTCAAAGTGCTTTACAGAAAGGAATTAAAATAATCACAAAATAAAAGCAAGGAAAATTAAAACAGTTATTAAAGAAGATAGATGATACAGTTATAACATTTAATTAAAAAAGTAAAAAGATGATGCATAGATAAACTTCTCACCTGGCAAAATATTTTTCATATTGCATCATATTTTTCACAACTCCTAGTTTTACACTGAGATTTTCCCATAGAGATTACACTGTGTCTGTGGTGTTCGGCAGTGGGATAGTACAAAATGCGTGCATTGTGAGGAGGATCCATCCAGCTGACTAAATGTGGATTTTGCTCCTTCATATCATTAATCACATGAACTGTGTTGCGTTGAATTCTCTAGGGATGGATCACATGAATGAATATACCTGTATATCTCATCTGTGTGTCTTGATTAGTCTGAGGAAAAATATCACCAAAATGGATCAATAATGAAGTGATTCTGTATTTCTAGTTTTGCTGTCAGGTTGTGTTCTCTGACTGAGGTGATAATGTGGTTACTGCTTCATTAAAGTGCTGAGCCCCGAGCAGCGAGTTTGTACCAGGATTTTCTCATTACTTAGATGTCCTCATCTGGAGGAACTTCCCCATAAAATGATAAACTGTAGCCATGAGAGCCTGTGAAGCTCCAACATCTGCTGCTTTCTGTAGTGTCATGATGATTCATTAACACAGTAAAAGGGAAGGAACACTGTGAGCTCAACATGCAAACACTCATCATCCACTCTCTGTATTTATGCGGCTCACTTATGTCCTTACAATCGCAGTCTTAGCTGTCTCGAAATAAGAGATCGGAATCCAGGCTGTGCTGCTCAACATCGTCAGTGGTCTTTAACCCATTATAACACTCATTTGTTCGTCTTTAAAAACGATGCCATGCTAAATATTGACAACTTTCCATGGAAGTTTTTTTTTTTTTAAATCAACCTTGGTTGATCAACCAAAGTGCTGTACATGAAAGGAAAAGGAAAAATAAGAGCAAGAAACATGTAAAAGTTACAGAAGATTATAAGCACAAGAAAAAAGAAGAGTTTTTAACATTGGTTTAAATTCAGCTAATGTAGGAGGTAGTGGTGGGTTGTTCCACAGCTGGGTCAGCCACTGCGAAAGCTCGATCACCCCGGCCTTTTAGGGCGAGATCGTGGGACAGACAAGAGATGCTGGTTGTCAATTAAGTCAGAGAGGTATTTAGGGGCTTGGTTGCTGAGAGCTTTATTAATGAATAATAAAATTTTAAAATCAATTCGGTATCGGACTGGCAACCAGTGCAGGGAACGTAGAATTGGGGTGATATGATCTCGTTGGCAGCCAATCAGTTTAACATAAACTGTTGATCAACAATCTCAGCAGATCACTGGATTTTCCAATTTTGTAACACTGAAAATAACCGAATTTAGGGACATGTGACACTCGATTTGTGCAGTTTTAAAATTAAAAGATATATTTTAAAAAACTAGACAAAAGTAAGTAATGTGTTGCAAATTTAACATAAAATGTCCTGGAAATTGTGCAATAATTGATTAACTATGTCTCTATTTTAAAAAATAAAGAATATTTAGGGCCCTATTTCAACAATCTAAGCGCATGGTCTAAAGCGCACGACGCAAGTGCACTTAGGGTGTGTCCGAATCCACTTTTTAGCTATTTTAACGATGAGAAAAATGTTCAGCGCACCCGGCATGTGGTCTAAAGGTGGCGCAATGGCGCAGTCTAGGCTATTTCAGTTGCCTCAAAATAGCAACTTGCCAACAATATGCCTGTACACACCTCGTTTTCAGAGCAGCATGCCCATGGGCGCAAATGCATTTGCTATTTAAACAACGTGGCGCAGATGTGAAAATGATAACTGCGTCGGGCTGAACCTAGCAAAAAACACTTGCGTTGTGCCTGGTGCTGCATTGCGCCGGGTGTATAATTGGGCCCTTTTTAATTAGGGGCCAAGCACCAAAGGTGCGGAGGCACCTATTGTATCTGTTCCGGTTCTTATTATTATTATTATTATTATTCTGCTTCTTCTTCCGACTGGGCGTCTATGGCAGCCCATAGAACCGTTTGCGGGAAAGTTGTTTTGGTTTGACATTCTGATAGAGGACAGTCCCAACATTAAGTACACCAATTTTGGTGTCTCTAAGTCATTCCCTCTAGCGCCACCACCTGTCCAAAGTTTCACTTTTATTATGCTAATAACTTTTGAACCGTAAGGCCTATCATCAAAATTCTTTTTTCCCCTTGTTCCTGAGCTCATGCCGATTCGATTGCACCCTATGACGTCATTTTCCGTCATAATAATTTGGCCGCCATCTTGAATTTTCAGAAAAACCTACTTTTTCGAACTCCTCCTAGGCCGATGCTCCGATATTCACCAAAATTGCACCAGATCATCTTCAGACAGTGGGACAAAAAGTTATGGAATTCAAGTTGATTCGCTTAAAAGTTTTTGAATGACGTGCAAAATAATTTTACGTAGAGCTTGCGAAAACAAACTTAAGGCTGTATCTCCGCAACGCTTTATCGTATTTAGACCAAACTTGGTACATGTCATCACAAGCATGACCTGAGGCAACATGCAGCGTTTCGGCGCAGCGCCACCTACTGGTCCGGAGATATGAAAAATGGTTATTTTTGCTCATAACTCCTGAACGGTTTGTTCAAAAATCATAAAAGTGGCCTCGTTAGATTCAGGGCGTCATACCGAGTCGACTGATATCCAATTTTCCCAGATCGGCCATTTTGTCTGTCGGCCATTTTGAATTATGTGCTAAAATGCTGTATTTTCTGAACGCATGAACGAATTGTTACGAAACTCGGTATGGGTCATCAGTACGATGCCCTGAAAGAGCCTGAGAAGTTTCGAAACAGCGCCACCTAGTGGTGAACTTTTTTTTTCAAATGCTTATAACTTTGGGTGTGGTCGACTTATTTTCACGACAGTCATCTTTTTGAGCTCCTGAATCGTTGCCGAGTCCAACGATACCAAACATGCTGGGTTTCGTCTTACGGTTTGTGTAGCGTTGCGATTTAGCGCGAAAAAAACATTTGGCTATATCTTCGAAACCGCTTGTCCGATCGAGACGAAACCACCGCCAGAAGTTTGGAAACATAGGTCGATAGGCTATACGCTAATGCCCAAATGCGAAAATATTGATAGTAAGGGGTAGTAAAATTCAAACAAAGTCACGTGTCAGTCATTTTTTACGTGTTTTTTCATATAAATGTCTATAACTCTGAAGTGAATTGAGATATTTTCACCAAAATTGACACACATACGTATGGGCTCACTCTGAGGACACATAAAAAAAATTGTGGGACTGAGCCTCTTGGTGGCGCTATAATAGAACAAAACATGAAATTCCCATTGACTTCAATAGAGTTTTGTGAAATAAAATGCTATACTAAACAAACGCATTGATGTAATATTAAGAAACTCAGAATGTGCCAACAACACCATCCCCTGAAGGTACTAAAAATATTTCGAAACAGCGCCACCTTGTGGTCAAAAGTTATAATAAAATTTCCAAAAAGGCTAATAACTTTTGAATAAATCTGCCTGTTGAAATGCCACTGGTCTTAATAGATTCCTTGGGTCAAGCTGAGAACATAGATACCAGGTTTTCCTTATTTGGCCGAACTTCCTGCCCGCCATCTTGATTTTCAGTCAAAACCTACTTTTTCGAACTCCTCCTAGACCGTTTTTCCGATTTTCACCAAAATCGAATCGTATCATCTCCAGACCGTGCCGACTAAAAGTTATAGATTTCGTGTCGATAGATGAAACCGTTTTCGTATACCGCAGCAGCAAATTTGAGGCATGCTGCCAAAATGACTATTAAGTGTTTAACATTGCAATGCCTTGACATTTTGACACCAAACTTTGTATGTGTCATTGTCACCTCACTCTGACCACATCACATCAATTTGGTAACTGCGCCACCTATTTGTCGAAAGTTATAAACCATTAAATTATCTTAAAAGTTACTGTATGATTTTTTTAGCCATTTATCCAAAGTTCTCTTAAAATGTCTTTAATTGCTTCTTGCTGCAGTTGGTCGTTTTACGGCTCTGTAATCACGTGGTGTTGCACAAATCCCCATAAAATGCATATCAGTCGATAGATCTCCTCAGGCTGAACAACTTTGCCTCTAGAACCATTGCTGTCAATCAAATTGTTCATTAAATATTCACAAATATGTTAAAAACCTACTTTTGCAAACTAGTCCCTGGTTTTTTGCCCGATCGGAACCAAACCAGTCTAGGACAATTCTCTAGACTCTCTAGATCAATAATTATCAAAAAAAAGTTGAAATTTGCCCTTTGGTTTACTATAACAGGGTCGTTTAGAAAATGGGCCTGTCAAAATACACTCAAAAGCCTATAAATCATAAATAAAAACTCAGAACTTCACAATAATTGATGAGCATATGTGTTATAACATGGTGAAGAAGCATGCAAAGTTTCATGGAGATCGGACCATAGATGGCGCTGTAACTGTTAAAAAGCTTAAAAACCATGTATTTCCTATGGTAAATTGCCTGTATTGGCTGTAAATGGTCTTTTCCATGTATGATCGTATAATTTTTCATATCACAATGCTCAAAATCATTGCAGTACAATTCTCTGGACTCTCTAGATCAATGATTATCAGAAACTGAGGCTATAACTTATTCATTTGGATGGCTATAATAGGGTCACTTCAATATATAGCCTTATGTGTCCCCGAAAGCCTATATCTCTTCAATGAATGCTCAGATCTTCTTAAAAACATGTCAGAACATGTGACTCTAAATGAGATAATAATAATTAATGCCTCTATAACAGTTAAACAGGTGAAAATTCTAAGAACATAATTAAATATTAAGTCAATAAGTGGTATTCTACTGCCCCCTGCTGTTTAAAATAGTCATTTTGTCATGCAATATAACTAATATTATTCTATGATTCTTATTTAGACTTTATAATATAACTATTTGAACATTTACACTCACATTTTGTAAGACTATTGACTATTGCACTAATGAATATTGTGTCACATTTTAAAAATGAGAATCCTAAAGTGAAAGTAATGTTTGTCCGCCATTTAGGCCACGCCCCCTCAGTACAAATTCATTCATAACTCGAGAACGGAAAGTCGCTGCGCGCTCAAATTTTGATGGTAAGGTCCTTGGTAAGATCTTTATCTAAATCTATCGTCGCTAAATCTACCCCCCCGCGGATCGCTATTCCGTGAGACCCCGGTCTTGGAACAGCTGTATCTCCCTGAATAGACCAGCTAGATCCTTGTGGGAGAGCTTGTTGGAAAGAGCCCGTCCTCATCTAGCTTCGATTCAAGTATGGTGCGATTTGGGCCGGGCATTCCCGAGATATAAGCCCACAAAGATATGCATTTCAACAGACATTACTCCCGGTAAATAAGAGTAAAAACTCAATCACCCAGCAACACAGAAATGGTCTTGTTCAACAGGACTCCTCAAACACTATCTAAGTTCTGAGTTTCACATTTTTTCATTTTCTCATTCCCGAGATAAGTGAAAAAACAATTCATTCTATTAATTCATTTCAACTGAATATGATGTAATACCAATGTTGTCCAATAGATGGAGCAACAGCATTAGTCATTTTTAATCATTTTTGTCAGCTTTCAGTATTGGCTAACAAACAAATGCTTAAAGCTATTTTTTATTATTATAATGGATGTATAATAATTACATCACAAAAAAATATGTGAAATGCTTACATACATTAAAAGGTATTTTGACACTAACATTCCGTGTGTGTGTGTGTGTGTGTGTGTGTGTGGGTGTGTGTGTGTGTGTGTGTGTGTGTGTGTGTGTGTGTGTGTGTTTGTGTGTGTGTGTGTGTGTGTGTGTGTGTGTGTGTGTGTGTGTGTGTGTGTGTGTGTGTGTGTGTGTGTGTGTGTGTGTGTGTGTGTGTGTGTGTAAGCATGCACACAATTGTGTGTATCAAGTATTATTGTTTAAGCTTCTTCTTTCTCTGTGTTTTAGCGTATTCTTTTCCAGGCACATTTCAACAGAATATTTCAGAAATGCCATAATGGTGTTTTACAGTCCTCAAGGAAAGATCAGATTTTCTTAAAAATAAACAAATGACATGACTCTAAACAAGCATGCAAAATTTCATGGCCATTAGGCAATAGGTGCTTAAATGAGATAATAATAATTAATGCCTCTATAACAGTTAAACAGGTGAAAATTCTAAGAACATAATTAAATATTAAGCCAATAAGTGGTATTCTACTGCCCCCTGCTGTTTAAAATAGTCATTTTGTCATGCAATATAACTAATATTATTCTATGATTCTTATTTAGACTTTATAATATAACTATTTGAATATTTACACTCACATTTTGTGAGACTATTGACTATTACACACTAATGAATATTGTGTCACATTTAAAAATGAGAATCCTAAAGTGAAAGTAACGTTTGTCCGCCATTTAAGCCACGCCCCCTCAGTACAAATTCATTCATAACTCGAGAACGGAAAGTCGCTGCGCGCTCAAATTTTGATGGTAAGGTCCTTGGTAAGGTCTTTATCTAAATCTATCGTCGCGGGGCTCGGGAGCACCGCCCCCCCCCCCCCCCCACCCCCCGCAAATCGCTAATCCGTGAGACCACGGTCTTGGAACGGCTGTAACTCCCTGAATATACCAGCTAGATCCTTATGGGAGAGCTTGTTGGAAAGAGCATGTCCTCATCTAGCTTCGATTCAAGTATGGTGCGATTTGGCCTGGGCATTCCCGAGATATAAGCCCACAAAGATATGCATTTCAACAGACATTACTCCCAGTAAATAAGAGTAAAAACTCAATCACCCAGCAACACAGGAATGGTATTCTTCAACAGGACTCCTCAAACACTATCTAAGTTCTGAGTTTCACATTTTTCCATTTTCTCGTTCCCGAGATAGAAGTGAAAAACCAATTCATTCTATTAATTCATTTCAACTGAATAGTATGTAATACCACTGTTGTCCAATAGATGGAGCAGCAGCATTAGACATTTTTAATCATTTTTATCAGCTTTCAGTATTGGCTAACAAACAAATGCTTAAAGCTATTTTTTATTATTATAATGGATGTATAATAATTACATCACAAAAAAATATGTGAAATGCTTATATACCATTAAGAGATTTTCACGCTAACATATTCTGTGTGTGTGTTTGTGTGTGTGTGTGTGTGTGTGTGTGTGTGTGTGTGTGTGTGTGTGTGTGTGTGTGTGTGTGTGTGTAAGCATGCACACAATTGTTTGTATCAAGTATTATTGTTTAAGCTTCTCCTTTCTCTGTGTTTTAGCATATTCTTTTCCAGGCACATTTCAACAGAACATTTCAGAAATGGCATAAGGGTGTTTTACAGTCCTCAAGGAAAGATCAGATTTTCTTAAAAATAAGCAAATGACATGACTCTAAACAAGCATGCAAAATTTCATGGCCATTAGGCAATAGGTGCTTCTGTAGAAATTAAAAAGGAAGTTAAAAATCATTTATTTCAAATATATATCCAACAATGTCAGATACAACTGTGATAAGCATTTCAGAATGGTCAGCATTTCAGTATGTGCTGAACTGAGTCACACAGATGTAGTCCACAATGGTGATGGTGGTGTGATGATCTGAATGCTGAACTGAGCCACACAGATGTAGTCCACAATGGTGATGGTGATAATCTGAATGCTGAACTGAGCAACAAAGATGTAGTCCACAATGGTGATGGTGGTGTGATGATCTGAATGCTGAACTGAGCCACACAGATGTAGTCCACAATGGTGATGGTGATGTGATGATCTGAATGCTGAACTGAGTCACACAGATGTAGTCCACAATGGTGATGGTGATAATCTGAATGCTGAACTGAACCACACAGATGTAGTCCACAATGGTGATGGTGGTGTGATGATCTGAATGCTGAACTGAGCCACACAGATGTAGTCCACAATGGTGATGGTGGTGTGGTGATCTGGACATTGTTTTTCTGCAGTCTAACTGATTCCTTGATTTGCATTGAATAGAATCTTCAGCTGGTTCTGGAGTTGAATATTGTCCTATAATGAAAATGATCTTGTCATCAGAGCAGCGTAAGACATTTGATGTACCTAAAGACAATGAGGATTTGATTAGGATTTTTTATTTTAGTTACACTTTACAAGTGAATTATGTACTTCTAAAACATTGTGTTTAAAGCAACTATTTATTTAACAGAATATCCTTATAACAGAAACAAATATTACAGAGTATTCTAGGCATAGTATGTCAATGTAATAACAGTTATAACTAATTTAAAAGATAAAAATAGTCTTACCTGTTTATCAATACTTGAAGTGTTGGAATATGATGAGAATGAAGCAGCAAAGATAGTCTAATATATCTCAAAGTTCATTGTCTTTCCTTTCTTTTTTCTCTTTCTGCTGCAAAGAGTTTGTTTAATTTCTTATATCACCTTTTGTTGTAAGTACTTCATTATAAACCTGACAACGGTATGATGCAAGTCTCCATACAAATTTATTATAAAAGGACATTACGCAGACATTTTAAACAATAAAACACATCAAAGAAATAAATAAAAAGAATGACTAAATAAATGAATAAATGAAAATTAATAAATAATTATTGTGTGTTAAAAAGGTTTAAAACCATACATTTCCTATGGTAAATTGCCTCTATTGGCTGTAAATGGTGTTTTCCATCTATGATTATATAATCTCTATATCATAATTCTCAAAATCAGTGCAGTACAATTCTCTGGACTCTCTAGATCAATGATTATCAGAAAAGGTCTAACTTCTTCATTTGGATGGCTATAATAGGGTCACTTCAATATGTAGCCTTATGTGTCCCCGAAAGCCTATATCTCTTTAATGAATCTCTAACTCTAATGTATCTCTAACTCATTCCCTCTAGCGCCACCACCTGTCCAAAAGTTCACTCATATTTATGCTAATAACTTTTGAACCATAAGGCCTATCAACAAAATTCTTTTTTTCCTCTGATTCCTGAGCTCACGACGATTCGATTGCACCCTATGACGTCATTTTCCGTCATGCAAATTTTTCCGCCATTTTGAATTTTCAGAAAAACCTACTTTTTCGAACTCCTCCTAGGCCGATGCTCCAATTTTCACCAAAATTGCACCAGATCATCTTCAGGCAGTGGGGACAAAAAGTTATGGAATTCAAGTTGATTCGTCAAATCGTTTTTGATAAACATGCAAACTAATTTTACGTAGCGCTTGCGAAAACAAATGTACCACATCAGTCAAAACCTACTTTTTTGAACTCCTCCTAGACCGTTTGTCCGATTTTCACCAAAATCGAATCGTATCATCTCCAGACCGTGCCGACTAAAAGTTATGGATTTCGTGTCGATTGACGAAACCGTTTTCGTATAGCGCAGCAGCAAAGTTGAGGCATGCTGCCAAAATGACTATTAAGTCTTTATCTCTGCAATGCCTTGACATTTTGACACCAAACTTTGTATGTGTCATTGTCACCTCACTCTGACCACATCACATCAATTTGGTAACTGCGCCACCTATTTGTCAAAAGTTATAAACCATTAAATCATCTTAAAAGTTACTGTATATATGATTTTTTTTTGCCATTTATCCAAGTTCTCTTAAAATGTCTTTAATTGCTCCTTGCTGCAGTTGGTCTGCCACTCCCACCCATGATGGCATCTGTTGCCGCTTCTTGCGCTTGGCCCCGGTAATGGCTGCTTGCAGCTATATTATATTAAAAAGTTTAAAATTTAATATGATTTGATATTTAATTTTTTAAGTGATATTATACTTTATACATATTATTTAATGCTAATTAATATTGTACGATATTAATATAAAATAAATATTTTAAATCATACTTATTTGGGTAATAAGATTAGAATGAAGAGACGGTCGACTCAACAATTACATTTTCAGAATTTTGACAAATATTACTAACTAATTTACTTATTTTTCTGCCATGCTATAGAAATCGTTCTAACTTTTAATGTAATTTTAATAACTTTTTATTATATATATATATATATATATATATATATATATATATATATATATATATATATATATATATATATAGTTTTGTTTCTACACAATTTCTTACAAAATCCCTAGTCCTCATTCCTTAGATATTCCCTATGTGTATAAAAGCTTCATTTAAAGGTGTACATGTCACACAAAAAATCCCTCACCCTGGTTCCATACCATTATTATTATTATAATACAACAATTTTCTCATTGCTAGTGCTTTGGTAATAAATCTATCAGCAAAACATTGAGTATACTGTTCACTGATTTGTGATGGCAGCATCTTACCTGCTGTTTTCTCTTGCCCAGGCGTCACCCCCACTGATAACCTGCAGCATCTGGAGGACAAGAGCGGCTCGGACAGCAGCTCGGAGCCTGTTAAAACCTGAGCCACACAGAGGTTGGTTACTTCATCTTTCATCTTCTTAAATGCTCTTCCATCCAGTATAACTTCTAGAATACTAGTTAGTTGTAAAAACGATACTTTGAACAACACTAGCCAACCAATTGTCAATACACCAACAAACATTTCATATGATATCTGCAGTGCTTGGGGCAGAGAGTCTGTTTGCATTCCCAGGTCCTGCTAATGTGTTTGTTGTGTGCGTTAGCAGATGTTCCTTCACAGAAAAACAAGAGGTACCTGAGGGAGCAGCTTTTAGTGCAGGAAAAGTTTTTCCCATGTCATTTCCTCTTAAGCGAATGGGTTGTACAGGCTGACACATTCCCTTTGATCATTTCCAACCCTTCAGAAGTGCGTAACTCAGTATGTTCATCTAAGTAAAGGCTATGATGAAATCAATGTGTTCCAGAATCCAAACTCACTAACAAGCCGTTAAAATGTAATCGCGTGATGTTTAGGATGCCATTTTTTCATTGTCCACAATCTGTTAACACAATTGATGAAAAAGAGAATAAGAATTTGGATGCTCGAGTCAAGTCATCTGTAGTGCGTCTAATTCTCAGCAGTTTGTTTATTATAATTAACCTGAGAAGATTATCTTTTCAGACCGACTGCCTTACAAAACACGCCTGAAACGGTCTCCACCTACAGTCATGTTAGCAACAGCTGTCCAAGACTGCTAAACCATCACATTCAGTTACACTGGACCTTTGTGAAACAATATGTTGCTTAATTTTTGTTTTGTGTTTTGTTTAAATTATGTGCAATTACAGGCTGATATAGTTTGAAAAACATGTCAAGAGATCCTTCTTTTCTTTTCTAATCCGTTACTATCAATCTTTTTTGTTTTTAAACGCAAGAACATGTCCCGTTTGAACAACTTCTCACTTATTTCTGCTTGTTCTCGATAAGTGAGGCTTGGTGAGTCGAGTTTCCTTTTGTTACAGATGGACTTTAAAGCGTACATTTTTTTTTTTTTCGATAACTTAAATAACCGCCCTTATAATTATCTTTAGAATATAATACAATATCATGATGAACCATGTTAACACATATGCTGTGACCGTAAAGTGATTCAATCCACAGCATCAGGATCACCAGCCAACTGAGGCCATCCTCAGTTCTCCGTCACTGCTGTCCTCTCGCTGCTCCTTGAGTAGCACTAACAGGATTATTTCCTCTGCGTCCAGGACAGATTACGTGCACGAGAGCTTGGGGTCTTCGCTGTGGACACCATTTACTTTTTAATGGATGAGTCTGCTGTGGGTTCCCGATAGTTAGTGTACAGTATTACTGCATATTTATGTCTCATCATTCATTCACTATTATACGGGTGATCAAAGCCTGTAAGCTTTGGGTTGATGAGGCATGAGTAAAGTCAGAGTGGAGAGATTTGTCCCATGAGCTTTAGTACAGGATAATCTGGGTCATGGCTTTGCTCTTAACGAACCTCAGTCTGGGTTAATGTCCCTTGCATCTGTTTACACCAACTAGATTAACTTTGTTCTCATTAACTCAAAGAGCTGGTTAGGTAGTGATTGCTGCAAGAAACACACGCAACAAAGCTGTGCTAGAACATTTATATTCTCCCAGGAAATGTTACTCCAAGCACTTGAACTACTTCAGATACGTAGAACAAATAGATTTGCAACGGTCGCTTTTTCACATCCAGTGTGGACAACTTCTAGCTTTTACAGCGCAATACGGCGGTGTTGCTTTTATTCTTGTGATCTTATGTAACCAGGGTCCAAAATTAACACTCAAAGAGTGTCAAACGCTTCTCTGTTAGCATGGCCTTTGGAAGTAGCTTAAAGGCAATTCCTAGAGTTTGTCCCAGAGGGAAGGGATAATATTTAAATGTACTTAAGTCGAAGTGGCTCTCTTAAGAATACAGACAAATGTGCTTGTACTTTGAAAGGCTCACCTGCAGTATTTCATGAGCCATAGAAGGTCAACTTCTGGTTATGTGCACTTGTAATTTAGTGCGTTGTAGACCTTCTCAAAATAGATGCACTGTTGCTACCTGTGCCTGCCAGGTAGCCCTCGACAAAGCACAGCACGTCCTGTGTTTGGTCTGGATGTCAGAATGATGCCTTTTAATAGGTTTGCTATTTACCTTAGGCCTTATTTTCAGAGCCTTTCCTCTATCACAGAGCACTTTTGATTTACTGCAGCGGCATTGAGATCACAAAATATCCTTGAAATTGCTGTGGGCCTTCCAGTGCCAGTATCACAAATAAAATTAAAGTGTCTAAGACAAATATGTCTTCTGTCTGGATATTTTGGCAAAGAATATGTCAGATGGGGATGATGAACGGGATGTGATGCCATAGACTGATTTGTGGCACTTTATGTTTGCTAAAATATTGACATTTATTCTAACTTTTAAAGGTTTTTTTTTGTTGTTGAGTTTTCTGTAATGTCTGGTAATATTTTCTTCTGCTCTTGATAGCTTTTGAATTTAAGCTTATATTTATTTTTTATGTGGATAGTAGACCCTAAATGCCTGACAAATTTCAGACTGTTCAGACCAATGTGTAAAAACTGACAGACAGACTGAATAAATATGCAAATTCATAAAAAAGCAGAAATGTCGTGGTTACCCTGGTACACAAAGCGCTGTGTAACTTTCCTTTTCTGACACAGAGAATAAAGGAAGTCAAACAATATTTACATGTTTCCAAATAGGCGTTCAGATTTTGTATTGAATATGGTGTTTATCAAATAACACCTAATACAAGAGTTCAGAAACAAGAGGGCCGGTTTGGAATTCTTCCTCTGATATTCACTGTTGCTTTGCAAAA
The DNA here is from genome assembly GCA_036326025.1 of Chrosomus eos. Classification (NCBI taxonomy): domain Eukaryota; kingdom Metazoa; phylum Chordata; class Actinopteri; order Cypriniformes; family Leuciscidae; genus Chrosomus; species Chrosomus eos. The sequence continues at coordinate 24,223,375 of CM070823.1, read as the reverse complement.
TATGATTTGTGAGTGCCACCAATGTAGTTTTATGTAACAGCAGCATCTCTAGGCATGTGACCAAAAGCACAAATTTTACTGCACTGAAAAAAAAATGGTATAGGATTTGGTGTACAAATTGCTAGTAAATTTCACAAATAATTACCAAAAAAGGCAAGTAACACTGAGTAATTAAATGTGACATTTTGAAATAGAAAGTACTTTTTTTCTTTTCTTTTTTTTTTTGTAAATATATAATTTTTTTTAATTTTGTCAAATTTTCTACAGAATAGAAAACAATTTTTGCATTTACGCCATGTGAATGTTCGTCTTGGTATGAACAGATGCATTAACAGCCAATCATTAAAAGTAATTTGTTTAAATTTGTAATGTTTATTGCACAAAATTTTTGCACTGAGCATTCGTTCACCCTTTCTACATTAGGTGCAAGCAGCGCAACATGTCACGCTAAAATGAACATACCTGTTGAAACTAGAGATGCACCAATACTAAATTTCTCCGTCGATACTGATAGCCGATTATTCAGAATGATATCTGCTGATACCGATAGTTACATTTTCTTAAATAGAAACTCTCCCTACTAATGCTGTGTAAACTATACAAGGAACCCTCTCATTTGGTAAATTACTATAATATTAGAAGTTAAAAAGAACAACAGAGTTCAAACTTATTTTCAGATCAAATATACCTTTTGAGGTAAATCCCTTTTGTTTTGTTTTTCAAGCAAAACTTTAATGTATTAAAGTGGAAGAAAAGACATGCACTCCGCACTGCCGCTTGAACTGTGGCTCTACAGCGATCTGTCACATCCTGTTTCAGAGCGTCAAAATGACATTTATTGTTTGAATTTTTTGATAAAATTTGAAACCATGATTTTGTGATAAAAGTTGACAGAATTTGACTTTTTATTATAATTATTGTCTTTTTTGTATTGTCTTTATTGTATGAGTATGCGTTATTGTTGCGTATGACCTAAATTCAACATGAGACATTTTCTTCACATACAGTATGAGTCCTAGTCTGACACGTTTTTACGCCCCCCCTTGATTGACAGGATATAATCGGCCATGATCATTGGCTGTTTTTAAAACAACCGGTTGATGGCCGATTTTGAAAATAATGTTCTACTTCCAATAACAGGGATTTCGATAATTTGCTATCATGTGTTCATTGTAGACCAGCTTCTACACAGTCCAACAGACATGCGACACTGCAACTGGTTTGGTGGCTTCTATATATGATATAATTATGTAACAAGAGCTCTGACACACACACACACACACAACACACACACACACACACACACCACACACACACACACACACACACACACACACACACACACCCCTGCTGTGACGGTGGGCCTTTGTCTGGATGAGTGACAGGAGGGGAGAGCCAATGAGCTGCTCTCTCCTGAGGGCCGGGGCTCATCTGCTGGCTCCATGAGTCACTAGTCCAGCCCACTGCTCACAGCACACAACCAGCTCTAATGTCACAGCCTCGTGCTGCTACTGCTGGTGTGAGCAGATAACATATGCAAACCAGAATCTGTTGCTTAGTTCATCAACAGTACAGCTGCGGTGCAATCTTATGAAACTATTGCAAACAATATTTACAGTCGGGTCCAAAAGTCTTGTTTCCATTAAAGCTCAAAATGCTCTTAAAGGGATACTCCACTTTTTTGGGAAATAGGCTCATTTTACAACTCCCCAGAGTTACACACTTGAGTTTTACCGTTTTGAATCCATTCAGCCGCTTTTTTTAATATTTAGAAGAATATCAGTTACCAGACAGTTTCTGGTCTCATTGACTTCCATAGTAGGAAAAAAAATATACTATGGAGTCAATGAGACCAGAAACTGTCTGGTAACTGATATTCTTCTAAATATTAAAAAAAGCGGCTGAATGGATTCAAAAACGGTAAAACTCAACTGTTTAACTCTGGGGAGTTGTAAAATGAGCCTATTTCCAAAAAAGTGGAGTATCCCTTTAAGATCATCTCAAATCAACCTCCTATGCATATGTGCTTTTATGACACTGATAAGGGTTGTATATTTGT